>OZ024905.1:895636-1549145 GCA_964017125.1 Flabesymbios commensalis
TATAAGTATTTTATCCGATTTTTACATTTCCCCCCTGGTCACTGGACCTGGTCATTCGTGTGCGATCTCAACTCCACGGAGAGCATACAGTCCTGCAGCCATTGCGGCGCAATAACCTTATCATGCACATTGCCATCTCTGTCCTACCAAGTGGGCCTACTCATTTTCACCTAAGTCGAGTGAAGCATTTGAGAGGTTAAGTGTCTTGCCCAAGGACACACCATCGAAACAATATCCCAATATTGAGAGTGGAAAAACATGATATTTTTCTGAAAATCCTGCACCAAGCTGGATTCGACACCGCACGGCAGGCAACGACATCGGCAGAGCGCCACGCTCTAACCATTGTACCACGTCCCTCCCTAGGCTATCAGGTCAATTTGTGTTCTAAACCTTTCACGTGTAGGCTAGTAGGTCAATGTTCAGGGATGTAAAATGACGCTTTGGGGCGTGAGGATTTAAAGAGTTGGGCATCATGCCATCAGTTCCCCCAGGACAAAGAAAAAACATCCGGCGCCACTGAAAAGATATGCAAATAGGTACGATGGAGTATGTTCAACTACTTAACTATGTAGCATGCATTGATTAACCTTCAAGTCTTTATGCCACTACGATTAATTTGTTCGTTTTAGATCGAAAAAAAACAAAATGTAATGAGGAAAGGCGGTAAAAAAACATTTAATAACAAAATATATTTGACATATTTCTGGAAAAATAAATGAAGCGACAAAACAAACTAGTTGTTTTTTCAGGAATCCAGCCAATGCGCGCGATAAGCACAAAACATGTGTTTTTTGTTGTGAGCTACCTCAACCCCGCTGTGCTAATGTATTTAAATTTTCACCCACTCCAAGTTGTGGGTCGCGACAGCGAGACACAACTTGAAGATTTAAATAAGATTAGCGGGGCGAGGGATAAATCAGGTAATAAGACCCCGCAGTCGACTGTTGCCCCGTATTAATTCATGTGCCATTTCAACTCCCCTGAAAGCATATCGACCCTGCCTAGTGATTTCACACATTGTCATCTCTTCCTGACCCACTACACATTCACACCTGAGTAAAGTCAAGCACACGAGGGTTAAGTACCTTGCCACCGTATAGAAGCGGAAGTAGGAAATACATTTCCGTCGGTGTGTGGGAACAAATAAACGAGGAGCAGACATATTATTCACTGAATTTTTTACTATATAGCTCGATTATATAACAGAATAACAAACAAATGACATTGCAGTTTGTGAGGACGGGACTTGCATGTTTACGTGGGTTAATTTTGAAAACTTGATTACACCCCGATTCTTCTAAGTTTATTTAAATTTTCACTCACTTGAAGTTGTGTCTCGCTACATCGACACACAATTTCAAGTGGCTGAAAATTATTAATATTTGTTTAGTTTGAGAGCAAACATTTGTAAATATGTATACCTGTCCTCGGTGTGAAGCCAGTCTTGTACTTGTTGTCTGGTTGTCTTGCCATTCACCAGGTGTCCCTGCTGGTCGTGTCGTGGTGACCTGGGCCAGGAGCTGAGGTCTGACCTGCACGTCATGTCTCCACCAGACTCTGCCATCATCTCTCCACAATCTGATAACTCCTGTCTCTGTAACTAACCGTTATCACGTCTGGCTCATTACGCCCTCAGACCAGCAAAAACAAAAATCTGCCTGTCACCGCCAAATCACAGCCATCCACGCTTATCTACCTCCGCTGGTGAAGAGCTCCCATCAGTTGACATCCTGGCGGTAAGAGGCGTGTAACTGTCGTCATGGTAACACAGCCTCCCTCATCCCTTCCCGGCTGGACCACGGCTATTGTCTCCTTCTCTTCCTGGTGGTGAATGATGTCTTCCACCTCAGCCAGAAAGTGAATTAACCTGTGACAAACCAACACGCGCAGATATAACAACATTTGTTGATCTGTGCTACCAGCTTATGGATATTAAAGGATTAACCCTTTGATAGCTGGGGGGGGGGGGGGGGCATAATCTGTACAAACGACAAACAACAATAATTGCTTGCTTTCAAAGTAAACTGTTATTGCTGTTTGCCTTTTAATCCATAACGTGCTGCACCACTCAATGAAATTTATTTTTTATCCAATATTTCTCCTAAAATTCAGGATATCTATTAATTACACTGTAATCCCACCGAACACGAGACGTCGATCAAATGCTGGTTTATTGCGGGCCATCGCCTTCGACGCTGGTCCGACGTTAACCCGACATTGGGTTGAGCTGACGTGTTTGCTGGGATTACAGTTCAATTCACGGCATACAATATTAAGTGTGTATTATATAATATGACACTTCTGACCTGACCTCTTCAACTAAACTGACAATTAACACCCTGATCATGTGACCTGTTCATTCATGTACATCAGGGGCGCAGTGGCAAAATCAGAGGGGCTAGAGCTGGAATGAATGAATGAATGAATGAATGAATGAATGAATGAATGAATGAATGAATGAATGAATGAATGAATGCATGAATGAATGAATAGATAAATAAATGAATGAATAAATGAATGAATGAATGAATGAATGAATGAATGAATGAATGAATGAATGAATGAATGGATGGATAAATGAATGAATGAATGAATGAATGAATGAATGAATGAATGAATGAATGAATGAATGAATGAATGAATGAATGGATAAATGAATGACTGAATGAATGAATACATGAATGAATGAATGAATGGGGTTTTAGGCCACCGTTGTGCACATATAGGCTAAACTGGGCTGGCAGCTTGAACCACTGTACTAGGGCTCCCGCCTGAGCTAGAACTGGAAGCCAGACCAAACAGACAAACCATATCTGTGAACAGTAATATTTCATCACATGAAGATGAAAGGGTCGGGAGTGACAGATATGACTCTTCAATTCTTACGCTATGATTTGATATTGCCGTATTATTTTTCTTATTGTTTCGTAATATTTACGAAATTTGATGTAATTTAAGTCAGAAGACTATTATTGTGATCTACATTGCACCAAATGAAAATAAAAATAATTCATTGTATGAGGTACCATTATTTAGTGGTTACTTACCACGTCTTTGTTTAACTTATTCAAGTTGTCTCCAAAATCACAGAGATATACTCTGTTTTGATCTCACACTCCACCGTCACGGCTTCCTCTTAATTGGTAATAATAAGCCTGTTTTTATAGTGTTATTTGTCGTGTTATCGTTGTTATTGATGCCCCTTATAGAGGTTGACAGCTATAGCTCTCTTTATTATTGTACAGATCCCGATTCTGTCGTTTTACGGCTCCCCTGTTTTCCTATGTTATGCACCAGGTAAGAGGTTTAATGACAGCAGAGTGGACCTGTCTACTCACCGTCAGTCAATATCTAACTACAAGAGAAAATATCACCACCTCTCAACCCCAGGTGAGTTCATAACACAGTAACTATGCCATAGTCTCATAGGATCAGGTCATAACACAGTAACTATACTATAGGATCAGGTCATAACACAGTAGCTATACTAGAGGATCAGGTCATAGCACAGTAACTATACTATTGAATCATGTCATAACACAGTAACTATATCATAGGATCAGGCCATAACACAGTAACTATACCATAGGATCAGGTCATAACACAGTAACTATACCATAGGATCAGGTCATAACACAGTAACTATACCATAGGATCAGGTCATAACACAGTAACTATACTATAGGATCAGGTCATAACACAGTAACTATGCCATAGGATCAGGTCATAACACAGTAACTATGCTATAGGATCAGGTCATAACACAGTAACTATACTATTGAATCATGTCATAACACAGTAACTATACCATAGGATCAGGTCATAACACAGTAACTATACTATAGGATCAGGTCATAACACAGTAACTATACTATTGAATCATGTCATAACACAGTAACTATACCATAGGATCAGGTCATAACACAGTAACTATACTATAGGATCAGGTCATAACACAGTAACTATACCATAGGATCACGTCATAACACATTAACTATACTATAGGATCAGGTCATAACACAGTAACTATACCATAGGATCAGGTCATAACACAGTAACTATACTATAGGATCAGGTCATAACACAGTAGCTATGCCATAGGATCAGGTCATAACACAGTAACTATGCTATAGGATCAGGTCATAACACAGTAACTATGCTATAGGATCAGGTCATAACACAGTAACTATGCCATAGGATCAGGTCATAACACAGTAACTATGCTATAGGATCAGGTCATAACACAGTAGCTATGCCATAGGATCAGGTCATAACACAGTAACTATGCTATAGGATCAGGTCATAACACAGTAACTATGCCATAGGATCAGGTCATAACACAGTAACTATGCTATAGGATCAGGTCATAACACAGTAACTATGCCATAGGATCAGGTCATAACACAGTAACTATACCATAGGATCAGGTCATAACACAGTAACTATACCATAGGATCAGGTCATAACACAGTAACTATACTATGGGATCATGTAATAACACAGTAACTATGCCATAGGATCAGGTCATAACACAGTAACTATGCTATAGGATCAGGTCATAACACAGTAACTATGCCATAGGATCAGGTCATAACACAGTAACTATGCTATAGGATCAGGTCATAACACAGTAACTATACTACTGGATTATGTCATAACACAGTAACTATACTATAGGATCAGGTCATAACACAGTAACTATACTATAGGATCATGTAATAACACAGTAACTATGACAAATATCAGGTCAGGTATAATGTCATGATCACATATCTCTGTTATATCATGTAGTGTGTTTGCAAAATACACACTTCAAAATGTGATATTATTTTGAAGTGTGATCTGAAAACACATTATCGATATGCCCACTCAGTATTGTGTTAACGCTTGTGCTATTGATTTGTTTTGTTATAATTTTTTCGGCATTTGAAGCTGGAATTGGCTGGCATCGACCGAAAAATACTTAATTAATTTGGGTGTAAGTTTGTTGGCATTGAAACTTACTGGCCCCAGCAACACAAGAGTAAAATAGTATATACGTCGCCAACAACAAAAGGGTAAAATACACGACTCCAGCAACACAAGGAGCAAAACTTACTGCATACATACAGCTCCAGCAACACAATGAACGTAGGAACGAATGAGTGAACTAGCGAACCAACCGAATGAAAGAAGGGACGAATGAACGAGCGAACTAACGAGCCTACGAACGATTGAATGAAAGAATAAATGAACGAACGAACAAACGAACAAACAAACGAACGAGCTAACGAGTGAATGAATGTCTGAATGAATGTTTAAAAAAATATTGGATGAACTAACGAACGAACGAACGAACGTGTTTATAGGCCACTTTTGTGTACAAACAGGCTAAATAGGGTTTTTACGTCACATTAATTCGAAATGACGATCCCAGGCGGCACCTCATTCATGCCTCCCACAATATTTGCGATATAATTCTGTTGACTGTCGGAGGGGGCGGGGGGAGGGGGTTAGTCGTCATAACCGTCACCGCGCATCGCTGGGCACCAGATTTCACTGTTATTTACACTGACAGGTAATGATAACACAAAGACAAACAACAGTAACTGTTCACTTTTCAAGTAAGCAGTTACTGTTATTTGGTTTTTTTCCTACTCTGCAAGGGCAAAAAGTAAGCAGCTACCCCTTTTTGCCTTTGGTCTACTCAGCAAAGACGGGCAGCAGTAACTGCCTATTTGAGGAATGAACAGTTACTGCTGTTGGCATTTGACATACACTGTACTTGCAAACAGCAGTAACTGCTTAGTTGTAAAATCAGCATCTACTGCTGTTTGCTGCCGTTCGTTTGTTATCTACTCATATTCTGGGCATAAAACAGTAAGCAGTTTCTAAACAAACACGAGACGTTGACCCAATGTTGTTTTATTGTTGGGCCAGCGTCGCAGACGGTGGACCAGCATTAAAACAACATCGGGTCTTGTGTTTGCTGGTAGTTTGCCATTGACCCAGTCACACATGCAGGCAGACAGTACTAACTGCTTACTTAAAAGAAACTGGTGTCTTCCTATTGACACAGCAGATACACTGCTAGTTATGGAATCCTATTAGTTATACACACAGATAAGGGATGAGCATTATCAACATCAGACATTGATTCAACGCTGATTTAATGTTGGGTCAACGCCGTGGACAGTGGGCTTAAATTAAAACAGTTTTTGGTTAATAATTTGTTCTCAGAGGAAGAGGGACGAATAATTCAGCAAACAACACACATAGACCCAACGTTGTCTCAATGTTGGTTCACCGTCTGGGACGCTGGATCAACATTAAAACAACATTGGGTCAATGTATGCTGTCTGTTGGGATGTGTGTAAGGGGGGGGGTGAATTACGCTGATTCACAAGGATTTACGTTATAAGGGAGGCACCATCCAATTACTAAGGGAAGGGGGGGGGGGCGATTGAAGATTTTGAACCTCACAAATTATTGATTTCACCAATACTTGTCTGCAAAACTTTATTTTTTTCACATACTGCCTCAAGCAAAATATTTATTTCACTTTCCTAAAATTTTGGAGACTAGCGACACCAGGCTTCACAATTTTAAAGGTCATTTTGTTAAGGGCCAATAAATATTTGTTTAGAGCATGTCCTTCAGACAAGTTTTCATTACACAAAAAATCAGTTTCAAGAAATTTATTTAAAGGAGATTGAATGATGGTCCCATTGCTAGCACTCACTCTCGGCTGACGTGAGAGAGAGTGATTTGGCTTTACTGTATGATTTGTATATAGTACCCTTGACAAGTGAAGAGGTGGATGCTGTGATAATGTCCCACTCTGTCTGAGTGACCTCAATAGATGGATTAGGTGAACCCTGTAATACTGATAAATCCTTCGGTCTCCATGACTTATACAAAATTAATTCAGCGTTGTAAGTTTTAGGGGTAATGAAACTAAAAAACAAATCAAGATAACAAAATATCTGCCTCAGATATGATACTTATTAAATCAACTAATTTTATATTGTATTCTTTTTACCATTATTTTGTCAGTAGCTTAGCTCCATGCTCAGCGGTGGTATGGCAATCTAGCCAATATAATAGTTAAATCTGAAAACAGAAGTGGTTGTAATAA
This sequence comes from Flabesymbios commensalis, assembly GCA_964017125.1. Taxonomy (NCBI): domain Eukaryota; kingdom Metazoa; phylum Annelida; class Polychaeta; order Terebellida; family Flabelligeridae; genus Flabesymbios; species Flabesymbios commensalis. The sequence goes on from OZ024905.1 coordinate 902,757, forward strand.
GTATAGGGGAATCGCTACAACAACAAAAAGTCACTTTCAAAGTTATTGCAAGCGAGAGTAAATGAATAATTGGGGCTTTGTAAACATATAGACTAAACTGGGCCAGTTACAATCAGACTGGATTTAGTTCGTGAAAGGGACTTTTCAACAATTGCGTTTCGCTTTTTTGAACGATTTTTAATGTCCCCTCTCATAACGCTTTTAGCGTTGTTTTTACTCCATAGCGCATCCCATTACATCCCTCTAGGGGCTACGTCATCGATCACAAAGAGTAGTGTTGAGGGGGGGGGGGGGGACTTTCCAACAACTCATTAGACTGTGGGGATATATCCAGCTTGGAAATAGCTTCAAGGAAACAGTTATTCTCAAGCAAACGCTAAATTAATTGATAGAAGTGGTGGAATGAAATTTATTATTACTTTGTCCTGATAAAAGATATTTATTGCATGGTATATAAACATAAAGGTAGTTACACAAATACAAACCGGTGATGACATTGATATTAAGATAAAAGGCGAAATATCTACAGAATATAGGAACAGAACTTGGGAAGCAAACAGCCTGGACTTCAACAAAGGAGTGGTTTGGTGAAACAACAAACGAGAATATTAAGTTGAGGAATTTGTCTGTATTATGTGATGATAGTATTAGTTGTACACCTAATTATAAACAAGCTAATATTCCTTGGAAATTTAAAAAATGGTGGATAAATAAAATATTAGGCCTAGAAAGACCATAAACTTAAAATTTACATACCGAAAAAAATCCCTTACACGAGATAATATGTACTTTAGCAATTTCAATAGCGTTAAAGATAACTTAAATACACATTTTCTAGCTAGTCACATATTTTTGAACTTCCTTGTGATAATGTCTAATATATTGTGGGGACATACATGTATGGGTGTAGTTCATTTTATCTTAATGTATCTTAAAACTACTTTTGATTGACAAGTCATAACATTTTGTGTAAAATCGAAAATGCCCCCCCCCCCCCCAAGATAACGAATATCACATATTTCTCCACTAAAACCCACTGAAGTAATGAATTTAATGTTATTATACCCTCAGAACACTTCATGAGCGGTAATATTTTGTTCAGGGACCTCTCCTGGTTGAGAATCAGCCTATTAACACGTAGATACAAAATTCCAAGATGGCTTTTTAGCTGATGTAGATGGATTTGTGTCTTGACCTAGAAGAAAGCATGGGAAATTATTTAAGAATTTTTCTCGTTGAAGTTTGGTCCCAATAAGAAGAAATTCTGTCTTTCTAGGATTAAGCTTCAGCTTAGATCCTGTCATCCAGGCCGACACACCCATTAAACAATGTTGCAACTTCTCAAGAGATTTACTTCGCGTTTGAAACTGATAGAGACATGTAAATTTGAGTATCATCAGCATAAAGGTGGTGGTTTATATCAAAACTAGAGATAATAGCGCTGAGTGGTGTAGTGTATAAAGTAAAAAGCACTGGTCCTAGCACAGAGCCCTGTGGAACTCCATCGGAGAGTGTGACTTTATCTGAAAAGGTGCTTATTTTGCAAATAAGAAGAAAACCAAATTTGAGCCTGGCCAGATATTCCATACCCTTCAGAAAGTCTATCTGGTAATGTAGCATGGTCAATGGTGTCCAAAGCGGCGACAAGTCAAGCAAGGTTAGAGCCAAAACTTCACCCTTGTCCATACTAATGATGATATCGTTATGTACTTTCAGTAGAGCCGATTCTGTAAAATGATGTTTCCTGTAGGCCGATTGTGATGGATTAGATAGATGGTTATTTTTTATATGAGCTTGCAGCATATTGGCTACTATCTTTTCTAAGATTTTGGAAATGAAACTTAATTTGGATACAGGCCTGTAATTTTTTAGCTCGTTTTTAGGAAGAGATGTTTTTTTCATATATGTACGATCAATTCCTAATAACTGATTAAACACTTAACCCTATAGTTCTGTGTCGGTACTAAGTTTAATAGCCAATTATAAACATTTTTCTTTGCATTTTCAGAAGATAACTCAAACTTCTCCATATTGTAATGGAATCTCGTGCCTGTCTGTACACTACCGTGATTTGACCTGATGACAATTAATTGAGAGTAATACGGGGGAGAATAAACAAATGATTAATTAAAAAATGGTAAATTCTTTAGTATATTTAGTAAATATATAATTTCGCTAATGTTTATTATTAAATGAAGTTGCAAATTATATAATTATTATTATTAATAATGTTGTATACTATAAAGCAATATTTATTATATGTAATTTGGACTGGACTGGACTGCTAATTATATGATACATAATATGCACCCTCATACATTCAATGGAGAAATATAAATCGTTTTGTTTGGCCATAATTCATTTATGACAATCAAACACCAAACGCAACAGCATCAAGCAAAACCTTCTCGCCATTTTCGTCCCCCATCAAACCGAAACATAACTTGACTGCTTGTTTAGCCAATTAAGAAAAGGTCCACGCATTGATATCTACGCTATATGATAGGCCACTTCATTGTTAAAGAAAAACAAACCTGATATCAAAACAGTTTCTGAACCAATTTCATAGAACCTTTCAAGAAGCTTGCCACATACTATGCAAGTGATTACCATGACAAATTTTGTATGCAAACTTTATTTATTTGGGGCAGAGGTTTATGTGCTTTTATTATTTTATGGCGCTTGTTTAAAAAGCACTAACAGAAACATAAAAAAACACACAGAAACTTAACAAAACACAATGTTTAGGGAGCTCGTTTATAAACCTATGCAGCTGTGTGAGACCTTGACTGATAATTACGCTGGAAGTATTACAAAGAAATCCCCACACCAAAATTGAAGTATTTTTTTATCAAATGTGTTCGACTGAGTAAAGTAGGATGACTAAAATTTTAAGCCCCACATCAAAACTATGTCACTGAAATATCAACAGCTTTCCACTGCGATCGACGGTTGCCATCATCTGTCACCGAACAAGCGTGAAACTATCATTATATGAAGCGTAAATCGAGCGAGGCCTTTGAAGAGTGAAGTGTGCACACACTACCAAGTATATTTACTGAAATACTGTACAATTAATAGCTTCGATAATTATTGTACCTGTACTCTCGTATCATCTGCTTTGTTTTTTCTAAGTTAAAAAAAAATTCTGAACAACATGATTCTGGCAAATGCTCAACATGCTGTCCCAAATTTATTATTTCATCCATTTCAGCTTTACTGAATACCTTTTCAATTCAACTACATACAAATATTACAAAGATATGCTGCAATCTCTTAAGACAAATTATTGACACAACCAAAACGCCATTTAATTCATCTCGTGAAAATTTGCGCTCTTCTATGAAATGATTATGTGCGGAAAACAGTTATTCCTAGCTCCATAAGAAAATATTTGATTGTAATCATTGCTAGTGTAGATTACGAGGAGCAGAACATATTTTTTATTTGAGACAGACACCTGCTATGTTTTGCACGTCAATCCATCGCTGTGTCCACTGGTAATCTGGATGAATGGGTTACACGATGTCCCTCGAATATATCACATGCGGGTTGTTGTTGACGTGTTCTACTCAGCGTTGTATGAGTAAGTTACTTCAGAAATATGGTGCGTTATCTCCAGAGTTGCACCAACGTCTTAGATGTTGGTTAAAACAATGCGTCAGGCTGGATATATGTCACAGTTTTACTGTAAGTGTGATGTGCACACCAATATTGTTTATGATGGCCATCAGACCCGCATTTTTACAATAGAACTCGAAATTAATCATTCAGCAGACTATTTTTCCTCGATACAAATGGAACACAAATATACGTATCATAAATTTTTGTTACGATGCTCAATCACTTTTTTTATTATATCGTCGCCTCGGAGCTAAAGGATCCTATCTGCCACTCTGACGAGTGTCAGATAGGATCCTTTAGCTCCGAGGCGACGATATGAACTTAATATACTGTGTCTCATAAAATTCGCCACAGTAATATGCATCTAAATGTAATTATCACAACACTGATCCCCGATCTCCCCTATATAGAATGGCTCCATTGTGAAGCCTGTTCATCGGGCTTGTACGTCTGTCAATACCCAACAACTCGGTAATGTTGACTAGATTGAAAATATCAGTCATATATATAATATAGTATACCTATAATGTAAATTACACAGTGATTTGAAAAAAAACATGCTGATTTTTAGAGTTGGTGCTAAATAATATCAATGGGTGGTGTGGATGACTATGCGGTGAAACTCCTCATAAAACCGTGGAGGTCAAAGGTTAATATCGCAGAAATCATGCAGACCTATTCATTAATACCAATATTAAACCCAATAAAACTTTTTTTTTCATACAAATGGACAGGATAATTGTCTTTAAAACACCCTTTCTGTTGATTGGATTGTTCTAATAATGTGAGACGGTCATCATAAAAGGTTAGTGTATACACTGATATGAGCAAATTAAAAATTAAGTTGAAGGATTTTGTGTAATATGAGCGAAACATCTCATGACCGCAAATACCTCAAGAAATCCAAACTCCACACAGTGTGATTGTGGAGTTTGTCCAAACTTCGAAAATTCAACTGTAACCACCAAACTCATGACTGGGAAGTTAATTTACACCAGTACCCTCTATCCTGCTTCAGAATCAGCTCATTGACACGTCATCTTTAGTGGCTAAATTTCCAATATGACCGATCCCCAAAATGGCTGCCATCAAAGTTACAGGCTTCAATACGTAACGTATTAATTATTGATCATATTTTGGATATAAATTCACATATAAAGATGATTTTAATGGCTAATCATACATTTTCATAGCCGAAGAATCTGCTATAAACATCTAAATCACCTGAAATACATAAATGATCATATCGTCACCCTGATATTATACTGTCGTGTCTAACATGTTTTTCAAACCGTGGTTTTATGGTCGACTTTAAGTTATTAGGGGCATACGCATCTTCTGTTAAATTTTAAACTTCACTTCCTGATATAAATGGGTCAAATCACAATAATACATAGTCGTATCCGCCAGTGATTTGCCGAAATAACTCTATATAAAATCTTATAGAGTTGTATGTGCACATACAACAAATTTGCGAAAACATAAATATTATAGTGTTGTATCTGGTAGATTCGTCAGCATAGAGAAATTCTGCGCTAACACTGTTTAAAATAATCTATGGTAATATATATCGATATATATACCTAGCAAACACAATTTTTTTAATAATAATGAGAAAATGTTACATTAAATGACTGTTAATAAATGTAAAAACATTTTAAAGTATTAAACATATAAACATTTTAAAATGTTAAAGTGTCGGGTCAACAGAATATTATAAAACATTAAATAAAAACATGATGCAAAACATTGAAAAATATTTGTATGATATCAAGGATAAGAATTTGTATTAACATTGTTATGATATTTTTTACCATGGTATGTAATGTTTTCAAATTATGTTTTATAACGTTCCCTTGACCCGATGTTTTAAAGGCACTAGCTCAGGCTAAACTCATAAAAAATCCGTGAATTTCGTCTCTATATCTAGCCTAACTGGTAAATGCGCAGCACAACAATTAAAAAACTTTTGCAGGTCTACTTTATGAACATGTTTACATCATATGGTCATATAAGAAGTCAAATAAAAACACCTATTTTTTATGATTTTAAACTGAGCTAGTCCCTTTAATATTTGTAAAATATAATATTCAAATGTTGATCCGACGTTTTAATATTTGTAAAATATAATATTAAAATGTTTTCAATATTAGGACAAACTTTGCTATGAACATTACCATTATAGTCAGGGCCCATTTTCGAAATTTCTGACTTGGTAAGGCATTTTTTAGTAGAAATTTGGCATGCAGTTGTTCTCACACAATTTGTGAACGCTGATTCCAAATCTGCCCCATGCCAAGCTATATTTTGTGTTTTTCCTACTCAAAATTCAAAAACAAAATGGCCGCCAAAATTGGTGAAAATGTCACAACTTACATCACGGCTTGGCTTACAATGACCATAAAAAACATTATTTCGGTGTATTAAAACCCACACGAGAAACATACTTGAAATCCCCTAAATTTCACCTTGTGCGTTTGCCGATAGAAGACAAAATCCAAAATGGCCGCCACTTTAAGACAATGTGCCATAACTTTACTTCCAAATAACGTAGAGATGTGTTTTGGGTGTCTACATCTAGATTTCTCACACCCTGGAAACCAATTCAAAGCCGTGATAACATCTATTATCAATATTTTACGAAGTTATGGGGAAAAAACAAATGTTGCGCCAGGAAAACGACACATCGTAGTCCAGTGTAATAATAATGATTTATTTAATAAAGTCTTTCTTTCACATTTGGAAGCCGGGGGAAACAAACGTAATATCCGGCATGTTGTAAAAATGTTTAGACTATTGAAAAAAAATATTTTTAGATTGTTGATCATTGTCCGGCACTAGATGGCGTGTCGCTCACCATATATCCGTTCTAGGCATATTAGTATGTGGCCTATGTGATATCCACCTGCATCGTGTCTTTACTGTACCGTAAGAAAGAAAGCAATAATTTAAACGTGCGTTGGCCACGGGTGGCACCCTTCTGGCCAAGCCCTGTACTAGGGCTAAGAATAAAGAACATGAAGTTAATCCATCAAGGTGGTCTGCATAAACATGGCAATAATAACACATATACATGTTCCATTCCTGAGACAAGAAGTCATTTAAATTTTACAATTTACGAGTCTAGTATCTAGGTATATTGTGCTGGTTGAAACGTGCACATCAAATAAAAATTATGCTTCCTTATCGGATTGACAATTTACATAATCATGATAATAGTATCATCCTAATTTTTATATTTTTGATCAGAATAAATACCGTACAAAAGCCTGGTAATGCGCTGATAACACAGTTTTCAGACATAATTGAACGAATAAAGTCCCAACCATCGGCTCCGAGATCCACACAAAGCCGTAATGTAGGCTACACATATTTCTACTCCCCTAACTTTAATGAGATAGATGATATCACCATCAATAACTATGATAAAATACAGTTACACGATATCAGAAATCTGTAATTGGGTGCAGAAGTTGATCCATATATGTTTTGGGCATATAAGATTGATGGTTGAGGACACGCTAGGGTAATGTTGAAAATACTGACGATGAATTTATTTTATAGATATAGTATGAACATACACCATCTTCAGAAGATGTTAGTAACTAACCTAGTCTTGGCAACTAAATGCTATAGGGCCCAGAGTGCCATGAACAAGTCACTAAAGATTATTAGGTACACTATTGCAACAAGATATGATGCAGCATACGTGGTAATTGGGGCAATAATACCGTTCGTAGCACGATCAGGATGTTTTTATGAAGATTAACATAAAATACAGAAACTTTCTAGATGTGGTCGTGATATGGTAGAATGTATGAGGAATCAGTAGGTTCTGGTCATGCATGCTTCTAATCAGATATAAGCTCTCACTCTCACATAATATACAATAACCCAACATGTTCAGCTGTATCTTGAAGTAGTATGGGAGTGACCACCCTATTTTAAAGGAAGATGTATCAATGTCAAAGACAATAAGTCTTACCATATATAAAGTGATAAACACATATGATGGACGTGACGATATTTAAGTCCCTAATAACTATATGCCTCCTCCAGACATAGTAGATTAACCCTTTAGTCCCTAACGATGCATTGAAGCATCATTTTACATCCATGAAAACGGACTTAATTTTCCTACAACCATGACATCTAGGGGCTTTAGAATTAAAAATGCCATGAAACTGGTTTACCAATAAATGGCAATTTTCTTTAATTCTTACCCACTTCAAATCACCTTCATCCACTACAAGCCGAGAATTGTGACAGCAATTCGCGGCTTGTAGTGGATGAAGATGACAATGCTAACCCTAACCCTAACCCTAGCCCTGACAGATGACAAACATTTTTTAAAGGTCCTATATCTAAATAACTGTTTTTTTTATTGTTAAACAAAAAAATTTAAAAATCATTTTAAAAATATTTTATAACGTCATAAACATTTTTTTAACTGTTTTTTGAAATACTTTCGAATATAATATATAATGTTGTAAAATGTTTTAAAACATATTTTAGCGTTTTTTTATGTAGATATTTCCAAGATCATATGTCGTGAATAGGCAGCTGCTCCGTGACCGGCGCTTTTAGCTGCTCCGTGACCGGCGCTTTTAGATTACTGGGTATGGACAATAGGCTTTTGTGGTTATTTGATATAGGCTACCAATAGAAATATTTTTTAGGTGTGAATGAATGGACCCTCCGATACCAATTTGCCGAATTTGCACCAATCATAAAATATCGACCCCAGTCATATTTTGCAATCTCACAAGGACTTAATTTAAACATAGGTATATTCTACATCAAATTAGAATGGTAATTATTAATAAATGTCATCATATTGTGTATAGAAACTCATCTGGAGCTGAAACTATGACTGGACTTAAGCACAGATATGCCTGCATGTGTTACAATGCGTCGAGTTAAGATGGCTGCCACTCCATATTGTACTAACTGAAAAGTGATCTTTCAAATAAATTAGGCTACATTAGTCTTAAATTTGTTTTCATCAGACGTTTACCTTACCGACAGAAAGATACAAATTATATGCATATCAAGCAGATATGTTTTTAAATATACAATAAACTCGTTGAACAATAGAAATCAAATCCAACCGAACCAGTGTTGGGGCAATATACATTTGATCAGTGGCTCAACGTTGGATGATCGGAACGTGCCAGCATTAGCAACAAATGTTAGCAACGGGATTCGAGCCGGTGCATATATTTTTTGATTGATCATGAGACGTCGGTCCTAACGATTACGTCAATGAGCAAGGCGACTTCATAAGGGAAATAATATAGCTAAATACCGTTCATACCTATGTTCGCCACCAAGTGACTGAATAATTATTAATTTGCTACAGTAACTAGTAGTGATGTGATTATGTCCAGCCCCACCTAGTGATTACTAGCGAAATTTGAGTTGATGTATTTTTGAAATTATTTGTGCTAGGATATGAAGGCCTATTGGTTTTCATCGCATTGGCGGATGCAGAGCCCCCCACCCCCATTCAGGGTCCTAGAAGCAAAACACACGACCATATTCCGGCCGAAATATGGTCTAGAATGCGTCATTTGAGGCCTTAGATTTCAAAATTTTCCGGGGGACCCCTCTAGAGAATATATAACTGCCAGCTGTGGTGTGTCTGTATTCTTGCCAAAACCGCCCCCCCCCTCGCAATTTCTGGATCCGGCACTGATCCGTGAGTAGAATTATATTTGGTAAGAATGATTTAGTGTATCATATAGAATGTATTTCTATATAGATGGTAATGAAATAAGGGGGAAGGAGGTACAATGGAAACACTTTCAAAAAAACATCGGATCTTATTGTTGGGCCATCGTTGGATCACTGATATGTTTTTGTTTGTTGTCAAACCCTAATACTGCTCCTATTTACCAACAAAGGGACCTGAAATAACTGTCGGATCTTATCGCAGGGCCATCGTTGGATCCTGGTAAATTTTTGTTTGTTGGCAAACCTTCATACTGCTCCTATTTACCAACAAAATGACCTTAAGTAACCCTCGTATCTTAACTTGGGCCATCGTTGGATGACTGTCATGTTTTTGCTTTGTTGGCAAACCTTTATACTGCTCCTATTTACCAACAAAGTCAACTTAAGTGGGCTAACCATCGGGTCTTATCATTGAGCCATCATTGGATCACTGATATTAACCGACGTAGAAAAAACGTTGGATGTCGTCGCTGGGCCATTGTTGGATCACTGGCATGTTTTTGCTTTTTTGGCAAACCTTTATACTGCTCCTATTTATCAACAAAGTCACCTTAAGTGGGCTAACCATCGGGTCTGATCATTGAGCCATCATCGGATCACTAATATTAACCGACGTAGAAAAAACGTTGGATGTCATCGCTGGGCCATCGTTGGATCACTGGCGTTTTCTCGTTTGTTGGTAAACCTTCACACTGTCCCATGCACTGTTCCTATTAGCAAACAAAGTTAACTCAAGTGCCCGTTGGATCTTATTGTTGGCCATCGTTGGATCACCAACATCAACCGACGCGGGAAAAAGGGCAGATCTAATCATTGGGCCATGTCGGATTACTGGTGTTAACCAGCGGCAACAAAGCCACTAGTCTGACAACGTTGGCCCAACAGAGTAATGTTCACTGGGCAGGCCACCGGTGGACTAGATGTCAGAGATAAATGTCAAGTTTGTCTATATTTCATGTCGCTGTTCAGTTGCTAAAAGGTCAGGTATTAGTTGTCTATTATCAGACTGAGCATCGAATTATCATCCATTGATTTGCCCAATTTATACAGCATGGGACAGAATATAGTGAATAGCGGAACAAAATTTGTGACAAATGAAATATCTGTCATCACGATGGAGGGTAGATCACTGCTGTTTGCGTGCATGTACTTGATCTTTTTTGTTCGTGGAATGAGTTGTGACAAGAGAGAAGCCATGACCTCCTTTATTCTCCATCAGTCTCATCCACCTTGTCATGACGTTGACACCAGAAAGGAACTTGTTCCCTGTACCATCAACAACCCAGAAGATTATGGCAGTCTGCTGTCAGGGCATTCTCCATCCAGGTTTAATCCACATCAGATGAGACCAGGCTGTAGAGATGGCTCTATGAACATGACGTGTTTACCCATAAATTTATCACCACAGAAATATTTCTGCGCCTGCGATACAACAAAGGGGCAAATGATAACATCTATCAAATGGAGTGAACAATGGCAAGAGATGACGGACCCCATGGTGGCAATGAAGCGTGAATTGTATAACTCTAAAGCAGGCTGGGGTTTGGACGGAATGTTTAAGATAAACTATGTCTATCTCATCAAGCACTATGTTCTACTTGACAGCCAGATTACGGTATCATCATTTTATAGCGACAAACATCAGAAAGAGAATGTAAGAGTTGCTGATCTCACATATGCTTGTGCTTGGTCAGCAGTTTACAGTGATCCTATTCCGTGGGTGAAGTTTGACTTGTTGCAATCTTACATTGGAGCAGGCGTTCTGATCAGAAAGAGATGTGACTTGGCAGATGATGACCAGTATGTTACGTCTTATGATATTTCTTCCTCAACCGATGACGTCATCTGGGTCTACATCGGTACAAACATCCAAGCTGCATACAGGCAAAGCTATCACACCTGGTGGTTTGATCAGGAAGTAGCAGCTCGCTTCTGGAAAATAGAAATAAAAAAGTTTCAATCCCACCCGTCCATGCAAGCAGATATTATTGGACGCAATGGTTGATATAAATCAATCAAATCAATCAATTTGGTAATTCTATAGCGCCTAAATCCTCGAAGATACAAACTCAGAGGCGCAGAATCAAACATGTTTCAGCCTGCATGCATAAATACTCAACATTCAATAAGGTAAAAAACAAACAATAAAATCCATATACCAAAAGCTCACTCAAAAAGTTTGCGATACACTGGACCCAAAATATGGAATGTGTTGAGTAACAAGATCCGCAAAGCTAAAACAAGTAATCAGTTTAGAACAGAATACAAATCATTTCTTAATCATGGTTATCAGTATTTTTTATGTTTTTTCTCTTTATGTTTTCTCTATATCTACATCTATTTCAAACTAAGTAGTTCTGAATCAATGTGTACAACTGTGCTGAAATACATTCCATTTTAGAAGTGTACCCCGGTACAGAAAAATGTTATTATTGAATATTATTAGGGATTTCATTCTTTTTATCATTATGAACATAATCTCATAAGTACACATACATGACTGCTTGTAATATGGATATTTTGTAATGTTGATCATTTGTAAATGTAGATATGTTTATTTTTTACTATAACCAATCGTGCCAATGTATTTCTTTTAATCAAGGAGTATTGTGTTTTACATGTGTATGCAATATTCATATAACATGTAAACTTAACGCAGGCCTATATGATTTGTAGGTATAGTAGCAATGTTATGTATAAATAAATTTTAAATTTGTATTTTTTTCATATTACATTGTATACAGTTATGCACACTTTATTATGCGTGAGTATATACATATACATGTTTTCATTGGTATGTGATGGTCCTGCGGCAGATGAGCTTCGCTCAGTGGGTTTGATAGATATATAGGAAAAGGCCTATTTTATGAACAATAATGTACACATGTGTATTTTTATCTGTACCCTCAGTAAATGAAGTTGTTATTATTATTGTCACTGTTTGAAATCATTTGTGGATTCTAAAGCTTCAGAACCGGATAGAGATATATAAATTTGTATGTCGTCGGCATAGAGATGATGTTCTACATCATGCTGAGCGATAACCTGACCGAGGGGAGCATTATATAACTGTATAAGGTAAAAACCAAGGTCCAAGGACAGAGCCCTGGGGTACAACAAAATATATATAAACCACATCAGAAATATCATCCTGAATTTTTACCTGTTGACATCGGTCGCTCAAGTACGATGTAAAACAGTCAAGAGCTGTACCAGAAATTCCATACCACGATAACAAGCGATTGATTAGCGTGAGGTGGTCAATTGTGTCAAAATCAGCATATATGTCAAGCATGAGTGGGTGCTGTCACACTACCCTTCTCCATATTGACATCAACCAAAATATTCAAAAAACAAAAATCTACTATTCTGCCCCAACGTTAAGCATTTTCTTACCTGGGATACTTCAATATTAGCCGTTCTCAATTGTGGTATTATTCGAATGGGGCATTTAAAAAATAAAACCATTCTATATTAGTAAGTCAAAATCTGACCCTAATATTTATCATGGCAGTACGATCCTTAGTAAATAAATAACTTACAAATGTAAATATCAATATCAAAGTATATTTTGCGGATTAGACACGATTTGACCTGACAAACATACTTTATACCAGTTTATCACACCTGAGAATATACTCATTCTTTAAATGTTACTTTTAAATAATAATAAAAAACAATTATATGTTGGATTTGCTGATAACGACAAAGCGTTTTACAGCGTAAATAGTGTTTGGCTGTTTTTGTGAGTGTCAATTAGATGGTAAATGTATTTAGGTTATAATGATTTTGCATTTGTATTTAAAAGTAATGTATATTATCTTGCAATGCATTGTTCCAATGCATGTCACATAGAATAAAAATTCACCGTAGCAACATAATTTGTTGAAGGCGAGACATTTTTAATAATAAGAAAAAGAGAGAAAAAAATAGAGAGAAAAACAGTAATATTTACAGATAAAGAATGGACTGTTACTGTAAATACCATGGTATCATTTGTAATTTTAATGGAAACGTATGTGTAACCAAGTTAGAATTATTATTAGGATGTAAATATTCAAGTTGTAATAAGGCTAGCAGACTTCACGTACCTTAGTCTTGGCCGATGTCTGATTTCAATCACTGGAAAGTTGTTACACCAATGGTTTCGATTTGGGCTTTTCGTTGGTGCGATATTCCAGAACATCTCCATTGACAATTGTGTAAAATTATTCGTATGATAAATTTAGTTTGAACTGCTGCTGAAATGGGAATTTTTTGTCTATAAATCCTAAAATTGTTTTATGTTACATAAAGGTATTTGCGAATTGTATAAGTGCAATTATTACAACACTGTCTTATTATGAAAAGGTTAAACAAACGTGTGAACTATTCTACAACTTTTTAAAACGTACAAAAAATATCTTCAGTCATCGTCTGCGGATATTAATAATATAAATTATATTGTATGGTTAATAGAATGTAAAACATAGTTTGAATTTTGAAAAATATTCACCTGAACTATTAAATTATCATTAGCTTGCACTCAGTAGAAAAGTCATAATAATAAAATTTATTTTGAGAAATTTAAGGATATAATAGAATTGTACAGTTGGGACCAGACAAGTATTTCATCGTCTTTTAATATGTGAGCAATTTTAACAAGCGCTTATATCTAAAAACCCTGGTTATTTCTAAATCCAGCAAGTCTCACGTTGAAAAAGTGCACAAGTTAGTGCATTTATAAAATACATTTTCTTCATTTCCTAAAAACTTAGATATGTATTTTTAAAAAATTATATACTAGGCCTATAATTAATTTCTGAGACTGTATATAAAGTGTGTGGTTTATATCATAACTTAGAGCTTTTACAATTATATTATGTATATTGTCAGGGTTACCTCTCAATTATGCAAAATGGCAGAATCTGACGTATGAAGTCGATCACCGTGCTAAAGAAAAAATATATATAATGGCCAGAGACAAATAACTTAGGAATTCAAAGAAAGCAGAAAGAGCTAACTAAGACATTTATGATATAATAATAAAACACAAACAAACAAACAAACAAACAAACAAACAAACAAACAAACAAACAAACAAACAAACAAACAAACAAACAAACAAACAAACAAACAAACAAACAAACAAACAAACAAACAAACAAACAAACAAACAAACAACTTTGACATCAGCCCAGCAAACACAAAAACATTTTATGGACATTGAGAACATGTTATACTAAATGGTTTTTTTAATTATTTAAAAGTCAGGTCAGCAGAATATTGAAACTTTTTTTTATTTAAAAACATCATTAAAAAACGTTTTAAAAACATTTTTATAAAATTTACATATTATCTTTTGAAAATGCATTTTTAAAAAATGTTCTAAAAACGTTTTAAAAACGGTTTTTTAATTATTGTTTTGCACAACATATTTATTTAATGCTGATAAAATTATAAAACATTTGTTTTGTTTTTACTTGGTTAATTTTGCAATAAACCGAACAAGAACGAACTACCACAAATGTGCTAGTGAGTTTGAACGGGGACATTGTTTCCGAAGGAGCAAATATCAGCCAAATTAGTATAAAGTATACATACTTTATACATATTTTATACGAAAGTATAAAAACAGAATAGAGAAAACACAGAGATATAGAAAGCGTTACAGAAAGCGATAGAAAAAGGGATGGCTAATATGGTAGAGAAAAAGAGAGAGAAAGAGAGAGAAAGAAAGAGAGAGAGAGAGAGAGATAGGCTCAGATTCTGCCTCTGGCTCGCTGTCTCCAGAGACAGGTCGAGACAGAGCCAGAGCCACGACCAGAATCAGAGCCAGGGACAGAGCCAGGGTAAGAGTCAGAGACAGGGACAGGCACAGAGACAGAGCCAGAGACAGGGACAGGGACAGAGACAGATACAGGGACAGAGCCAGAGCCAGAGCCAGAGCCAAAGACACAACCAGAATCATAATTTAAGAGTTATAAAAAAACAGCGCCAGTGTGCTTTTTACATTTAATTATGTGTGTAAATTTGTGTGTTTTATCTGGTTCATGTATCATCGCCCACGGGTTATAGCGCACGCTTCATTGAGTGTACACATTACATGCTGTATTGAGTGTGGGTGCGGCAAGGAGCTGGTTCTAAGGCATAGCGATAGTAGGCTACAGGCACGCTCGCATGTAATTGAGATGGTGTTTGTGTTTATAGCGACCGGGCATGCTGAGAGTTCAGCCAGAAGTTTCATGCTGTCAGGAAAATAATAAGCTTATGAAACGCAGCCGGGATAGATGCTCAAAACTGTGAATTTAAATCGTTTAATGCCCCGTTTTTGCAGTCAAAATACATAATACACAAAAATATGACCAAAACCTAACCTAAACCATCCTCATAGTCCCGTTTTTTTCGAAGAATAATGACTTTATTCCCCACTCCACTGAGACATCATAGCCATTCTCAGATGACACACTTGAACATGCATGCTCCGCACACGCGATCAAGTCACCCTCTCATCGGTCAAGTTATGTTTGTTTGTTTGTTGAGTTAGCGAGCCCTATAACCGGTCTGCCCGGGCCTTCCGACAAGTGTGATTTGCTTTGAAACCTAGCCACGAGACCAAGAGCTACAAACAATCAGATCACTAAGTAACAAGCTAGACAACCACACTGTGAGTAGGCCTAGCTAAGAATTCACCCCTCGGTCCGCACGAGGCTTGCCAGTGTACTGTCACGCTGGGGTTAGAGTAGGCATACCCCGACCTCGGCCCCCATGTTAATTTCCGAGGAGGAAGCCAGAGGGAGCTGCACTTCACTATTGCTGTGAATAGGTCAAAAACGCCCCTGATATTGTGGTATCACCACCCTAAACTGTCAGTGCGCTGTCTGTGATCATTTTCGAGGTTTGTTTTGTAGGTCTACTGTCTGGCACTCCCAGGAGTGTTAAAAATATCGCGGGAAATCCCGTCATTATTGTTGTTTTCGTTACTTTTCAGTTATTGTTTTCATTTATTTTAACCTAGTGCTGAACGATTCTGCTAGTTTAGGTATGAAGATAGGCATTTTTAAATTGTTCTGCCCAAATACTATGAACTATATCGCATATAAAGCTCGACTTTCAAAATGAATAAATGTAGGCCCTATCACTGACACGCAGGTCGGATGCCTCACCCAATTTAAAATAGCATGTTTTCGGTGTTGGCTCATTTTTTTGGACACAAATGTTTCACTGAACCAATTACATTTTTATGTGGCTTAGAATATTGGGTTCAACCCCTTTGGATTGGCTACGACCACCGGTTTCAGACAAAAAAATTATACAATTTTTGCTGATCCTTGTCAGCACATGCTGTCACAATTTACTGTAGCCATTTGTATCCTCGTTTACGACCACTTATAACAAATTATGTAGGCGATTTGACTTTGCAGAATACACAAATAAGTGAACTAAGAGGGTGCTCTGTATTCAAATTTTTTTGGCCCACGGGGGAATTTTGGAATCGCTCGAGATGCATCTAGTGTAGCCGTGAAACCTGTTTCAGCCACTGGGGCTACATCCAGTGCACTTTTCCTACTTTCACATTAGCAGGGGTGAATGAATTTCGCTGATTTACATGTAAATTTTTAATGAATTTTCCACACAATAAGCTGAGATGCAGCTGCAGGCCGTGGCCCAGTTGATTCGCCCCACTGACTTCGGCTACCGCTACTAGCTTGATTCGCCCCACTGACTTCGGCTACCGCTACTAGCTAGACCTATCCTATAGTCTAGGTCCTATAATATGCCAATTTAGTGTGTATGACTAGGCCTATAGGCTAGACCTATACATACGCCGGTAGGCTTCAATACATTTTTGGGTAGGCCTATACAAATGCAAGAGGTCTTGCAGACCCCCCCCCCCCCCCCTCACACACACACACCCAGGATGCAGACAGTTTACAGAACAGTCAATTGCCATTCTATGCATATTTTCGGAGCCCACATCTAGGCCAGCCTGTAACGTTAGGCCTAGTCAGTCTTTAGGCCTAGCTACTCTCTGAACAATCGTATTAGCCCACTGGTAGGCTTAATCACTGATAGCCTGCAGCCTAAATCATGCATATTATAGGCCTGCATAATTACGAGGGTGCACATGGGTCCTGGAAATTATGGATTATTCTCAGCTCACTTTTTACCCAGCTATTCGCTTTTTATAAGGGAAAAATGATATAGATATAGATAAAAATAGATATAAATTTTTATGTTCAGTTTTTACACTATTTATAAGCTGAAATCCTCGATGTGCGGACCCTAAGAACAGGCGATTCGCCGTTCGTTTTTTAACCCATGTGCACCCTCAATTATATAGATGTTACTAGTGGCTGTGTTTGGAGGCTATACTTGCTACTGTTACAAGAATATCGCCCTCCACTACGCATAGGCCTAACACTTTGTGAACCTTTGTTGAGGGTGGAATTTGCTGATTAAAGTGTAGTCTAGGCCTACACTACACTGGTACAGAAAATATAAGGTCTCACACCACCCCATCCGCACGTTAGCGTATTGAGAAAAAAAATTGTAAAAAAATATAATCAAAAAAGAGGCCAACGAATTTATGATCTAGGCCTGAATTGCGGTGATCCGTGATCTGAAGAGAAGGGGGCGCCACAGGGGTTTGCCCTGCATTTTTTTAAGAGAGGCTTATAAGTTTGGCAAAACATAGGGTGCCCTTCTCCCCTTGGATCCACCACTGCTAACCTCTACCCATGCAAACACCAATTTTGTCAATCAATATTACAAAAAATATGTGAAAAACCAACAGAAAGCATAGGGCCTGGACCTATTTGTTAAATTGATCGCTCAAAATGGTGCATTTATTAATATAGGGGACTATTAAAAACATTTTGCGAAAAAACGAATATCCTACCTGGATCGGGCGAAAAAACTGTCACTTTCAAGATCACCATATGGGAGCCTATGACAAAAGGATCACAATAGCCGTCTGTTGTGGGGGGTTATTAAATATGTCTGAAGTTGCGGAATAAGTTCTCCGAAAATTTGTTTGTCCCCGAAAAAATTTAAAAACAAATCCTGTTGACTTACAATTTAGGTCTGGATGTGACTCCAACCTAGGAAACATTCACTGATTTTTAAGCAGGAGGTCAACCTTGCTATTGACTATAAGTATTTTAAAATTAGATTGATTGAACAGGAATAAACAAAATGTTTCAATTTTATTTCACACGCATTATCAATACAAATATATTATACATTTTTCAAGTAGGCCTATCTGGAATAATTTCTCATCTGTCCCAGCAATATTTTTTTCTGTGACAAATAAATTTGGTCAGCAACAAATTATTGCAATATATTGCTAATTTAAAAAAAAAATAGACAGTAATATCCCTTGCTAATTATCAAGCATATTATTTCTAGAATGTGAGAGTAGAAAACTTCAGACTTAATTTACATTTCTAGAATTCTTAACATTAGTTTTCATCCACATTTGTTACCCTATTTTTCAGTTCTGATATTCCTCTCATTATATTATTACATTTGTTGAAAGATATTGCATGTAGTGTATGCCCTATACACAATTAAGGAATGGAAAACACACACTGAACTGCACAAAAAACTTAAATACTAATATATAATGATAATATTAAGCAGGCCTACAACATGTACAATGTGTATTGTAATTGTTGTTTTTATATGCAATAAGAGCATTCACCATTAATAAATACACTACACCAGATGAATTATAACTCATTTGTAGAGGCTATCATACATGGCGGCCATTTTAAATTTCGGTAAAACCTTGAAAAATCACATGCTTATCTCCATATCGCGGGGAATGTGATAGTAAAAATTAGGTAATATACGACCTAAGTTTATTAATTTTTGTGATCTCGAAAAAATTGAAATTGATCCGTGGCGGCTATTTTGAATTTCGGTAAAACCTTGAAAAAATCAACTGCACATCTCCATATTGTGGGGATTGTGATTGTAAAATTTGAATAATTTCAGACGTTCAGTTTTAAAGTTTTTGCGCCCACAAAAAATTTTGGAGTTGACTTCTGGCGGCCATGTTGAATTTGGGTAGCATTTTTCAAAAATCACTTGCACATCCACATGTTGCTGGGAATGTGTTTTAAAATTAAAAAAAAACTGGCCAAAATATTTTTTTAAGTTTCAGCGACCACCAAAAAATTCAAGTTGAACCGTGGCGGGCATTTTGAATTTCAGTGAAGCCTTAAAAAAGTCACCTGCACATCTCCATATGGTGGGGAATGTGATAGTAAAATTCGAATAATTTCAGACGTTAAGTTTTAAAAGTTTTTGCGCTCACAAAAAATTTTAGAGTTGACTTCTGGTGGCGATATTGAATTCTGGTAGCATCTTAAAAAATCACTTGCACATCCCCATGTTGCTAAGAATGTCATGTTAAAATTTAAAAAACAAGACTACATAAGTCCAGGAGCTCCCGCTCCGAATTAGAATTTGATTTAAGCAATTTTGTATAGGGTTATTAATGTAGTCCTAGTCTAGGTCAAAAATCAAGACGCAAGACAACTAGGTCTAAGAAGCTCAGTCTAAGAGTAAGATAAGAACTAGACAGTCTGTCAGAGATTGCAAACCTCCATTGAAATTAATGATCCTAATCAGTATCCCAGTAATGGTCTACCTATCTGGCATGGTTTACCCGATATCAGGCCAATCGAGTTAACTAATAGCTGATTTACGGTCATTTTGAATTTGATATAAATTAGTTAAAAACTTAGGGTGCATCCTCCCCCGAAACCTCAAATTTTGTTTTATAGTAATGGACTAACATCTAACACAGTTTGCAAAATATTGGGCATGTGAAAGTAAATAATGGCCGATAGGGGGCCATTTTGAATTTGATCGAGTCAGAATTTTTCAAGATGCATCCTCAGCTAAAATCTCACATTTCATTCTATAGTAATCGTCTAGCTATCTAGCATGGTTTACCAAATATCGGCCATGTGAAAGTGAATAATGGCCTAAAGGCGGCCATTTTGAATTTGATCAAGTCAAAATTTTCCAAAATGCATCCTCAGCTGAAATCTCACATTTCATTCTATAGTAATGGTCTAGTCATCTAGCACGGTTTACCAAATATCGCCCATGTGAAAGTGAATAATGGCCGATAGGAGGCCATTTTGAATTTGATCAAGTCAAAATTTTTCAAGATGCATCCTCTCCTGAAATCTCACATTTTGTTTTATAGTAATGGTCTAGCCATCTAGTACGGTTACTAAAAACCGGCTATGTGAAAGTGAATAATGGCCGATAGGCGGCCATTTTGAATTTGATCGAGTCAATTTTTTTCAAGATGCATCCTCTCTTGTAATCTCACATTTTTTTTTATAGTAATGGTCCAGCTATCTAACACGGTTCACCAAATATCAGCAATGTGCAAGTAAATAGTGGCCGATAGGCGGCCATTTTGAATTCGATTGAGTCGAAAGTTTTTAAAAGGCATCCTCTCTCGAAACGTCACATTTTGCTTTATAGTAATGGTCTAGCTATCTAGCACCGTTTACCTGATATCAGGCCTATCGAGGTAAATAATGCTGATTGTCGGCCATTTTGAATTCGTAAGTTAAAAATTTTCAGGGTGCATCCTCCCCCGAAAACTCACACTTTGTTTTATAGTAATCAGGTAATGGTCTAGCCATCTAGCACGGTTTACCTAATATCAGCCATGTGAAAATGAATAATGGCCGAAAAGGCGGCCATTTTAAATTTGATCAAGTCAATTTTTTTCAAGATGCATCCTCATCTGAAATCTCACATTTCGTTTTACAGTAATGGTCCAGCCATCTAGCACGGTTGACCAAATAACGGCCATGTGAAAGTGAATAATGGCGGATAAGCGGCCATTTTAAATTTTATCGAGTCAAATTTTTTCAGGTCGCCTCCTCTCCTGAAATCACACATTTTGTTTTATAGTAATGGTCTAGCCATCTAGCACGGTTTACCAAATAACGGCCATGTGAAAGTGAATAATGGCTGATTGGCGGCCATTTTGAACTTTGACAAAATGATTTTTTTCAAAATACATCCTCTCCTGAAGCCTTACAATTTGTTTTATAGTAATGGTGTAGATATCTTGAGCGGTTTTCATGATATTCCACAATATCAGGCCTGTCGAGGTGAATAATGGCTGATAGGCGGCCATTTTGAATTTTATCAACTTCAAATTTTTCAAGATGCATCCTCTCCTGAAACCTTACAATTTATTTGATATTAATGGTGTAGCTATCTTGAGCGGTTTTCATAATATTCCGCAATATCAGGCCTGTCGAGGTGAATAATGGCCGATAGGCGGCCATTTTTAATTTTATTGACTTGAAATTTTTCAAGATGCATCCTCTCCTGAAACCTCACAATTTTTTTTATAGTAATGGTGTAGCTATCTTGAGCGGTTTTCATGATATTCCGCAAAATCTTTCAGTCGGATTTACCGATGTTATAAATTAGGTCAAAGTGCTGGGTCAACTTCAAGGTCCAAAAACCTGAAAAGGCACAACTAGGGACCTTAGAGAACATGTATTTGCAATATGACTGTCATCGGCCCAGTACTTTTCGAGATCTGCTCCGGAAGCGAAGTGCGCGTCAAAACGTCTAAATAGGTCATAGTTCTGAACCAGAAGTAGGTCAAAGTTCAAATACCCCAAAAGGCACAACTAGACCCCCTAGGGGTGTTGTGTGTAAAATTTGAAGACAATCGGACAAGTACTTTCAGAGATATGCTCCGGAAACGAATTGTTTACGGACGGCCCAACGGCCCAACGCCGTCACATCATCATTTTCTCCTCTGCAACCTTGCGTATTGAATTCAGATTAAAAATATTTTAACCCGTCCATTAGCCACCTGGAAGTAACCCACATACTAAAAATTGTTATCCTAGCTTATTTTCTCACAAAGTTATAGGCAAAAGAAGAGGCCAAAAAAAACGGAGGTAGAATCCATAGCTCCCTTCGCTCACCTACGGTGACGGCGGGAGCTAAAAATTAACTGGTAGGTTTTGAGTTTTTGCGCCAACAAGAAAACCTGACGCCGGACAGAATCCTGGCGCAACTAAAATCCCTCTTCCCCTACGGGCAGGGGATAAAAAACTGGCATTAATAATCATTCTATGAATTAAGCTAAATTAGTTAAATATCTATTTTTGATCAATATTTAATAAATATTATGGATATATGATTTGAAGCTGGA
This sequence comes from Flabesymbios commensalis, assembly GCA_964017125.1. Classification (NCBI taxonomy): domain Eukaryota; kingdom Metazoa; phylum Annelida; class Polychaeta; order Terebellida; family Flabelligeridae; genus Flabesymbios; species Flabesymbios commensalis. The sequence continues at coordinate 925,318 of OZ024905.1, forward strand.
ATTTACATAAATGCATAGGACAATGGTTGAATCACAATTTTAACCTTTATATATACCGGTAACTAAGGAGTTGTAATTTTTTATATTGTCATAACTTGATTACATGTGTGCTCATTCTCACTCACTTTGGTTATCACTTTATGCCATTAATTTATATAGGTTGTATCAATCAACTACCTTTTGTTATTATCTAAACATACCTTTTCTTATCAGCTGAATACATGCATACATATTTTCAATAGAAATTTTAATACCTAATATCTGAATATGATGTACTTTTTCATGTATGATGTGTATTAACCTATTAAAGGGCTAATTTTTAATTGGTACCCCTTAGCAAAGATGTTAAAAGTGGCATAGATTTAACATGTTTACAGATCAATACATGATATCCAATTACTACTCAACATTGTCATTTACAACTGTTTCCATTAGAAAATGACAGATGAAATAACATCACTATATAGGAATGCATGACACAATGTAGACAGTTTGAAGAAGCATTACATTTTTACTTCCACCATAATTCTCATAAATAATCGCAATTCAAATATTCCTAACTTTCACATGCCTTTCAATTTAGTGTAAGATATCACATTTTGAGTCAGAATTGCCTAATTATATCACTGCAAATTGTCTAAACATTATTTGACACTCCAAATTACCATGGGGTCCCTCAAAACCAAGTTAATTGGCTGAAAAGATTAAAAAATCATTGTTTGACAATTCATTATTAAATTGATCATTACATGTACATTCATTGCCTGGAGGCCTACTACCAAATTTGTATATGATCATACCAAGCAAAATAATTCATGAACATTAACCTAAGCTTCTACTTGTAGTTTCAATTTTAATACATACATGTACATCCTCATTATGATTGTGATGTAATATACTACTACAATTGTTTAAAAGAATATTACCGGTATTCAAAATATACAAGATGTGGGTCAAACATGTGAAATGTGAAAAATATGTGCTATTTAATATCTCATTTGAAAATGTGCATTGCGACAGATTCTACTACAAAACACTGGTTGATATGCCAATTAAAAATTTCATTGTGGTGAAGTGTAAGGTGAGAGAGATAACAGGTTGAATATGACTGTTGTAGCAATCTTGTGATGCACATGTTTTTTTCCAATGAGCAGTTCACCATGGTCACTTCTTTCCATTGAACCTGTTGCATGAAGAAACATCATGTCTGCAAATATATATATTTCATTGTTTAAATATAGAAGTATTTTTTCTTTCATTTGAAATGATAGCAACAAATTTTAGTCAATATGTTGTACCTGTCTCTCCCACACTTAAATTTTTGGGAGTTATTATTCAATGTTATGCCTAAAAGATGAAAACATAGAAATAATAAGATAATTTACCAACTGTTATTCAACTTTTCATCCACTTTGAAGGAAATTAATCATATATAGCTAATTTGATGCACACTCATTTCATTTCCAATAACTGCTCTAACCTGCTATTAAATAAAAAGATTAAAATCAAATGAAGTGCTGATTAGCAGTGGAAGTGTTAATCGATTTTACTTACCATAATGTTAAGCATGTTAATATAACTGTGAAACCTCATACAACAATGTAGCACACACCAGATTTTCTGCCTTTATCTCACTGCCTAGTTTACATCTGAAATAGAAACAAAAACTATCATTGAATTGAATTTGTCTAAAAATAAATGCAGTAAAACACCCCAAATGTTACTCATTTTTCATTAACATTAAATTTTCTATAATTATAATTACTGAGAAAAATAACAGTTCTGAACTTCATAATGTTGGAAGCACAATTTTGAATACATTTAGAAAATTGACAATTTATATGTCAGTGCAAGGGTTGAATTATTTGAGATTATTACAATGTACATAATATGCACAATTTCTAAGTTAGTGCAAGTGGTGAATTACTTCAGATCTAATCTAGTTAATAGTTATCATTTACTTTGTAATATACAATTCTCAGTATCAAATGAGAGGAAATTAGTTATACAGAATACAGATTTATACACCTGTGCACTTTTTTAATTAGAATTTAGGCAAATAAATAATAAAAAGTTAAGCAAAAATATTAATATTAGGTAGGGATGTTAACCTGGATTTTTTTTAATGGGGTACAATGTGAATTTAGTTGGCCTTGTTCCTTTTGTGTCTGATATACTGAGTTTGAGATTCCTCTCAAGGAAATTTTGGTTGTCAATAAATGATTTTCGAGAGATTTTCAGAAAATTCCTTTTGAAAATGAGGTTCAGTACCCCTTTACCACCTAGTATATGGATCCACTACTGATAATCATATATGGGTAGCATGAGCCACTGTCTTAGCTAGGATTTGACAACTGCCCTTTTTTCCAATTACATATTGCATATTATGTAAAGGAAGAAAATGCACCTAACTGGCTACAGGTGCATTTTCTTTCTTTACAGTGTAGTTTGGACAATTTTCCTGTCTTGATACCCATCCAAAAAATGGGTCGCTGGCTAACACAGTGGTATCAGCATAATAATAGATTTTACTTGCATTACATAATTTATGACACATGCAAATATCGATTATGTGTGTAAAGTTGTGTAAAATGTGTGTAAAGTTTTGTAATGAAGTAATGATTCCTCCATTATAAAAATTAAAATATAATCCATGAAATATTTTAACACATTTGTTTGACATTTATTTGAGGTAAATGCTATTGCATGAAGGTAGAAAAAAAAATCGATGGTGAAATGGTTAACTTAACATTACTGTAGATCTCGTAATTTTTGCGTGTTCAGATTTTCGCTAATTTGTGATTTTACACGAAGTCTAGAATTCGCAAATTATTTATTTCGATGATAGGTAGAGCTATTAGAATATTTATTAATTTCGCGGGACTCCTATATTCGTGAATTTGTCCTCCTCTTGAAATTCGCGAAAATTAAAACCTTGCAAAAATTACCAGATCTACAGTATTATAAACTGGGATGGGGCTTTTCTTATTCTGTTGGATTAAACATCTCTATTTTTTTATTGGAACAATAAAAAAAATGTAATACAAGGCTCCTATCAAGGAGGCAATATTCTCAATCCCATTTAGTGGCACAGCTAGCTTAACAGCCGGCAGGCAGACACAGGCAGGCTATCACCGCCACAGATCTTAATAAGCCTAATAAGCGGTTGGTGGGTGGAGGTGGTAGTGACACAGTTCAAATAGGTAGTATTAAACTGTTAAAGGGCAAAAGTATTGCAATTATAAAGTTTAGCTGATGAAATAAAGCAGTTTAAGGAACTGGCTCAGACTAAAATCTTTAAAAAATCGGTGATTTTATTTTGGCTTATTAATATGACCATATAATGTAAACATGTCCATAGACTAGAACTGCAAAAGTTTTTTATTTTTTGTGCTGCGCATTTACCAGTTAGACTAGATATATGGAGACGTAATTCCCGTATTTCTCATTTTTGACATGGCTGTCCAAAATAAGAAATCAGAAATTTTGTCTCTTTATCTAGCCTAACTGGTAAATTCGCAGCACAAAAAATTTAAAAAAATTGCCTTTCTAGTCTGTGGACTGACATGTTTACATCATATGGCGATCATGTTAATATAAAGTCAAACTAAAAGCACTGATTTTTTAAAGATTTTAGCCTGAGCCAGTCATTTTAAACTTATTCTGTTAGGTGCATTGATTGCCCAAATGTACACATATATATATAAGGATCCATGAAAAAACAGTTTAGCAGGTCAACTTTTAAATTTATGTAGGTGTATTTTACACTCTTTTAAGATTTCTGTCACAATTGAAAAACATAATCAAAGCTGATTTATCAAGTAGTTCAAGTACAATTTATATTCAGGGATATGTAGACCTCTAACTATATCATGTAGATGCAATATGCCATATCATATATTCTGTAGGCCTAATATTAGACCTAGCTAGGCTATTTCACACATTTTAAATTTAATTACATTAAATAGTGGTTTGGCTGGAGAAGTATATAACTTGGCCACACCTGTTCTAATGCCTGGTAAATTATACAGACCCGACCTTGAAGCCTAAAATATTCACGAATTACAAGACCATAGATTTTGGATCACATTCAGTATCTAGACGAGAGTCCTTGCAGTCATTGAATTCAATTCTATCCTGACAGTCCAACCGAGCTTTTCGGTATTTACTCTGTCAATACTCATGAAATTTGGGCCATGTAGGCATCTATCCTGAAAATTTTGTAAAAAATATTTTAAAAGACAGACCATTTGACATGTAGACTTTGTAGACTAGTTAGCAAATTTATTAATTATGAGGCCCCTCTATAAAGTTAAAAAAAACATTTTTAAACTTCATTCCGGTTTACTCTCCAAATTGTATTACTGTTATGTACCTGTATGTCAAATGGTCTGACTTTTGAAATACTCTGTCTATGGGAAGTTCGCAAAATTTTCAGGGATGTTGCCAAATGGTCCAACTTACAAATAGTCTGTGTGTACAACAAAATTCCACAAAACCTCCAGCGATGTTGTCATTGTTGAGGGAAGATGAAAAAATGACCCCAACAAATTTCACTCTCAAATTTCGAATAGCGCCTTTATCTACTCCCACAGACTGTAGACGGTAGGTCTCGACACTTAACCGTTGCCGTTTCCCCGGGGCAACCGACTTTATGTGGGCAAGTAAAAAAATTCAGACAGTGGCCCCCTGGGCAATAGCTTCAATTTTCACCATTTTAAATTTGAGCGACTGTCACAACAGACATTAGCATGTCAATGGCAAGTCGGGCAAGTGATAAACTTGGGGGGCAAGTATCCCAAAAATGTTCTTGCCTTCGGGCAGTTAGTGTCAAATGGTCAAACTTTTGAAATATACAATATTTTGTTATAAAATTTTCAGGATCGATGCCAAATGACTAGAAAATAATAGGCCTAGACCAGGCTAGGGTTTACTATTTTTCATGAAATTCGCTTGAGAATTTAACCTTTAAATATTGAATGACTGGATACTGAAAAGCTAACTTTCATTTTGGACCATCCTCCACCGTCGGACAGACTATAGAATAAGCTAGCACTTGACCAGCAGAACAGCAGTATTAGCACTGAGTAGCAGGTCGGCTGAAGCTGATCACTGACACTGACTGACTGAAAGAGTATCAGAATCTGGGTAGGCCTAGGACTAGGAGACTGTCACTGTCAGTGAGTGGGAATGACTCTCACTGTCTCAGTCTCACAGTCACTGTCTCAGACAGATCTACGAGGGGGTGGGGGGGAGATGGGTAGCGGTTGCAACCCCCCCTCTTGCTGGCCCATGATGTGCCTGTGAGCATCTACAAATTCGAAATTTTCTGGGGGAGGGCCCCCAGACCACCCGCAACCCCTCCTTTCATTTAAACCTGGATCCGCGCCTGGTAGTCCAGTGGTAGGCATACTCTTGACTTAAGTCTGTCAGTGTCAGTGATTCAGATTGTGATGCGACTGAGTCACTGATGACACTGACAGTGTCACTGTGACTGGTGACTGTGTCAGTGCTGACTGATGCCAGTGTCACTGTCAGTGATGGTGATTGGTGCTGTCAGCGTCAGTGACAGAGTCACTGACTGTCAGTGTCAGTGTCAGTGATGTGATGATTATTATACTCGCCGTCAAATCAACCAGGATCGCATGATTTTCGGCGATTTCCCCGTCAATTGTGAACCGATTTTCTTCAAATTTTACAAAGGCCATTTTCTATTCAAATTCTAACCGCCCTGAAAACTTCGTAAACTTATATAGCGTATTTCAAAAGTTAGACCATTTGACATGTAATGAATTTAAATTATAACGTTCCTCTTTAAACCCATTAAAATAATTTTAGAATTTTATTACATGGCAAATGGTCTAACTTTTGAAATATTAAATATTATTTTGCGAATTTTTTACCCCTGTTAGGATTTTAATAGAAAATGGCCTCTGCAAAATTTCAAAGAAATATATTCAAAATCTTTGGAGAAATCGCCGAAAATCATGCGATCCTGGTTGATCATTTTTAATTTGACGGCGAGTAGGGCCTATAGGACTAGTATTACCCGAGGCTGAGTCTGCCTGAGACTGAGAGTGGCAATTATTATTAGGCACTCTAACTTGTGTTGTGAGGGTAGGCCCATCGTGACATGAGGCATGCAGTGGCGGATCCAGAATGTGCAAGAGGAGGGGGCGTAAAGCCACATCTTGGCTAAAAAACTTCAAAAAGGGGTGTTAATGTTAGCTTCACTTCATTAAAAAAAATGCATGAAAATTCAATATTTTCACCAATAACGGGGGGGGGGGGGCGTACGCCGGGTACGCCCTATGCTGGATCCGCCACTGGCATGACCATGTCATGATGATGACATTAAGATTAGGCCTCAAATTAAATGAGCTGACATGATCTGATGATAGCTGAGCCCGAGGGGCCTGAGCGATAATCGAAGTGATTACATTTACAGTGACAGTCTGGCCGACGCCGGCGACGGTGGAAGCAGGCCTGGTTAGATCTAATTAGACTACTTTAAAAGTTATTAATGAAATCAAATAATACATACCAATCCATAGTTAAACCTTGTTGTTTGATCTGTTGATGGTCTTCTTACATTTCTTAAAACATGATTCCAAAACCAAATTGTCAAAATATTTTCACGTGACAAATCTTGGAGTTGGACTTGGACTCAGTGAGTGGTCTTGGTCAGTTGGTGACCTTATTTTTTTAAATACCCTACCTTTCAAACTTAAATTCATTAGTAATCTTAAACTTGGTAAATGTCCCTAATATTTGTTTTTATGCATCTTACAGGTTGAATTGTAATTTTGGTAGTCTTTTTTAAAAATGGAAATTTGACCGATGAGAAGAAAAATTAATCGCGTGTGCGGAGCATGCATTTCCAAGTGTGTCAGCTGGGAACCGCTGTGATGTCTCAGTCAAGTAGGGAATAAAGTAATCATTCTTGGAAAAAAGCGGGACTATGAGGGTGGTATAGGTTGGGTATTGGTCATATTTTAGTGTAATGAATATTTTGACTGCAAAAATATGTCTATTAAACGCTTTAAATTCACATATGTGAACATCGATCCGGGTTCGGTGAAAATTCGTTTCATAAGCTGTTTCTTCTTTAAAACTCTGGGTCTCAGATCCGGTTCAATCTCCGGTCACTAAGTGTCCCCATCTATATCTCAATTGCAGGCGAGCGTGGCTACAGGGCATGATATAACCACTGTTACTAACAGACCTGGCTTTGTCCACTCCGTGTTGTGAAAACCCGTCCACTGAGTCGGTCCAGTGTCGAATTTAACATACCACCTGTTCACTAATCAACACTGTATGTAACCCCTGTGCTGTTTTTCACTGTGGTCGCTGCTTTATGAATCAGGTTTTGATCGCCCCTATACTGTTTAATCAATCTCATTTGATCTCGTACAGTTGTTTCACAGGCAACAACTGACAGTATGTCTTTGGTATACAACGTCACATTATTGTTGTTTTCTGTCTCCTTTTTGAACAGTGATATCAATGGGACAACAGTCAGAAGGCCTGCAGTAGTCTTCCCTCAGACGTATCACATTTCTCCATATTTGTCACCATTGTCATCACAGCACATATCCATTTTTCACATTTGTTCTGACAGGAAATTGCTCCCCATTTCCAAATTCACAAGTTATTCACTTAAATTATCAATAATTCTACTACTTTCAGGTGACATTAGTCTTAATCCTGGACCCGAAGCGAAAAATATCAAAATATCTACAATAAATGTTCGATCAATTAAATGCAAAACAGCACCTTTTACAGAATTTGTAACATCTAAGAAGCTTGACGTTGTTGCCGTTACTGAAACTTGGCTAAAGAAAAATGATACCAAGGCAGCCATCGCAGATATTGCACCGCCTGGGTATCATTTCCACCACCAGCCTAGATCAAACAAGAAGGTGGGTGGTGGGGTTGGTGTTCTGGTATCTGACAAATTTAAAACAAAAGTTCAAAAAATTCCAAGCTATAATACATTTGAAGCACTATCCACTGAAATTTCCAGTTCATCATTTTCAGGTCTTTTTATCTGTCTTTACAGACTCCAAGAAAATATGCAAACATTTTTTAATGAATTTGAAGATTTGCTAGAAAACATTGTTACAACACATTTAGATATTTATATTTTAGGTGACTTCAATCTACATCTTGATGTATCTGATTCTAACACCCAACGTTTTAACAAAATTTTGAAGTGTTTTAATTTGAAACAACATGTAAATTTTTCAACGCACGTCCACGGCCATTGGCTTGACCTCCTCATCACCAAATCATCGTGCGATCATGTTAAATCTGTTTTTCCAGCTGACGGTATCTCAGGTCACTTTGCCGTAGTATCAGAAATCAACCTTTCAGCACCCGTCCTAGAAAAACAATCACTTTCAGGAAAACAACAAATATTTGCATGACTTCTTTCAGAGCTGATATCTTGGACTCTTCACTTATAAAAAACCCTAAGAATGAACTCCATGATTTGTGTGACCAGTACACATCAGTTTTAACCTCACTTCTTGATAAACATGCTCCTCTTCAAACTAAAAAAGTTGTTGAGAAGGTTCCAACGCCGTGGATGACGTCTAAACTACTAGATTGTAAAAGATCATGTCGTCAGCTGGAAAGGCGTTGGAGGAGATCACGCTCTGGTTATGACAGATCAAAATACCGCAACTATCGAAATTTATGCAATCGTCTTATGACAGAAGCCAAATCTCAATATTTTTCAAATCTCATAGATGAAAATTCTGAAAACCCTCGCCGCCTTTGGGACACCATTAACAATATTTTACATAGAACGCCAGCTTCAGCACTGCCGGAATTAAATAATGTAAAGTCCCTTTGTGATCATTTCGCAAATTATTTTTGTGACAAAATCAGAACGATCCGGGCCAATTTTTCAAATCAGGTGAATGATGTACCATCAGTTCAGAAGCCTGAAATAAGAACTAAACTTTTCAATTTAGAACCAGCATCAGAGGACGAGGTCAGGAAGATCATTATGAAGTCTGCATCAAAATCATGTGACCTTGATCCGATTCCAACGAACATCCTTAAGGCATTGTTGGATATTTTTATCAAACCCATAACAACTATAATTAATTTATCTCTAGAATCTGGAACATTTCCGCTATCATTCAAAGAGGCTCATGTCACACCTTTACTAAAGAAATCAAACCTTCCTGTTAATAACCTCAAAAATTATAGACCAGTCTCCAATCTAAGTTTCATTTCTAAAATTATTAAAAAAGTTGTTTCCAACCGTTTACAAGCTCACATAAACTCCAACAAATTGAACAATCCAATGCAGTCTGCGTACCGAAAATCCCATTCCACTGAGACAGCCCTGTTAAGAGTTCACAATGACATCTCAGTTTCTCTTGACAAGGGCCATGTCACAGCTTTGACTTTACTTGATTTGTCTTCGGCGTTCGATACTATCAACCACACCACTCTAACAAATAGACTAGCTGAGTGGTATGGTGTCTCTGGTATGGCTTTGGCTTGGTTTAAATCCTACCTTTGTGGCAGGCATCAAAGAATTAAAATTGACAAATCTTTTTCTGACTGTAGTTTGCTTGAGCATGGAGTGCCGCAGGGGTCTGTACTTGGCCCTCTGCTTTTCAGTTTGTACACCGCTCCTCTAAGCACCATTATTTCAAGTTATGGATTGAGTCATCACTTATACGCCGATGATACACAAATTTACATCTCCTTAACAGGTGACACAGCTACTGAGTCATTAAAAATGCTTCAAAGCTGTATTACCGGGGTATCGGCTTGGATGGCTCAATCCAAACTAAAACTCAATCCTAGCAAGACTGAGTTTCTTCTCATTGGCTCGAAATCGCAGAGGGAGAAGTTTATTAACCTTTTCCCCCTTGCGGTGTTGGACAATGAGATGAATTCAGCAGATTCCGCGAGGAATTTGGGCGTCTTCTTTGACAGTGGTTTGAATTTTCGTCAGCACATTTCACAGGTGTCCAGTTCCTGTTTTTATCACATTAGAGATCTTAAACGCATCAGAAAAAGTCTACCTCTAGCTTTAGCAAAACAAATTGCAGTGGCACTGGTGACAAGCAAACTGGACTACTGTAACTCCTTATTACACCAAGTTCCAGCTAAAGATCTACAGAAATTACAGCGTGTTCAGAACTGTTTAGCAAGGGTTGTGACAAAGGCTCCTCGTTTCAGTCGCTCTATTCCTCTACTACAATCATTACATTGGCTTCCAATCAAGTTTAGAATACCATTCAAAATATGCACTTTTGTATTTCGTTGTCTCGATGATGGTCAGCCATCTTATTTATCTAGCCTTCTTTTTTCTGCAGACTCCTTGAAACATCTGCGATCAAACAACACAAATAAGCTCAAAGTACCACGTATCAGAACTAAGTTCGGTGCTCGTGCCTTTTCTGTCTCTGGACTTTAATTACCATGGGGCGGCTGTTTTTGTAGGAGGTCCGGGTGGATTCCCCTTCCACCGAATTTTTTTGAAAAATTTACACTAAATAAAGCATTCTGGCAACATATTTACACAGAGCTAAGGAATCAATCAATCTCACGAGTGTTCATTAGTAAAGATAAAGGTTACCGGTATCTAAAAAAAATTTAACCCAAGAATGTGGACCTTTTTGTCTGTGGGGGGGGGGGATTCGAACGTGAGATTTTTGGATGGATACAGTGGGTGGAAACATACCCTTTTCGGACCTGTTTTTAAAAAGGACTGCAGAGGTTTTAGTATGGGGTGTCACATTGGGGGTTACTCTGGTTCCCTGAGGCACACTACGCGGCGTGGCCGAGCTTCAAGTAGGCTCTGGTAGGCCCCAGTGGTGAATGTTTGTGACTTGTTGCCTTTTTTAGATGAAAATAGTGTAATCCCCGAATTCAGATAATTTTGATGGGTCACTTCCCCGGATGTGCAGTTGTTTATAGTATCGTATTTACCCTCTGAAAATTATTCGCCGGCCTTAATAACAGGCATGAAAGTCACGTGACTAAGGAGTTTGGCCTGTACCCAGCCACAAATGAAATTGGCCGGGCTTGCCAGGCAAATTGGGAGTTAGCTAGGGGGAAATGGTGAATTCGGCCCTTATAATTTTGACATTATAAAGGTGTTCCAATGGGACTGGCATTTTGGGTGGTGAGACCATGCATTATTATCCTGTTAGACACAAGGAACACTGCATATTAGGTGTACATTATTTCTTCAGTATGATCCCCCCATTAAAAGCCCCTCTTGAGGATGATTCCTGCTGGCATTATATTGCTGTCTTTGTCTACGTAACTACCCTCTATCCCTTTCTGAAATTAACATAACTACCCCTCCTTCCCTTTTTCAAACAGGTCCATAACCTGGAAATGAAATGAAATGAATCGGGCTTTAGGCCACCTTTGTGCACATATAGGCTAAATTGGGCCAGGAGAACCTCCTGAGGATGGTGAGATGATTGAGATGACACTGTCCTCCAGACACAGGATTCGAAATTCGAGCCCTGGCGGTCTGAGGCCGAGCACGCTACCTCTCGGTCACGGAGGCTCCCCACAATACTAACTCCATAACCTGGAGCGGCCGTGGTACTTTTTCAAGACTGATTCTTGCTGGCATGTACTGCTGTCAGATCCCCCGGAAAACAGTTCACCGCTTTACATGTCACCCCCCCCCCCTCCTTAGCATTGTAATTAGCCTTCAACATTCCAACCTTGCACTACTGTCAAGAGTACTGATACCTAGCCTATAAATCCTCAGAGCCAACCATTACTGGATAAGTAGCAGCACCCCACCACAGTACCTCAGAGGGTGAAATTCATAATCACAGGGACAACGGACACAGCCTCACAATGAGACATTTTACTATAATATATCAGAATTCATATATAAACTCTACTGCCTTTAGGTAACTGCAAAACAAAGAAGAGAACAATAAAGACTTTGGTAACTTGTGTATAAAAATTTATTGTCCCTGATTATAAAACCTACAGTCAGCAACTTGCTAAATATACTGGCAGCCAGTGTTAGCGTTATATACAAGATAAATACTAGGCCGAGCCCTGGGCTGTTATCATCACGTCATTATAGACATGTGTAATTCACCTAGTTCTGGATGAGATTAACATTGGGTGGAGGACAACAAACAATAACACAGTAACAGCCGTAACGGAGTCCCCGGTATATACACAACACAATAACACGGTAACAGCCGTAACGGAGTCCCCGGTATTTACACAATATTGTGACGTATCTGTGACACAATGGCGTCACATAGACGTCACATTGCGACGCCTATGTCACGTCATGATGGGACGTCTATAATGACGTGAAAAAGCCGTCACATTGCGACGTCTATGTCACGTCATAGTTTGACGTCCATTATGACGTAAAATAGGCATCAAATCGTGGCGTTCATTTGACACCTATGCCGTCACATGGAAGATATAATATTACGCTTATGTGACGTCACACTGACGTCACATAACGTCACAGTGTGCCGTCCATGTGATGTCACATATAAGTCACATTGTGACGTCATAGGCACGTAGCATTGTGATATATCAGTAGCATTACTATGACGTCACAAGTATGTCACACTTGGAGTGCCTTCTACATCATAATGACGTCACAATTAGGACGTCAGAGGGTGACGTTTACCGCGGGAAGAGCTTCACAGAAAGAAGAGCAGAGTCGGAAGTGTTGCGCCCACAGGCGGACTTCCGGTACAGTTAACGGGGGCTACAATTTCCTACTAAGCGAGTCAAGTGGCATAGATCTACTGTACATTCCGTTACCTTGAGGTCAAAGGGTGAGATCCGCCTCTTGTTAAAGTGCCAGATCCCACCCTTAAACCTCCAGGAGGCGATTAATCTGAGCAGACATCACAATGTAGATTATAGATGATATAACACAAGTTGGCACACATAAATGAATGGAATGTGACCAGATGCAATAAAAAAACAACGACAATTACCATTGACACCGTCACGTGACGCACGTGACCCGTATTCAAAATGGAGGCTAATGAAGATTATATTATACTGGGATGGTAGAAAAACGTGGGCCGTGTGCACAAACGTGACGTCATCTCACAAGGTCACAGGGTTGTCACGTGTAGATGACGTGTAGCAAGATGTGACGTAAAAAACGCTGCTCAGGACATGTGTATCACGTGACGCCATAATCACATGACGTCATAGTACCCACGTGATCCATGGTAATCACGTGATTGGTGGGAAGTTGTGTCTGACACAGTGCTAGAGGTTCAATTAAATACCATCCACTGGGCATGACAGTGTTGATGACGTCATTCGTCCTTGGGACAAGAAAAGCAAGGTCATCATAGTTTATAATATGCATGTTAATGTTTAGGTCGTTATTTATAAACAAGCTCGCCATATTTGCATGTGGATTGTATCTGTATTGGATGATAGTGTGTAAAAACGCAAGTGATGCACTACAGGAAGGTCACCTGGTGAGCTGTGTGGCTACTATGCTTACAGAAGTGCTGTAGCTGTAGCTAGCAATAATATATTGACAAAAAGAACATTCCTCTGCAACTATCTGATAAGCTAGGTAGCGTTATCTAGTGAATAAATTGGTGAACACAGCTAATGAACAGCGGTGCGAACGCATATAATGTAAATTTAATTTTAAATAAACAAAATCAAAATCATTATATTATGCAGTGGTGACTCAATGAATAGTGGAGTTTTTTTTTCGCAGGGGGGGGGGGGAGGGTCCAGATATAACCCCTCTCAAAAACCATAGTCAACCACCATTGCCATTTCTTAACATGTTACTTGCGCTTTATATACCAGGTTTTAACATAGTTTTACGTTTCCAGTTTGTATGTTTTATACAATTTCAAACTGAAATGAAGCAAATGTAAGTAATTTTCACCGATTTGAAGTTGGTCGTCGTGGAAGCAAAACACAACTTCAAGTGGGAGGAGATTTTAATATATTATATGATGTTTAAACAGCTCAATTGATCGTGAAATGTGGTAGATTTTTGTGGCAGAAAACTCCTTTTAATTGTTATCTGAAAATATTTAGGTGACGTAGATATAGAATAAAAGTTGGCACGACTCCATTGACTCATCACTGCATATATAATAGCAGCCTCTGATTGGATGAATCACATATTTCTATTCCTGTTACTACTTTTTGTCTATGAGATGTTGCAGATCTGTGGATAAATAATACGATATGCAAACGTTGTTCATTTGATCTCGTGCGATATGGAAAAATACAACACTCGTTCAATGAATAAGGTGTGAGCCTTCAGGCGATCACCTTGTTCTTTGGACATGTACTGTATTAATATCAATATCGCACAATAATGAACAACGTTTGTATTTTCTTATATGATCAAGTCACACATGACATAACTGTCATATATTGCAGTTCAAACTGAAGCAAGAGTGCGATATGGGCTGATAGTGAAAACCACTGCACAGAGTATGAGCATATTCTAAAAAAACACAATATCAGGTGGATTAAATTGACAGTATTCTTTAACATGAACTTTTGTAAGCACAGTCAACTATAATAAATGGGCCGACTTAAAACGGTGAAGCTTGTAGAATTTCGTCACGTTAGATTGTTTATGGTGAATATTTTAAACATTTTATGTCTTAGTAGAAGCTAAGAATTTAATCAACCTGAATCATATCATTTCAAGCTAAACTGACATTATCTCCTATCTTATTTACATGAAGACAGAATTCCAGTAGGGCATGCTTTTATGTTGATTTCTCAGTCAATTATAAACCGAATTTCCTGAAATTTAGCGAAGGCTATTTTCAAGTAAAAGCCCAACATCCATAGAAAATTTACATTATTATATTTGGCATTTCATCAGTTCAACCATTGCACATTAGTAAATTACAAATTTTAAAAATTATAAACCGATTTTTTTGAAATTTAGCAAAGGCTATTTTCAAGTAGGAGTAAATAGAAACCATCAACTTATTTCATTTCATTACATGTCAAATGGTCTAACGTCCGAAATATTCAATAATGGCTTTTACTAGAAATAATCTCTGCAAAATATCAGTCGATATCGATTGCTACCGTCAATTCTGTCTTCATGTATAGTTTTGGTTATTCTTATTATGATATCAGTCATGTTCTAGTGTTGGTAGGTCATTCTAGATCTAATTTTATTTAACTTTATAGTAGAAACACAATTTGTTCTGAAATTCTAAAATAGCTGTTTAACTTCGGCCTGCCCTGCACAGACAGATAGATGTAACTGCTTACTTTAAAAGTAAGCAGTTATTGCTGTTTGCCTTTCGCCCACACTGGAAAGACAAACAGCAGTAAATGTGTACTTGAAAGGTAAGCAGTTACTGCTGTTTGTCTCTGATCTACATTGCAAAGATAAACACCAGTAACGTTACGTCAATGACCAAAATTGAAACTCTTAAATCACTAAGTTATATCATTTAAATGTTCACCCATTTGAAGTTGTGTCTCGCTACGGCGACCCACAACTTCAAGTGGGTGAAATTACTCATATTTTTTTATGTTTGAAGACTAATTTTTTCCCACTAACAGCAACAATATATAAAGCATATATTCTTGCTAACAGTAATTTAATTTGTAAATAGAACGGATTAAAAACGATTATTGTCGCGTTTAGCGCTCAATGGGTTCGACCAGCAGTTACACTGCTGTGCAAAGGCAAAAGGCAGTATCTGCTTACTTTACAAGTAAGCAGATACTACCTTTTGGCCTTGCACGGAAGAGTTGTCTCGGATTGCTATCTAACTTATACACTGAATTTCAGTTTGATCTTTGCCATAGATTCTAGTATTGGTTCTAATTTGATTCACCCATGAGCATATTTGGCATATCTGACCTAAAATTATCCATGACCTTCGACATGTTACAATACAGTTGATAATTGTCCACATTATATATCTCATGTTAGAATACATTACAATACTTTTGACCTTTGATGCACAATAATTAATGTGAATGTGACCTTTACGTCACAGGATCTCACGGAGTTATGATGAATTTCTGATGCGTTTGATAATGAGGTCAAGGTAAGGTCATAATGAGGTCAACACATTGTCAGATCAATAGATATCCACGATGTACTAAGTAACTACACGATTGTCCTGCGATCCGTGACAGTGGGGCTGGTTGACCAGGGTTACAGCATATTATTGCTCGTTTCCATAGATACATGGCATACATAATGTAGGAATAATGTAAGCAGAGATGTCATTGGCTGACACGTTATTCACAGCGGTAATGGGGCATGTCACCGTAATAGTGCACTGTAATAGTGCACGGCAGCGTAATAGTGCATATCTGACAGAGGTAATAGTACATGTCAGGAGTAATAGTGCCTGTAGAGGGGGGGGGGCTGTACATAACCAGGCCGGATGCAACACCCAGGCTGCTTGAGACAGGAACACACTCACATAATTACTACAAAATTAGCAGAGCGATATACACGCCCTGGTTATCAAAGGGTCTAAGTGTTCCACTTAGACCCTTTGATGACCATGGCATGTATGATGGTAGCATGGTCATGTATGTGAAAGAGGTTTGTAGCACCATGATTGGAGAGATGGTCAGCAGAGACCATGGTGGATGCTAGCTATCAGAAGGTCTCCTTCAGGGCTGCAGAGCGAGAGAGCGATGAGGACTTCTTAGGGGCTCCACACGAAGATGAGGACTCCTTCCCAGGGTTTCATGCGTATATAAGGACTCCTTGAGGGCTTCACACAGAGATGAGGACATCTTGAGGGCTTCACTCCTAAGGGCTTCGGAGATGGATGAGGAAACCTTAAGGTTTTCACACTTTAGGACATCTTGAAGACTTAATACAGAGATGATCCTCATGATTGTTACACTAATACACGGTCCTTCATCCAATGGCAGCCGCGGTTACATCTATACGTGATCCTCCATCCAATGGCAGCCAGTTTTACATCGATATGCAATCCTTAATCCAATGGCAGCCACGGTTAAATGTCAATACATGATCTTTAATCCAATGGCAGTCATGGTTACATAAATACCTGATCATTCATCCAATGGCAGCCACGGTTACATCTATACGTGATCCTTCATCCAATGGCAGCCACGGTTACATCAATATGTGATCCTTCATCCAATGGCAGCCACGGTTACATCAATACATGATCTTTCATCCAATGGCAGCCACGTTTACATCAATACGTGATTCTTCATCCAATGGCAGCCACGGTTACATCAATACGACGTGATCTTTAATCCAATGGCCGCCACGGTTACAATATGGGATTCCTCAATGTAGCATTAACACCGGTCTGAAAAATTGAGACTGACCTTTTTGATTCAGTTTGAAAGATCTCCTATTGGCCGATTGTGATTTAAATTTCCCGACCCACTTTTTCACAGTATGCACAATCAACCAGAAATAGTAAACATAGTAAAGAGGTGAGATGAAAAAGAGGGAATTGCACTGAGTGGAGACCAGTTTCTCGTCGTCTTCAGGCCAGTGAGAACATTGGTTAGCTCCACTAGTGGCTTCTATGATGTCCGTCGTCTTGTATTCAAAAGCGACCACAATTATTTTAATCTTTAGCCATCTAATGGCTCTCTTTCTTACACCAATCCATGACACGACTCTGTGGGTAACTGTTATGATTGTGTGACGTCTCAATGCTTCACTATATTGTGACATCAGACTTCACAATATATGATGTCACGTACATGTCAAACTGTACATTTTGTACACTTACTGCATACCGCTCGTCTGGTGTGTACATTTACATTAGCTACAAAGTGTACGGTATGTGTACGTTGATCACATGTACACATCCAGAGACCATCCTTGGATGCTTCAGTTTAGTACACTATATTATACAATCCATGTGTATGATATGCAGAATGTGTACATTTTTTGTGCAGCTGACGTACACTAGAACTGAGACAATCGTACCACGGGAGCGGCTATTGTTCATCCACATATCACGTGATTTTAGCGAGAGACCCGTCCTGGGGTTGTGCTAATTATTATTCAGATTCAGACTGCCCATTGTACACACATTACACATATTGCAATACACTGTACATTCCCTTTCGCACAGGAAGCTAATCTATCTCTTCATCTTTCTCGGTCCATCATCTTCGTTGTATGTGTCTGTCATCATGTCTCTGTGTAGGCACCTTGACCTTCAAGGGTGAAATAATCCACATTATACAGTGGCAGATTCCAGCTGAAGGTCAGGATGACCTTGGATGACCTTGAGATTCACAGTATAACATACCTGGTTACTGATATATCACACATTATTGCCCATGTGAATGTCTGACCTCTGTATATCAAGGTCAGCTTCATGATGAAGGCATCACCCCAGTATATCATGGAAGGCCCCATGATGACGTCACCACTGAGCGCCATCTAGTGACTGTATTCCTTTAAAATCGGATGTCGCACCAGCTTTTTAAATGTCATGTGTAGACAGTGAGATATAACGCTAGCTGGTGTCTGTCTCCTGGTCTATTGTTACTGACTGCTTAAAGATCACACACACCATCTAGCGAATGTATGCTTTTACTGGTGGCATATCACACACACACCATCTAGCGACTGTATGCTGTAACTAGCAGCATATAGCACACGCCATCTAGCGACTGTATGCTGTGACTGGTGGCATATCACGCACGCCATACAGCGACTGTCATTACAAGCTA
Organism: Flabesymbios commensalis; assembly: GCA_964017125.1. Classification (NCBI taxonomy): domain Eukaryota; kingdom Metazoa; phylum Annelida; class Polychaeta; order Terebellida; family Flabelligeridae; genus Flabesymbios; species Flabesymbios commensalis. Next base: position 944,029 of record OZ024905.1, read on the forward strand.
ATTTTTGACTGTCCAATTATATCACGCCTATGGCGACTGTCTTGCGTCACGGATGACATATTAAACACGCCGTCTATCGACTGTCCATTACTACTGGTAAAATATTACGCCATCTGGTGACTGTATCATAATGCATCACACCACCTAGCGACTGTCTGATATGATTGGTGGGATGTTTCACGCGCGACGTGGTGACTCATTTATCGTATACATACGGCTGATTTAGGCTGTATATCTACTATACTCAGTAATCACAAAACGTGAACCAATGGTTATTTATTGCCGGCCCACGGCCAATGACGTTAACCCAGCATCAAACCAGCATTGGTTCGACTATGTCATGTTTGATTTGACCTTGTCCTTTTGGTGTGTATTTGCGTGTTTGGTGTATAGCTCTCTGCCCACATATTCTGCCTACACACACACCCCCTTCGCCACCTTGTCTCTTTGCATAGAGTCTGCGTGATTGCTCATAGGGAGATGTGGTGGGTCCATTGCTTCCTAACCAGAGCCAACTAGTGGATCAATGGTGACTTTAATGCTCACATGGTGAAATGACGCATATTGTGTTCACACAGAGCCACCTAGTGAATGCCAGCATCACCACTACTGTCTTCCACTGTCAGCTGCTTGTGGGAGCCACCTAGTGAATGCCAGCATCACCACTACTGTCAGCTGCATTCATTGCTTTTCACAGATTCATGGATGTCACCAGTTCTCGCAGAATATGATGACATCATTATCGCACAACACTATGACAATATCTTCCATCAACAGATCCAGTAGCCTTTACTGCCGCCCTGGTTAATGGCGACTCCTCATATTTTCGTGGTAGTACTGACATCATAGCCTCGGTGCCGTTAGAGATGACGTCATAGCTTCTTGTCTGTGCAATGACATCATAGCCTCTGCCAATATCGGTGCCGTCAGAGATTGTTGTTTGAGCGTACGTGTTTCTCATGTGCACCTATGAGGTTTGGGCATAATGTCACGTGGCGGTGACGTCATATCACGTGGTACTATCTGCAGGATAATGGCTTGGCACTGTGGGGGCAGGCTGGCTGGCATGGTTTGTCTGCTGTACATTACAGCTCAGCTTCTGCCTCGTCAATATGTGTGGTGGTGGCCACTGCTGCTGGAACATAAAACAAACAAATGTTAAATAATAACTCAATACGTCTGGGACATACAACAAACACAAATAGAGTACAGACTCACCAATAACTCAACCAATATCTGATTTAAAGTGTCTGGAACATATTACAAACACAAATAGAATACAGACTCAAATCAACCAATATCTGACTACATGTGTCTGGAATACATAACAAACACAAATAGAATACAAACTCACCAATAACTCAACCAATATCTGATTTAAAGTGTCTGGAACATAATACAAACACAAATAGAAAACAAACTCAAATCAACCAATATCTGACTGAATGAGTCTGGAATATATATAACAAACACAAATAAAATACAGACTCACAAATAACTCAACAAATATCTGACTACATGTTTATGGAACATATTACTAACACAAGTAGAATACTGTTTAAACTCACAAATCTGTCAATATTTGACTGAATACGTCTGGCCTAATGTTGTTTTAATGTTTCGACATTAGATTTAGTGTTTGCTTGAGTACATACAAATAAGTTAGCCCAATGTTGGTTATGTTTGGCTAGCGTCGCTGTCTTTCGGGGAGTCATAGATCCACATCTAGCTCATAGGCTCTTGTGTGCTTAGATTTTAACACACAAACCAACAACTTACATTACAAACTTAGATTTAAATGAATTAACACCTAAATAAATGAAGGCTTTGAGCTAATAGCTTATAATTTATGCAACAGAGGTGGCATCTGTATTTTTTATCATAAAAATTCAAAGATTAAGGTATAAATACGTTATATCTAACCTACGTTTCGGGCACATTACAACATGCATTAATTTCTACACAAAGTGCATTCTTAGGAAAAGTGAAAGATAAAAACAACCATTTAGCTTTGTTGTCAGTAAAGAATATACTCAGATCATATGTGGTGTATATGTGTAAGCAGATTATGATTAGCATGTAAATGGTGTGCATTCGTGTGTAGAGGTTATGTGTGGTTTAGGGTTATTTATGTACTGGACATTATGGTGTATATGTGTATGTAGACTATGCATTCGTGTGTACAGGTTATGTATGGTGTAGGGTTATTTATGTAGGGCCTACTGGACATAATGGTGTATATGTGTATGTAGATTATGCTTTACACATGTATAATGGTGTGCATTCGTGTGTACAGGTTATGTGTCATGGAGGGCTATTTATGTACTAAAAAATAGTGGTGTATATGTGTATGCAGATTATGATTAACATGTATATGGAGGACATTTGTGTGTATAGATTACGTAAGTGTATGACTATTTGTGTACTGATATAATGATGTATATGTGCATGCAGATAATGATTAGCATATGCACGGTGTGCATTCTTGTGTACTAGTTATGTACCATATAATGCTATTTGTGTACGAGTAAACAGATTATACTTCATTTGGTTAAAATTAACAGCAACGTCCAATTTTTTTGAAAAAACCCTCTAGATTAATGGTCTAAATTAATGACGTCATTGTGATTTACACGACTTTTTGTGTGCAGACCCCAATGAAGCCATCTTCTGAAGTGGTGTAGTAATGTGACTAGTGCGGTGACAAGTAAGCATCAACCCTTTTAGGGATAATGTAAATGTACCCATACCAGGACCAGAAATGTGTGGTATAACTATTTCAGGTGATATCAGTGTCAGAGCGATATAAACGGGAGATATTTATTCAAAAACAACATTCAATAAATTGTGCTGTTTGTATTGGGTGGTTCTGTTTTACTCACTAGATGTCATACTGATCAAAATAACGTTATTTTGATCATGTTATTTACTTCTACGTGTAATGTACCGTACTGCTCGTATATGTGTATCTATGCGAGTGTCTTTATTAAACAATAATAGGTAATAAATCACTTAATAAATACTGAATTATGTGGGCAATATAAAAAACTGAAATGTTAACAATTCAAATTTAGCCTGGTTCGGTTGATCTCTCCTTATATGTGGGTGTTATATCTGTGAGGTGGGAATGGTTACATACATACCACGAGGGGGTAGGGGGGGGTGTACAGTACATCAATGTGAGAATAATTTACCTAAATTGGCGTTTCTTTCACTTTTTTCGTCTTGTTGTTAGGTTGATTTAAATGGTTTTCAGTAATAGGAATAGGCTCCGCGTCACCCACGGCGCACGTGTGGCCTGGTAATGCAAGCAAGAAGAGAAAGAGATGAGTCACATGCTCTACTAGGGTCTAAAACCTGGTCAACAGACGCACACTGGACTAATGCACACTTAATGCTGGCACAGTATCCGCAATGCTGCCCCAACATATAGGCTGGTTTGGTCCAGTGTTAGCTGTGAAGGTTATAATGTCATATCTACAAAAACTACGTAACATGATAATATGAGAGAGTCATATTGCATAACATCATATAATAGATCACAAAAATTAATATATGAGAAAATCTACAACACTGAAGAAAGTTATGTGAAAAAGCATCATATGTATAAAAAAGTTCCCCACACTGCTTACTATATGAAAGATAAAAAACTCATATATGATAAAGTTAACAAACGCAAATACTGGAGGAGTCATACCAAAAACCATATATCTCAGAAATTCATATAAAATACGTTACATACAATAAAGTTAAACGTGTTTAATGATATCAGAATATACAAAAAGTCATGCATGTATAACGGACATTACATTTGTACTTCCTTAAAAGCATTTGACATACTTGTACACTGTAAAATAATTCAGTTAAACTGTTGTACGTAGCATTTATCAACATTGAGTGTCAGAAAATAAAATAGCTTAGTATATCAATATTTTTGCATCTATATATAGTTTTTGAGTTTTTCGTAAACTATCTCAGACATAATCAGTAAATTTTCAATCTCATAATCATTTTTAAAAGATGATTACGTCACACAATCAATGTTACCTGGTGACTATTACGTCACACAATCAATGTTACCTGGTGACTATTACGTCACACAATCAATGTTACCTGGTTACCAATAGACTATTACGTCACACAATCAATGTTACCTGGTTACCAATTCTATAATAAACATTTGTGCTATTTTCTCACCGGAAAACCACTATATAAAGAGATACAATCCACATGATCAACCACTCTGTACCTGACGAAGGCAATAGCCGAAACCGGTTGTATAATAAATCAAAGATGAAGTAGACCTGTGTTTTTGTTCTATTTTACGTGGAAAAGATTGAATAGTCTCTGCTAAAACTCTTAGTGTCTAAACTCAGATAAAATTCTTCAATTTAAGCTCAGACTGATAATGAACGGACCCCAAAAGACGGGGCCAATTTATACAAAAAAATAGCAAGATTAATCTGATCTCAAATTCCGCTAATTTCCATTAAACAAATATCATAATTTTTTAACGAAAATAGTGAAAATAAGGATGGGTCCCTGTTTGACCAAACAAATCATATCTTGGCATACAGTTATTTAGCAATAACAAAAAAGATTCTGTTTTTTTTTGGGGGGGGGCTAGATTTTTCCGTGACAGTTAATATTAGTTAAATATTAAATAATAAAGTTATATGCATCCGGCCAAATAATAAAATACCAGTTTAAAATGATAGACTCTGACGACATTTACACAGCACAAACACAATGAAAACTTTATATTTAAATAATAAAATACCAGTTTAAAATGATAGACTCTGACGACATATACACAGCACAAACACAATGAAAACTTTATATTTAACTTTATATTTATAATTTTCTTCGTATTGTGGTTATAATAATTAATAAACAAACAAGGTGGGTGAATTGTTGAGTTTTTTTTCTATCCTACGTTGCATTTTTTTATAAATACGCATACATTTATATATAACCTAAATACTTATTCAAATTTTATTCCCCCAACCCAATACACCAGTTTAACTTAAATGGAAAGCCACGAGGTAATTGGTTTATTCTTTTTTTATTTTAATCAGGATACTACATTGGTTTACACAACAATGAAGTAAGATCCTACAAAAAGAAAGGTGAAGCTTGTCTCTGTGCAAAAACATATTAGAAAGAGATCTGCTACAGATGCCTCTGTCATGCGGGCTCAATCCGGGCATAATGAAGATACGTTTTCAGAGATATATCATGTTCTCTCGTTGTTTCGATGCTGTATCATTAGGCAAGGTACTCCACCCTCATGTGCTTCACTTCCCTCAGGTGTAAATAACTACCTGATAGGACAGAGGGTCGATGAGTTTATACTGCAGAAGACTGGCGCAGGGAGTTGAAATGGCATAATGAATGAGAAATACCGGGCAGCAGGGGGTAAAAAGGAAGGGACTGCTGGACACCTAATATCAGACTATAAGTTCTGTACCATTTCTGAACACCTGACTATAAACCATTAACCTATATATTTAACCCTTTCAAGCCTGAATTTACCATTGTCATCTTCATCCACTACAAGCCGCGAATTGCTGTCGCCATTCGCGACTTGTAGTGGATGAAGATGAATGAAGTGCGTGAAAAATTACCATGTATTGGTAAAAGAGTTTTATGTAAATTATTAATTAAAATCCTTTGTTGTTTTCAGGGATGCAAAATGATGTTTTGTTCATACATTCGAATTGTTCATACATTCGAAGCTGGACTGCCTAACGCACGCTCCAAATGCCGAAAATATTTATATTTATATAAAAAATATCTCCAATACTGAATTAGTACATTAACCGAGCATGTACCAAAAATAATCGATCAAATTTTGATCTCAAATATGATTGAAGCCATATATATATATATATATATGGTTCGAGCACACAAAATAATTGAGTTGGGCTTAGCATTTCCCAATGGTTAGTGATTAACATCGCCTAATAGTTATTTTGATTGCAGTTAAGGTCATTACTTGGTTTAGATTATCCAGTCCCAATGGTTTGTGATATTATAATGCAGATTGTTATTATGATGTGAGTTCAGGGGCCCATCTCACGAAGTATCTTAACATATAGATCATTTTAACTTTCTCTTATTTGCATTTGAAAAGTTAAGATTATCTTAACTATTGTATTGCAAATTAAAGGAAATTAAGATGATCTTAATGTTAAGATTCTTTGTGGGATGGACCCCTGAACTCACATCATAATGATGTGGTCTTCACACAGGAGACTAAGATGAGGTTATAATATAACAACGTACCGATGATACAGACATCATTAAATTACCACATATCAATATTACATAATGTACCATGCCATGGAAACACAACAACTATAATATTTATATCAAGTAGAAATACAGTGCATTTATGAAGTGCCAAAAATAACCAAAGTAAATGTAAAATAGATACCTGTCATAAGTGCAAATTAATAGACTAAAGTGTGTTATGAGTAAATGGTGGGGGAGGTCGTAGCATGCAGACAACATTATTAAGTTCAGGGGTTTCTAGAGGGTGCTATTAAACATTATCTAGTTTTTCACCTGTGAGAGTATTCCTATGATCATAAGTTGGCAAGTAGAGAGGGAGAAGATACAAACAATGTTAGATATATGGTTTTATTTTTATTTTAATTTTTGATAAATATATTCAAATATAATATAATTCATTGATATACACTACTAATATCACTATATGTAGTTTGAATACTACATCAAAATGAATTGAATAATCCCGTCCCTCCAAACAACATAACAATAATTAATACATATCTGGTATATATCACTTTTCTAATTAATAGAAGACAAGTCTGCGATTTATCATTTTCACTATAAAAGGTAATGGAAAACTAATAAGGCTTGATTGATTTTAATTTTTTTAAATTCGAAACAGACAAATTGAATGCATTTGTAAATGATTATTTGAGATTAAGAGTTTTAATTGAAAACATGAAAATGTATATTGTATAAATGTTACTCACTTCTTATTAGCTTCGACTTGTTTCGGTCCAAAATATTTCACATTGCCTGAAACATCAGAGTATCACTGTCTATCCATAATCAAAGACATAGTAAACAGTTTGCACCCACAAAAAATAAGTAAACAGTTAAAATCCCCCACCATGTAATTATTGTCAAATAAGACTAGCTGATAAAGAAAGAGGACCGTCACATGCACCAGCCACCTACAGCTAGAGGCAAGGAAACAAATTACTGTCTAACTATCGTGCTATAATTTACATTAGGACAACACTTTGTTGGCACGTGGGATAACAATTTTACTTGAAAACACAATCACCTCCATTGCGAGGGTGATCACATCATAAAAAGACTATATAATTGACTAGTTAAATGTTCTATGTTTGAATAAACAAGACAAATCACTGCTTGCCATGTCAATGACGTCATTAATGACGTCACGATATGGCAGCCAATGGAATAAGAGATGGAGAAAACAGAAAAGATGCAGAGTAGAAGAAGAAAAAGAAGAAGAAGGAGAAAGAGATAGAAAATGAAAACTCACACACACCATATCTCATAGCCCGTTCTCTTTGTTTTCTTTTGTTAAATATTTTAACAGCTAAGACAGCTAATATAATGGTGACCATGACGAAGAGTAGACCACCAACGATGGCTCCTATAACTCCGTCTGATATCCGGGGGCCTTTTTTCATGGGATCTACAACACAGAAAACATATATATATCATATATAAGGGCCTCCTAACATGGGATGTATAAACAGATAAAATATATATATATATCATGTATAGGGGCCTCCTAACATCGGATCTACAACACATAAAACATTTATATATTATATATAAGGGTCTCCTGACATGGGATGTACAACAGATACAACATTATATTAGTATATCATATACAGGGGCCACCTTGCATGGTATCTACAACAGATAAAACATAAATAAATAATATAAAGGGCCTCCTAGCATCTTGGAGGGTATCTTAGTATCTTGGAGGGGCCTCCTAGCGTGGTATCCACGACAAATAAAATAGCAACATATAATTATATCATAAATAGGGGCCTCCTAGAATGGGAGCTGCTGAAAATAAATTATCAACACATATGTATATCGTATACGGGATCTACAACAGATCTACAACAGTTAAAATATAAACATTTAGGTATATGATGTATGGATGCGTTTCAGCATGATATCTAAAAGAGATAAAACATCATATAAGTATATGATAGAAGTGTGATATAAAACAAATAAGTATCGATATATAATATGATAGTAGTGTGGGTCAGGGTGTACAGACAAATAACATATAAACGGGAGGATATTGTCATTATGTCCGCACATATAACCGTCTCCTGGCAGAATGCCTTGTACAGGTGCTACTCATTAGAGGCAGCAATGGAAAATAACGTTCACTCCTAGTACCATAGGCTTTTCAACTAAAATTTTCGGTGATTTTAAGCAGTGTCTCGCTACCGCGATCCACAGCTTAAAATAACTATAAATTACTTGAATTTCGGCATTTTACAGATACAAGAGCTATTTCACTTTTAGAATAAAAGATAATAAAAACTCAGAAACATTAGTATGGTCGCCATCAGAGCTGTTGGGATTATATGTGAGAAACAAAGGAATGTGTAAATTGGCGGATATTTGAATACAGGAATGTATATATTGCCAGGTGTTTAATGTCGAGAATGTGTATATTGCAGGTGTTTAGACAAAGGAATGTGTACATTGGCAGGTGTTTAAACAAAGGAATGTATACATTAGCAGGTGTTTAAACAAAGGAATGTGCACATTGATAGGTGTTTGAATACAGGAATGTATATATCGCCAGGTGTTTGAATACAGGAATGTATATATCGCCAGGTGTTTGAATACAGGGATGTATATATTGCCAGGTGTTTGAATACAGGAATGTATATATTGCCAGGTTTTGAATACAGGAATGTATATATTGCCAGGTCGTAAAAGTCGGGAATGTGTATATTGCCAGTTGTTTTAACAAAGAAATGTATACATTGCCAGGTATTTAAACGAAGGGATGTGTATATTGACACGTGTTTAAACTCGGGAATGTTTAAGCAAAATAATTTGTTCTTTGCCTAAACTCAGGATTGTGTATATTGGCAGATGTTTGACGCAATGTCGTTATCTATAGCTGAATCCTTACTGTTATATCGCCCACTGGCATAATGACAAAAACAGCAAACCAATTAATGTGATTTATTATTTGGTGTCCGCGCTTTTTCTGTTTGCAAACTGAATGTCTACCGGCCTCCGGAATTGGTGGAGGAAATTAATAAACGTTATAGGCTTCTACATCAGCAGACATAAGGTTGCCTCTTAATGAAACACCACACTAACTCTGTGAGCGCCAGGACTGTTCTGGTGTCTTATTGAAAACAGTCTGTCTTAGGTTTAGTGATAGACTGAGAGGATGCTGAGACATTGAAGCCTAAAATAGCGTGGATGATTATGTAATTCATCGGTATTATGACGTCTAAAAGGTAATTATGTAGAATTCATATATTAAATAGCTATTGTAACCTGTGAGAATGAAATGAAATGAATCGGGATTTAGGCCACCTGTGTGCACATATAGGCTAAACTGGGCCAGGAGAACTTTCTGAGGATGGTGAGATGAATGAGATGGCACTGTCCTCCAGACACAGGATTCTAAATTCGAGCCCTGGCGGTCTGAGGCCGAGCACGCTACCTCTCGGTCACGGAGGCTCCCCACAATACTGAGTTTCACACGTGTATGGGGGGGAAACATTTTTGTTTCTTTCAAACCGCCGAAACCGGGAACCGAACCCCGAACTCTAGCGTGAAAGGCAGCGGTGCTAACCAGTACCCTAGGCCCCCGCCCGATGTGGGACCACGTTTTTCTCAGTCAGATAGAGTCAGAAGTTAAAGTAGAGATATGTCATGCTCCTTTACATATTGTCAGACCGAGTTTGCAACTAAATATAGCTGAGCAGACAAGATGTATTTTACATATTTGCATATTATCACAAGATCTCCAGTAATGGGAAGCTATTATAAAAAAGAGACGATTACATGGAAACAGATCTCCAGACTATAAAAGGAATTTGTCCCCATAAGAATACTGGGAGCACCCTGATCGATTAATTGTCGTTTTCCTCAGAAAAACAATGAGATATATCCCAGTTAAGATTTAGATGGGAGTCCTAGATGCGTCTACTTGCTGCAAAAGGCTCGTAAAATAAAGGCCACCTCGGCGCCATGAGGCTCAAGAGACTCATAGAACGGCTGCCCCATTGATATTTTAGGTCTTTGTTTTTTTTAGCCGTTAAAAACAGGCATTTTCACAGAAGACGCTACTGATTGCGCTATTGTATGTGTTTCTGGTGATATGGCAACGTATCTATGGCAACGTGTAATACATCATACTGAACCAGCAACACATAAATACACTGCTGGTGTTGTCATACATACAGAGAGGGGGCAAAGTATGGCATACTAATAGAGAGGCAGCAAAATATACCACAACACATAAAGGCAATACTGTGGTATCATACATGGCCTTATAGCGAGATGGCAAAGTATATATCAGATTACATCATAATGCCATAATGACAACACACGAATAAAAAACTGATGTATTTGTACTCTCCTTCTATATATGGGAAACACATATTATATTTTACGTATTATACAGCATTTCAAGACAATACCGAATTTATTATATTATGAGATGGACTAAATCCATCTACTGTATTATATCACGATCTATTATACCACAAGAACGGCCCGTGCGTGCGTGCGTGCGCGCGTGTGTGTGTGCGTGAGTGCGTGCGTGCCTGTGTGTGTGCGTGCGTGCGTACGTTCGTGCGTGCGTGCGTGCGTGCGTATGTATGTGTATGCTATGTATGTCACGATTATGTAGATCACCCTGACATTGATGACTATATTTTGCACAATCATATGCCTTGTCTCAGAGGGTGGCCAATCATATGCCTTGTCTCAGAGGGTGGCCAATCATATGCCTTGTCTCAGAGGGTGGCCACTTGACATTTAATGTTTAATCGGCAGACATGATACAGGGGACGTGATGATGGTCACGTAGATCAGGCGCCTGTAGCAGAGCAACCTCTAGAGGAGCAAGCATATTGTGAGCGATATGTTATCTAATAACACATGCAAACAATCATAATGTTAACAACAATTAAATCAATTATGATTTACAATTTTACACGAAATTGTCACATTGTGTCATCTCTGCAATCATGAACAATAACATTGACATATATATATATATTGTACCAAAATAGGATGAATAACAATAATATATATATTGCAGTGCTATGGTAAATAACAATAACACATAATACACCAAAACTTGATGAGTATAATATATGGTATATTTTGTAGTGACATATGTTGACAACACATATTCATCAATGCTTTTCACTTAAGTATTGAACGGTTGTATTTACATTTGTCAAAGGGGCAAATTAGATACAACTGTTTAATACTTAGGCAGTGATATGTCAATAAGCACTAGCATATCACATGTTCAGACCCACGAAACTCCACATGTTCCGACCCACGTCGATCCAGACTGTTCAGTGGTTTACTTATTATCTATTCTTGCAAGCAAATGCTTACACTACCCTCGCACATATTGACAGCCCCGACCGATGTACCCCACACCATGACGGATTGGGTGATGTTTTTCTGGGTTTAAGACAGACACTCTGGGAGAACCTCGGACCGCTTGTCCTCCAAACTCTAACATGCCCATCGTTGTAAGATGTTCCCATCTGAGAACACAAGCATCGCCCACTGGATTATAATCTGAGGGAGGGGAGAACATATTATGTGCGAGAGTAGTGTACTTTAGGTCATCAGAGTCCCTCCACACTAAAAATCTGAAGACTGAGATTTTCATAATTTCCTCTAATTTCAATTGGAAATTTAAGATCATCTTAACTTTTTTTATTGGAAATGAGCGAAAGTTATGACAATGTTTCCTTTAATTTCTAATTGAAAAGAGTTAAGATCATCTTAAATTTCCTAAAGACAATGGGTGAAAGTTAGGACAATGTGAATCCTAGGCTTTTAACGAGGCTGGGTCTCTAGTGAGCACAAACAGTGCCATATAAGGCACTGCTCGTGCTTACTAGAGACCCATCCTCAATACAAGCCCAGTATTGAGATTATCTTAACGTCCTAATAACCGGTGCACTGTGACGTTATATTCTTACCTCCCGTGACGAATATATAACTATTGCTGGGTGGGCTGAGAACTCCATTATGTGAACTGAGCACTCGGAATGTGTATTTGGCTCCATTAGACATGGATTTCCACACATACTTCGTCATGTCACCTGATCTATCCGCCAGAGGCAACCAGATGTTTGTGACTATTCTGTACTGTATGACGTAATGTGTCACCCCCACTGTGGTGTTCCTAGGAGCGAGCCACGACAGCATTAGACCTTCACTATGACGTCGCACTGTCAAGTTACGTGGAGGTCCTGGTGCTGGACCTGAAAAACAGTCAAATCATCTCATTAAATAAACGTGTCTTAGTATGACAGACAGACAGACAAATATTTTATTGACAGAAAGGAAGTCAATACAGACTATTTTTCATGGAAATTAAAGCGAGATATGTACATGTATATACAACATTGATAATTTGTTAAAATCGTATGACAATATACATGGTATGACATACATAACTAAAATTATGTTAAGTGGCATTGCCATAACAAACACTGGATATTTCGATAATACAAATGACAAATTACTACTTAATATAAAATTAAAAGGCATTGCCAAGATAACATAGGGGTCTATCATATTGTTTCCCGCACCAAAACCAGAGTATGTGTCCTAGAACTCCTAGCATGGCGCCAGAAAGAAAATAAAACAATATGGCGTCATAAAATCAATTCATTTGTGAGCTGCTTTGCAGGTCCACGTATAGAAGTAACTCATCAGTTATGTTTGGCAGATATACATATTGATATAAGTTATTATGGGTTACGTGAAAAATATGTGGACATAATTTGTTTTCTAATAATTATAATAATAATAATTATAATAATAATAATAATAATATTGATATTAATAATAATAATAATAATAATAATAATAATAATAATAATAATAATAATAATAATAATAATAATAATAATAATAATAATAATAATAATAATAATAATAATAATAATAATAATAATAATAATAATAATAATAATAATAATAATAATAATAATAATAATAATAATAATAATAATAATAATAATAATAATAATAATAATAATAATAATAATAATAATAATAATAATAATAATAATAATAATAATAATAATACATTTTTATTCGTTCAAATAAAATATATTATTTCATACAATTTCAAAAAAATTGGGAAAAATAATAAATTATAGAGATATTAAGTAAAGATATTGAGCAATTATAGTAAGAAAGTGAACTAAATATTTATCTCCACACACACACTGAAGTGAATTTTTTGATTGAGGCAGAGTGTGGTATGGAATAATGTAGTAATTATGCTAATATGCAGATATATCGGCATATGCGGAAGCACATAAAGTTTGCTATTTGATGAACTATTGCTAACCTACCAGTAACTGTAGGTTCCTTACGAATTTCTGCTATCTTACCATTTTCTTTAGGACCACTTAGCTATGAACTATTGCCAACTTACCAGTGACATTAGATCCAAAATGAACTTCTTCTAACTTACCAGGAACATTAGGTCCACTATGTACTATTGCAAATTTACCACAAACTTTAGATCCAATATGAACTTCTGCTCAGTTAACAGTAACTTTAGGTCAATTATGAACTTAAGCTAACTTACTTAACTTAACTATCTTCTTCTTCTTCATCTTACCAGTAAACCTTATTAACGTTAGGTCCATTGTGATCTTCTGCTACCTTACAAGTAACATTAGGACCACTATGACTAACTCACCAGCAACTGTAGGTCCAATATGAACTTCTACTATCTTACCAATGAACCTTACCATTAACATTATTTCCACTATTATATGAGCTATTGCTAACTTACCAGTAGCTTTAGGTCCATTATGAACTTCTGCTAACTTACCAATAAACCTTACCAGTAACATTATGTCCACTATGAACTACTGCTAACTTACCAGTAACATTAGGTCTGATATGAACTTCTGCTACCAGTAACATTATGTCCATTATGAACTATTGTTAACTTACCAGTAACTTTAGGTCCATTATGTCCACTATGAACTATTGTTAACTTACCAGTAACTTTAGGTCCATTATGTCCACTATGAACTATTGTTAACTTACCAGTAACTTTAGGTCCATTATGTCCACTATGAACTATTGTTAACTTACCAGTAACTTTAGGTCCATTATGTCCACTATGAACTATTGTTAACTTACCAGTAACTTTAGGTCCATTATGAACTGTTTTCACAGGCTTACTGGGCTGCGTATTTTCACCTGTTAAATACAACATAATGCACAGATAAATAAATGGTGATCAGCCTGCTCAATCCGTGGCTGGGACCGTAAAAATACGGTGTCAAGCAGGTTTAGATAAATGAAAATATCACTAATTATGATTGCTTGTGCTGCGCCAAATCTGCTTGCTTAACCCTTTAAGCCCTCACGATTCATTAAAGCATAATTTTGCATCCCAGACAACAGATCTAATTTCCTTACAACCAAGGGTTTTAGAACGAAAATTTCCATGAAACTGGTTTACCAGTACATGACAATTTTCCTAATTTTTAAACCACAGTCAATCATCTTCATCCACTACAAGTCGAGAATTGCGATAGCAGTTCGCGGCTTGTAGTGGATGAAGATGGTAAATTCAGGCTTGGAAGGGTTAAGATGGCTTGTGTCAGATTCTGACGTCAATAGATGTCAGATTATGACGTCTAATTTCGGTCCCCGCGCTGAAATGCTTAGCTTAAGCTTTTATATTGCCTGTGCTCCGTTGCATTTGATGGTTATTTACCAGGTAATAATGATGATGTGATTAATTGTCATTTTCTCCGCGAATGGGACTACGCCCCATTACCATGAGAAAAATAACAAGGAAGTCTCCCAATATCCGTGCAAAAACAGCAGATTTGTCGAGAATTCCGTTTTTATAGTGGGATTCCGTTTTTATAGTTGGTTCTATCACATGAGTGATCAGCGCTAGATTTTCTGCCACAATTAGTACCAACAGGCAAATCGAGCCTTGTTTTACAAATAAAAGCTGTCATTTCAGGGTTTGTTATTAACGCTTCGATTGCTATATTGTTGTGTTCTGATGCGAATAATCAGAGGTTAACTAAAATGAATAACATGCCATTTAACATTTCGCCTCCTGTCTACGAGTATAAATAATATTGCTCATTTTAGAGGGTCAAATGTAACAACTGTGGTATGATATCTAATTATTATAAATTAAAATACACCGTGACGTCAGTCTTTTGTAAAAACAGTAGATATTAATGTTATTTTCACATTTGCCGGCTGGCGCACAATATAAATATTTCAGCATGACACTGCATGGCTAATGTTTCATAGTTAGCCATGCTGAATATAACAACGAAATTTTTTATATCAAATATTAGAACACATGTACCTATGTTGTGTATTTTTAATCGAAGAAAGAACTTGATTACGATAGATTCGTAGATCCGAATATCCTCGGCGCTGCGCGCCTCGTACATTCGGATCTACGAATCTATCGAATTTCGTTCTTTCTCCTTGACTTAGGGGCCTTGCAAAGTTAAAAAAAAAGCCAGACATCCCCAAAAAATTGGATAGAGTTCACTCCACCCACCCACGCCCCCATCCAATTTTTTTTTTGGAAACCAATATTCATCAAAGATAATTTGTTTCTTGGTTTTCCAATTTTCCATTTTCTATCCAAAATGGCCCTGGATCCACCCACCAACTTCCAAATTTTCTGGGGGATGGTTAGAATTGTTTTAACTTTGCAACAGCCCTTAGTAGTTATTTTGATGCGAGCTAGGCTATGACGTCGCCGTGCTGAGTCGAGCTGATATAGAAGACAATTCCCCACCGTTGTACAGACTATAGGCAGGATACAAATCTTAACTCTGGACCAATGATTTAGTTTGTCATTTTAACTCTAGGATGACATGATTAAACTACAGACAGACATACATCCATCAATCCAGATAGATAACTAAACACAACACAGCACGCACAATGTCAACTAAATATAACAGGATATTCTAAACAAAAATCTAATTTATGCTAATATATATCTGACCAGGGCAGCGTCTTTATACATAGGTCGTGGGGTCAATTTCAGCTGGGTCAACACACATATAGGTTAACAGCTGGGGGTGAATTCACACACATATATATATATATATAGGTCAACAGCTGGGGGGCAGCACAAATATATAGGTCAACATCCGGTACCAGAGTAGAGGAGACTTTGAACATTAGGTCAGGTCAAGGTGATCTACACACGCAGGAGAAAGTCAAATATCAAGGTCAGGTTAAGGTATATGATAAGGATAGGTCAAAACATCAAGGTCAGGTCAGGTATATATGTCAGGTCAGCTAAAGGTAAGGTGGGATTTCTCAGAAGATCAAGTGTTTAATACATTCTCTCCTAGCATTCCTAGAGTTACACACGTACCGCTTTGATTGCTAGGGGTCAATATAATATGACTTTTGCATTTTCATCACGTTGACCAGCTTTTGTCAGTACAAAGTTTTCCTAAGACGTTTGTCTTCTCGAAATTAAAAGGAGCTAAGTCACCCCTGCCGGCATGTAATACATGTCTCTGTTATTTAGAAGGTTTACTGATGGTGCGGCATAATTTCCTAGCCATCAGATAGTAGAGTTAACTATGCTCCAGCCAATAGAGGGTGCCCTACCCATCAGAGGGTTCACTAAGTGTTTTAGCCATCAGATGGTGCCCTAGGTACCAGAGAGTCACCCACCCAGCGGCTCAGTCATCACTGGCATTCACCACATAGGAATTTGAGATGCTTTCCATCTCTTTACATAATTAGTTCCGGCTGTATTTTTCCGGGGTATTTCTAATAAATGGATCAGGAAGGAAGCTTTCATATTGGCCACACAGCTTTCCTGTACGTCATTGAGAAATGGTGCTAGCAGAATCCACAGACATTGTAACTTTCTGTATGGTCCGCCAGAACACACCTGGGATTCCTGTAAACATCAGGCGTCAGACCAATGCTGGCTTAACTCTTAAAATCATCGACTTTAGTCGTCAGAATCGGACGTCTGTAGACGTCAGATTCTGCCCTTAAAATCGATCCCTGCACTGTAAGAGTAAAAATATTTCTAGTGGTGGTAGACCCATCACATAGCCTAGGTATTCAAATGGATCAGAAAAAGCTAACTAAGACATTTGTAAACATTTCAAATTGAAATAAACCCTTTGGCCTCCATGATTCATACAAAATTAATCCAACGCTTTAAGGGTAAAACGCTGAGTATCTTTTGTATAAAGCATGGGGACCAAAGGCTTTTTAATATTTGAAATTCTAAAAATGTCCTCGCTGGCTCTTTCTATTCATTTAAATACCTAAGTTATTAGTCTGCGATAATTATAAATAGTTGTCCTCTTACAGTGCAGGGATCGACTTTAGACGTCAGAATCTTGTTTTTGCCATCTTGTCAGTTCTGCAGCTAGGTTAAGGGGGGGGGGGGGGGGTGAGACCAAATTATGTAAGCTAAATCATTGTTCTAACTGAAAACCTAAAATATGATTTGTTTTTGATGCACCAGCATAGTTGGGCTGTGGGAAAAAGGTGACCTGCATGTGATTACAGGATGAAAAAGTGGAAAAATTGTATATTCCCTGTTGAGATTAAAAGGTCTCTGGCTAATATTTTTTTGTAATTTCTATCAGGACGATTTGATTGACAATTTATTGCCTGCCTATATTGCAAGCAAATCGGGAGCCGAATGCACAGAATTGACTTTTAAATTTTATTTTATTTGAGGTGTTATGGCTTGTATAGGTTATATTTCACTGGTTATACTTCACTGGAATGGTCAAGAGATGAGTGAACACACTAGAACCAATGTAAAGTTATAAAGACAGGTGTCATGTTTTGTGCAAGTCGTCCTCCCCCATCCATGGTTTAATCGTAGTTACACAGCTATTCACCAGGTGGCAAATCAAGGTATCTTAGCACAAAATATTCAACCTGCTGTTAGTGCTAACTTAGTGTAACTGGTTCTGCGTTCGCATTATGGGCAATGCACATTTCGAATTAGTTTAGCCCAAACTCCATAATATTTCTAGTAGGCCTACAGGCATATATAAGGCCGATATAATAGGCTACTTGCTTTATGTTGCCCTACAGATAATAAAACACTTACGTAGGCTTACATATCACTTGTCAATCTAGTATTGACATACCTTATACAAATCAACACTTGATCTCAGAGCAGAAAATTATTATGACATCTATCTAGATCTATGACAGTTAAGGGATGGGTGTGGTAGAGAACTGAGCGATAAAGAAAGCAAATGAGAAAGCAAGAGGAGTACCGTGGTTTGTTGAGGAGTCGCCAGGCGCCTCTGTGACAAAAACCACCACAATAAGTACCATTAACATTCACCAGGGGGCATATAAGTCATCATTCACAAGAGGGCGTATAAGTCGTCATTCATAGAGTGCCACGTAGAGTGGACCAAAATTACAAAATCAGGAGCAGCGCACACCAGCAAAGCGTAGTGTTAACATACAGGGGAAAGAGGGAAGCAGAAAAAGAGGGATATTAATGCATATTACAGGGCCTTTTGTTTATTTACAAATATATCAAGAGTTGCGATCGCAATTCGCAACTGATACCCTTAAAATGTTGGATGATCATATGATAGTGACATGTTAGGATACCACCATATAAAATACATAATTCACCCTGTTATGTGTGACTGAAGAAAAACCTGCTTTATAGTTTTAACATCTTTAGCTAATTTTCGACTTCTTGAAGCTGTGGGTCAAGATACTTCAAGTAGGCATACTTCATATTACTCAGATTTGTTTAATTTGAGACCAAATATAAGCATATCTTGTTGTTTAAAAACAGATTTAGTTGCCAATAACAGTTCATTGAACGGCTAATAAAACAGATAAAAAGTGCTTATTGTCGTTCGTAGCTCCTAAAGGTTAACATGTAAGCAGATTCTGTTATGTGTCCTTCAGTTTTGCTATATATCCACTAATACTTAGAGCGTCTACAATATGTGTAGGCGGTCAAGTTTTGAATAGACATAGATTTGAACTGCATGAATATTTACAAAAACAGTAGCCCAGATAGTAACGCTGCCTGAAGGCAGGCACTGAAAAGAGTCGTATTGTTACTTGTAAAAGTGTACAAATCTAGCTTTCTGAAAAATCACATTTGCTCTTATTTTCAATATTAACACATTTTCAGGATGGTAGATAAACATGAAAATGTGAAATAAACATAGTGTAATTCTATAAAATAAAAAAATGATGGGTTTTGAAAGACAAATATTGATTGTCTCAGATAAACAAGTAATTGTGAAATTCAATCATTATTTCATGTAACAGGGTGAAACAAGAAAAGTAAAACAGATATATATTTACATTATCTATAGAATAAAAGCAAGAAAATACCAGACGTGGGGAGTACAAGAATGTGTCAATAAATGTATCTTGAAAACCAACTATTAACTGTTGTTCTTATAGCATGCATGCCCTTTAATCACAAATGGCATCCAAAGACTTTGTTGACGAGACATGAGAATTACTTTGTTTTGAGGTGGCACATACAGCCCTTTACTATCTTTATTACTAAGATGGTGATAATAATTTAGCAGATAATCAGTGATCAGTCAATATAATACAGACAGCAAAGTAGGACAGTGACACAGATAACGCACAGGACTCTGGAAAATAAAGCACATTAGACAAAATCAATCATTGCTAAAAGACAAAATGTAAATGTTTATAAATATCAAGCATTGCTACAATAATTACGCCGACCTACAAATTATAATACACGAAGTGCAATGTCTCACAAAAAAATGTTATTTGAATGGTATGTAATATTATTGTCCCCAGTAAAAAAAAAATATTTAAAAAAATGTACATATTTATTATCAATTTAATACTTTAAATTGAATAAAATATTTTTTAAAGCACAAAGTGTAATATGTCTTGTTATTTTGATAGCTGTTATAATTAACTGGCAAAGTATGTTCTGCAAATTATGTAATACAAGCTGAATAAATGTATGCGACAATGTATATGTCTTCTGGGTGTGTTTAGGCTCTCATGTCATCGCGATGCATTAAATCAGAAATATCACAAGGCTTTTGTTTGGGTAACAGGAAACAGACAGACAGACAGACAGACAGACAGATATTTTATTGACAGAAAGAAAATCATTACAGACTTATTTGTCATAGAAATGAGAGAGAGCTATATGTACATGTATATACAAAATTGATAATTTGTTAAAATTGGTTAATTTTTTAAAGCTATATGTACATGTATATACAAAATTGATAATTTGTTAAAATTGTATGACATACATAACAAAAACATGTTAAGTGGCATTGCCATAATAAACACTGGGTTTTTCGATAATAAAAATGACTACTACTAAAAACAAAATTAAAATGTATTGCCAAGATAACATAGGGGTCTATCATTTTGTTTTCTGCACCAAAACCAGCAGGCTCGGTTTCACCTACCAAGTCAAAATTATGTCTTAAATATCAACACGTGATCAAGTTAGTCTCTACCAATCAGTAGTGTTAAAACTAGGGTAATATCAACACGTGATCAAGTCTCCACCAATCAGTAATCCCAAGACTAGGGTAATATCAACACGTGATCAGGACTCCACCAATCAGTAATCTCAAGACTGGGGTAATATCAACACGTGATCAAGTCTCCACCAATCAGTAATGTTAAGACTTGAGTGATATCAACCCGTGATCAAATCTTCACCAATCAGTAATCTTAAGACTATGGTAATATCAACACGTGATCAAGTTTCTACCAATCAGTAATGTTAGGACTAGCGTAATATCAAGCCGTGATCAAATCTCCATCAGTCAGTAATCTTAAGACTAGGGTAATATCAACACGTGATCAAATCTCCACCAATCAGTAATCGTAAGACTGACTTAAATCTAAAGTGACTCAGCTTAGCCAGTTGGTAAAAAACGCTGAGCCAATGATAGTTTAATGCTGGGCCAGCGTCAAAGATAGTGGCCCAGCAATAAACTATCATTGGCTCAGCGTTTCGAGTTTCCTGGATTGGCAAACTAATACACCAGAGGGTGCTACAGTGCACTTCGTCAAAATGTTGAGGGGACCATTAATTATTTCCAGTTTGTCACATAATGAGGAATTATTCTGCAATTGGCACCCCCGGTATTAAGATGGATTCCGGCCTCAGTGTCATTAACAAGGTGGTGATAGCTGCAGGCTTATAGGAAATCCATCATCCCTGAGATGACGTCATTAATAAAGTGACATCATGAATGGGGAATTCCGTCATTAATAATGTGACGACAGAGCTTGGTGTGACGAATACGTGCAGGTTTATGGGGAATCTATCATAACTGATATAACGTCATTAATAAACATGGCGTCTTGGGCAATCCCAATTTACGATGGCAATCATCACGTGATAGCTATCCCGCAGCAAATACGATTGCAAATCATTGTTGGATGATAACTGGCCCACCGTCTACGACGCTGGTGCAACGTTAAGCCAACATTGTGTAGTGTTTTGGGGGATACTACTCCGTAGATAAACGGTAGTATAACTGTCAGCGTCTGTAGGTCGTTTGTAGGTCAAAGTCAGAGGCTAAAAGCTAGCGATACTACCGCTGCTGACTTTGTATGTCAAAAAACAGTGCGACTTGATCGTGTGACAAAATACTAACGTTGTTCATTTTTCGTGCGATATGGAAAAAATACAGCACCTTTCCAATGAATAAGGTGTTCGCCTAAAGGCGCACACCTTATTTCTTGGACGAGGGCTGTATTTCCCCATATTGCACTCAAATAAACACTCTTTTGTATACCTTATCTTGCATTGTATCTTCAGCATAAAATATAATGGTATTGTCGAATAAATTGATTTTTAGTGTAGCTATTATGTATGTTGTTGTCTGTATATACATATATCACTTCTGTAATTATATTACAGTCTTAGGATTATATTGTATTATATTATTAAATGCATACGGTGTACAGCCACAAAGACAAAGGATGGTAGCTACTACCGCTACCTGACTTTGTATGTCAAAGGCAGTGTGACTTGATCGTGTGACAAAATACAGCACAAAATAAAATAGAGCACATATCCAATGAATGAGGTGTTCCCCTAAAGGCGCACACCCTACTCCTTGGACGAGGGCTGTATTTCCCCACATTGCACTCAAATGAACAATCTTTGTATACCTTATCTTGCATTATATCTTCAGCATAATATATCATGGTAGTAGGCCACCGATTAAATTGATTTTAGTGTAGCTATTATGTATGTTGTTGTCTGTATATACATTGTCTGTATATAAACTGTATATACATATATGTTGATCACTTCTATGAAATTGCAATTTTGATATTATATTGCAATTTTAGCATTATATTGTAATTATATTATATTAAACATAGATTGATCACTCCTATTATATTGCAATTTTTGTATTATATTGTATTATATTATTGAATGTATACGGCGTACATTCTCAGCCACCCAGGCTATCTGTATGCATCGTGTTATGCTATACCCTTCACTGCAGTCAATCAACTCAGCCCCAAATGAAGACAGATGGTTTATTAGAAGCAGATTAAGGTGAACACGATACCACTTTGGTCATCAATATTTCACATATTATGAGTGACGTGTTTTGCCCGCTGTTCAGGAAATACTGAAGTGAGCAGATGAGGCTGTGGTGTATTGTATGCCTGCATAACAGTGGCCTATGACATACAGCAATCCCCAGAACACATGTGTCGTATAAACTAACTAAATCAATGACTAATACGGCACTATGCAGAACACATGTGTCGTAGAAAATACTTAGTAGCTAATACGACACTATGACAGAGTTCATGTGTTGTATAAACTACTTAAACTAGTAGCTAATACGACACTATGACAGAACCAATGTGTTGTATAAACTACTTAAACTAGTAGCTAATACGACACTATGACAGAATTCATGTGTTGTATAAACTACTTAAACTAGTAGCTAATACGACACTATGACAGAACCAATGTGTTGTATAAACTACTTAAACTAGTAGCTAATACGACACTATGACAGAGCTCATGTGTTGTATAAACTACTTAAACTAGTAGCTAATACGACACTATGACAGAGCTCATGTGTTGTATAAACTACTTAAACTAGCAGCTAATACGACACTATGCAGAGCTCATGTGTTGTATAAACTACTTAAACTAGTAGCTAATACGACACTATGACAGAACCCATGTGTTGTATAAACTACTTAAACTAGTAGCTAATACGACACTATTGCAGAACCCATGTGTTGTATAAACTACTTAAACTAGTAGCTAATACGACACTATGGCAGAACCCATGTGTCGCATGACCCCTGTGTCGCAGACAACTTCAATCAGTGGCTGATACGACAATATGAATATACCACTGTGTCGTATAAGGCACTCTAATCAGTGGCTGATACAACACTATGGCAGCTGGAGGATATAGTTAAATTGGACTCTTCAGAATTGTCCATTATTTTAGTATTTTATCTCTACTCTTAACATTTTTTTTAAGTCAACATCAATTCCGCAGAAATGACTAATCAGCGCTTCTCTAGTTGTATTTCATACTCGTCGTCTTCTTTTAAAACAATAATTTACAGTTGATCATATTAAGCGTTTTTTAATATTGTATAAAGAAGGTGATTTGATATTATGAATCCCAGTTCAAAGATAGATTATTACTAACAATTCATTTACCAATTGTATTAGTGATGGTGGCCATTCAACCTTTAATTACACATGTAATTTATCAATTTTAAAGGATAAGTTTAACAGCATAACATTGACACATAACTTCAACAGCATAGAAACAGCAGCAGGAAAAAAAATACACAAAAAAACGACGTTTCTAAAAAGAATCATCATGTTTAACTGAGAAAGGAGTAGGAAAAGTTGTGTGTTATGTGTATAGTATATCAAACAGAATAATAGCAGTCATAACCATGCATGCATTCAACCTTTTCAAGCCATTTCTTTTCAAGCCATTGGCATATTCATCAACAACAAGCTGCGAGTTGCTGTCGCAATTTTCTTGTAGTGGATGAGATGACTCGAAGTGGGTGATAAATTGACGAAAATAGTCATGTATATTGCCCTAACACATTCATGAAAATTGTCATTCCAGACCATTAGAATCCGTGTTCATGGAGACAAATGCTTGTTTGAGGCATCCTCGGTTGTTTAAAGGAAATGTGAGTACATTTGCTGAGTTTACTTTAGGAATGTAGAAAGTCTCTCTATATTCCTTTAGTAAACAGACCAGGGCCAATCTCAATAAAAATCTTAAAATTAAGATTATCTTATCTTTGTCTTATTTTCATTAGAAAAGTTAAGATTTATCCCAACTTTTCGAATGAAAATGGAAGAAAGTTAAGATAATACTTTAGATTATCTTAACTTTCTCTCATTTTCATTAGACAAGTTAAGATTTTTTTTTAATGAAAATGAGAGAAAGTTAAGATAATAATTTAGATTATCTTAACTTTCTCTCATTTTCATTGTAAAAATTCAGATTTATAGTAACTTTTCTAATGAAGATGGGAGAAAGTTAAGATAATAATTTAGATTATCTTAACTTTCTCTCATTTTCATTGGAAAAGTTAAGATAAAATCCTAACTTTTCTAATGAAAATGTGATAAAGTTAAGATGTTTAGATTATCTTAACTTTCTCTCATTTTTATCAGACAAGTTAAGATTTATCCTAACTTTTCTGATAAAATGAGAGAATGTTAACAAATTCATATTTTAGGAATCTAACTGGAATGGGGCCCGAACTCTGACCTCTGATCCTTAGAGTCATCACATAAACATGATAAATTATAATTATATGTGTTGCATGCGAGAGTTTAAATGAAGAGTGAGTACCTTTAGTGGTTGCTGTGATGACTTTGCTGAACAGACCAGATCCGATCTGGTTCCTGGAGAGAATGGTGAAGTGATATTCTGTATTATCGTGGAGATTATACACAGTGATGGATGTGGCATCGTCAGGAACCACCCGTATTGTATGCCACTCCTGGTAACTACCATCCTGCTTCTTGTACCTGTGTACACACAAAATATACACTGTACATACATAATTTAATTTAATTTAATTTAATTTATTTGACTTCCAGTTAAAAACATGCAAAAATGGTACATTATAATTATTATTATCATTTTTTGAACATTTCCACAAATTGGTAAACCAATTTCATGGTAATTTTCATTCCAAAACCCTTGGTTGTAGAAAAATCAAGTCTGTTTTCAGGGATGTATAACGATGCTTTAACCCTTACAGTGAGGGGATCGACTTTAGTCGTCAGAATCTGACGTCTACAGATGGCAGATTCTGACGACATTTGACGTCTACAGACGTCAGATTCTGACGTCTAAAGTCTATCCTCGCACTGTGAGAGTACAAATATTTCTAATGGCCGTAGACCCATAACATAGGTATTCGAATGAATTAGATAGAGCTAATTATGTCATTTATGATGATTTCAAATTGAAAAAAATCCCCTTTGGTTGCGATGTTTTTTTTTAGAAATTATATCAGCGCTTTAACCCTTTCAAGCCTGAATTAACCATAGTCATCTTCATCCACTACAAGCCGCGAATTGCTGCCGCAATTCTCGACTTGTAGTGGATGAAAATGATTGATTTGATTTAAAAATAATAGAAAATTACGGCGTATAGGTAAACCAGTGTCATGGAAATGTTCGTTCTAAAACTTTTAGTTGTATAAAAATTAGGTCTGTTTTCAAGGATGTAAAATGATGCTTTAATGCATCGTGCGGGCTTAAAAGTTCAAGGGTTAAAGAGTTAACACTGGCGACTCTAATCGCCACCATTAAAGATGTCAGCCTTTTTATTTATCTCTCAAACAATAGATTTTGAACATGATGTTTAAATTTCGAATATTGACATATATTTTGCCTCAAACACTACAAATGTACGTCATTTTTTCTCACTTGAAGGTGTGGGTCTTGGCAGCGAGACACAACCTCAAGTGAGAACAAATTTCAATCCTAATATTTAGCTCTTTAAGGGTGAATACAATCACCATAATTTAAAAAAATCATAGGAAATATTTCAAGTAGAGTGTCTTTAATGATGTATAAAAGAAACGACAAATCATAAATAGTTTGATGTTTAATTTATTGTATACCATCATTTTATCACAGTGCAAGTGTCTGAGTATTTGGAATCTCCTGCAGTCAGTGATTTCACTAATCTACCCCCCCCCCCCCCCGCCAAAGCTTGTTGTTCTGAGATGCTCAATAATGACCCTCCATGCTGAAATAAAACCCTTCTTACATCGTTACGAGTTACTATTAGTGTCACCAAGGAATAATTAGTTTACCAATAAATTATTGAAGTCGTTTCAGAGAAAATTTCAAGTAAAAACAGACCAAACTCAGCTAGATCTCTGGTCACTGGTTCATACGTGTTATTTGCTGTATTCATATATCGACGCCTAGCCGGCATAATGTAGTATGTGCCATCCGTCTGAGCAGCACATACCACATTCTTTCAAGGATTCATATGGGGCTTACGACACTAATGTGTTTATCCAGAGTTAATGGTGCTGCGCCTTTGACGTGGACAGCTAAGCTTGTGACGTCAGAGTGGGACCAGAAAGCAGCAAAACAAGAATCACCAAGGTAGCCATCTAGCGAATGACACGCATACTAATGGCGGTGAGAGCGATAATGTGTAAGTTTGCCAAATCAGCGAGGTATATGTCCTCCTATGAGGATGCTGCCCTGCTAGAGAAACCCAGAAATAGAACTGTTTGCTCTTGTTAGTGATTCTCATTTGAAATCACAAATCATTGGGTTTCCAGTTCGAATTTATGACCACTGTGGAAATCAGATTTTCTAGCCGGACTTTTTTTCAGGTTTTTTATCCCTGGTGGCAAGTATACTGGCCCTCTGCATTTATTATATGGTGATGTTACCTGTACTATTCCCTGAATAAAGCTATCTATCTATTAATATAATCTCGGGCAGGCAAACTAAGAAGACATTCAGGACAATTCTCAGGGATGATACCAGAGGCTGGCAGGATAACACGACCTGGTAACATATGGACATTGTGTGGCAGACAAATGGCATCCCTTATTGGTGTGTATTGTGGCGGAAGATTAGATTTGATGAGCATTTGAGCCGACACTTTATCAGGTCATTTCTATGCTAGGCGATATTATACCCGCCACGGCGGCAGCCTTATTGTTTCCTTCCTTTGAACATATAACTCACATTCTGCCACAGTTTATACAAGTATTCTTAACAAAGATAATCTATACAGCGGGGCCGACGCCTTTAGCCACAATTTCAAAGTGGGTTTTTTACAAACACAATTTTGGATGTCTGGGCATGTTTGTGATACAGACAGACAGATATTTTATTGGCAGAAAGAAAGTCATTACAGACTTATTTGTCATAGAAATGAGAGAGATATATGTACATGTATATACAAAATTGTTAATTTGTTAAAAATCATATGACAATATACATATTATGATATGCATAACTAAAATCATGTTAAGTGGCATAGCCATAAAAAAACACTGGATATTTCGATATTACAAATGACCACTACTTGAATAAAATTAAAAGGCATTGCCAAGATAACATAGGGGTCTATTTTATTGTTTCTCGCACCAAAACCAGAGATAAAATAGCTACTATGTCTAATATGTATAAGATACTAATTATTTAAAGTAGCAAAAAGCGTAGAAGCCTAAAATACATACAATTGCCTAATTATGCCACCGTAACTGGAGTATCTATATTAAGACAATGTTAAAAGTTATTTTAGATATTTAGGTATATTAGGTATTTTAGATATCAAATATTATATCAGACAGACAGACAGATCACTTCTTGTTCTTCTCTCGCACCTCGACTGGTATGTTATATATTTTTTTGTTCTTTCGCACCTAGCTGTAGCTTCCTTGCATCTCACTCAGTTTGTCTCGCACGTATTGCCAATCTCGCTGAGCTCTCGCGTCGCCCATCCACCGCGTGACTTCATAGCACAATGGCGTCTATCACGTGACACAGGGGAGAGAGGTGCCATGCTATTACTATGGTGACCAGCCTTGCCCCCGGTGGTAAATCTGATGCCCCCTTTCTTCCGGACCCCGGGTATACTCATTGTCATACCTCGGTACTCTGATAGGTGGCTGATGTGGTTCAAAACACAGTCAGATAAAACGCCATAAGCACCATCCCCGCCAAGCACAGTGTAAAATCCTGTTTTGTTGTTTTCTCCCATAAAAAAAAAGAGGTTGTTAACCAATGTTTGCTCAATGGCGGGCTAGCGTCGAATACGGCCGAGTAAGCACAATATCATTTACATATTATTTGTACAGTGTTGAACCATCGTCGGAGACGTTGGGCCGACATTGTACAAATGTTGTGCGAATGTTTCGTGCTTGCTGGTGGTGGGCCAGCATTTAGTTAACATTGGTTCATCGCCTGGCGATTATTGGTAAAACTTAAGCAATATTGGGTTAATGTTGGGCTGATGTCGATAGCGGTGGGCCAGTATTTCGCTAATATTGTGTTCACTAGGGTGTGTGACCCAGGCTCATCAATCTGAGATCACTAAGGTAGCCCAAAGGCTAAGTGTTCGAGTATCATATAAGCTGCAGCACTGTAAGAGGTTTGGTGCACAGCGCAAAAGTGTTGTGGGGTACAGTAGAAACTGCTATGAGCAGCCACCCCTGAGACACAAGACAAGTGGCCGTTTAAGACAGATTGGTGCTCATAGGAGGTTCATTTGTATAGAAAATGTCATTTTGGGAATGGCACCTCTACACGCCCAAGGTGAGTCTAAGACTGGCACCTCTACACGCCCAAGGTGAGTCTAAGACTGGTACCTCTACACGCCCAAGGTGAGTCTAAGACTGGTATCTCTACACGCCCGAGGTGAGTCTAAGACTGGCACCTCTACACGCCCAGGGTGAGTCTAAGACTGGTACCTCTACACGCCCAAGGTGAGTCTAAGCCTGGTACCTCTACACGCCCAAGGTGAGTCTAAGACTGGCACCTCTACACGCCCAAGGTGAGTCTAAGACTGGTATCTCTACACGCCCAAGGTGAGTCTAAGACTGGCACCTCCACACGCCCAGGGTGAGTCTAAGACTGGTATCTCTACACGCCCAAGGTGAGTCTAAGACTGGCACCTCTACACGCCCAAGGTGAGTCTAAGACTGTCACCTCTACACGCCCAGGGTGAGTCTAAGACTGGTATCTCTACACGCCCAAGGTGAGTCTAAGACTGGCACCTCTACACGCCCAAGGTGAGTCTAAGACTGGTACCTCTACACGCCCAAGGTGAGTCTAAGACTGGCACCTCTACACGCCCAAGGTGAGTCTAAGACTGGCACCTCTACACGCCCAAGGTGAGTCTAAGACTGGTATCTCTACACGCCCAAGGTGAGTCTAAGACTGGCACCTCTACACGCCCAAGGTGAGTCTAAGACTGGCACCTCTACACGCCCAGGGTGAGTCTAAGACTGGTATCTCTACACGCCCAAGGTGAGTCTAAGACTGGCACCTCTACACGCCCAAGGTGAGTCTAAGACTGGTACCTCTACACGCCCAAGGTGAGTCTAAGACTGGTACCTCTACACGCCCAAGGTGAGTCTAAGACTGGCACCTCTACACGCCCAAGGTGAGTCTAAGACTGGCACCTCTACACGCCCAAGGTGAGTCTAAGACTGGTATCTCTACACGCCCAAGGTGAGTCTAAGACTGGTATCTCTACACGCCCAAGGTGAGTCTAAGACTGGTATCTCTACACGCCCAAGGTGAGTCTAAGACTGGCACCTCTACACGCCCAAGGTGAGTCTAAGACTGGTACCTCTACACGCCCAAGGTGAGTCTAAGACTGGTACCTCTACACGCCCAAGGTGAGTCTAAGACTGGTATCTCTACACGCCCAAGGTGAGTCTAAGACTGGTACCTCTACACGCCCAAGGTGAGTCTAAGACTGGTATCTCTACACGCCCAAGGTGAGTCTAAGACTGGTATCTCTACACGCCCAAGGTGAGTCTAAGACTGGTACCTCTACACGCCCAAGGTGAGTCTAAGACTGGTACCTCTAAACGCCCAAGGTGAGTCTAAGACTGGTATCTATACACGCCCAAGGTGAGTCTAAGACTGGTACCTCTACACGCCCAAGGTGAGTCTAAAACTGGTATCTCTACACGCCCAAGGTGAGTCTAAAACTGACACCTCTACACGCCCAAGATGGGGCCAAGATTAGTACCTCCACAACCCAAAGTGAGACTAAGAATGGTACGTAAATCAATATTCACTATAAAACACCCGAATGAGGCCGAGATTTGTATCTCTACAGTCTACACATACGGGGTGAGGCGAAGATCGGTACTGGGTCAATAATGGACAGCGTTTTACACGCTTGCCCAGAATCCTATCTTGAATACCAGGACATAAAACAGGAGTTATAAGACCAGAGCCCAGTTCAGGGCCCAGTTCAGGGTCAATACGTACTACACCTCATGGTGGTAGACGGGGGCCACCCCACCTTACACGATACGTTGATGTTGGGCCAGCGTCGCAGACGCTGGACCAACATTAAACCACCGCTGGGTCAATTATCGCGTTTGTTGGAAGTTTTGAGTCATTCTTGGTCACTGGATCATGGATCTGGACCCTACTATCGATAAAACCGTGGTCTGGTGTAGTGATTACGCTGAACGCCTGTCACACCGAAGCTCCAGGGTTCGTCCCATGCTCCCTGTATTCTGTGAGACCAGAAAAGCAGAAGAGATCATTTCTGGGGAAACTCAATAGCCTTGACCTGCAATGTTTTCATCTAGCAATCAAATACAATGAAGTATGATACAGGAGGGTCTTATATAACATTGTTTTCAACGAGTAGCAATTTAAAAGGGTGTCCTGTGACGTCACTGCGTTTCAAAGAATTTATGTTTAAAAGACACGATTTTTTTCTTTCACGCCACTGGTATCGATTCAGTATAAGAGGCGGATCCAGGATCTGAAGGAAGGAGGTTTGGGGGCATGCTCTCAATTGTTTTTTTTGTAAATTTAGGACATATATTAGGGTACTACTTGAAGTATTTATCAAATAATAGGGTTAAGCGCCTGCTTCCCCCTACCTCCCCCTGGATCCACCTATGGATTTTGCATAAAGCCTCCATGACCAAGGGGTAGCGTGCTCGACCTCAGGGATCAAATTTCGAATCCTGTGCCTGGAGGTCAGTGACACATGATTAATCTCCCCTTCCTATCCTATTCCGGCCCAGTTTAGCCTGTATGTGCACAAATCCGCATTCATTCATTGCTGGCATCTAATCTACTCGTGAAGTACATCTGAGTGATGTTCATTGATCCATGAAAACTCCACAGTTGTCCATGAACACTTTCAGTGCGGGAACCGACTTTAGACGTCATAATGTGACGTCAATAGACGTCAGATTCTGACGTCTAAAGTCGATCCCCAAAGAGTAAGCTATGTATAGTGGCCGTAGACCCATAACATAGGTATTCAAATAAAACGGACAGAGCTAACTAAGACATTTATGAGGATTTAAAATGAAAAAAACTTTGGTCTCCATGGTTCATATAAAGATGTTTCATCTCTTTAAGAGTCAATCGCTTGTTCACCCAGTAACGCGGTATTAAACATCCTCTGTTCGCGGCTGTAACTCCTTTTGTGTCCATTCCCAGTTTTGTACAGAAATCGGTGAATCGCCTGCAGATGGACCATTAATTGTCAGTTGACAATCAATAATATGATGTGGTAAGACACTGTATATGATGCCTCTTTCGTCTGCCTGTATTCCATACAAACAACAGTAAAAGCTTACTTTTCACGTAACCAGTTACTGCGCTTTGCCTTAACTCCTAAAGGGCTAAATTATTTTTGTATAAGCCATGGAGACCAAACGGTTTTTTCATTTTGAAATCATCATAAATGTCTTAGTTAGCTTTTTCAGATTCATTTGAATACCTATGTTAAGGGTCTACGACCATTAGAAATATGTTTACTCTTATTGTGCGAGGATCGATCTAGAAAATGAAATGAAATGAATCGGGCTTTAGGCCACCTTTGTGCACATATAGGCTAACTGGGCCAGGAGAACCTTTTGAGGATGGAGAGATGATTGAGATGACACTGTCCTCCAGACACAGGATTCGAAATTCTAGCCCTGGCGGTCTGAGGCCGAGCACGCTACCTCTCGGTCACGGAGGCTCCCCACAATACTAACTTTCACACGTGGATGGGGAAGAAACAATTTTGTTTCTTTCAAACCGCCGAGACCGGGAACCGAACCCCGGACTCTGGCGTGAAAGGCAGCGGTGCTAACCACTACCCTAGGGCCCCCGCCCGGATCGATCTAGACGTCAGACGTCAAAATATGTAGGTCAAAATATGTGGGTGGCAATTAAAATGAATGATGTCTACTGTAGTCAGCACCAGTGTCCTCGGGATTTAACGACAGAATATTTCCTCGAGTCAACATTCGTGCTCTACAGGTTAAAGCACAAAATATATACTGTAGTCGACATCAGTGCCATCTGGGGGTTAAAATACAGAATTTCTACTGTATTCAACACCAGTGCTTCTGTCGTTAAATAACATAATATATACTGTAGTAAGCACCAGTGCTTCTGTGGTTAAAACACAGAATTCTAATGTAGTCGACATCGGTGCTCTGGGGGTTAAAATACAGGATGCCTACCGTAGTCGACACCAGAACTCTTAGGGTTAAAGCACAGAATGTCTGCTGTAGTCGACATCAGTACTGTAGTTGTTAAACACAGAATGTCTACTGTAGTCGACATCAGTACTGTAGTGGTTAAAGCACAGCATGTCTACTGTAGTCGACATCAGTGCTCTAGGTGTTAAAACACAGAATGTCTACTGTAGTCGACATCAGTGCTCTAAGGGTTAAACACAGAATGGCTACTGTAGTAGACATCAGTGCTCTAAGGGTTAAACACAGAATGGCTACTGTAGTCGACATCAGTGTTCTGGGGGTGAAAACACAGAATATTTACTGTTGTCGACACCAGTGTTATTGGGGTTAAGGCACAGAGTGCTCTGGGGGTTAAATAACAAAATATATACTAGAGTCTACATCAGTGCTTCAGGGGTTAAAACACAGAATGTCTACTGTAGTCGACATCAGTGCGCTAGGGTTTAAAACACATGTTGTCTACTGTAGGCGACATAAGTTATCTTGGGGTTAAAACACAGAATAACTACTAGAGTCTACATCAGTGCTCTAGGGGTGCGAACAGAGAATGTCTACTGTAGTCGGCACAAGTACTCTGAGGTTAAGACACATAATGTCTCCTGAGGTCGACACCAGTGCTCTTATGGTTAAAGCGGCCAAAAACCTCGTATATTAGACATATTCCTGTGAGATTTGTGGCGTCACAACCTGGCTACTTTCTGCATGGTTGACCTCCACAGCCAATTCCGGCAACTTTTGAGTCGACGCGAACCAAGTATTTCCGGGCAACGTGAACCAAATGAGATGAAATGGCGGTCACATAGCGATCAATATGGCCTGGATGTGGTATCGGCGGAGTGATTCCCAGGCAGACAGAGGGACGGCTTACCGAGCACCAAGCAGCAGCCAGTGTTTTATGGGTTTTTTCTCCTGGCTGCATCCCTCCTCGTTCTCCCCCTTACTGCTCCAGGCTGGACTGGTTCTTGTCTTGGGGAGGAGGGGGGGGGGGGGGGGGGTGAGGCTCACCCCTCCTCCGGATTATAGCCTCAGGTCGCTGGCTAAGGCTGACCGTACACCCCTAAATTATGTCAAGGGCATGTAAAATCTCACGGTCGTGTATTAGGAATGTTACATCAAGGACGTATAGAACGTCCTTGGTTACATGTGTTTTCTTTCTATTTTGCTAAATCAACCAATTGTGTGACTCTATGTTCAACCCTTTCACCACTAATTACGACTATTATCAAATTGAGAACTAAATGTGGGCTTGAACATCACGATTTAACAAAATGGTCTAAAAATTAAATAAATAGAAGGGGTGTCATCCAATTGGGGTTGTGGGATCGCGGTAGCCACACACAGTTTCAAATGGGTGAATATTGAAATAAGATTTTTTTACATTTTTGCCCATAATTGAGAATATGGAGTGTGCCACATACCACCATATTTTGATGTCAAATCCTGCTTATGGAGCATGGGCGATAGAGCTCCATATTTTGTGCTTTGACCTTGGGTATTCATTCAATAATTCATTCACTCCTTCCTTCAGTCATTCCTTCTTTCCTTTGTTGATTGATTGATTAATTGATTGATTGATTGATTGATTGATTGATTGATTGATTGATTGATTAATTGATTGATTGATTCATTCATTCATTCATTCATTTATTCATTCATTTGTTCATTCATTATTCATTCATTCATTTATTCATTCATTCATTCATCCACCCTGCCCTGTGCTGCACTGGGTTGCTCATACTGCCAGCCACAGATCATCATTACAGGATGGTCAGACAGCTTATGACAAGTGGCTCATCAATACTAAATAACAAACAACCAAACAAAACACGCTCAACCAATGCTGGTATAATGTTGGCCGACCGTTTCGGACATTTGCCCAAGATTACACCACCATTGGTGCGGTGTTTGCTGGTTGAGATGGGCTGAGCTTAACACCAGATGCATAAATCAATGCTGGCTTAACGTTGGTCTATCGTCTACGACGGTGGACCAACATTAATCCAAATGATGCTCTAACATGCTAATCTCAACACCAGATAGATAAAGCAATGCTGGTGTAACGTTGGGCCACCGTCTACGACACTGGGCCAACATTAACCCAACATGGTGCTCCAACATGCTGATCTTACCCTTACAACACAGTCACTTAAAGTTGTGTCTCGCTACCGCGATACACAACTTCAAGTGACTGAAAATGTATGTGATTTGTGAAATTTAGGTCTCAGCATAGATCAGTATATCAAGATTGAAGGCATGTTTTTCTTTTAACAACCAGTTATCCAGGGTAATCCTGGTGCTGATAAAACACAAAATGTCCTCTCTAGTCTACATCAGTGTTCTCAGAGTTAGCACCAAATGGAACTCAATCTCAAGACAACATCCTTATATATTACCAGGACAGACCAAGGCCAAAAAATCTCACTCAACAAACAAGAGGCATTGACCAAATGTTGTTTTAATGTTGGGCCAGCGTCGTAGACGATGGATCAACATTAAAACAACATTGGCTCAATGTCTTTTCTGGAAATTGTTTCTGCAGCTGAAAGTATTTGACCCCAACCAAACAACTTTATACAGGTTCACTACGCAGATTAACAGATGAACATTTTGAGGCATTTTGAACATTACAGCTTATGCACCTCAAATCCTTCAACGGTTAAATAATTTCTAATTGTTTTTTTTAGTATTCTCCATAATTTCCTTATAATGTTAAAAATCTGATCTCTGTCCTAATTCAGGGGTCCAAGCCATATTCAGAAAAAAATAATTGGAGGATTGATCATGAATAAACATTTTAAATGATTGTGTATTGCAAAACTTAAATTATCTCCCCATAGTGCCATGGGTCGGACTATCCATTAAAAGTATGAACTGTTTGAAATCGTAATTTTAAAAATAAAACACCCTTTTCTATTCCAAATGTGCACAAGCTCGATCTGCCCCTCCCTATGGTGGTTTTCACATGAAATATATAGACCCCTGTATAATGATTCCTTGCTGTGAGGGAAATGACCGTAATTTGGTCTTAACACCAAATAAATCCAGATAAAATTCGATCTCAAATCAAAATCCTGATATATTCCCAGGTCAGATCAAGGTCAAGGTCTCAGCAAACACATACCCTAAGAAAACAGCTATTCTCACGTCATATCCAAAACATGTATCTAACCCTATACCACATGTATCTGACCCTATACCACATGTATCTGACCCCATACCACATGTAGTTGACCCTATACCACATGTATCTGACCCTATACCACATGTATCTGACCCCATACCACATGTAGTTGACCCTATACCACATGTATCTGACCCTATACCTCATGTAGCTGACCCCATACCATATGTAGCTGACCCCATACCACATGTATCTGACCCTATACCTCATGTAGCTGACCCTATACCATATGTGGCTGACCCTATACCACATGTATCTGACCCTATACCACATGTAGCTGACCCCATACCATATGTAGCTGACATCATACCATATGTAGCTGAACCCATACCATATGTAGCTGACCCTATACCACATGTAGCTGACCCTATACCACATGTATCTGACCCCATACCATATGTAGCTGACCCCATACCATATGTAGCTGACCCCATACCACATGTAGCTGACCTCATACCACATGTAGCTGACCCCATACCATATGTAGCTGACCCTATACCACATGTATCTGACCCCATACCATATGCATCTGACCCCATACCACATGTAGCTGACCCCATACCATATGTAGCTGACCCCATACCACATGAAGCTGACCCCATACCACATGTAGCTGAACCTATACCACATGTAGCTGACCCCATACCACATGTAGCTGACCCTATACCACATGTATCTGACCCCATACCATATGTAGCTGACCCTATACCACATGTAGCTGACCCCATACCATATGTAGCTGACCCCATACCACATGAAGCTGACCCCATACCACATGTAGCTGAACCTATACCACATGTAGCTGACCCCATACCACATGTAGCTGACCCTATACCACATGTATCTGACCCCATACCATATGTAGCTGACCCCATACCACATGTAGCTGACCCCATACCACATATAGCTGACCCTATACCACATGTATCTGACCCCATACCATATGTAGCTGACCCCATACCACATGTAGCTGACCCCATACCACATATAGCTGACCCTATACCACATGTATCTGACCCTATACCTCATGAAGCTGACCCCATACCCCATGTAGCTGACCCCATACCACATGTAGCTGACCCCATACCACATATAGCTGACCCCATATGAACAACACCACGTCCATCTGATCAAGATCGGACAGGTCATGACCTCTGTATTTTTTGTCCCTTTGGTGTTCGTTTCATATATCTGTGAGCACCTTTAATATAGATTTTAGCTGATGCCAGGTTGCAGCGGATGCCTACATTGTATTGACGGTGTCTGGGGTCTAGACCTGCAATCTACCAGACAGATCCCTCTGATTTGCATATTAATTGCCCATTTTCAATCCCGCGAGGACTTACCGCGATTCTGGAGAATCGCTATCAATAGCAAGACGTAGCGAGGGCCGATTGCCAGTCACAACAGTTACTCTCCTCCCCCCCCCCCACCACCAGCTGAGATGTTTAAAACTAGACCCTGATCAATACCAGACATTTCCCAGTAAAATATTCCAGCTAACTAATGTTGTCTTAACGTTGGCCCAACGTCGCAGACGGTGGGCCAACGGTGAAACAATATTGGACCAATGTGTCGTGTTTGCTGGGATCCCAGTCAATCCTCTTCATACTGCAGAAGTAGCGACATTTTGCAAGTAGCTTTCAACCTATGAGATTCATTTTTTTCTCCATTTTTGTCTTGAGAGCTGCTTGAAGCAACTCCTAAGCCGAAAGCGAAGAAAAAATCCTTGGAATTAATTTGACAAGCGCCGCCTTGTAAAACTGACGACATGCAAAATTGCTCATCAGACTGCTAGATTTTGTCGACTCTTAAAAAAACATGGTGAAAAGTCACATTTAATTATTATTAATTGCACAGATAAAAAACACAAATTGTATTTTACTTCGGATGAATGTCAACCGAACTGGTCGATATGAAGTTTCGCTCTCGATATTTTCGCCAAATAACACATTAGAAGTAGAAATAAGTAATGATCAATAACATGACATTCAAGTTTAAAAAAGAAATTAATTAGAAAGAATCGTATCCTAGTGTTTACTGAAACTATATCTTCATCCCTTCCCATCCCAACAGCGTTGTTACAACCTCATTATGTCCATATTCATTTCTCAGGCTATTAATTCAAACACATTTAAACATATACCCGTTGTTTGTGCCTTATGTACGTTTTTAAAGCTATATAAAAATTAAATGTATGCTTAGGGCCTACACCATTGATCACCATGTAAAGTATCCAATAGATTAACCATTAAACAAAATAATCAATCAAGGGTTTGGGGCAAAAATGTCCATGTGAAACTAATTACTTGTTTTTAATTAGCATCACCTTGCACTTTGCTGACCTTTGTTACAACTCTATAGACAAAGCCAGAGCTGTTAAGTTTACGTACAACAAAGTCGTTGGTGCGAGTGGATGCCCATGGAAATTAATACAAAAACATGTC
Source organism: Flabesymbios commensalis (assembly GCA_964017125.1). Lineage (NCBI taxonomy): Eukaryota > Metazoa > Annelida > Polychaeta > Terebellida > Flabelligeridae > Flabesymbios > Flabesymbios commensalis. The sequence continues at coordinate 982,714 of OZ024905.1, forward strand.
ATTATGTGTGCTTAGATACACAGGTACCGTAATATGATCAGAATTGTTTGACTAGCAACAGGGCATAATTAAGTGACCTGCGTGTCATTTAAACCCTGTTAGTCAAATCTATGTGGTGGATGATAAAGTTTGAAAGCTAGAATGTGATAAGATATGCAAAAGTTGCTCATTTGAGTGCGATATTGGAAAATACAGCACTTGTCCAATGAATAAGGTGTGAGCCTTTAGACGAACACCTTGTTCATTGGACATGTGCTGTGTTTTCTCATATCACACGATAAATGTACAACGTTTGCATTTTCTCACACGATGAGGTCACACATGACATAACTGCCATACATTTCAGGTAAAACTACAGCTAGGGATATGGGCTGATACCGATATACGTCTCATAATGAAAATCACATCACAGAGAGTGATAATACAAATCAGACCTTAACCCGTTCAAAACTGAATTTACCATTGTCATCTTCATCCACTACAAGACGCGAATTGCTGTCGCAATTCTCAACTTGTTGTGGATGAAGATGATGTGATGAGGGTGAAAATTAAAGGAAAATGGCCATGTATCGGTAAAATAGTTTCATGGAAATTTTCGTTTTAAAACCCTTGATTGTAGGGAAATTAAATCTGTTTTAAGGAATTAGACCGAGAGCCTGTGATAGAAGATTTCACCCCATAAGGCCCATGAAATTTAACCCTTGGACGCTAATCAGGTCATCAATGTGATGCAAAAAATATTTGTCAGCTGCGTCACGGAGGTCGGATCTGGACCCCAGCCCCCCGACAAAACACCCTCAGCGGGTTGATTTCACCTCATCTAGCCCATGGACAAAATTTTGTCAAGACAAAGTAGTATATCAATACATAATAAAAAACATAAAACTGACAAAATTTGAGGTCGGAAAGGTTCCGTCAGATCTCTTTTAAGTTACCTTCCCCACTCACTCTCAGCAGTTTTATTATACCTCATCTGACCCATGGACCAAACTTTGTCAAGGCAAAGTAGTACACAATTACTTATGAAAACCCCAATTAAACTGACAAAATATCAGGTCAGGAAGGTTTTCTCAAATCCATTATATTTAGTGACCACCCCACCCCTCTAGTGGCGTGATCAATCTACTCTACTAACTAATATGGACAATACTTTTTTCGTGATAAACACCATGGTCTATTTAAACACTATAATTTATGTAAAATTTGATTGTACTAGGATGTGATCGACATGATCGATTTAAAACATTATATCGCTAAATAAAACTATTGGAAGACTATATGAGCTGTGACAAAATCGACGATCCACATAATACTTCTAGGGCCTATAACTGAATTGTACACATGCATGTTACTGAGTGGTGTATGTCTGATGTGTGTGTTCAATTTGTAACGGAGTGAATGCACCCAGCTAAATGACAGATGCACAATGATATCCCCTATTTAAGCCCACTTTTTCGCATATTATAATATCGATATGCTGGGGTTCTACAATGTAATATATGTCCGATGAAATGTGCAACCTTTCGCCACCACAGAAATAATATCTCAACAAATTCTGCTCACATTTGCATCTGAAGCAGGTAAACACAAACTTTAAAAACTGATGGTAAAGTGGTGGCAGCCTGTTTGATACGTGATCTATTTGGAAGTATCCTGTATCACTCACTACAACAAAATATAGACATGGCAGAAGTTTTTAAGTATCCACTCACACCAGTACCGATCTCTCTTAGTCATGTTGATGGCACAATGCAGACAACTCCTAAAGATACACTCATGTAACATCTTGAGTCAGAAGTTACATTGACCCCTCCACCGTCAATTAATACCACCATCATTGATGCCTCATATTTCCTACATTTGCTGACGAACTCAGTAGCTCGCTCTTTTCTTCAAAAAGTTATGTATGCAGAAGGCGATCCCATACACTTTGACATGGATAAATGTTTGTCCCCATCAATTAAGGATTGCGAGAGAGATTCAAGAATGTCATAATCAACTGCCTTCAGTATCACTGGTCCATCTCAAAAACGCCCGCGCAATTGGAATCAAGCCCTGAATAACAACAATTTTAAGGAATCCTTGATTGAGTTTCTCCTAATACCTGGAAGGACGATAGTTCTGCTTCTATATTCAAACAAAAAATTCGTTTTGCTAATTCTGGCAATGTATGCTATAGGTACAATGTAGTTGATGGTAGATTACAGAGAAAGGTAGACGATGGACTACACAATGATCACGAAAAAGCTGATTGTCGAATGTTTTACTATCTTGCAAAGGCAACTGCTCCAAACAATGTTGTATTTCGTACATCTGAGACAGACTGCCTTATAATAGCACTGGGTTGTTACCAATTCTTAGACCAATCATCAAAAATATGGGTAGAGGCTGGAACCAGTAATACACACCACTATGTTAGTGTAAACCAGATCCATTCTGCACTTGGTGAGTCACTGTGTAAGGCTCTCCTTCATATCATGCCTTCACTGGTTGCGATTATAATTGTTCGTTTAACAGAAAGGGTCAAGTGAGGCCACTGAAACAGCTACAAAAACAACGAGGCAATGTCAGCTTTCACCAAACTGGGCCATGAGCTTCATATTAGTGAAGACACTATCTATAAAATGGATAAATTTGTTTGCACAATGTCCAACAAAAAATATATATATCATCAGTATTCTACCACCATGCTTATTTATTATATATATTTTTTCTAACAGAAGACGATGATTCAGAATCTGAAGATGATGATGATGAATTTGATGGCGAAAGCAGTGGTGACGACTTTTAGTGCTAAAGCATATATTTAAAATCATCATGTTATATTAAAATCATCACAAAATCAATATAATAGTGTTAATTTTCTTTCCGCTGCTTTGTCATTTAATTATTTATTATTATTATCTACTGTTGTTCTATTTAACAAATAATAGAGAGTTTGATATCGTTTACGCCAACAAATACTTTACTCCGCATATTTGTGCACTGTAGTCTACTGGTGGCAATCCGCTTGAAGGAGTAATACTATACTAAGCTCGTTGTATGAGGGGGGGGGGGGGGGCACTTATAAGGGATCTGGCAAAACCTTCCCGACCTGATTTTTTAAATCTAAATATTTTTTATATAGTTTATTCTTGTACCACTTTGTTTTTGACAAGTTTGCTCCATGGGAGATAATGAAAGCGCTGAAGTGAATAGGGGGTGGTCACTTATAAGGTATCTGACTGAACCTTTCTGACCTCATATTTTGTCAGTTTTACGTTTTTTACAATGTATTGATGTACTACTTTGTTGTGACAAAGTTTTGTCTATGGGCCAGATGGGGTGAAATTTACCCGCTGGGGGGGGGGGGTTGTCGGGGGGGGGAGGGTTCAGATCCGACCTCCGTGGCGCAGCTGACAAATATTTTTTTCATCACATCGATGACCTAATTAGCGTCAGATTTTTAATTTTCATGGGCCTGATGGGCTGAAATCTTCTTGTCTTGCTCAGAAAGCTTCACTCACATGTCAAACTCATTACCAGAGACGTTTACCCAATCTTATTCACCGCTGATCACCACCAGAGTCGTTTTTAATCTGTTTTGTTATCCGACCAAATCACTGTTATTAGGAATGAAATGAGTGTTCGAACATCAAGATTTAAAAATGTTTAGTATCAAATTAAACCAATATGAGTCATTTTCACCCACTTGAAGTTGTGAAAGCGGGTTGAAATTAAAATAAGGTAACTTAGCTAATAATAATGAAGCAGATTACCACTTACAGCGCGGGGATCGACTTGAGACATACATCGGAATCTGACGTCTGTAGACGTCAGATTATGACGTCTAAAGTCGATCCGTGTAAAAATTATTATATTTGTAATTGCCGTAGACCCAACATATGTATTCAAATGAAGTTAACTAAGTCATTTATGGTGGTTTTAAATTGAGAACACCCTTTGGTCTCCATGATTTATACAAAAAATAATTCAGCGTTGTACGGGTTAAAAACGACTATAGTTTTGCTCAGTTCTTAAAGGGTTGATGAAAACAAACGTGATTCGACCAATGTGTAAGTGACAATGAGTGAGCTGTTGCGAGCCAGCTCAGCATGTGACAAAAGTGCGATACAGATGCGATACAGATGCGATACAGATGCGATGAAAGGCAACACATAACGAGCACAACCAGCTGACGAGGAGGGGAGTAGCGTAGCTCACAGAATAAACAAATATCATAAAATGTTGCCATGGAAACTGTGTAATAGTTTGGCGATGCTGAATAGTTTCTCACACTTCTCTGTATTCACCCCACATCTCAGATTTTGTTATGATGTGTGATGTGCATGTTGTGTCGTCATGACCCTGATTACAACGTCAGAGGTTTAACTATAACATTGCGGTATCGCCTAAAAGCTTTGAACTCTTTGTCTGCGTATTTAAATTTTCACCTGCTTGGAGTTATGTCTCGCGACTTCCCACAACCTAAAGTGGGTGAAAATGACTCTTATTTTTCAAATTTGAAGCCAAACATTCGTAAATCTTGATGTTTAAACACTCTTTTTATTCCAAATTACACTGATTTGATCGCTTTAAAACAGATCGAAGTGACTAGTTGTGCTTAGTGAGTAAAACGTTTTAAAGTGTTAAGTATCAGTGTTCTCATTGATAACCTTCACTCAACATCCCCCAAGAGCTCCTGGCAAGACGCACTGGGGATGAGTGAAGTAGCCTATACAGCAAACACCTGCTGAGTTGAATAATGTTGCTATGAGACGACACCTTATTTCCATGGCAACATAATCAGTTGTTATACATATAGACACAAATACATGTAATGACATAATGTCATATGTTGTCATGAAAGAAAAGGTTGTTATTACAACAATCGTAAACATATCGTTGTTATCACAACAGTGATTGATATCGTTGTCATGACAACATTGCATTACGTAATATTTAGCTGTTTGATTCTGACTGAGCTGACACAGAACACAAACTTTGGCCACAATGTGGGCAATGCCGGGGCCAGCTTGTCCAACATTGGACCGTCATTGAGCCAACATTGGACCAAAGTAAAGTATTAGCTGAGACACATGGCATAATAAAGAAAGCGTTGTAAAGCCAGAGGTGAAGCCAGAGGTGAAGCCAGAGGTGAAGCCAGAGGTGGGTGTATTTAGAGTGACCTACCGAGGAAGCGGCCTCTTGCGGTACCTTAATCAACAGATAGCACACAGCCTGTATTATAAGATCCTCATTATTACTTTACCCCGGGATTCAAAGGGTGTATCTGTCACTTAGTAAAGTGACAGATACACTCTTTCATTCCCACGGTGACGATTTATTTTAGCCATATTTTTGTTATATCATATGCTAAATATACTGTTTTATTCTTCACAAAAATGGTATTTTTATCAGTTGTTTAACGTTACATGACCACATGACGTCTGTACGTTTTTGATAATTATGGGAAAACAAACAAACAGGATTCCGCAACTGACAAAGTGTCACTTCATTCTGGCAGAGGCATGGCAACATAGACAACATAGCAACCGTTGTCATGACAACATATGCTTTCAGCCTAATCAGTATCAAACAGCTAAACATTACATATTGCAATATTGTCACGACAACGACTATTTTGCTGTCATGCTGTTAGAAAGATATTTTGTACGTATGTCCAAGGAATATATCGTCGCCTCGGAGCTAAATGATCCTATCTGCCACTCTAACGAGTGTCAGATAGGATCCTTTAGCTCCGAGGCGACGGTATAGGGATAGATTCCCTGGTATATCAAACTATTTCAACTCAGTTTTCTTTACATTGATCACAGAAGTGCTGCCCAAATTCACAATTCAAAATACATAATACATTTCATGAGAAAATGGATTTCAGTTAAGCAATAAATACTTGTAGAAATCTTTGAAATGATTGCAAGTCTTTAATAATAGATTTATTTGCACCATTATGCTAAAAATAGACACAGTATCAATGATGATAAAAGTCACACGTGCCATCAATCCATTAGCACTAATAGCTAATCTAGACCATCAATCTCTATACAGGCAAACCACAGTAACTGTTTGGTTTTCACGACAACAATTACTGTTGTTTGCTTTTGTATTGTATGACAACGTAAACTGCAGTAACTGCTTGATTTTCAAGTTGATCAGTTACTGATGTTTTCGCTGCAAGACAAATATAAACATCAGTGGCCCTAACTGATTACTTCAAGTCATCCGTTTCTGTTCTTTTCATTTTTGCTTTGAATGCAAGCAGCAGTAACTACTTACTATTCAAATCATCATTTTTCATGAATGATTTACAACATAACGATTTGGTTGGGGTTATTACGCGATAATTAAATTGACATAACACACAATTTTGTCATGAAATATCACAGACAAAATGTACATTGCGTAATGAGTGATCTTATATTAGACATAATAATATGCATGGGGTGATTACATAATGAATGACTTACCATAACTCAAAGTTATATAATTAAAAAACACAGAAAAATGTTGATTACGTAAACATGCTGATATTGTTAGGGTGTTAACTCTTAGAGTGCGGGGATCGACTTTAGACTTTAGAATCTGACGTCTGTAGACGTCAGATTCTGACGTCTAAAGCCGATCCCTGCACTATAAGTGTAAAAATATTTTTAATGGCCGCAGACCCATAACATAGGTATTTAAATGAATAGGGAAGAGCCGACTAAGCCATTTATGATGAATTCAAATTGAAAGAAACCCTTTGGTTCCCATGTTTAAATTATAGCAATATAGCAACGCTTATATGGTTAAGTAATGTATGACTTACCATAACACATAATGCTGAGGTTGTGGATCATTGAATGCTGGTAACCAGGACACCTTGGCACTGGACTGAGTGGTTTCCACGGTAACGTTAAATGGTGCATGGTGACTTGTGACTGTAACAGAGGTGAACACACCTTATAAATAATAAGAATTAGACAATAAAACGCATTATGATCAGGTACATAAATAAAAGAAATATTTTCATATGACTACTATAATCTATCTACATGTAAACTAGAAAGACTTGTACGGAAACAAACACGAAAGCAGCCCAGTCGACCATTTCAAATTTGAGATAGATCAGCAATAATTTCCCAATATTTGTTTTAATACTACCGCTTTAGTTATTATGCAAGATTTCCCAGATAATGGCCGCCAGTCGGCCATTTTGGATTTTATTTATGCGGAATTTGTCATGGGTTATTCTTGTGTTTTATAAATGTTATATAATATTTTAACCCGTATCTTGCTAAGTTGATTAATTTAATTTTTTACCACTTGGGGTTGTGTCTCGCTACCGCGATCCATAATCTCCAGTGATTGATGCTGTTTATTTTGTGACCAAACATTTGCAAATCTCGATGTCTGAGACGAAAAAATACCTTCACCCCTAGAACTCTAAATTATAAGTTTCAAGTGGGTGAAAAATTAAATTAAATTAAGATAAATTCCTAGTCTGAGACTGTTCTGATAGAAATGGACTTGAAATAAATTCTTAGTCTGAGACTGCTCTGATAGAAATGAACTTGAGATACATTCCAAGTCTGAGACTGTTCTGATAGAAATGGACTTGAAACACTTTAATAGTCTGAGACTGTTCTAATAGAAATGGACTTGAGATACATTTCTAGTATGAGACTGTTCTGATAGAAATGGACTTGAAACACATTTCTAGTATGAGACTGTTCTGATAGAAATGGACTTGAAACACATTTCTAGTCTGAGCCTGTTCTGATAGAAATGGACTTGAGATAAATTGTTTGTCTGCATTGATATTACCATACAATGCACCCTGCATCATTTCATTAGTCAAGGTTAACCTCGACCAATTAGCCTCATCTTCTGCAATCTAGATCGGGATCAAAACGACAAAACGCAGATTTATTAAGTTTTAATGTCAGGAACAGTGAATGTCACGTGACGTGAACCGACCAATCATATCAGACAAAATATTTACTGCACGAATGACAAACTAACACTTCAGAAATACACCATTTGTTTATTGTTGTCTTAGAAACCACGAGATGCTGAAACAATGTTGGTTTTATGTTGGCCCGCCATCTACAAAGCCGGGCCAACATTTAACCAGCATTGGCTGAACGCTTTGCGTTCGATGGGGGGACACAACTGACGGCGTTGACTGCCAAAAGGTCAATCAGCTTCAGAGACGTCTAATTCTATTTCCTGTTTTGTTGAAGTAGAAAAGTCTACTCCCGACAGACTACAGATTGACCCTAACAACTACCTAGTAAACACGAGGTTCATGCTGGTCTGATGTTGTGACGACGTAGAAATAAAATGAAATGAAATGAGTCGGGCCTTAGGCCACCTTTGTGCACATATAGGCTAAACTGGCCCAGGAGAACCTCCTGAGGATGGTGAGATGATTGAGATGACACTGTCCTCCAGACACAGGATTCGAAATTCGAGCCCTGGCGGTCTGAGGCCGAGCACGCTACCTCTCGGTCACGGAGGCTCCCCACAATACTAACTTTCACACGTGGATGGGGAAGAAACATTTTTGTTTCTTTCAAACCGCCGAGACCGGGAACCGAACCCCGAGCTCTGGCGTGAAAAGCAGCGGTGCTAACCACTACCCTAGGGCCCCCGCCCGTGACGACGTAGAAGGTGGGCCAGCATTAACCCAACAACGCATCAATGCCCCGGGCTTGACTCGCCTTAATGCAAGTAAGTCGTCATGTGTGCGCATGTACAAGGTTTATGAAGGGGTGTAAGTATAGTCTGTTACTATTTCACACAATAACAGTAAATTTGGATGCACAGGCATTTCCAGAGGTATTAATTTTGCAAGCGTTTTGATTAGTCAGTGATGTTGATGATACTTGCCAACAGTGTAGTCCATATATCATAGAAATGTTATAACTGTGGACTGGTGGAGACAGTACCATGGTGACTGATCAAAACGCTTTCAATATAAATAACTATGCAAGTGCATGTGACTGATGCATATGCCTACATCGATAAAAAACATATATGAACTTTTCAAAACAATAATTTTATTTCTCACTTACTAAACTGGAATATATCATTTAGCACAAAAACACATAGATCAATTTGGTCAGGTTCATTTATTGGCATTTATTTATGTGTATCGAATTATCTCATCTGTAACATTGACATTTAGTGGAAGACTTCCGCTCTCTACTTTTTTTTAAAACAGATTTGTTAATAGTATCAAAGGGACTAGCCCAGGTCTAAAATCATAAAAAAATCGGTGATTTTATTTTGGCTTCTTAATATGATGTAAACATGTCCAGAGACTAGAACTGCAAATGATTTTTAATTTTTGTGCTGCGCATTCACCAGCTAGGCTGGATATAGACGAAATTCCTGATTTCATGTCAAAAATAAGAAATACGGGAATTTCGTTTTTATATCTAGCCTAACTGGTGAACGCGCAGCAAAAAAATTTAAAAACTTTTGCAGTTCTAGTCTATGGACATGTTTACATCATATGGTCATATTAAGAAGCCAAAATAAAATAACCGACTTTTTGAAGATTTTTGACCTGGGCTAGTCCCTTTAATATGTAGAAAACAAATAAACGAGTCTGAGTGTGAGTCTGACGAGCATTGTTGTTGCTGGTTTGAAAAAAACTATCTTGGTTGAAGTAGATGACAATAATCTGTGCTGGCATGTTTAACTCTTACAGCGCGGGGATAGACTTTAGTCGTCAAAATCTGACGTCTGTAGACGTCAGATTTTGACGACTACGTCAGATTTTGACGACTAAAGTCTATCCCCGCACTGTAAGAGTAAGAATATTACTAATGGTCGTAGACCTGTAACATAGGTATTCAAATGAATCAGAGAGAGAGCTAACTAGGACAGTTATGAGGATTTCAAATTGAAAAAACCCTTTAGTCTCCATGATTTCTACAAAAATATTTAAGCGCTTAAAGGGTTAATATTTACAACGCTAAAATATTTTTGTATGAAAAATGAGAGACCAACCATTTATTTCAATTTGAAATCATCATAAATTTCTTAGTTAGCTCTTCCCGCTTCATTTGAAAACCTATGTTAGGGGTCTACGACCATTTACTCTTTCAGTGCGGGGATCGACTTTAGACGTCCGAGCCTTACAAACGTCAGACCGTGACGACTAAACTCGATCCCCGACACTGAAAGGGTTAAGTGAATCCTGAAGCACGTGTGGCCATGTTGCCCTGGCCTTTATTCCCGTAGCGTTTGTCTGTCTGGTTTATATTTTCCATACACTAGTTGTCTGGCTCAGGATTGAATAACAATGGTCTGTTATTCACCGCACAGCCGCTGTCTGTGGCGATCTGCTCAGACCCAGCGGCTTCTATGGACTCTCCTTTCTTAGACTAAGGTCCCCCCTCTCTCATTAGTTCACATCAATTAATGGACTTGTGCCCCATGTAGACATTGTGAAAAAGTTTGTTATTTAGACTCAGAAAGACCGGCAGGCAGGCAGGCAGGAAGAGATGCAGGCAGGCAGGCAGGCAGGCAGGCAGGCAGGCAGGCAGGCAGGCAGGCAGGCAGGCAGGCAGGCAGGCAGGCAGGCAGGCAGGCAGGCAGGCAGGCAGGCAGGCAGGCAGACAGGCAGACAGACAGACAGACAGACAGACAGACAGACAGATTTTCACATGTCCAATGAATCAGGTATAACCTAAAGGGTAACAACATATTAATTGAACGAGTGCTGTATTTTCTGCTATTGCACTCAAATAAACACCGTTTGCATATCTTATTGTTTTTCTTTGTTTAGTTATGACATGTGTCACATCTGAGAGCGAGGCCGAAAACACTATCTACTTGTTGAATGTTGGGCCATCGACTGTGACGCTGACCCAACATTCAAACTACATTGCGTTAACAACGCGTGTTTGTTAAGATGCCACAGACACAGCAAGCACGAGACATTGAACAAATGTTGTTTTAATGTTGGACCACCGTCTTCGACGTCGGACCAATATTAAAACAACATCGGTTTAACGTCCCCTGTTCGCTGTAGATAGCCTCTGATAGCAGGATCCGGATGACTACAGCTTAGATAAAGTGATCTCACGGACAATATCACCAAGCTCTCATCAAAGGCTCGTACTTCCTGCGAGAGGAAGACCAGATTTGGAGAGCGGTGGTGAAGAAGATGGGCGTCACGGTACACAAGCCGGGGCAGGGTGATCAACCAGAGGTCAACAAGGTCACAGGAATAAAGGTGAGGTCAATCAAGGTCACGGGAATGAAGGAGAGGTCAATCCAGTGAGTCTGTCTGGAGAGATTTACAAGTAGAGATAGCAGATAACAATGTATTGGACGGCGCGAGAAGAACACTCACAGATCTAGAGATCAGACATAATGAGGAGGATATAGACACAGCCAGACACAGTGTCAGACATAAAGAGGAGGATATAGACACAACCAGACACAGTGTCAGACATAAAGAGGAGGATATAGACACAACCAGACACAGTGTCAGACATAAAGAGGAGGATATAGACACAGTCAGACACAGCAAGACACATTCAGACATAAATAGGATCACATAGAAACAGCCAGACATAAAGAGGGGCATATAGACACAGCCGGACACAGCCAGCCAGACATAATCAGACACAAAGAGGAACATATAGACACAGACAGACACATCCAGACACAGCCAGACACAGTCAGACATAAATAGGATCACATAGAAACAGCCAGACATAAAGAGGGGCATATAGACACAGCCGGACACAGCCAGCCAGACATAATCAGACACAAAGAGGAGCATATAGACACAGACAGACACATCCAGACACAGCAAGACACATTCAGACATAAATAGGATCACATAGAAACAGCCAGACATAAAGAGGGGCATATAGACACAGCCGGACACCGCCAGCCAGACATAATCAGACACAAAGAGGAACATATAGACACAGGCAGACACAGCTAGACACAGTCAGCAGAGATACCAGATAACAATGTATGGGACTGCGCCAGGACGAACACTCACAGATAGGGGCCGTTCAACAATTGCGTAACGCTCTATTGAGAGATTTTTGCCCCCCCCTTCGTAACGCTTTTCAACGTTGTGTTGACTACGGTCCGTAACGCATCGCTTGACCCTCCCTCCCCCTCTAGGCGTTACGTAATTGTTGAGCGGCCCCATACAGCGATCAGACATAAAGAGGAGCATATGGACATTGTCAGACATAGCCAGACATACATAGGACAATGTATACACAGCCAGACACAATCATACACAAAGAGGAGCATAAAGACACTGCCAGAGACATACCAGACACACATAGGAGCATATAGACTCAGACACATTAAGACAAACATTGGTAAATACTTGGCAATTTAACTCGACAAACGTTAATATTTACTGATCTAAAACATGACAAATTTCTTTAACTTATTATATTTTCAGTTATTTATTATTCTACAGATGCTTTATAATAAAACAGATGTATTACACTATTATTTCCAGCATCATCTGTGTTAGTCTCCTTAAAATTATATATAGGTCAATATATCATGTGATCATACGGGTTGTCATGTGACATAGAGCCCTCAGTCACAGTCATGGTGTGGGGACTATTTATAATGCTTATAGATCGTGATAGACATGATATATCTGACATACAATATTAATGATTTAGTTTCGTTATACATTATGCAGCCATTAATTGTCACAGCATGTGCTGCTCTGACAAACAATACATTCAGCAAATGGTGTTTTATATTAATGATAAACGAGATCCAGCATCGGCCCTTTCAGCGACGGAAAGTGATTAGACGTCATAACCTGACGTCTATAGACGTCAGGTTTGACGTCTAAAAACGATATTAAAACGAAGCACAAATGGCAAACTAAGTCATAATTTTATGATTTTTTTGAGTTGATAAAAACCCTTTGGTTTCCATGATTCACACACAATTATTTCAGCGTTTTAGTGTTAAAACAACAGATTTAATGTCTAGTGTTTGTCGGGTGTCCCACAAACACAAGATATCAAACCAATGTTTGTTCAATGCTGGTCCACCATCTGCGGCGTTGGCCCAATATTACCCCAACACAGGGTGAGTGTTTAGTGTTTGCTGGGCAGGTCGTGTCCGGAGATGATAGCGTGACTGAAACTCAAAGCGGGGTCAACGACCTGTCCACTTGGCTCTCCTACTGTGGTCAGAGTGTACGCCCACACTCAGATTGCCATGCACATACGTACACGCAATACCTGTGATCAAGCACCATTACATTATTATTATGATCACTCCACTCATCCTCATCTATCCAGTTGTCTGCTACCGGCAGACTCCTGGATATCACGCATATGTGCTATGAGTATACGATCCCCCTCCTCCCTGGCCAACTCAGACAACCCAGACAAGTTGACCTGAGTGTGAACTTTCACACTTCAGACAGCAAAGAGGTATAATGAGTATTCATGTTGCTCTCACCCATCCTTTTCGCACAGCTGCAAATCACACCTGTTGTCAAGGTCCGACCAGATGTGGCAAGATGACACTCCACTGGGATAAATTATTGTTTACATAGTGTAAGATCATACTCAGATTACCATCTGCATGTGTTCACACAATACCATTGTATTATCATATCTTACATCACAGTGTCAATCAATGGCAATCAATGTCAATCAATGTCAAGCAATGTCAACCAATGCCAACTAATGTCAATCAATGTAAATCAATGTCAAGCAATGTCAACCAATGTCAACCAATGCCAACTAATGTCAATCAATATAAATCAATGTCAAGCAATGTCAAGCAATGTCAACCAATGTCAACCAATGCCAACAAATGTCAACCAATGCCAACCAATGTCAACCAATGTCAACCAATGTTGATTTAATATTTGTCCTCCGTCTGCGACGGCAGACAACTATTAAATGCACAGTGGTCTTTGCTGGGTTTCTTTTGTAATAAGTCCTTCAGGGATCAGCGTGCTCGTTCATCACGCCGGAGTCCTGGGTTCAATCCTCACTGACGGCTGATAACATGTCTCTTCTTTCAACGGGGCTTCAATTACCATAATCAAAATCAATACTGATAGCAACGACTACGGCGGCCATGGCTGCTGTGAAAAGGCGAGGGTAGCGACAGGAGCAGCAGCAGCAGCAGCAGCAGCAGCAGCAGCAGCAGCAGCAGCAGCAGCAGCAGCAGCAGCAGCAGCAGCAGAAGCAGTAGCAGCAGCAACAGCAACAGCAGCAGCAGCAGAAGCAACAACTGCAGCAGCAGCAACAACAACTACATTAAAACAATAAGCAAACCATTAACACCAAGAAAAGCAGCATTCCTCACGACGATAAATGATTTAAGTTACATTTTTACCCACTTGAAGTTGTGTCTTGCTACAATAAGCAAACCATTAGCACCAAGAATAGCAGCATTCCTCACGACGATAAATTATTTAAGTTACATTTTCACCTACTTGAAGTTGTGTCTTGCTACGCGAATCACAACTTCAAGTGGGTGATAATTAGTCATCTTTGTTTAATTAGCCTTCGAACATTTACAATGACAGTGATTTGATCGGCTAATAAAACGGATTCAAGACGACTATTGAGCTCAGCGTTTAAAGGGTTCAAAGTAATCTTAACCCTCAAACCGCCGGTAGCGATTATATTCGGGTTTTTTACATATTTTATTAGCACATTGTGTGTCATGTTGAAAATAAAACGTGACATCAATCAGTAAGATTTGAAAATAGAAGACCTCCATTTTGTCAAATATGAATAATTTTCACTCACTTGAAGTTGCGGATCGCGTCAGCGAGACACTACTTCAAGTGAGTGAAAATTTAAATTGCATAATTTGGCGGTTAAAGGGTTAATACGCCGACCAGAGCAGATGATTGTGTAAATATTGCTTTATGTCGCTTTCTGCACAATTATGGCAATATCTCAATATCGCAGAAGGAAGACCGAAGTACGGATTAATCAAATAATTTCAAAAGTGTTTCATAGTGCACAGTAGGCCTACTATAGACAGCACTGCACACTCCAGGCTTTTGAACTGTTTGGCACATTGTATATGCACATCCTCGATGACAAACATTGGGCACGGCCGAGATTCTAATCCAGTACCTTTGAGTTTCGAACTACAACTGGACCGAATGAGCCATCGGGGCCGGCCACCTGAGCACGTAGCATATAGTAGTGGCCTCTTAACAAACACGAAATGTAGACTGAGCATTGCGTTGAATCCTGGACCAACGTCGAAGACGGTGGGCTAGCATTAAAACAACATTGGGTAAACCACTCGTGTTTTCTGAATAATAGCTGATGTCACGATTGGGACATAACAAAAGCACTAGAATCCCCAGAGTAAAAACAACCTAGAGAAAGGTGCCAGACATTGCAAAAAACAACCTGAGAATCTCGGTAACGGCGCTGAGACCAACCGCTCTGACGCCAGGGTAAGAATTGGTATGATCAACAAAACATTAACCTTTGCTGAGATGACAAGTAGAGTAGGCCCCATCGTTGTCTCCCTTGCTGCACGTTTGTAGGTGCAGGCATAGCGCTATCTGGAGCTTTAATTGACACATCAGGTGTGAAAACTAGCCGATGGCATAAAATACTCAACTGTTAAGAACAATGCGATGTGTGAGCTAGTGTTAATAACAATTATATGTGTTGCGGGTCGTCACTTGGTTTTAATGGTGAAAGTGTCATTTTTGTATGTTAAAAGGTTAATCTAAAGCAATTTAAAGCCATATAAAAACGGGATTATCTCGCCCTCGGGGATATGAAAGAGTGTATCTGCCACTTTACAAAGTGGCAGATACACTCTTTTATATCCAGGATAGATACACCCTTTTTATATCCAAGAGGATGATCTATGTCCTATACATATCATTTGTTAAGACGTGGGTATTTGATTGATTGTAATTCACAATGTGACGCTCCTTGGTCTAATGTAAGAAATGTGGAAGGAGAATCAAGCTATAGCTTGGACAATAAAACTGTACTGATTAAAAAAAAATACTTTTAATATTCAGCGAACGATCTGCACAAGGCCATGAAGGAAACGAGCTAGTGTTAATTAAAATTTAATTAAGGTTTTTGTTGGTGGTTTATTGATTTACAGTCAAGAGGACTGAATGTCGGTAGTGATTGCCATGTGAGCGAGCTGATATACACAGCGAGATATGTACAGACACGCAGAGGTACATCAGACGCCCAGACACACACGTAGACAGATATATACCTAAGAAAGAATTACAGACACACATAGGCATATAGGACACAAAGACACACACGTAAACAGATATAAAGACAGCGAGATACATACAGACACACAAAGACACATCAGACGCACACACACACAAATATACTGATACACAGACACAGAGTATAGCCAGACACACAGACACACACAAGACAGAGATATACACAGCGAGACACACACAGACACAAAAGGACATATCAGGCCACACCAAAAAGACACAGATATACACAGCCAGACACATACAGACTCACCAAGACGTACCAAATACACATACACACAAATATACAGAGACACAGACACATACACATTAGGTCATCTCAGACGCACACAAATAGACATATCAGAGGGACAGACACGCAAATGCATATTAAATGCACAGACACACTAATGGACATACCAGACGGACATACACACAAAGGCATATAAGACGCACAGACACACAAATAGACAGATCAGACAGACAGACAAACAAAGGCATACCGGAGGCACAGACACACAAATATACATATAAGACGGATAGACACACAAATGCATATTGGACACACAGACATACAAATAGACATATCAGACGGACAAACAAACAATGGTATATTAGACGCACAAACATACAAATAGACATATCAGACGGACAGACACACAAAGGCATATTGGACACACAGACACACAAATAGACATATCACACGGACAAACACACAAATGCATATTAAACGCACAGACACACAAATAGACATATCAGACGGACAGACACACACGTATACATACACAGTGAGACACTGAAACACAGAAACATATTAGACGCACAGACACACACAGGCATATCAGATGTGTATACACACAAATAGCCAACAAAGCACACACGTGCCACACAAGTGTACATCAGTGGTCATTCTATTGTTGAAATGTACTTTATTTACTTCATATAATCACTATTCACTTACTTTCTATAATTAGCAATGTACTGGTGACTACCGTAGCCACATCACTTGTGGCCACACATTCATAAGTTCCCTCGTCATCCTTTGTGAGCTGTACAATGGTGAGGTTGCCATCTGGTGTCTGATGTCTCTTAGTGGTGGAAGGAAACGTACCATCAGCCTGGAAATAAAAGAGGTACAGTAAACTAAAACAGAAATGAAACGTACCACCACCCTGGCAACAAAAAGGTACAGTAAATTAAAACAAGAACAAAAAGTATCATCAGTGTTTTTAAAAAATCTGGCCTAAATATCAACGTGGATAAAAAGACTCTGGTTCCTTAAAAGTAATTAAATTATTGTTAATGTCATCACAGTTCCACGTGTTGGCCATGTGTATTCATTAACCTAACCATGTGATTTAGAATGTCAAGGACACCATTTTTGTTAGGCATTTCGTTATTGGCCAGATAAAAATCAGGTCACGAATATTCTTATGATAACACATTCCACAGTGTATTCAACCAGGGATCATGGACCAACATCAAATCAACATTATTAGACCTACTCCATTAAACACAATAAACTGACTATTGTTGTCTCCATTTTGAGCCAGCTTTCGCAAACAATAGTCCAAGATTGAAGCAACATTGGGTCAATATTTTGTGCTGACTGGGACTGCATATAAGATGCGACCGATCATAAGCCAATTGGAGAGTGGCAATTTAAGTCACGTGGCACCGCAGCAACGTGGCCAGTTCAAAACACAAATGGTTCTGGTTGTGGTCTGGTCAGCTATATGTTTTTCTGGGTGGTGCCACTCATTATGGCCTAAGTTACCACAATATGTTCAGCTTGTTGTGTGAGGGGCTGGTGCGGTGACCTATGTAATATTCATCCTCACAGGCAGGGCTGCTACGAGATCCCGCCCACCCATAAATAGTGCTGGGAGACCTTAATGCATGAGCGGCGTGCAACCATTCAATAATACACAAACCCAACCCAGGCTACGAGGGGGGGGGGGGTGAGGGAAGAGTGCAGCTGCACTCCCATATAGCACAGTCAGCTGGTCAGGGGGGGGAGGGGGAGAGGACGCTGGATATATTCACACAGCTGTATATATAAGTAATCATTAACCCTTTAATTTGTATATAAAACATGGGGACCAAAGGGTTTCTTTTCAATGTAAAATCATCATAAATGTCTTAATTAGCTCTTTCCGCTCATTGAATGCCTATGTGATTTTTAAACAAATCATCATAAATGTCTTAGTTAGCTCTTTCCGCTCATTGAATGCCTATGTGATTTTAAACATCAAGATTTGCGAATGTTTTGTCTCAAATTAAACAAATGTGATTTTTCACCCGTTTGAAGTTGTGGGTCTCAGTAGGGAGACACAATTGCAAGTGGGTGAAAATTTTATTGGTATAACTAAGCGGTTTTAGGGTTAAACTGTTGTTTTTAAGGTTACAATACATGCAACATTTCATTAAATTATGTTGTTGTATCTAATTATTAATGCTGTTATCTGATTCCTAGTTGGTAGAAACATATCCCAATAACATATTATGACTTTATTTAACCCTTTCAAGCCTGAATTTATCTTTGTCATCTTCATCCACTACAAGCCGCGAATTGCTGTCGCAATTCTCGACTTGTAGTGGATGAAGATAATTTGAAGTGGGTGAAAAATTGAAGAAAATTGCCGTGTATTGGTAAACCAGTTTCATGGAAATTTTCGTTCCAAAACCCTTGATTGTAGGAAAATTTAGACTGTTTCCGGGGATGTAAAATGATGCTTTAATGCATCGTGAGGACTTAATGGGCTAAATGGGGTAGCCCACCACCTAGTCTTAACCTAATTCAAACTCGCCAGGTGCGTCAATCTCACAGGGTTATCCTTTACGCTTCTGAACCATCTGTTTCTATTTTCCTTCATTTGAGGCTAACGCAATGTTTAGCTCCAAATGACGAAAACTATTTATATTTATGAAAAGTTGACATCACATAGGATGAGTTATTTGATTAACTGAGCATCTATTCCAAACTGTTTTATCAATTTCAGTGACATTCAAATTGCAAACGGTGTTCATTTGAGTGCAATGTGGGAAAATACAGCACTCGTTCAGTGAATAAGGTGTGAGCCTTTAGGCGAACTCCTTATTCATTGAACATGTGCTGTATTTTCACATATCGCACGAAAAATGAACAACATTTGTATTTTCTCACACGATCAAGTCACAGACATACATTGTGCTCAATCTACAGCTAGAGTGCTATATGGGCTGATATCGATATACGTCTCATAGTGAAAACCACAGAAAATGTATTTAAACAGCAAAAGGGTTAATGTGTTGGCCAACATTAAAGCAGCATTGGTTTGAGGCCTCGTATCCCCGGGGGGGGGGGGAAGGGGGGGGGGGAGACACTGAGGGATGTGGCGGGTCCACCACGCCCGTCCCTGGCATCTTACGGCGATAAATCTGGACTAGGAAGGATCCAGCCCGTGATGAAAACCCCGTATGCCCGTGTAGACGTCCCCACCTAACCCTGCGGAATTACGAGGGACATGTGTGGTCTCCCTCCATCCCTCCCTCCATATGCCTGGCCTTCCCTCACTTCATATGGCTCCTTCAATACTATTACCGCACCACGGACGAGATAAAAGCCGCTGAAATCACGGACCAGTAGCAATATTGATGAACCATGTTGTGGAAGATGCTGGAAGATGCTGTCATCCCTTCCAACGCTGACATATTTGTATATAAACCATGGAGACAAAAGTGGTGTTTTCAACTTGATATCATCAAAAATGTCCTAGTTAGCTTTTTCCGGTTCATTTGAATACCTATGGTTTGGGTCTATGGCCATTATAAATGTATTACTCTCTTAGTTCGGAGACCCAGTTCAGACGTCAGATTACTGTTTATGACTAAGCCTAAGCTTAGGGGACTTTTTTGAAAGGAATGTGGCTAAAAATACCCCTCCTGGATCCGCCATGACAATAATTGTCTGTGAAACTCATTTGACCACTGTAGATGTTTGTCCAAAAGACCAATATGAAACAAAGGCTACCTGTTACCTGCCCCCACTTCATCTCTAAGTTTTTGTTTTGATAATTTCTACAGGTTTTTTCAATAATTTTGTACAAAATATGCCAATATGTATTTTTATCACAAATCGAGGAGTTGATTTGTGTGTTAATTCCCTCTTCATGGTGACTCACAAAGTTGAAAGGTTTAAAATAGTCTCACTTCGTTTGGAGATGTATTCATTTTCTTATTAAATAGACAAGTTTTTTTATAATTTGAAGCTGCAAATTGCTTTAGCAATTCCTGCTCAAGTGACGAAAAACGGAGATAACAATTCAGAAGGTCATGAGTTTACCCTTACAGCGCGGGGATCGACTTCAGTCATTAGAATCTGACGTCAGTAGACGTCAGATTCTAATATTTCTAATGGCCGTAAACCCATAACACAGGTATTCAAATGAATCAGAAAGAGCTAACTAAGACATTTATGATGATTTCAAATTGAAAAAAATCCTTTGACTGCGATGTTTTTTTTACAAATTAATTCAGCGCTTTAAGGGATACGTATGTTTTTCCCGCCTATTTGAGGGTTACTTCTCATGTTACGCTATGTCCAGTGTGGCAGATATGATGTTGCTTTAATATCGGATCTATAAGTCAAGGGGACCATGTCACCGACTAGTCTTAGTCATGATTTCCAAAACAAGTACACAGACTTGAGCTTCAGTTTATTTCACTCAGTACTTAGAGTCAAGCTTTAGGTTATTTCAGCACCCCGACTTTAGCTTTAGTTTATTTCACTCAGCTTCCAGGCTTGAGCTTTAGTTTATTTCAGCGCCCAGACTTGAGCCTTATTTTATTTCTCTTGCACTCAGATTTGAGCTTTATTTCACTCAGCATCCAGACTTGAGCTTTAGTTGCTTTCACTTAGACTTGAGCTTTAGTTCTTTTGATTTTACTCAACAGCCAGACATAAGCTTTAGTTTATGTCATTCAGCTCCCAGGCTTGAGATTTAGTTTATTTCAGCACCAGACTTGAGTTTTAGCTTATTTCAGCTCCCAGACTTGAACTTTAGTTTATTTCAGCAACCATACTTGAGCTTTATTTTATTTCAGCAGTCAGACTTGAGCTTTAGTTTATTTCAGCACCCAGACTTGAGCTTTAGTTTTTTTCAGCACCCAGACTTGAGCTTTTGTTTATTTCAGCACCCAGACTTGAGCTTTAGTTTATTTCAGCACCCAGTTTAAGCCTTTTTTCACTCAGCACCCAGACTTGAGCTTTAGTTTATTTCAGCACCCAGTTTAAGCCTTTTTTCACTCAGCACCCAGACTTGAGCTCTAGTGATCTTGTCAGCCATCATCTGCCAAGTCACGCTGAAGTCTCGTGAGATGACTCTCACGTGATCACACGTCATTTGTAATTTACCTTCACTTTGAGCTCAGGTCCCCCGCCTGGCAGCCCCCCCCCCCTGCCCCCCCGCCTAGCATCTAGCCCTTAGAGCACTGGTGTCGACTGCAGTAGACTTATTAGCACCTGTATAACCCCTGATAACGAACTGTTCACGGTGAAATATGCCTCTAATTTTGAACTTCTCATATATAGTGTGAATTAAATTTCACTTGAAGTTGTTTAACGCGGTAGCGAGACACAACTTTAATTGACTGGATATTTAAATTGAATAGCTCAGTACTCTAAGAGGTAATCTACTCTGCCTGGCGCCGTGTCGATGCACTTAACCTGGTTGCCATGGTAACCAGTATTGCTCATCACACCATCAAATCCGAGGTGATTATTTTTTTAAGACTATGCACCGCCATGTTGATATTCCACCTGATGTGTCGTCAAAAACTTTATTCCAGGTGCGGTATTTTTATAACACAGTTATTGGGAATAAAATGAGTGTTTAAACTTCAAGATTTGAAAATGATTGCTGTCTAATTAAACGAATATGACAATTTTCACCCGCTTGAAGTTGTGGGTCGCGGTAGCGAGACACAACTTAAAGCGGGTGAAAATTTAAATCCTATTACTTTGCGCGTTAAAAGTTGAGCTGCCGTTGTTTCGAGTTTTCAGTACATGTAATATTTCCTTTATATTTTATTAAGGGGGAAACTGTCGTTTTTTCGTATTTTCAGTATATGTAATATTACATGTTTTTATTATTTTTTTTGTATTTAGTAATTAATCTGTTATGGTAATCTGATTCTTTGTTTGGAAAAAACAAATCCCCAAAACATGTGACTTCATTTATGTGACATCATCTAATTTAAATCACCCGTTGTTTGGCACACGAATCGAACGGATGGATCATTTAGACTCACTCCAGAAAATTGAGCTTCAAGGCTTCTCATGACAGGTCTTAGATCAGGGTGGACAGATACCAAGATACATGGGATAACTAGGGTTAACCATTGTAGTGCGAGAGCGAATATTAATGTCATTAACCCTTTCACCTTAAAGCGCTGAAATATTTTACAAAAAACATAGAGACCAAAGAGATTTTTCAATTTGGAATCATCATAAATGTCGTATAGTCAGCTCTTTCTGATTCATTTGAATACCTATGTTATGGGTCTACGGCCATTACAAATATTTTCATTCTTATAGTGCGGGGATTGACTTTAGACGTCAGAATACGACGTCTAAAGACGTAAGATTTTGACGACTAAAGGCTAAAGACTAAAAATTACCATTCTCATCTCTATCCACTACAAGTCGCGAATCGTAGTGGATAGAGATGACTTGAAGTGGGTGGCAAATGAAACTAATATATTGCTATAACCCGCCGTCAGATTAACTTGTATCGCATGTTTTTAGCCGATTTCTCAGTCAATTCTCAACCGATTTTGATGAAATATTGCAAGGACTAATTTCGTATCAGGCGGCGACTACCGTAAAATTTTCATAAAAACATATTAGATAGTTCAAAAGTTAGACCATTTGACACGTAGTAAATTTGTAATTACGACGACCCTCTATGGACCAATTAAACTGGTTAAATTAAAGTTGTTTTTTGGCATTACATGCCAGATGGTCTAACTTCTTAGCTGTACAATATTTTTTGATAAAAATTACAATGTAATCGAACATAGTCCTTGCAAAATTTCATCAAAATCGGTTGAGAATTGACTGAAAAATCGGCCAAAAACATGCGATACAAGTTAATCTGACGGCGGGTATATTATTAAACAGCTCCATGAAAATTGTCGCTCCACAACCCCTTGGTGTAAGAACTTAAGTCATTATTCAGATAGTGCAAAGTGATGTTTGGTTGTATCATAAATCCTTACATTTGCCATCTGGGCCAACGGACGACCGAGAAGTCGAAAAACCCTGATCAAAAAAACGTTTTCAATTTCTTTCTGAAGTAATATATATATTTTTTAATATATCAATATTATTTGAAGCTGAAAATAACGCTAGAAATTCCAATTACACTCACTCACTCACTCACTCACTCACTCACTCACTCACTCACTCACTCACTCACTCACTCACTCACTCACTCACTCACTCACTCACTCACTCACTCACTCACTCACTCACTCACTCACTCACTCACTCACTCACTCACTCACTCACTCACTCACTCACTCACTCACTCACTCACTCACTCACTCACTCACTCACTCACTCACTCACTCACTCACTCACTCACTCACTCACTCACTCACTCACTCACTCACTCACTCACTCACTCACTCACTCACTCACTCACTCACTCACTCACTCACTCACTCACTCACTCACTCACTCACTCACTCACTCACTCTATGGTCTACCTCTCTCTCTCACTCTCCCGTCTATCACACATGATACACAGGCATTTAAAGCCACCGGATAATATGGAGCAGTGACAAACAGCTAGGTGTCACGTGACTAAACTCTACTCAGTCAGTGAGGGATATCCCAGAAATAGACAAGGGGTGTATTTATAACCATACCTGCTATATTCAGACTAAATAGATTAGGTTGGATTTAAAAACAAAACTCTTATATCTAATGGTCTGGGGTTAAATTAAAAATCATAGCTCACCTGGCCTGGATTAAACATATTAGCTCAACTTTAAAACTAATATTTTGTTTTACTGATTTTGTATCAATTTATATTAGTCATAATTGATGTATAGGCATGGAATACAGCCATCTCGCAAGCAGAGATTTGATGAGTCTTTCGGCTAGGTAAGGAAATGAAATGAATCGGGATTTAGGCCACCTTTGTGCAAATAGGCTAAACTGGACCAGGAGAACCTTCTGAGAATGGTGAGATGATTGAGATGACACTGTCCTCCAGACACAGGATTCGAAATTCGAGCCCTGGCGGCCTGAGGCCGAGTACGCTACTTTTCGGTCACGGAGGCTCCCCACAATACTGACTCTCACACGTGGGGACTTGGGTTGAGAATAGTCTGCCCTATCAATATTACCTCTAGTCATGTCTAACAAATGTCACCGGGTCTACATAAAGATGGTCCTCACCAGTAGGCCTACATGGCAGAACCATCCAACTAAGAATCTTAAAATTAGGTTTATCCTAAGTTTATCTTATTTTCATTTATTTTCATTGGGAAAGTTAATAGTTATCTTAACCTTTGTAATGGAAATGTGGGAAAGTTAAACTAATCTTAGTTGGATGGGCCCCAGGTGGTTTATAGTCTACAGAGAGCCTCCCCCCCCCCCCCAGTACAGGCAGAGCCAGGCGTTCTATGGTCCACATATCGGGAGATAAAAAACGTTCCTAAAAAAAGTTAATTTCAACGGATAAAAAAAATTCCAGCCATGTTTTTTTTCTTGTTGCCCTATTCACTTGTTTTAAAATTTCTTCGCCCTCGTTAACTTTTCCATAAAAATGTCAAATTTTTTTCCACCCGTCATTAAATTTTCCAAAAATAGGTTCAATGTTTTCTTAAATGTTCTTTTTGCCCTCGCTCATTAGATTTTTTATTATTTTTTTCTGATCTAAAACTGATAAATAAAACACAGTGGCCTTATACATTTCAGGATAATTCACAATGCCCTCCTGATCACTCACCCCCCCCCCCCGTTATTTGGGTACACCCTCATCCTCTCCCTCCTGTGTCACGCTGATTGATCGGTTTCTTTGCTTGGCTGACTCCAAAAGGCAGTGCGGCCCGCAGAAATGATAATTGTGACTGCTGTTTCCGGCGCCTGCGCACGCATCCTGGGGGACTACCGGTACAGAGCGCCCGTTATTCATGGCTCCTGGATAGCTCAATCGATATGTGTGATGTAGGTCATTTAACACACACATACTCATTTTGAATTCATTTGATAAACTAAAAAAGTAAGTCAAATAAAAGCTAAGAAATTGTTGTTTTCACTTCTTTCACATCTGTAACTTTTGGGCCTGTATCACAATTTGATCCGCGGTTCCTTAGCGATACCGGTACCCTGTCACCTGCTTCCACTTGCTTCTCTAAGTTTTTTTTTATAGTTTATCCAGGTTTTTTCAATTGTTTTATAGAAAATATGCCAATATGTATTTCCAACACAAATCACCTTGAGTTGTGGATTTGTGTGTTAATTCCCTCTTCAACATGTTCAAGGTGAACACTAATGACCTCATTTTAAAAGTAACATATGCAAGCGGTGTTCACACAGCACTCATCCAATGAATAAGTTTGAATATGTATCTCAAATCAAAAAGAGACTAGGCTATTTTTTGAAATCGGTTCGTTTGCATTCACTGTTGTTTTCTGTATTTTTCTTAAAACAATTGAATTATGGGAAGTATTTTGAGGGCACATAATACCTATAGGTGTTCTGTCCTTATTGATTTGAAAACGTAATGTATTTTTGATGTCTACGTGTGATGTTTAAATTTAAACTCCT
This sequence comes from Flabesymbios commensalis, assembly GCA_964017125.1. NCBI lineage: Eukaryota > Metazoa > Annelida > Polychaeta > Terebellida > Flabelligeridae > Flabesymbios > Flabesymbios commensalis. The sequence goes on from OZ024905.1 coordinate 1,008,774, forward strand.
GCCAATAAATGCATTTTGAATTGATTTTGAAATGTATTTGTATTGCGAGAGTCACTGATCTTGAGCGTATGTCGGCACTAGTTCATTCTGTGAGAAATTTGTGAGAGAAATATGCAGTGTTTATATTTCTACATTCGTACAGTAAATTTCTGGATATAATTAGAGCTACTGGACAAGGTCATTAGAGGTGATCTCCCTGGTGACAGATGGCATTACGCGGAGTAATATGGAGCTCAGCGGATGTTCTCAGCAAAGTGAAACTGCAAGGCTTTATTTCCGATCCCTTCTAAGAAATTGTAATATCCTTTTTTATCTTTTAATCAGGCCACCCATGTCCTGCGCTTTTGAATAGCTGTCACTATCCTCGAGATGCTCGCACTTCTGTTCATTCGTTCATTCATCCATTCTTTCAATCAATCATTCATTCATTCATTCATTCATTCATTCATTCATTCATTCATTCATTCATTCATTCATTCATTCATTCATTCATTCATTCATTCATTCATTCATTCATTCATTCATTCATTTAATTATTCATTCATTCATTCATTCATTAATTCATTCATTCATTCATTTATTCATTCATTCATTCATTCATTTATTTATTCATTCATTCATTCATTCATTCATTCATTCATTCATTCATTCATTCATTCATTAATTCATTCATCCATTCATTCATTCATTCATTCATTCATTCATTCATTCATTCATTCATTCATTCATTCATTCATTCATTCATTCATTCATTCATTCATTCATTCATTCATTCATTCATTCATTCATTCATGCATTTATTCATTCATTCATTCATTCAATCAATCATTCATTTATTCATTCATTCATTCATTCATTCATTCATTCATTCATTTATTCACTCATTCATTCATTCATCCATTCACTCATTCATTTATGATTATTATTTTTTTATTTATTTTGTTTAGATATTCATTTATTCATCCATTAATTTATTAATTTATTATTTCATTCATTTATTTATTTCTACATTTCTACATTTATTCATGTATTCATTAATTCATTTATTCATTTATTCATTAATATATTTTGAATACCATTCATTCCATGCTATCACATAAAAGAGTTTCTGAGTTTCATAAACTCTTTAGGCGCTAAGCGTTCCAGTATCATGTGGCGTGAAATAAATAAAAATATATTGGGGAAACGGTTAATGTTCTTTTTTTGTTATTGCAATTGAAAAAAATTGAAAAAAGAACATTAACCGTCCCCCTATTTTTTTAAAAGACGTTTGAAAATCATTGCATAAAATCAAAAAATACATGTCAACATGTTTAGTGCTCCTTTCTCCTTCAAAATAAAAAGGATAAAAGCAGCTATAGGGGTCTATAGCACCTTATGGGTTACTAGGTGTGAAATAAAGGAAAAAGCAAGACGATTGAACGCGAGAAGGCGCCTAAAAACGAGCGTCGACTGGAAACTAAAAATTAAAAACGAGCTTCGACCGAAATCTGAGACACGCAGACAGAAAGCGAGCGGGCATTGCACTGGCGGTAAAGTCTGTCATTGGCGGGGGGGGGGGGGGGGGGGGAGGTAATTCTACTGAAATTAAACCTGATTGATCACCGTTTGTAATCTGATTTAGTGGTTTCAGGTTTTATGTCAGATAATTGTTATAAAAGAGCGTTCATTATTTATATTCTCACAATAATTAAAGTTCTGGACAATACAGCAATAAAACTATTCTTAAAGCCGCGAGGCGTTGGCCCAATAGTGGTTTAATGCTGGGTCACTGTCTGCAACGTTAGCCCAATATCAACCAGCATTGGGTCAACGTCTAAGTATGAACACAAGGTGCTAGCCAATATATATTTTATGGCACTATAAATTAATCTATATTTTATATCCTATATGTTTATGCCTATATGATGACGTCTTTCAAATAAGGTGCTTTAAAGTACTTTTCTTTCTATGGCATCTTTTTATAACTTATAGTTTGTTAATAAAAAGCTTGTGTGTACATATTATCATCCTGTGTAAATGTCAGGATGTCTTAATGTTACGTAAGTTTCTACGCTTTTCCAGAGTGATTTTTTTACCACTTACCACAATGTGTTTTTTATCTCTGGTTGTTGGTGCGGGAAACTGGTATTCACAGTTCTATCATGGCAATGCCATTTTTAACATTAAATTGATCTTATGTATTATCAGATATCCACATAATAACATGTGCTTTTTAAAAGCTTCATATGTTAATTAATTGATTTAAAGTGTAGCTATGAGTAAATTATGGATATTTTAATCTGTATATATACCATTTAAAACATCAGATATTTTAGAAATGTATTACATTGTTTGTATGACAGGGCACATATTTTAAAAATAGCATCTTTGCTAATATGTATACATCCCTGTATAAATATATTTTAGTAAATAAAATAAATAAATAAATAAATAATACTGGTTTAAAGCTGGATCACCGTTTTCCAGCATTGAGCCAACGTATACTGCCTGCTGGCAAGATGTTTCCAGCAAACTCAAAGCTGGTCACGACGCTGGGCCAACACCGAACCAGCATTGGTTAAGTATCTACAGTTTGCTAAGGATCACACCTCGCAAATGAAGTATTGATATAAGTGTTCAAATCGATGTGTAGGTAATAGTGTATGGTAATGTACGCTGACGGCCTGATTAACAGCCAGATAATCGATGGCCGCGTAAGCAACAAATGTCCCCGGTCTTATCATTTAATTATCAGACTGAGCCTGTAAATGTAACCCTAGAGGTGCTAAGGGGTGTATATGTGTGTATGTAACCTTACAAGTGCAGGGGTCTAATTTACCCCCAACTCAGCAAATGTCCCCGATCTTATCATTTAATTATCACACTAACCCTATTAATGTGGCAGCTCCAGAGGTTTTATGCTGGGAAACGCAGTGACGTCACCGAGAACACTTTTGAATAGCTACTCGGCGAAATAATGTTATATACGACCCCCTTCAGTATGTTACCTTGTAAGGACAAAAGGCAGTATGCCTATCTGCTTACTTGTAATGTAAGCAGATACTGCCTTTTGTCTTTCCAGAGCAGTATGGGTGTGTATGTAACACTATAAGTGCTGGGGTCTAATTCATCCACAATAAACAAATGTCTTCGGTCTTATCATTTAATGGTCACATCCATTCATTCATTCATTCATTCATTCATTCATTCATTCATTCATTCATTCATTCATTCATTCATTCATTCATTCATCCGTTCATTCATGTGTTAATTCGTTCGTTCTTTGCTCGTAATATGGCTCATTTATTAATTCATTAATGTATTCATTAATTTATTTATTATCTCATGGAAATTGAAACTCAAGCTATGAGAGAAGTTTGTTCAAGCACTACTCCCTAGTAGCAGACATTAGGCCATTATTGGGCCATTATTAGGGGGTGATAATGTCATAACTAGTTTTTCCGCACCAATCATTTTCTTCGGATGAAGATGGTAAAAGAGTCCCCGGTAAATTAACAAAGGCTCCGTTTCTGGCCCGCCAGTCGCCGCAGAAATCTGCTCCCAGTTAAAAACAGATCTTCTCGGCTTATTGTTGCCATGGTTACATTGCCAAAGGTTTTTCTGACTTTTCAGCAAACGGAAATGTTGCCGGTGGGCGATGTTAGGGATTATGCCTTTAAGACGCCTATAACAATCTCCACATCATAACTGACACGGACACGAGATTATAAAAAAGGACAGATTCAATTAGAAAAAACAAACAACAGGAAAAGTGATGAGTAATTTACATTTAATCAGGGTCTGAATTTGTATGAGTGGATTTTAGGTAGAAAATTGTGAAATTAGGAAAGGATAATAAATAATTCTACCATCAGAGAGTGAAGTAGATTGTATCTGAATGTAAATATTAACTAGATTTCATGTTGCCGAAGCAACATGAAGTGAGCTTGGACAGTTGAAATAGAAAGCCTGGCTGGGAAATAATGGGTGATTTTACCTGATTTTAGCCAAAAAAATACATATCCACCACTTTTTTTTTGTCGGCTATTTTGAATTTCTTCGACCATTTTGGATTTTGTTGCCTGTTTTGGATTCTATTTGGAAAGTGGCTTATAATTGGAATTTAAACCCTCCGGTTCTAAATTCCAATCCTTTTCTGCCTCAGACGCATCGTTTCCGAGATTTTTCATTGTCAAATTTCAAAATGCAATCTCTGTTCATAGAATTTCTCCAAGGTCTTGGCAAGCGAGTGACAATAGAGGATTTTATTGTGCCATAATGGAACCGCCCCGAGGTGGTATCCTATATGGAGTTTTATACCCAGAGGGCCCAAATTTCCTTAATTTTTAGCCCCTTCGAGATATTGCAGTTTTTCATCCAGCCATTGTTGTTTCAATAAGATTTTTTTAAACTTCAATCCCGCGTTTTTGCCCAAAATACAAAATAGCAACAACAATAGTTTGGACGAATTAACTAATTATACACGGTCTATACAGCACAATGTAATATAGGGACGGTGTTGGAAAAGCTAGCCATCATCGGGCCCATGTTTATCGGGTAACTTGAACGTGTTCACATCAGTATGGGCTCATATCTTATACAGAATGGTGTATTGGTGTTTAGCCTCACACGAAATGATGCTTTGGAGGTTAGATACTGTGTTTAGACTGTGCTTTGAACCCCATAAATCCACTAAGAGCGAGATGTGAAAGCGATGCTGGTTTAATGTTGGGTCATTGTCGCACACACTGGGCCAACGTTAAACCAGCATTGGCTGAACCTTCGTGTTTGTTCTGTATCTATTCAGCAGGGCGACAAAGCCAGTAAACACAAAACGTTAGGCCAATGTTGTATTAAGGCTGGGCCAACGCCTACAATGCTGGCCCAACATTGATACAACATTTAGTTAGTGTATGGTATTTACTGGGAGCCGACACAAAGGAGAGTAGATCAGAATTTCCAAGATTGTATTAATGTTGGCCCACCGTCTACGACGCTGGCCCAACAGCAATACAACATTGGGTTGTATAGTATTTATTGGGAAGCAGATAGACAGGAGAGGTAAAGACGTCGATCCAACGCTGGGTTAATGTTGAACCAGCGTCGTAGACGGTGGGCCAACATTGAAACAGCATTGGGTCAGAGTCTTGTGTTTGTTGGGAGAGGAGATCAGAGTTTTCCATAACCAATTTGGTTGATGCCTTCTGTCCGCAGAGTATATTTACAATTATAGAAAACAGGCACATCTAGCTCGACTGCCACAACAATAATAATGACAATAGTGTATGAGGAGCACAAAGAAACATACTACAAGGTGATGTTCTAGCAATTCAACACAACAAAACACAAAAATGTTTCTAATTGTCATAATGCGACTAAAATAGGATGTTGTTTTAAATAAACGAGTCGGCGATTTACAACAACACGAAAAGACCTCACAGCTCTGCGCCGGTAATATGGCCTACACCGAACAAAAAAATGTACATGTGGTGGTAGTAAAAGTGATTTGTAAAAGACTTTTCCACTTTTCTAATGGAAATGAGGGACAGTCAAGAGGAAATAAATCTTGTGATTTTAATAGGACTCGGTCTCTGTATTTTAGGCCTATATACATTCTAAGCCGGGAATGGAGAGTGATTGCTGATCAAGTACAGACCAATTATCTTGGTAGGCCTATGGGCTTATAATCAGTCTGTTGTGACCGAACTGTTGATTATGAGGGATTCTCATTATGGTAGGATGTGTTTTAAGTCAGTTAAAACCCTCGGAGCTCTACATTCCTAGTTGTGGAAAAGGCCGGCCTTTTCCACAACTGGGAATGTAGAGTTCCTCGGGCTTTAGCCTATACGAAACTTTCGCAGGCTGATGCTAGGTTTGACCCAATCCTCAGTGTGTCTGATATATTGATATTAATTCCACGTTCCCTTCGCCAGCTGATGCTAGGTTTGTGGTCACCCACAGCTCCCTATCTCTATCGTTCTATCGCTATTTCACTATCTCTATCTCTGTAAATGTTCACGTACGTTTCGCCAGCTGATGCTATGATTGGGCTCATCCACATTTGCCTAACTCCACCTCTATATCTATCTCTATAAATGTACACCTACCTTTCGCCAGCTGATGCTAGGTTTTGGGTCACCCACAGCTTGACATGGCATCTCCACCTGCTCTTCCAGTCGTCTCTGATAAACTGGCTTAGGCCGAACCAAAAAATAAGGTGGATCTGTAACAGAAACAAATAAAGCCTGATTAAAAAATGGATAGTTTTCAGAACCGTATGTGGGAAAGATAAAAGAAGATACTGACTTATCTGAATTTGACGCGGCTCTGGAAGAAAAACAGGTTATTAAAAATAGACAGTCAACAGAAACGTGTGTGAGGGATATGGACGGCAAAACGTGGGTTGTCTCTAAAAATAGCTAAGCCCTGCAATACAAAAAAATATTGGGAATTTATGATTAGGCAAGTGGATGGTTTTCATAATATACATAATGATCGTAGATACGGTGTTATGTAAAGGTAAACAGCAGTAACTACTCACGCTCTAAGTAAGAAAACAGCACGAATTGTTGAATTGTACAGCTCAAAGGCAAACAGCAGTAACTGCTTATTATTTAAGTGAGCAGTTACTGCTGTTTGTCTTTGAGCTGCAGGATTATCTTCTGCCATCGAGTACTGGCATACTGACCACAGTGCAAAGACAAACAACAGTAACTGTTGACTTAAAAAATAATCAGTTACTGCTGTTTGTCTTTGAGCTGCAGGATTCTCTTCTGCCATCGAGTACTGGCATACTGACCGCCGTGCAAAGTCAAACAGCAGTAACTGCTTACTTTACAAGTAAGCAGTTGCTTCTGCTTGCCTTTGCCCGGCGGGTATCTTGGCCGTCTGTCTCTAAAAGCGTACATTGCTCCAAACTGTTCAAAGGCATGAAGTGTACAGTTCTGCTTATGGTCTTGTGCATTATAAAAAAACCCCATTGAAGTCATAGTCCCGGCTTTGGGCGTCTTTCTGTCGCGATGTTGCCATGATCGTGCAGAAAACAACGTAAGGCAATATTCACTCACTCACTCACTCTGTAAGCGAGGTGTACGAGACACGCTTATTGTGAACATATTGAGGAGAACAAGTCCTTTTCTTTGTACAGATCAATGTGGCAGGCTTGCACCAACTGTTCTATTTTTATTAAAACCCTAGAAAATGCTAAACGTGTTTATGGCCTTGACTAAGATGACCAGGAAACTACAGTTGTTGCTGGTTTTGATTCCCTTGAAAATGTGGCCAAATCATTTTGAATTGTCAACTCAAGGCCAAACAAACAGGTCAACCGACAAATCCTGGTTCACCTCTAGGTCTTCTAAGTTGATTTGGTTCACGCTGTATTATGGGCATACGAGCTTTGTTAGGTGGTATGAACAGGTTCAGGGTATGGACATTTCACTAAAGTTGACCAATCTAATTTCTCCACACTGTGCTGTGCTACCTTCACATTAAGTTTCCACTCAATCTGCATGCATACGGACATTTCATTCAAGTTAACAGTCCATCTTAACCAATCTGATTTCTCTGCTATGTCCCGGTTCTGTGGAGGCCTTGCTGGTGGCTTAGAATAAATTATACAAGAATGGCGCGGAATTAGTTTAGGGGACGTCTAGCGGACAGTATAGTTAATAAATCTTGAGGTGACAGTGGTCGTATTATCTGGGGAGACACTGATTAATCATTGATTAAGGGTGGACCCGAGGCAAGGCCACGACCTGTACACGCTAGGTGGTGGTGCAATGCTGGTATTATTCAGGACCAATGCTTTGAGCATTGGCCCTGCATTATATCAACATTACTTAGCTCATCTCAAGTGAGATGCCTGACGCTCGGACAATGTTGGATGGACGACTGCGTGATCGGGGCGACATCGAGGTAAAGTCGGGTGAGTGATTGAATTAGCACCTGATGTGCATGGTGCACCTAGCGACAGCTAGACGTACTACTATGTCCCCCTGGTGAAAATGGAGGTGACTAAAGCCAACATGCTGAAATTGGCCATCATTTATCACAGAGCACCCATTGCCCTCTACAGCCGCGGTGATTCCTGGGATTTGTCGTTCCCATGGCAACGTGAGAACTGCAATGCGACCGGTTATTAATCAGGACAATGGGACTGGTAAATGGGTCAGGACAATGGGCGTGGTAAATGGGTCATGGCAATAGGCGTGGTAAATTGGTCAAGACAATGGACGTGGTAAATGGGTCAGGACAATGGGCGTGGCAAGTTGGTCAAGACAATGGACGTGGTAAATGGGTCAGGAAAATGGTTGAAATAAAATTATTTCAACGCTACTTTATCATTTTACTTCTCGTATTTTGGAAGAGAGATTAACTGTAGCTGTTGTGATTCTGACCTCACAGTGAAAGAAAGAGAGAAGTTCGGGAGGGAGAATGAAGGGAAGGTTAAAGACAAATTAGTCCATTTCTGAGAATAGAAATGAGATTTAGCATTTTCATTGTGGCTGTGATGTTATTTTTGTGCGCGGATGTATCGGTGACAGACAGACGGTTCACAGCCCTTCCGTGCAAAGCCAAAAGGCTGTAACTGCTTACTTGTAAAGTCAGCAGTTACGGCGTTATTGCTTTGTACGTCATAGCTGCAGGTAGACATTGCTCGGGATACTTCAGGATGATCTAGTGATCCTGACCATGCAACATAGAGATCTGCGTCAGGATCTGACAGATAGAATATGCTGGGTTGTCATGCACACCTACAGACAGCCCTGATATAGGCAGCCCGTAATGGTAGTGGCCGTAGCCGGAATACTCCAGCTACAAAAAAATCCTGCTATCACACCCATGTTTGCAGACGCCCTGCTACGAGCAGAAATGGTAATGTGCCCAGCTGGGATGTTCCTGTTACAGAAAGTCATGCCACCACACCCATGGTTGCTGACGCCCTGCTACACGCAACCCGTATTGTAGTGGCTCAGGCTTGGATGCTTCTGCTACAAGAAAATTCCTGCTATCACACTCATAGCTGCAGATGCCTTGCTACAGGCAACAGGTACTAGTATTGGCCCAGGCTGAGATGCCCCAGCTACGAGAAAATCCTGCTACCACACCCATAGTTGCAGACGCCCTGCTACAGGCAACCCGTAATGGTAGGCATAGTGGCCCTCACTGGGATGCTACTGCTACAAGCAAGTCCTGCTACCACACACATGGTTATAGACGCCTTGCTAGTAGCTCTATGCTAGTAGTGTTCCTGACTCAGCCGCTTCTGCTACAAGAAAGCACTGCTACAACATCCTTGTTTGCAGACGCTCTGCTCCAGGCAACCCGTAATGGTAGTGGCCGCAGCCGGGACGTTCCTGCTATAAGAAAGTCCTGCTACCGCATTCATGGATGCTGGCGCCCTTGCTACAGGCAACCCGTACTGTATTGTCCCTGGCTTAGCTGCAAGCAGTCTTCCTGATCCTGCCACAAAAATCCCTGCTGTAGACTACAATTAAAACAAACCACTACATATTTTAATAACTCGAAAAGTAAGCGTTTTTTATTGTACCCATGGCTGTAGACGCAGCGGGTACTGCATCTTTTTGACACAGCAATTATCTGCAAGGACATCTTGTTCCCACTATTCCATCTCAGAATCTTACCGGTGATAATTCGTGTTACAGTGTACTTTTCTTAATTGCCTTTCCGAAAAGTAAGCGTTTTCTATTGTAATATTTTGCCTATAATACACTGCGAAGTCAAAAGGCTGTATCTGATTAAATTGACAAGTGAGAAGTTACTGCTGTTTGTATTTGACCTAACATACCAAGCTATGAGGACGAATAGCAGCGATTGTTTACTTTTTAAGTGAGAAAATACTGCCTCCTATATTTTATCAGTACTACTATAGTCAGATTCACATTAAATTCATCAACCAGGATTATTGAATTTCGCGGATTTCTCAGTCAATTCTCATCCAATTTTCATGAAATTTCACACACACTATTATCCATTCATGTTGTGACTACCCTGATATTTTTGATAAATATTTGAGAAGTTAGACCATTTGACATAATAAAATTCTGAGTAGAAGCTAATGGGTTTATAGAGGGCAACATTTGTATTTATTTACTACATGTCAAATGGTCTAACTTTTTAAATACTTATCAAAACTTTCAGGGTAGTCACGACATGAATGGAAAATACTGTGTGTAAAATGTCATGGAAATTGGTTGAGGATTGATTCAGAAATCCGCGAAATTCATTCACCACGGTTAATGTGAATCCGACTATAATTGCAAGCAAAATAAACTGCTTACCGTTGAAATAAGAAGCTACTGTTTATTTCTTAGTCTATGCTAAAAAAGCAAATAGCAGTGACTGCCTACATGTGAAGGGAGCAGTTACTGCTGTTTGTCTTTGAGCTGCAGGATTCTCTTCTGCCATCGAGTCCTGCCATACTGACCGGCGTGCAAAGACAAAAAGCAGTAAGTGCTTACTTAAAAAGTAAGCAGCTACTGCTGTTTGTCTTTGAGCTGCAGGATTCTCTTCTGCCATCGAGTCCTGCCATACTGACCGGCGTGCAAAGACAAAAAGCAGTAAGTGCTTACTTAAAAAGTAAGCAGTTACTGCTGTTTGTCTTTGAGCTGCAGGCTTCTCTTCTGCCATCGAGTACTGGCATACAGACCGCCGTGCAAAGACAAACATCAGTAACTGCTTACTCGTGAAGTGAACAGTTACTGCTGATTGTTTTTGAGAAAACACACACATCTAAACTTGTATTTGACGAGAAATGCAAAGGCAAACAACAGTAACTACTTACTTTCAGAATGCTGAGTCAAACAGCAGTAACTGCTTACTTGTAAAGTAAGCAGTTACTGCTATTTGACTCAGCAGGGTAGAATTGCACAGTCTAATAAGTCCCTTCCAGACTAATCATTGGTGATGACCAGACATTTTTGTCATTTTTGTCTTTTGATCGTCTTCCATCTATCTGCTCTCTCATCATAACTTCAATAAATATTAGGTCGAAAGGTGAGAGGTCACCGTGAGAGGTCAAACAACCAGCCACCGCATCTGACTTATTTTGTTTTTTTTTGGTGCAATTTCTGTCATTTAGAACGATTAGTAGGGCCTATATCATTATATTGTATAAATAAAATATTTATCTCAATTATTGTTCAACTTCATATGTTAAAATCAGACGAATCCCTTCACTTAAAATTAATACATGAAGCAATACAAATAATCCGCAACAGGGGTTTGTCACCACTAATCACGAATGCAGTGGGGTTTATAAATCCTTTTAGGCCTTTAAGTCCTCACGATGCTTAGAAGCATCATTTTACATACCTGAAAACTGACATAATTTCTTACGACTAGAAGTTAAAAAAAATTCCATAAAACTTTTACCAATACATGGCAATTTTCTTTAATTTTTAGCCCGCTTCAAGTCATCTTCATCCATTTAAGTCGAGAATGGGGACAGCAATTCGCAGCTTGTAGTGGATGAAGATGACGATGGTAAATCCAGGCATAAAATGGTCAGTAGAATAAATGACAGTTATTGGGAATGAAAATGTGTGTTTAATCATAAATATTTGCAAACTAACAATTATTAGTAATTTTCACCCACTTGAAGTTGTGGGTCACGATAGCAAAACACAACTTAATGTGAGAGAACATTTAAATTATTTAGCGCAGCGCTTTAAATAATTATAATTTTTAAACGTCTGATTCAGGCTGCTTATGATATATTTGTCGTGCGCTTTGAATAAATTGTGTGTGCCTGTATTCACTCCATGCCTTTGAACAGTTATGATCATTGCGTGCATATCTGTGGAGAACAACAATTGTTCGACGATACCTCTATGTTAGTCACCAATTATTATATTCAGCGGATTGATTTTTCTTTAAGAATTAACTGATTTTAAACAGAAGATGAAAATACATAAAACAGTCAAAAATATTCCCATCTGAACATGTACAGATGTGGCTGCTTCCCAGGTTCATACAATGCGCCGCTCTTGTCATAATAGTGTTGATGTCGGACCAGTATTGATGTCGGGTGACCGGTGATGTCGGAAGTTAGGCAGGTCGTTCAGGTTAGAGTGCCACCAGGGTAGAGAGGGGGCTGTCTACATTCAAGATTTCTATTCAATCAGCGTGTGCTCTCTCCCCCAAGTGCCCCACCTAAACACGTTACTATTCTGTCCAGTCATCGGCCTGTAGTAACCCCTACAGCGCGGGGATTGACTTTAGTCGTCATAATTTGACGTCTGTAGACGTCAGATTTTGATGACTAAAGTCTATCCCCGCACTGTAAGAGTAAACATATTTATAATGGCCGTAGCCCCATACCATAGGTATTCAAATGAATAAGAAAGAGCTTACTAAAACATTTATAATGATTTCAAATTGAAAAAACCCCTTTGGTCTCCATGGTTTATACGGAAGTAATTCAGTGCTTCGAGGGTTGAAGCTCTGAAATAAACATAGAGATCAAAGCGTTTAGTCAATTTTAATTCATCGTAGATGTCTTAGTTAGCTTTTTCCGCTTTATTTAATCACCTCAGAATCTGGTGTCTACAGACTACAGAGTTAAACTGCGTTTTCATGTGTACATTATACCATCAATGGCCGTACATGTAGTTTTCATTCTTTTGACTTGTATGTCTTTATATAGACTTCGGGACGTCAACAAATATATTTCTATATATTTTAGGTCGTATACCTCAGAATCGCGTAAATCGCAAATATCCTAACGTCTTAAAATTTATCTCAAGCAAATTATGTTATTTTTTCTGGATTATCGCTTAAGCGATTAATACGTATATTTGTGATGTGTGATTTTTTACTGTTGTATATTTAAAGTACGAAATAATCCAGCATTTTTATTATTATTAATGTACAATATAAAAATGCACTGGCGTGATTTTCGGAACTATATCAATCCGTCGCTTAGATGTGTGACCCCCCCCCCCCTCTCCCACCGTTGCTAGGCTCTGGCTACTCCCCCATACACGCCAGTCATCAATGCCTTTTACCGCTTTATTCATCCCTTTAGATGGTGATTAAGGTGACAGGCGGTTTTGTAGAGCACTCTTAGAGAGCTGTTCTAGGCTCTGAGAACTCCAAGGTCATCAGGTCGCACAAAATGACCACTTAGTCTTAAAGGTCAAGGTCACAGAACCCCTAAACGGTCAGATGATTTAGAAAAATGTGGCTAAACATATTGTCCCAATCATTGTTATAACATTAATTTGATATGTATCAGTACGTACGGTGAGACACTGTTCTTAGTGCAATATGAGAAAATACAGGGCATGTCCAAACGTGCCTTATTTGTTAAACGTATGCCTTATCTTCCCATGTTGCACGAAAAATTAACAAGGTTTATATTTTCGAACACGATCTAGCCATACTGGACATAAATGCAATACACGCCATCAAATTTCACCAAGTGTGCTATATAGGCTAATAACGACATATGTCTGACAGTGAAAATCAATGTACAGAGTATCAGAAATATGCTAATTGGAGGTCACGATAAAAAGATATAATTGGTTTGCTTGACGTATCAGGCTGTAGGCCTTATGAGGTAATTACTAAAACATGTGAATGCATTCATTAACAGCTGATCCAGATTATGATTGTTTTTTTTATTTTGCATTACCACATACCTATAACTATTGAACATGTTGGTTTTGTAAAACTTGACATCTGTCAACAAGATTCGAATATCGTTGATCTCTGTTTCGTCACATTTGAATAATTCGCACTCACTTGAAGTTGAGTATCGCGTATCTCAAATGTAATATCTCGAATGTAATATCTCAAATGTAACATAGCAAAAGTAATATATCAAGCGTAATATATCAAATTTAATATTTCAAATGCAATACCTTAAAGTTGATATCTTAAATGTAATATGTTAAATGTAATTACATCAAATGTAATATATTAAATATAATATCTTGAATGTAATATATAAAATGTAATATCTCAAATGTAATTTCTCAAATGTAATATATCAAATGTAAGCTGGTGATTGCCTTAGCAGTGTATATGATATTCTAAAGCAATAGCTGCTCACTCATTAATTAGGCACTTACCATCGTTACACATATTTGTATTTACGGCGTTGGTCAGAGGCAAAGAATCACATTACATTACATTACAAATGAGGCAAAGAACAGTAATTACATTACTCATGAAGCAGAGAGTTACGGTTGTTTCAAAAAAAGGCAGGACTAAAACAGATCTGCGACACAGCGACCAAACAGACACAGGCCGCTGAGCCGATGCTGATTCAATGCTGGCCCACCCTCTACGACAGTGGCCCAGCATTGACCCAACATTGGGTCAATGCCTCGTGCTCGTAAGTAATTCTCAGCAAACACGAGGCATTGACCCAGTGCTGTTTTGATGTCGTCGAACCGTCTTCGACGTCGGCACAACATCTAACCAGCATTGAGTGAATGCCTTGAGTTCACCCAGCTAGCACAACACTCCGAACCAATGCTGTGTTAAATGCTGTCCCACCGTCTACGACGCTGGACCAACATTAAACCAGCACCGGGTGAATGCCTCGTGTTTGTTGGTAATTCCCAGCTACCACAACACATTAAATCAAAATCAATGCTGGTTTAATGTTGGTCCATCGCCTACGACGCTGGACCAGCATTAATCCAGCATTGGTTTAATGCGTCGTGTTTGTTGGTAAGTGGTGCGGCTGTTTACGAGGGCCTGTGATGGACCAGTCACTTAGCTGTAATAAGTCGCCGGGACCGTTGACCACTCTAGAGCCTCGCTAATTGCGGTATTGGCTTTATTGACGTCACAGCGGCAATAAATGGACAATTGTACGTCATCATTAGTGGGCATTTGGCTGGTGCGGGGCGGCCTGTGATTGGTCATCAGCCCTACTGATACATCCCATTACATCACATTAACTGACCAATCACATACAGCCTCCCCATAACAAATCTCACTGTAAATCTTAATTCCACTCAACTCTACTTGCCCCGCTACCCTAGTTAATACAAATGTATATCTCGAAAAAAACAACAGGACATGCCTTCACAAAAATGTGTTCTTGTCTGGCAATAAAGCGAGTATTATGATGAAACTTGTCCAGGAACATATGAAAAGAACACAGTTGATTATGAGAAATTTGAGTTAATTGGCGCGAAATGTTATGTAATCCTATATCGCGTATTTGGCTTACTCTGAGGCGGGAAGCTTTGTCCATGATATAAATATATCAATTTCGATTTCAGAAACATTTACAATTATTGTATTATATGAGATGATAGGATAGCTATGGTACTATGGAGTACACAGGCATTTTGTCTTCATTGTGTAGGTGAAATGAAAGCAACAATAACTGATTACTTCATAATGCTATACCTTTACTTTCATTATTTAAAATGTCACTCACCTGAAGTGATGTCTCGCTACCGCGACCCACAAGTTCAAGTGGGTGAAAATTATTCATATTTGTTTAATTTGAGACAAAACATTTGTAAATGTCTAAGTTTAAACACACATTACCATTCCCGATATTATTGATTCGGTCGGCTAATAGAACCAATTCAGAACGAATATAGTCGCAATTGGTGGTTTAAGGCTTCACGCGTAACTTTCTCGACCAGAAGTTGCAGTGATATGTTACTATTTTTATCACTATTTTTTCACAATAATTGAACCGAAAATATTATTTGAATGACTTATCTTTTAAATACTATATTTTCTTAAATACTTATCATCTTTTAAATACTACCAGGTTCTGATAGATTACTAGATTAAATACAAACGTATTTTGGTTGTAGACCTGGCTGTAGACCAGCCTTTATATTTCATATTATTATACGTTATATTTAACAGGCGTTCATCATTCCACCATTGCCTTCCACCTGGATCAGTTATAGTGAGTGCTGTGGATATAAATTCACCTCACTAGAAAACTTTCCAATGTGTTTTACCACAGGTGATCAGCAATGGTGGCCCTCGGTTTTTGTAGATTTAAATAATATTAACTAAGTATGGTGTATTTATCCGGTGTATTTCTGGCGTCGATGTGGCGCGCTTGATCCATGAAACTCTAGTATGTCCATTTGTTCTTGTTTTTCTATTTTTGTTTTGCCTAATAATTATGGTGGCTTGCATGATAGCGATCAAAATTTTGCACCTAATGCGAGCCTCGAGATATCATTATAAGACTATATATCATTTGTTAAAAGAGGCGAATAAATGATTCTGAGTTCTGTAACGTTATTCCATATTATGCTTTGCTGAATAAAACAAAAAACAAAATCCTAGAAATCTTGTTTTTCGGCCTGCCCTGGCGCAAGCCATCGTAAAGTACGCCTCGATTTCGGGACTTGACGATAATCTTCTTCTGTCTGAGAATATATTTTCAGAAACTACCGACATCTACTTCCTCCCATCTGACCTTTGGGCGTTTTCCTGACCGTGTGACGTCATATCCGCCCCTAACAATGATCCTCTGCTGACTGAATTGTAGAGGCAGCAGACGTTCGTCGGTTCGATGTTGGGCGATCGTCGGCGACGCTTGCCCAACATTAAATCAACGTTGGAGTAACTTTTTAAGCAGGTGAGGTCGTTAGTTATTTTTAGGACTGTGAGTCGTCTGCCTAAGCCTCATAATATCCCTGTAAATCGGAGTGCTCCCAGTGACATACGGCTGGTTATTTTTGGTGTCCGTACATGTAGGAGTGATGTATAGGGTAAAGCCAGAGGTTCTCTACATTCTGTCAAGGACAAAAAAACGAAAATCGATAGAATCGTAGATATGAATGTACGAGGCGCGCAGCGCTGAGTATATTCAGATCTACGAATCCATCGTAATCGAGTTCTTTCTTCGATTTAAAATACACAAAATAGGTACATGTGCTACAAGAATTGATAGATAAAATAGTCAGTGTGGTTAACCAAGAAACATTAGGTATGTAGTAAAACCTGCATAATAATCACTGTGCCCGCCCGGGCCAGTATGAAAAATAACAGTAGATTCGTAGAGCCGAATCTACTGTTTTAACAATAGACCGGTGTATTTTAATAGTTGTGGAAAAGGCCGAGGGCCAAGGCTTTTTGTGCATATACAGCTAAGAATGACAGGAAGATATCCCTAGGACATCATTAGGGTGGGTGTAGAACTTTACTGTGACAGCAAAGTCCCCGAAATGAGGGCTGTCATCTTATCTTTAATAAAAGAGAATTATGGACAACAGTGATTTAAAAATAGCTTATAGCGATTGTGGTTTGGGGCTCGAGGGTACCCTTGAACATCCCTCATTTAAAAAACTTTGCTGCCACGATCAACTTCCACACCCAACCTATTAATGTTCCAGGGATATTTTCCTGTCACATGCACATATCAGACCTTTGTCACTTTTTGGGTCAAGCCAACTCAAAAACTAGCAGCTTTTTTAACTTGGCTCCCAGACTACCATGATCAACAGCTCGGTCACACCTGACTGATTATAGCACCCCATAGGCCTACTATTGTAATTGGTCTGTATTTGATCAACAATAACTCTCCATTCCCGGCTTAGAATGTAGTGGTCGAACAAAGCAAATAATGTAGTGGAATGCTTTAAGGAGGGGTTGTTGTGGAATAAAGGGGCTTTAGAACCTTTGTGCATATGCAGGCTAAGCTGGGCCGAGAGAAACTCCTGATGATGAATCAGATGACACTCGAGCCCTGTCGGTCTGAGGCCCAACACGCTACCTCTCGGCCACACAGGCTCTCGACAATACCGATTCTTTCCGAGTGTACAGGGAAGAAACATTTTGTCTGAAACCTTAACACTAGAGATGGGAACAAACCCAGGTAATAACTTGGTGTAACCACTAGGCCTACACAAAAGTACCCCGGGGCCCTGATTGAAAGTGTGTCCTCAATCTCTGATTGAGAAGGTATGTCGGTCTTTGATTGAGAGAGTACATCAGTCTTTGATTGATAGGGTACATTAGTCTTTGATTGAGAAAGTACATTAATTTTTGATTTAGAGAGTATCTTGGTCTTTGATTGAGAGTGTACATCAGTCTTTGATTGAGAGAGTATCTTGGTCTTTGATTGAGAGGGTACCTCGAGGGTACCTCGGTCTTTGATTGAGAGGGTACACCAGTCTTTGATTGAAAGAGTACCTCGGTCTTTGATTGAGAGAGTACCTAGGTCTTTTATTGAGAGAGTAGATCAGTCTTTGATTGAGAAAGTACATTAGTTTTTGATTTAGAGTGTATCTTGGTCTTTGATTGAGAGGGTACAACAGTCTTTGATTGGGAGAGTATCTTGGTCTTTGATTGAGAGGGTACATTAGTCTTTGATTGAGAGGGTACATTAGTCTTTGATTGAGAGAGTACATCAGTCTTTGATTGAGAGGGCACCAGGGTACTTCGGTTTTTTTAATTGAGAGGGTACCTCAATCTTTGCTACCAGAGGTAGAGGTTCAAAGCCGGTAAAAAATCACTCTCTACTTTAATGACTTCACAGATCATTATTGTTTATTATAGAGATGGAAAATATTGAAGAATAATCCAGAAATTTGTACCACTTTAGAAGCGGAGTCGTGGTGTTTAAAAAAATGTTTTATACAAGTAAACAATTTGCAGCCTTTATGACAGCTCACAAAATATATATTATATATCTAACCTACAGAATGTAGTGCTTTTGCTTTGTTTTTACTAACACTAGTGTGACAGATTGTCAGATTATGTCTTAAATGTTACATAAATTATGAAACATGTCTTTAATTTGGTATAAATTATCAGACATTTCTTAAACCAGACATACATTTTGGGATCTGTTTTAAATCCGACATAAATTAAGAGACATGTCTCTAATCTGACCCTCTGACATACGATGTGAGTTGGTAATGTGAATCTAAATATTTTGTTGAAGTTGTGGATCGCGCAGCGAGACACAACTTCAGGTGACTGAAAAATTAAATTATGTTAAAATTTAAATTCTGTCTTCCAGCGTTCTAATTTGAACTTTTACAGCGCGGGGATCGACTTTAGTCATAATAATCTGACGTCTACAGACGTCAGATTAATTTTGATGACTATGGTTGATCCCCGCGCTTAAGGAGTAAAAACATTTATAATTGCAGTAGAGTTAACTAAGACAATTTAATGATTTCAAATTGAAATGAACACTTTGACATACATGATTTATACAAAATTAAATCAGGGCTATGAGGGCTAAAGGGTTATTCCGGCGCGTCTGGAGCGGGAAGTGTGAGCCCATAACGATGATCACTGCTCTGGTCGCCAGCTCCCTCTCAATGCTACATACGGGACTGTCAGACCCCCCACGTGCTGACCTGAATACACAATCAGGTAAGGTCATAGGTCAAAGTGATGGGCAGCCATTCGTGGTATAATGTATGCTGGTGGAGCCAGCACAGTATTGTCGAGTCGCCTCTCTGATTGTTCGGCACTGAGTTTGGCAGGAACGTTAGTGATTTCGGCCGCAGTAATTCAGTCCCACGGCTGAATTTGACGCATCAGTTGTGTCGTTCCGCCTTTGATCTTGTCCCATCTTCCCGGCGCGTACTGTGACCTGAATGACTAATATCTGAATGTCAAAGGTCACAGACGCGGCGCACACAGCTAAACACAATCTGTGTAGCATTCAATGCTCCTCTGACGCGGCTATTCCCAGAATAAATACAAAAAACGCCAATCATCAAAAAGGAAAATGAATGGAGTCTATGTGTGCATTGACGCTGTTATCCGAAGAATTGATAAAAAACACCCACTTCTTTAAAATGTAAAGCATTGCTTTTTCTTTCAAGAGTAAAAAATAAATAAAAATTGAGTGCATTGTGTATGTCTGCACGGAAGCTGCTATTCCGGGAATAAATAGAAACAATTGACTTCCATCATGTTAGTACTGCCCTTAAACACGCACCAGTATCTCTTATATCCCCTTCAATCCAATTCAAGATGAATGTACCAGCCTCAAGCCTAGAAAAAAAAACCTTTTTCCTTTTCTTGTGGGTTTGCCATTATAATGGATTTTACTTTCACTGGACGTGTTTTTCCTATCACTCTTCGGTTGTATTGGCCATTTTTAGAATTTATCATGATAACTCTTTGAGCGCTAAGGCCGATAATAGTCGCTTGGAATGATATGAATGCTTTAACATCAAGATTTACAGATATTTTATTTAAAATTAAAAAAATGTGAGTAATTTGCACCCACTTGAAGGTGAAAATTAAAATGATAAAAATTAGCGAGAAAATGTCTTCTTTCATAAAAATAGAAATAGGCTGGTAGTAACTGTTTACTTTTAAAGTGAGCTACTTCTGTTTGCTTTCACAATGTAAGTCATACCTAGGGTCTGGGAAACCACTGTTGCAAGTCCTTAGCAATTAACTCTATTGATAAAAAACCCCATATAGCTGTTAATATATGCCCTGCAAAAATGACACATACATTCAATGTTGTTCCATTGTTGGACCAACGGCTATTGTCCAACATTACACCGCCATTGCCTCTAAGTGTCGTGATGCAAGGAGATGTTCATGCTCCAAACCCACGATATTCAAAACGTAGTGACTACTGACTTTTCGGGTGAGCAGTTACTGCTGTTTGCCAAACATTTAAGCAACACTCGGGAATTTATGCTTGCTTACTGAGCTTGTGACTCTAATCCTGCAGTGTTGACAATGGTGAACATCATGTCTTAAAGACAGACTGACCTTCAAGGAAAGACTCGGTCATCAGTGACAGTATCACCTTGACCTCTACGGGATGAGAGTCAGCCATCAGCGACTGTATGACCTTGAGTAAGGACAACTTATATCCCACTCTCTTCATCAAACGTCTTAAATCTGCCAGAGAAGAAAACATCACCCAGGTTTCAGAGGGAGAGACAATTTCCTGTCTCTCAATCTGAGAATCAGGGTAAGGCGGGGGGGGGGGGAGGTATGGTGAGGCAGGGGAGGATAGGGGTAGTGGACATTGGACATGACGCGGGGTGGGTGATTAGACTTATTCGCCGCTACCAGACAGCAGGGGTAAACAGCAGAGACTGGTGTAAACTGTTGCTGCTGTCTGCCTTTGATGTACACTGCAGAATAAAACAACAGTAACTGGTGCCTTGAAACGTAAGCCGTTACTGCTGTTTGCCTTTCGCACACAGTGGAAGGCAAGATATGATAAATCCTAAAATATAATAAATCCTCATATATGATTAATCCTAAGATATGAAAATCCTAAGATATGATAATCCTAAGATATTATAAATCCTGAGATGTGAAAAATCCTAATATATGATAAATCCTAATATATGATTAATCTTAAGATTTGATAAATCCTAAGATTTGATAAATACTGAAATATGATAAATTTTCATAAATAAATAATCCTAAGATGTGATAAAATCCTAAAATATAATAATCCTAGGATTTTATAATCCTAAGATTTGATAAATCATAAGGTATTATAAATCCTAAGATATGATAAATCCTGTGATATGATATTAAGCTGCTTTATGTGACTGAATCAGAGCAAAAATGTCGAATATTGTCTGCTCTGTCTGCCCTGCATAAGTTTATTCTGACCTCCTGTCCAAGGTGAAGGTCGGCCATCCTGTTTGCCTTCTGTGGGGCTATTCTGACATTCTCCTTATGGCATTTTTAATCTGGCTGCCCATTCTTTCTTGCCCACAAACCCCCGGCAGATAGCTGTCCACCCACGATGTACATGTACTCTAATAGATTACCCCCTGTGAGGCAGTAGCATCCAACCCAATAAACACAAAATATTTGTCTAACATTTAGACAACGTCCGCCCAACGTCTTCGACGTTGGTCAAACATCGTATAAATGTTATACAAACATTCTGTGTATTCTGGGAAGCAAGGAAAGACAAACAGTTCCCAGCAATCTGGAATACGTTGCCACAATGCTTAATATACATTGTGATGTGTACCACGATAATGTGACAGAGAAACACATATCACGAGCACGAAATATACACCAGCTGTAGGCCTAAAGTGTATCATAAACACGAAATATAGACAAATTTCCGGCCTAAAGTGTATCACAAACACAAAATGTGCACCAACTGTATAGGCTTGCATTTCATCACAAACATGAAATATGCACAGCGAGTTAAATAGTATTGTTTTTAGTGTAATTAATTCGGGTCATTATGGTATCGACAGGACCCCAGTTCGGTATGTACAGGCTGCACACTGTATGATCTTGAATGAATAACATTCAGATGGTATATAATTATCTACGCTTGGATAACACGCCACATGCAGCACACTGGGGAAACATATTTTGCTTGAAAATTCCATAAGAAAACAAAAATTGATGACCACATGTCTATTACAGCTGAAAAATACGTTTTTGTTGCAAACACTACAGTCTGAGGTGACATGTTTAAGCACACAATTCGTTCCCAATAACAGTTATTTGAACGGCTAATAAAACGGATTGAAAACGTATTGTCGTAGTAAGTTAATAATAAATTACAAGCCACATCTCTCTTTTATCATTGATTCCACTTTTGTGTACGTATGGGCTAAATTGGGCTTCCATTGTAGAGGTGCCTGGCAAAGAGGGCTTCAAAACGTGTTGATCCCTGGAGGATATCTTTAAAACAAGAAATTAGGACCGATTTCATGTATTTTCGGTACATAACACATGTTCGACATTATGCGACGCTGACCTAACATTGGGCCAACACTGGGGCAGTGTTCCATGATTGATGGGTCACCCATTGGGCAATGGGTGACCCATCAATCATGGAACACTGACACAGTGATGGGGTAGCGAAATACGGCGTTCGCTCATCGGTGTCGGCTCGCTCACTGAAGTTAAGCAACGTCGCGCCCGGTTCATAATTGGATGGGTGACCGCTTGAGACTGCCAGGTGTCGTATACACTAGGACATCGTGCAGCGATGTCGTGTCGTGGGGCTCAGAGAACCAAGTAAATCAGATGGCTTGTCTGACTGACTTTGAGTTGGACGTAAAAGAACCTCAATGGACGTAGGCACAGTTTCCATCCGGCGAGACCCCAGAAAATCCACAATGTGGAATACTTGGCATGCACATAAGGCTATGAATTATATCATGAATGATAACAGGCCTTGCTAAGCTACTCCCGTGGCGCGATAGCACCATATTGCGTCCTGCCACGTAATATACAGATACAGAGCACTAAACCAGCATTCGTTCTCCAAATGCTCAAATCAAATCATTCATATCTATTTGAAATAGTTTTTTTGTGTGAAAAATACAAACATTAGCTAAAGGCTATTCTCCCGATTTGTAATTTAAAACCTAACAATATTGTAACAAAAAAAAATGCTGGTTGAATGTTGGCCCACCGTCTTCGACGCTCGGCCAACATTAAACCAGCATTGGCATAACGTCTCCTGTTTGCTGGGAGAACCCTGTCTGGTATCCACTGAGTCTAGTGGTCACTGGCGTTGGCAGATGGGTCAGTCCCTGCTGCCAACCTGTCAGTACTTAATCAGTACTTAATGTAGCTGGTCGACTCAGACATGTCACTAAGTACTGTCAGTGTCACCTCAACTGACACTGACAGCCACACCATCTAATAATGGGGTCAGGGGTTTTAGGTCAGCCACAGTTGCCTAATTTCTAATGCTGGGGTCATAGGTCATAGGTCAGCCACATTCACCTAATCATGGGGTCAAGGTTCACATATAACATATAAATATACAGCGTCTGTACCATAGAATAAATTGTCATCTTGAAAATAAAGCTCCAAGGGAATGATAAAATATCTGGTATGATCACTGCATATCTACACTGGCAAGGCAAACAGCAGTAACTGCTTACTTGAAAAGTAAGCAGTTACTGCTGTTTGCGTTTGATCTACGCCACAAAAGCAAACAGCCGTAACTGTTCAATTGAAAAGTAGGTAGCTACACTTATGTTGATCGACACTGGTTACCTTTCAAGCAAAAAGATACTACTATTTACCTTTGTGGTGTGAGTCAAAGGAAAATAGCAGTAACTGCTTACTTTACTAGTGATAAGTTACTTTGTTTTGCCTTTGTTGTGTAAGTCAAAAGAAAACAGCAGTAACTGCTTACTTTGCAAATGAGCTTTTACAGCTTTTTGCCTTTGCAGGTCAGTTCTATCCACTTGGTTTTTACACAGACCACTCTCTTGATAATGGTGCCATGTTCCTGCACTGTTTGTGACATGACCCATGGCTTGTTTAGGACTGCCCGTGTCACCAGATAGTTTGTTACATGCCCAACACACATAGGACGTTAGCTAAATGTTGTTTTAATGTTTAGCAAATGTTGTTATGGTGGACCAACATTTAAACACCATTGTTCCAATGTCTTGTCTGTTCTGAGTGGGTTGAAATTTTGTTGCGGGAGAGTTTGTAACAAGCGTTGTGGCTGTCCATGTAAGGTTTATTAGGAAGGCTAGTTCGGCCCTGGTACATCATGTCCGTCCCAGGCCTGATCAACTCGGCCTCTGATGATCTCTGCACCATTATAACGTCAATGAGCTTCTGGTGAAAATGAGCTCTTCTAACACTAGGTTTTATAAGCTATCAAACAAAAACGAAAATTATATGGCGGAAATTAATCACATTTCCACATCTGTGAATTCACTTCACTTTTGTAGTCTGACAATACGACTATTAATCATGACGACAATATAGCCAATGAAAGCTATATTACTTTTCGGTACACAATTTGATCTGTGCTTTTACTATCGCAGTATGTCTGATATAAATAGAGAAAACGTGACATGGTTAACATGCCAAGTTACAATTGCACTGAGAAGACAAGTAAAAACAAATGGACGTCATACTTTATCAGCAAAGTCAGATTTAAATTTCACCATCTTCAGTGCGTGAAAATTACTTATTTGTTCAATTTGAGACCCCACACATATGAATACCTAAATATGATATGGGTCTACGGCCATTAGACTCTTATAGTGAAGTGGATTGACTTTAGATGTCAGATTCTGACGACTAAAGTCGATCTACAGACGTCAGATTCTGACGACTAAAGTCAATCCCCGCACTGTAAGGGCTAATATTTGTTTAATTTCAGATCACACACTAGTAATTGTTGATCTTTAATCACCCAATTCACTGTATGACTTGACTCGTGTTCTAAATTATCTGTACATTTCGTCCCCTTGTTTCTGGCACTATGTGTACATAGCCTTTTCATAGCTAAGGGGATGTTTTCTCGTTTTTTACAAGAGGCTTGTAGAAACCAGAGGGTCATATTAAAGGCGTGTAGTGCCCAAAAAGTCGTACAGGGGTCTGATTGGACAGGTCATTCTGACTGTGGTCATCAACGCAGGACGTGCTCAGAAACTGACTGATCCCCTAAACATCCCTGCCTGCCCGCTACATCAAACTGTATGCTCCCTCCTGACGCTGACACACTCCAACTGGCAATGAATGAATGAATGAATGAATGAATGAATGAATGAATGAATGAATGAATGAATGAATGAATGAATGAATGAAGTAATAAATGACATAATGCAATAATGACTAATGAAATTAACCAAATAAATAATAAAGAATGAAAATGAAGATATTAAGAAATAACTGAGTTATTCGTGCATATATCGCAAGGTAAATAGGCTAAACTTACGATACAGTTACTACTTATAAAAAAAACCACTACTATGATTATATATAGGCTAAACTGGGCCTGTCGAAAACGATAGGAGGTTTTCAAGCACGATAATACATGTATTTATTTGTTAGACACCATTCAGAAATGTGCAGTAGACAGCTGAGAGAAACAAACGAATGACACCCGCCATGTTTTCATGGCTTAACTCTTACAGTGCCGGGATCGACATAGACGTCGAAATCTGACGACGTCAGATTCTGACGTCTAACGTTCATCCCCGCATTGTAAGAGTAAAAATATTTATAATGGACGTAGACCTATAACATATGTATTTAAATGAATCGGAAGGAGCTAAATAAGACATTTATGATAATTTTAAATTAGAAAAAACCCTTTCTCCATGATTTTAAAACAGATAATTCAGCGTTGTAAAGGCTGGGGTTTTGTGATCTACAGTGCATTTGGTTGAAAAACCCAACAAACCTTGAGCATTTAAAGCACTTCATCATTTAAAGCACTTCATCCTGTCTCTAATAAATGTCAGCTTTTTTAAGACAGATGAATGTGATTCCAGCTTCTCTGATTAACAATTACACCGCTGAGGTATTTTTAAATACACTATGGAGACCAAAGGATTTTTTCAATTTGAAATCATCATCAATGTGTTAGTGAGCTCTTTCTGCTTCATTTGACTTACCTATTTTATGGGTCTACGATTATTATATTTTTTTAATGCGGTGATCGACTTGTGAATTCAGATTCTGACGACAAAAGTCGATCCCACCGAAAGATTACAATCATTTTGAATATTAAATATAGGACCAGAATTGACCGATGGTTTTATCTATACTGACAGTAATGGTGACATTGCGTTATTAACACTGTTAACACTTTAAGGTCTAAGGACGAGGATAGTCGTTTTTAATCAGTGTTTTATTAGCCGATTAAATCACAGCTATAGGAATGAAATGAGCGTAATAAAACATCAAGATTTACAAATGTTTGGTTTCATAAAAACAAATATGAGTAATTTTCAACCACTTAAATTTGCGGATCGCGGCAGCGAGACACAAATTTAACTGGATGAATATTTGAATAATATATGGCTTATTCAGCGGGAAGAGAGTTGAATAAATGTTCTTTTCCGGTTAGTTCAGCTCTCATCTGCGCTATAATACGCCAGTCTACTTTGACAAATATATGCGGCAGTAGACCAGAAAACATAATAAATGACTGCCTGTTGATTTTATCGTCCATTGCATTCCTTGTCGTTATGGCGACGCTGTTTCCATGGTTCCCAAATGAATGTGCCTTGGTCATAAACAAGATAAAAACCTGAGTCCCGCTGGAAAGACATTGAATTAATTGTTGGCTTGAATACCCAGCAGCCGCTGGCATTTATCGTAATATGCGAGTTAAACGCGTGAATGCCTTCTTGTTATAGATGGCGGTGCGTTATTAAAGTAATATGCTATTATGATGTGATAAATGGGGCTCCTGGTATAAAAACCCTCGTTTTAGGCTCGGGACGTGGTTCAAACAATTGTTTAAACCACAGATTTGGCTCATGGTTCTGAGGACTGTTTTGGATGGCGAAAATTTAATTTTAGCACGCTGGTACCCGTGCAGACTGCACATATAGTGGCTATACCATGTCGTATATGTTACACAATATATAGTTCTTTTGATAGTTAACGTTCTCAGCAAACACAAGACATTAGAATAACAATTATACAACGTCTGCCTATTCGACATTGGTATAACATTGCACAAATGTTATACAAATATTTTGTGTTTGCTGAGACGGTGTACTCAAATTGTAAAATCAAAGCTATGCGCTGCTATTTCTGTTTAAATTGCGTTTTTATTAGATTGCTTGATATTTATTTATCAGGGCTATGACAGCGTCACAGCGAGAGCTGAGCTGATGTAACGTATCTAATGATGGCACATATGTGCAAAAACCTCGTAAGTGCAGGGATTAGCCGTAACCGCCAAAGGCAAAAAGTGATGACAGCCCAGCAAATACGGGATTATGACACAGTGTTGGTTTACTGGTGTTTCAATGTCACGTGACTGCAGGGCAGCCACTCATGTTTCAGGGCTAATCCTGACAAATGGCGCACACGCTGGGCATGCGCGGTCAGAAGTAGGTCAAGGTCGGTGAAGGTGAGTTACGACCTGGGAGATCACTGGTCATCCTGTGTGACGTCACCGCCTGCGGCGTCACCTGGTGAGTGTAATGCACACTAAAATCACCAACACTCAACCCTGATTTTCAAGCGCCGTGGAAGTCTTTGAAACATGACTCGCACAACCCGAGCTAAGCAGAAGATTAGCAGAATAGATGTCTAAGAATGCTATTTTAACCCTAAAAGCGCTGAATTAATTGCAAAAAATATCGCCACCAAAGGCTTTTTTCAATTTGAAATCATCATAACTGTCTTATTCAGCTCTTTCCGCTTCACTTGAATACCTATGTTGTGGGTCTACGGCCATTGGAAATATTTTTACTCTTACAGTGCGGGGATCGACTTTAGTCGTCAGAATCTGACGTCTGTAGACGTCAGATTCTGACGACTAAAGTCAATCCCCGCACTGTAAGGATTAAACTTGACCCTTACAGCGCTGACATATTTTTGTATAAACCATGAAGATCAGCGGATTTTTTTAATTTGTAATAAAAGTAAAAAAAATAAAACTTAGGTTTTTCCGGTTCATTTGAATACCTATGTCATGAGTCTACGGAAATTATAAATATTTTAAAATTCTTTCAGTTCGTTGACCGTCAGTAGACAATAAAATCTGACGTCTTCAGACGTCAGATTCTGACGCTTAAAGATGTTCCCTGCGCTGAAAGGGGTAATTTCAGATATTTTGAAATCATAAAGCCGTAGACAGCAGGCACGGAACGGAATTACCACGTAAAATCCACGTCGGCGACGTGTATTCCACGTGAAAATTTCGTGCTGTGCCTGTACGTACGTACATCTTTGGAAGTCATAAAACGGTAGACGTCTTTGTACCCATATGCCCACTATGGAAATAAGTGGGGACCACTATGGAAATAAGAGTCATCAGACCCTTTATAGTGTCTTTCATCCCTGGTGACCAGTATGGTGGCCCTGATTGTTTTATAATCATACTTACATGTACTGTTTTACTGAAATAAAACAAATCAAGTAGATACAACTAATAACGTAGACCCTTGGGACGCTGAAAATGCGGTAATATAAATTATGTCCTACTCGCTAGGTGGCAGGTAAACACAGAAAATGACTTCCGGTGATGAATAATTGCACTTGCAAATAGTGGAGCATCTAGGCTTATTTTTCTAAGTTGACTAGATATAATTGAGCAATAAAAACATACAGCACAATGGCATTTGATATGATACACGAAAGTCAAAGTTAAGAGGTTATTTTCAGTTCTTCAGCGTAAAAATAAACTAACGAATTTAAAAAAATCCAGGATAACTATTTTGACCAATTTTCATTTATTTTAATGTCCAAGGGCAATAACTTTAGCTCTTGGACTCATCAAATTCTATGATTTTTTCCCTGATTTGACCCATTTTTTTATCAAATTCACTGCCTTTTTTGACTGAGAAAAGTGAAAACCCATTTTCGAGCCTTTCCCTGATTTCCAGGTAGAGTGGGAACTCTAGCGATCATAAACACATCCCATCATTATGTATCAGTAGTCTAATTTTACTTTTACAATGTAATTGTCATTTTGAAACAATTTTGTGTCAAAGCTCTTTATAACGATATTGAATTGCATCGCGAAAAGTATTTCCTTCGCACTGCATCAGTTGACCCCGAGAGGTCAGCTGACTCTGGGAGGTCAATGACCGCTCACAGAGATACACCAGATTAAAGGTCACAGTCATATTTCACAGACAAACGCGGGCCATCGTAGAAATTATACCACATAATAATTGCTGATGCCGCCGCTAGATGGCTGGCCAGACGCTCAGTCTGTGATGGCGTCCTTGACCTCTGCCCCAGACTGGAATGCAATAGTCGTACGTGTGAAGAGGAATGAGACAACACACTGAATACAATAACCCAGTATGTCTGTCGCATTTAACCCTTCCAGTGCGGGAATCTGACGGCCATAGACGTCAGATTCTGACGACTAGAGTCGATCCCCGCACTGTAAGAGTAGATATATTTCTAATGACCGTAGACCTATAACATAGGTATTCAAATGAATGAGGAATAGCTAACTAAGACATTTATGATGATTTCAAATTGAATAAAACCCTTTGGTCTCCACTGTTTATATGAAAAATATTCTGCGCTTTAAGGCTTAACCCTTTCTGTGTGGGATTGATTTTCGACGTTAGAATCTGACGTCAATAGACGATACCCGCACTGTTCTGTACACAACAATAGATTAGAACTTTTTTCAAAATGTTAGTTTTTTCATCAACACCTCCGTTTGTCCAGTCTCCAGCTCCCTGCAGTGTGCCTTCTGGTGTGTTTGTAGTGCGCATGCACATAATTATAAACTGAATTTATATAATAGTGTGTCTTCACCTTACAAGTTTTCATATCTTTTAACTCTTATATTATATTCTAACTTTCATATTGTTACTTTCGTACGAATGCGCTTTTGTATAACCTTTATATAATTTTACCTAAGCTCCAGGTATCTGCAGAACTGAGTCAGCCAAACTGCCTGTTTTAGATGTTATTGCTATGTCATGTTTTATATCACAAGTCGCTGAAATAGCTATGTTAGCTAATGTTTTACTGTATACACTTGCGACTATAAATAAATCTTATCTTATCTTATCTTCCACTTCAAAGTGAATGAACAAAATCCAAGTTTACAATAAGTGTAGCAAACAAGAGAAGAGAACTCGTTTATTTCGATGAATTGTATTATTTTCTATAAAGTTATCATTGCAAATATGCGTAAATATGCGTATATTTAATAAATTATTATGAGTATTTGACCTTGCGAGAAATGAACGTCGGTACATTGGTACCTTAACTCGACGAGGCCCCCATTAACGTGATCGGTTAAATAAAGACTTTATTATTATTATATTATTATTAACTTGAGCGGATGGTCATATTCAGAAAGGAGAAATAATTATATTTTCTCTAATAAAAACGACGTAGAATCGAGCTGAGGACGCCAGCAGGCTCTTTAGCAATGCACTTCGCCCTCTCTCGCAGTCAGTCGTCACAATGTGATATTATTTAATGGACTGGCTCAGGCACGCCTGGTCTCTGCTGGTGGTACGCCCATCAGAGACTCCCCATTTGGTGCCTCATTTAGAGACTACTGGTTTAGGGGCCCCATTCAGGGGCGTGATTTGTGCTGCCGCCTCCGCTTCATCCGGGCTGTTTATAGATGTTTAGCGGAGCGACTCAGCCCGCCCAGGATATTGTTTCTAATTGGCGCGCTTTACTGGCAGCGATGTCAAAGTGCTTCATAAATGATAAAGACCAAATGATGGTAGAGAAAGCACCCCCCCCCCCCAGCGTACAGAAGGCGGCAACCCATTGCTGTTTAATGTTGGGCCAGCGTCGCAGACGTTGGCCCAACATTAAAACAACATTAGGTTAACTTCCAATGTGCAATATCATAACACTGTATAATGCCGTGCAAATCAAAACACAGTAAATCTACTGCTGTGTAAAATTAAAACACACTATCTCCACTTATATGCGATATAAAAACAAACTATATATCTAGCCATCCATGTCAAATCAAAATGCAGTAAGTCCTGTCACGTTTGCAGTTTGATTGTTTTTGTAGTGTAGGCTATGTCAAATTGGAACAACAGAATACAGCATTTGTAAGGTATACATCACACAGTATTTTTAAGGTATGCAGCAAATAGCATGTGTAAGGTATACAGAAAAAAGCATGTGTAAGGTATGCAGAAAATATCATGTGTAAGGTATGCAGCAAATAGCTTTGGAAGGTATGCAGATAATAGCATTTGTAAGCAGTAACTGCTTACAGTTTCTGCTGCTTGTATCGGCAGTATAGGTCAAAGACAAACAGCAGTAACTGCTTACTTGTAAAGTAAGCAGTTACTGCTGTTTGTCTTTAAGCTGCAGGATTCTCTTCTGCCATCGAGTACTGGCATACTGATCGCCATGCAAAGACAAACAGCAGTAACTGCTAATTTGTAAAGTAAGCAGTTACTGCTGTTTGTCTTTAAGCTGCAGGATTCTCTTCTGCCATCGAGTACTGGCATACTGATCGCCATGCAAAGACAAACAGCAGTAACTGCTAATTTGTAAAGTAAGCAGTTACTGCTGTTTGTATTTCCGCAGCAAACAAAAAAAGGAACAAATGTTTATTCAATGTTGGCTCACCGTCTTCTACGTCGGCCCAACATCTGAACACTATCTCTGAGTATTCCGTGTTTTCTGGGTCGGTCTATATGTGGCCCATTTTTCTCTATTTATGGCGTATAATGAATTATTCAGAGCCCCGTGCTTCACTTGGGGTTATTTATATTATAGACTAAGCAACATAGTGTGGTATGGGGAATAACACAGCGGTAGACCAGAAGCTTGCAATCGGGGTTGCCTTACGTCGAATTCTCCACACTGTGGCTATGTCGCGACAGAAATGAAATGAATCAGGCTTTAGGCCACCTTTGTGCACATATAGGCTAAACTGGGCCAGGAGAAACTCCTGAGGATGGTGAGATGATTGAGTTGACACTGTTCTCCAGACACAGGATTCGAAATTCGAGCCCTGGCGGTCTGAGGCCGAGCATGCTACCTCTCGGTCACGGAAGCTCCCCACAATATTGACTTTCACACGTGGATGGGGAAGAAACAGTTTTTATTTCCTTCAAACCGCCGAGACCGGGAACCGAGCCCCGAACTCTGGCGTGAAAGGCAGCGGTGCTAACCACTACCCTAGGGCCCCCGCCCCGCGACAGAAAGAAGCCCAGATACAGGGATTTGCCCTAGTCCTACTCTTCTCAAATGATAATTTCTTTAATATAACCAACTAGCAGCAAGGGCTGTATATAATAGACCAACTGTATATGCCGCGTTGTACATACCGGGCCTTTCAACAATAATCAAAATTGTTAAAATATAGGCACTTGACACGCATAATTAACTAGGGTAGTGTCTCACCTTTAGGCTTTAGCCTAGTAAATCTAGAGTCTGACTTGTCCTGGATTCGATCCTTGATCATTCAGATTAAGAGTGCACAGAAATTCGTGGCTTTAACCCTTTGAGTGCGGGCGACGCTTTTAAGCGCATTCATACTGTTTCTCCACAACTAAAATTTGACAGAAATTGAACAAATATGCATGTATAAATCTTGAGTAAAGCCCCCATTGTGAAATTTAGCAGGTTTAATTTTTAAGTGAGGAGGTATTTTCCTTTCATTTGAAGTTGGCAGTTGCGTGAGCAATGCCAACTTCAAATGAAAGGAAAATGTTAAGTAGTAATGAAGCACTTAAAGAGTTAAAGGGTGTGGGAGGATCTTTAAAAGGATAAAAACAGAAATCACTGGGGTTTAATGGGTATTGGAGTCTTAAAATGGCCATCTGATTTCAAGTCAATTAAGTTAGTAGCTTAATTTCCTAACAATGCATTATGAGAAATACAAAATAAAAAGATGTAGATTATTGTATGTATGGCAATTATACATTCCTTCAAATTTAAGCAGTTTAAGTGGTATTTGTAATATTCTAAGACAACGACACGTTTTCATATATACGTTAGCTCACAGTAAGCTTTATTTCTCAGCAGGAAATGAGCATTTAATTGCAGGCCGCATACCACACCTGTGCCGCACAAACTCAGCCGTGAAAACACGCAGTGAACATGTGGTTAATTAACTGTCTGTGGTTAATTGTTGTCCTCAAATTGATTAAAATAAATACCGTAAAATGTGTAAAGTGTTGCATTGCATTGCATTGCAACAGCGGCAAGTTATATGTAATAACGTGAGGAATACTAATAAGGTAAAGCAGATTGTATACCACGTTTTCCAAGTTATCAGACGTTGTGCAATGGTGTTCAGTATGAGTATGAAATTTATATCAGTATCAGCCCATATCACACTCTGTACAGTGGTTTTCACTATGAAACGTATATCGGTATCAGCCTATATCACACTCTGTGCTGTCGTTTTCACTATCAGATGTATATTGGTATCAGGCTCTATCGCACTGTGTGCTGTGGTTTTAACTATGAGACGTATATCGGTATCAGCTCATTTTGCTGACTGTGCTGTGGTTTTCACTATGAGACGTATATCGGTATCAGCCCATATCACACTCTGTGTTGTGGCACCCGCTGTGTAGTCTAAGCTGCAATGTGTATATATTGAAGCACGAAGAACTCTACATTATTAGCTGGGAAAAAAACCTAGGCCGCCTTTTTCACAGCTAAGAATGTAGAGCTCCGAGGGTTTTACCTGCTTAAAACACATTCGAACATAATGAGGATCCCTCATAATCAACAGCTCAGTCACACCTGGCTGATTATAGCACAATAGGCCTACCATGATAATTGGTCTGTACTTGATCAACAATAACTCTCCATTCCCGGCTTAGGATGTTGTGGTCGGACAAGGAAAATTATGTAGTGGTGTGTTTGAAATGCAGTTCAAGACAATATCTGCTGTGTATAAACGTTGATCATAATATGTCGTACAATATAGAGGGGGGGGGGGGCGGGGGGTGATAAAGCACATGTCTAAAGAAGAAGGTATTCGCCTAAGGGCGCACACTTTGTTCATTAGACCAGTGTATTCCCATATCGCACTCAAATGAACACCGTTTGCATATATTGTGCTTATTATGTAGGCCTATATGGCCGTCTGTAGGGCATATAATTCACAAGTCGGGAAATACAGAAACGTGTTACAATCGGGTTTCCACCATTAGACGTATATCGTTATCAATCCATATCACACTCTGTGTAGTGTTTTCACCATGGGACGTATATCGCTATGAACCAATATCACACTTTATGCGGTGCATATATATACATATGACCGCCTGTAAGGCATACAGTTCACATGTTGGGAATTCCCAAAAAGTGCTTACAAATAATAGGATTATTTGCAGGTCCAGCCGGGCTGGCCTTGTGTGGTGGATGACCTGACCGGGGGAGGGGGATGTGACCAGATGGAAATGGGAAATCTCTATAAATCACGTCACTGGCTGGGGTCAGATCGATGTGGGAACGAGGCTCTGTCAGGCAACTCTACCATCTGATATCAAAACACTCTATTAAGTCTCCCGACACTGACAAATTATTGTATAAACCATGGAGACAAAAGTTTTATTTGAATTTGAAATCATCATAAATGTCTTATTCAGCTCCTTCTGATTCATTTGTATACATATGTTATGGGTCTATAGCCATTTGAAATATTTCAATTTTACACTGCGGGGATTGTCTTTATACGTCAGAATCTGACGTCTACAGACGCCAAATTCTGACGCATAAATAAATTAAATAAAAGACGATTCTCGCACTGAAAGAATTAAACTATGTGTGAATCAAACAGCTGTTGTTCAGAATAAAATGGCCCCTATGAGAGCGACACATAGTGTCCTAATAGGTGTCTCCCGACAAATCATCCTACATGGTAAAAAAATTGTATATCTGTTTATTATAAGGTCGAATAAACAAGTCTGAGCCTGAGTCATATTTAGTGATCAGTGTTGTCATCCTTATAACAGGAGTTTATGTTGCAGTCGTGTGTTAGGATTACATGTATCTAGATTGGTAAGTGAATTGCTAGGGCTAGGTGTACCTAGATTGGTGAGTGGTTTGTTAGGATTGCATGTAGCTAGATTGGTAAGTGGTTTGTTAGGGTTACGTTACCTAGATTTGTAAGTGGTTTGTTAGGGTTACATGTAGCTAGATTGGTAAGTGGTTTGTTAGGGTTACGTTACCTAGATTTGTAAGTGGTTTGTTAGGGTTACATGTAGCTAGATTGGTAAGTGGTTTGTTAGGGTTACGTTACCTAGATTTGTAAGTGGTTTGTTAGGGTTACATGTAGCTAGATTGGTAAGTGGTTTGTTAGGGTTACGTTACCTAGATTTGTAAGTGGTTTGTTAGGGTTACATGTAGCTAGATTGGTAAGTGGTTTGTTAGGGTTACGTTACCTAGATTTGTAAGTGGTTTGTTAGGGTTACATGTAGCTAGATTGGTAAGTGGTTTGTTAGGGTTAGGTTACCTAGATTTGTAAGTGGTTTGTTAGGGTTACATGTAGCTAGATTGGTAAGTGGTTTGTTAGGGTTAGGTTACCTAAATTTGTAAGTGGTTTGTTAGGGTTACATGTAGCTGTATTTGTAAGTGGTTTGTTAGGGTTACGTTACCTAGATTTGTAAGTGGTTTGTTAGGGTTACATGTAGCTAGATTAATAAGTATTATTATTATTTTTATTATTATTATTATTATTATTATTATTATTATTATTATTATTATTATTATTATTATTATTATTATTATTATTATTATTACTATTATTAGTCATTTTTAGGGCTACATGTATCTAGATTGGTGAGTGGTTTGTTAGGGTTAGGTGTATTGAAAATTGTGAGTGGTTTGTTACGGTTACACTTATCAAGATTTGTAAGTGGGTTGATAGGGTTATATTTACCTAGATTGGTAAGTGGTTTGTCAGGGTTACATGTACTTAGATCGATGAGTTGATAGTCAAGTTTTGTCAGCTAGATTGGTAAGTGGTTTGTTGAGGTAACATGTAGTTAGATTGGTGAGTCATTTGTTGGGGTCACATTTACTTAGATTGGAAAGATGTTTGTCAGGTTTACATGTAGCTAGATTGGTAAGTGATTTGTTAGGGCTACATGAACCTGGATTGTTAGGTCGTTTGTTGAGGCTACATGTACTTAGATTGGCAATATTTTGTTAGGGCTACATGTACCTAGATTGGTAAGTGCTTTTTTATGTCTACGTGTACTAGGTTGTTAATTATTCCCGCTCACACAGCTGTACCCTAATTAACCCTGAAAACCGGGCTGAAACATCAAACACATCCTGCTGGGAGAAATAGACTCTGTGACTCGATATCTAGGTTAGAGCACTGATCAGCCGTGCAAAGCCAAAAGGCAGTATCAGCTTATTGTACAAGTAAGCAGATACTCCTTTTGGCTTTGAGAAGCACTGATGTCCCCAGCATCAATATACTTGATCAGTTAAGCACGATACTCGCCGCCAAATTAAAAATGATCAACCAGGATCGCATGATTTTCGGGGAGTCCTCCGTCAATTTTGAACCGATTTGCTTCAAATCTTGCAAAGGCCATTTTCTATTCAAATCCTAACAGCCCTGACAATTTCGTAAAATTATATAGCGTATTTCCAAAGTTAGACCATTTGACATGTAGTAAAAACCCCATTAAACTAATTCTAGAATTTTATTACATGGTAAATAGTCTAACTTTTGAAATATTAAATATATTTTTCGCGAATTTTTTACTGCTGTTAGGATTTTAATAGAAAACGGCGTTTGCAAAATGTTAAGGAGATCGGTTCAAAATTGACGGAGAAATCGCCGAAAATCTTGCGATCCTGGTTGATCATTTTTAATTTGACGGCGAGTATAAGTACGACTACGAAC
Source organism: Flabesymbios commensalis (assembly GCA_964017125.1). Lineage (NCBI taxonomy): Eukaryota > Metazoa > Annelida > Polychaeta > Terebellida > Flabelligeridae > Flabesymbios > Flabesymbios commensalis. The sequence goes on from OZ024905.1 coordinate 1,045,990, forward strand.
GTTTGTAATTCGTCTTATTATGACATCAAATCTCTGTTAGTGGGAATGAAATGAGTCAAGATTTGCAAATTAAACTAGTACTATTCACCCACTTGAAGTTGTGGGTCGCGGTAGCGAGACACAACTTCAAGTGGGTTAGAATATAAATTATATAACGTAGCTCTTTAGGGATTAAATATGGTTGTCATGACAGCGATCATATGTGATCTTTGTGACAGTCGCCCGGCATGTACTATGATGTGCCCAATGAATAGACAATAGTTGAGGGATGGATGTCAGAAGTCGGGGTTGCACATTAAGCCAAATAAGACACTGGGCGACCGGGATAGTAGTGTAAATAAGTAAATAAATTACTAGCCCTGATTGGCGTTTTGGTAGCCCTGGACATGTGTCTGATATAAGATCACTTCGATCATACACCACAGTGGGAATTATATATTTTTTTAAAAGCAATTTTCAGTAAAAATCCTTAAATCATTGTTTATTTAAAAAAAAATAGTTCATGTCATGGTTGAAAATCATAGTAGCCAGATGGGCTACAGGATGAGAACAATTTAGTAGCCCTAACAGATTCTAGCCAGCCTCGGGCTAGCGGGTCAGTGTTATTGTGCAACCCCCTCAGAAGTCGGGACTAGGTGCTACTTTATTGGATAATTTCAATCGTCTTTTACAGTGCATAGTTTCATAGACGGCACTGCACACTCCAGGCTTTGAGCGAATTGGAGCACTGTATATTCAGAAACACAATGATACACATACGGAATTTGAATCAGGTAACCTCAATTTAGGGCCTACCAGCCGCAGCCGAGCAAAGCTCTTGAAAACACAATCATTTGTGAAAACACAAAACACCGACTGAACATTGCCACAAAAAGTGCAACATTTCTGACCCAATGCTGAACTGATGCTGGTTCGGCATCTCTGATATTGACCCAACGTTGAAGCAGCGTTGGAACAACGCTGCTTCAACGTTGGGCCAGAACATGCGGCGTTGTGCCAGCATTAATACAGCACTTGGTGAGCGTATTGTGTTAGTGAGGAGTGGGGGGGGGGGGGGGGGTGGTCAGCCGGGGCCGTAAAGCTACAGCAGCTGACCGACGGGGACCCTAAACAAAACGCCTGCTGGGAGACTCTCAACTCGGGCCCAAAACCCATTATTTTCCGGCCAAGTTAATGATTCTTCCAATGAAATTGCCATTGCGTCCCGAGTGCTGCGGTCCCTGACAACGGGCCATGACAACGGCTCTGACAAAGGCTGGACATCCGGGGCTTTCCTGCAACAACGCCTTGACATAAAAACGACAACAACTTTGATTAAAACGACAACCTACTCGATCTAAAATACAACCTGGCTCTGCTCTCGTTTGTAATGGCAAAAACAGTGACTGGTTACTGTTCATGTAAGCAGTTACTGCTGTTTGTCTTTGTAGTCTGGGTCAAAGGAGAAGTGAAGAAGAACTGGAATCAAAAAGACAATCTAGTTCAACGGCGGAAAAAACAACAGAAGCCTGCGGCTAAAATGCCTATAGTAAAGAACAACGTCTCTCCTAAAACAGCGAAATATCATCGTTTCAAATTTGTTAGCTTGGTCATTTTTTCTTCTTTTCTTGTATAAGTAGTGTGTTAGAAATCAATCAATCAATCAATCAATCGATCAATCAATCAATCAATCAATCAATCAATCAATCAATCAATTAATCAATCAATCAATCAATCAATCAATCAATCAATCAATCAATCAATCAATCAATCAATCAATCAATCAATCAATCAATCAATCAATCAATCCATAAATCAATCAATCAATCAATCAATCAATCAATCAATTAATCAATCAATCAATCAATCAATCAACCAAACAAACCAATCAACCAATCAATTATATAGCTTCTAGCATGATATCTACAACTATTTCAGCATCGTTCCTTTATTTTTGTTCGAATGTCCTCTTTCACTTAGGGAGAATCAGAAATAGGTTTCGCTATCGTGATTGGATGTAGACTGTAGGGTATTGTGGTGAGCTCATGCTGATCAAGCTGGGAAAATGATTGCTTTTTCTGGATAAGAGGGAGCCGTATTCTGGTTGTCAAGGCTGCATCTATAGTGACGAGGATTAAGCTCACAGACAGATTACTGTAACCATGGTGATGACAGCTGGAGAGTCGTCCACTTATATAAAAATGAAGAGTTGTCAGCAAAATGACGAGAAACAGAGAGTTATGATTGGAAACTCTCAACGAAATGACCATCAACAGATCATGTGGAAAAAAAGTCAGCAAAATGACAAGAAACATGTACAAAGGATGATGATATCAACGGAAATCATATCAAGACTAACGTCTGGAGCGGAAATGATATCAGGAATAACGTCAATGCAGTACTGAACAGTCGCTTCATACTTATTAAAATACACCCATGACGTCAGTCTATTGTTAAAATAGTAGATTCGGATCTACGAATCTACTGTTATTTTGTACTGGTCAGGTCGGGCACAATATACGGGTTTAACCATGAAACTGCACGTCTAATATTTCATGTTTTAGTCATCCTGACAATGAAATTGAAGTTTTCTATATCAAATCTTGGAATATCTGCAAATATTCTGTGTATTTTAAGTCGAATAAAGAACTGACTTACAATAGATTCGTAAATCCGAATATACTCGGCGCTTCGGGCCTCGTACATTCGGATCTACGAATCTATCGAATTTCGTTCTTTCTCCTTGACCAAATAACCATAACCATTATAGACTGGTACTGCTCATTCGCAGATACTTACACCGTCTACTGCCGGTTATAATTACCTCTTACAGGATCGACTTAGTTGTCAGAATCTGACGTCTGTAGACGTCAGAGTCTGACGACTAGCTAGATACAACTTCAAGGGTGAAAATCCCAATTAGGAAATGTGGCGCCCAAAAGGAAAATTGAAAACCCTTTGGTCTCCATAGTATTTATAAAACTAGTTTAACAATATAAGGGTTTCTCAACCAGCACTTGACATTCACTCAATGTTGGCTCAAAAATTAAAACACACCACTATTATTTGTCTGACCACTACATTTCAAGCCGGGAATGGAGAGTTATTGTTGACCAAGTACAGACCAATTATCATGGTAGGCATATGGTACTATATTGTGCCAGGTGGGAACGAGCTGTTGATTATGAGGGATCCTTATCATGGTCGGGTGTGTTTTAAGTCAGTTAAAACCCTTGGAGCTCTCCATTCTTGACTTTGGCCTCGGACTTTTCTCACAGCTAAGAATGGAGAGCTCCTCGGGGTTTATCCTATACCTAGTTCAGCAATCGAAGAGTATCTTTACCCGAAGTCTAGCGTGGGTTGGAGATCGCATGTTATACAGCAATACCATCACTATCATGACGTCAATTCACAGCAAACACAACACATTCGCCCAATGGTGGCCTAATGTTGGCCCAGCGTCGCAGACGGTGGACCAGCATTAAACCAACATTGGTTAACGCTGCATGCCAACTGGGAACAAACTACAAATGACTAAAACCTTCCACGGCCGCGACAAACGATAAATATGACAATTGAGAGAGAGGATCGGCTTGTAGGGGAAATTCATGTAATTGATGGATGGTTATTTAGTTTAGGACTGGGTGAGTTTTACTGACTGCTGGGGAGGGGGGTGAGGGATATCCTTCCTGTGTGTATGTTGGGAGGGGGGCTGAGGGGTATCCCGCCCTGGGGGGGGGGGGGGGGGGGGTCAGGCATTCCGCCTTGTGAGCAGCAAAGTCCAATAAGAGAGAGAGACACAATAAGAGACTGCAAGGTGATTTACACAGCAATATGTAGAGGGGAACATGGGAAGGTGGTGCTACCACAATATGTCAATCTAAAGGAAGAGAATGAAGGTATGAGTGAGTGAGTGAGTGAGTGAGTGAGTGAGTGAGTGAGTGAGTGAGTGAGTGAGTGAATGAGTGAGTGAGTGAGTGAGTGAGTGATTGAGTGAGTGAGTGAGTGAGTGAGTGAGTGAGTGAGTGAGTGAGTGAGTGAGTGAGTGAGTGAGTGAGTGAGTGAGTGAGTGAGTGAGTGAGTGAGTGAGTGAGTGAGTGAGTGAGTGAGTGAGTGAGTGAGTGAGTGAGTGACAGAGTATAAAAATTGTAACAGTAACTGATAAAACTGTTTGTGATCGGAGCTCAGTTCAGGAAGTACATCAATTTGCAATATGATTGTTTTTCATAAATAAATGTATTTTCGTCATTTAAGGCTAGAATTTGCGTCAATAGAGACAACCAATTAAATAACACTGTATTAACATATAAGCGCTAAGCCGACTATCATTGGTTGTAGTCGTTTTTATTAACCAATCACAGCACTGTTAGTGGAAACAAAATGAGTGTTAAAACATCGAGATATGCAAATGGTTGGTCACAAATTGAGCAAATATGAGTAATTTTCACCCACTTAAAGTTGTGGGTCACGATAGTGACACACGACTCCAATTGGATGAAAAATTAAATCAGATATGTTGGCGGTTAAAGAGGTAAACGAGTTTGCCGATTATGTTTTGTATCATGGTATTGAATCAGCGGATTGAGCTCTGAGAGTAGGATCCAAGACTGACACCAGACACCCGACATCAATTGGATGATCAGCAAATCCGGCATTCTACACAAGTGGTGGATCCTTAACGTGTAAATACTGTCCTTTGTCAGGTTTGTCTGTCTCTCCCGCGGGACGTGTAGCCCTAACTAGCTCAGCATGGTGGGAATCCTATGTCCCTCAGCGGAGACCACCCACTACCCCCTCCGTCTCCCTCTGTCCCTACAGTCCAAACCTTTTTCACCCACTGTCCCGTCCTCGTCCCCCTCTGTCCCTAGAGTACGTCACCATGGGGAAACGTAGCTCTAACTATCTAGCTCGGCAAAGTGGAATCATACGTCCCTTAGCAGACACCACCCCCTGTTCCCCACTGTCCCCCTCTGTCCCTACAATCCAAACCTTTTCCACCCACTGCCTCCTCGTCCCCCGCTTGTCCTTAGAGTACGTCACCATGGGAAAACGTAGCTCTAACTATCTAGCTTGGCAAAGTGGAATCATACGTCTCTCAGCGAACACCACCCCCTGTCCCCCACTGTCCCTACATTACAGACTTTGTACACACGCTGCCCCACCCATCCCACTGTCTCTAGAGTACCCCACAATGGGACAAATGCTCTAACTGGCTCCCCAGCTAAGACGAGACATTGAGCCAGTGCTGGGTTGATGTTGGCCCAGCATCAAAGACGATGGACCACATCAGCCCAGCATCGGCTCAATGTCTCGTGTTTGCTGGGTCAGCACACTGGGGCTGCTACGTCCTTATATAAAGTGACATTATAAGCCAAATTGGCCCGGTATATTTTATGGTTCATGATCAAAATAATATTTAATTTTTATGTTGAATATTTATACGCGTGTCACTATAATAAATACATAGTTACTACGTACCCCAACCACCCACTGTCCCTCAGTTCCCCACTGTGTCTAGAGTGCGCCACCATTGGACCTGTAGCACTATCTAGCTCAGCAAAGTGGAATCATACGTCCCTTAGCAGAGACCACCCACCGTGACCCCCATCCCTCACTGTCCCTACAGTCCAAACCTTTACCCCTCACTGTCCCTCCCCGTCCCTGTCTCCCGCTGTCTCTAGAACTCTCCACATTGGTAGAGACCACCCACTGTGACCCCCATCGCTCACTGTCCCTACAGTCCAAACCTTTACCACTCACTGTCCCTCCCCGTCCCTGTCTCCAGCTGTCTCGGGAGCTCTCCACAGTGGGAAACATATCTGACCACAACGATATTTCTGATGGATACCAGCCTCTGCCTTCGCAGTCCCCCATTGTCTTTACTTAGCGTTCACAAGCGAACAACAGTGAAAAGTTTACAGTTACTGCTGCCGCACAAAGTATGATGTATATGATAAAGCCAGAGGAGGTGTACATTCTTAGCTGTGAAATAGGGAGAGGCCAAAGGCTGATGCCTTTTTCACAGCTAAGAATGTATAACTCCGAGGGTTTTAACTGACTTAAAACACATCTGACTAGAATAAGGATGCCTCATAATCAACAGCTGGGTTACACCTGACTGATTTTAATCTCATCCCAGCAAACACAACATTTGCAAAAAATTGGCCCAACGTCTTCGACGTTGGTCCAACATTGTACAAATGTTATACAAATGTTTTGTTCTAACTGGGATCATCTTCATCTATCCAGTTGTCTGCTACCGGCAGACTCCTAGGTATCACGCATATGTTCTATGAGTACAGAACCTCCCTCCTCCCTAGCCAGTGACCTCCACACAACAGTCAGTAAACCGGTGACGTCATAATGAATATTTATGTTGTTCGCACCCCTCCCGTTCTTACATTTGGTGAGGCACACCTGGTGTCAAGGTCAAACCAGTGGTCTGGTGGTCAGATCTGATAGGACAAGATGGCTGGGATAGGCCTGCCAAGATAATAGGTCTGCACTTGGTCGACAAAAACACTCCATTTCCAGCTTAGAATGTAGCGGTCGGACAAAGAAAAAAATGCAATGGTGTGTTTTAAAACAAGTGAGTAGCACAACACATATGGTGATAGATTCACGTCAATGTCAAACCTCCGCCAACACTCGAGGTTTAATAGTCTTTGATTTTGACATGTTGACATAATTTCTAGATTCACGTCAATGTCAAACCTCCGCCAACACTCGAGGTTTAATAGTCTTTGATTTTGACATGTTGACATAATTTCTAGCTCTTGGGAGGCCTACACGGAAAGTGTTAATGGCTTGTCAACACCTGTTAGCGCAAAGTAAAGCCATTGGGTGTCTATTAATAAAAGAAGGGCACAGTCTTCACTACCAGCTGTATTTTTTCGCAGAATTGTAAGCGACGTAAAGCAATATTCACTCATATCATTCACTCGCAATCACTCGTTCGCTCACTCACTCACTCACTCACTCACTCACTCACTCACTCACTCACTCACTCACTCACTCACTCACTCACTCACTCACTCACTCACTCACTCAATCAATCACTTACTCACTCACTCTCTCGCTCACCCCTCCACCCACCCTATCCAGGTGTTAACTGGTCTGTTGACCCCAGTCCTCATGTCTCATCCCATGGCTCGTCTTTCACAGACTTCCTGCTTTAAACTCCAATGTCTCATTAACAGCACCACCCCAGGGAACAACAGACGTTCACCAAATGTTGTTTCAATGTTGGCCCAGCGTCATAGACGCTGTAGCAGCACTAAAACAACATTGGGCCAATACATGTGTTTGTTGGGACGGATAAGTGTTTTTTCGGGTCGAAGACATCTTTGCCAAAACGCATAACCACTACAGTACACACATGACACCAGCGCTGTACAGTCCACAGTCACAAGCGCTGCCACAACGTATGTCGGCGCCACAGTTACAAGCCATATGTTGTATGAGCGTTGCCTGCTATACGTTGTGGCAGCGCTATCTGACGTTGTCACAGCGTTGTATGAGCGTTGCCCGATATCCCGGACACACGTGCCTCTACATGGATTGAGCTGGATCGCCAAATTGAATTCCTGCAGGAGAGGTATCATCTTTACAGTCAGGGACGGATGGATAGCGGCCTACGTATGGCTATTATTAGGGGGAACACTGAGTTATCCTTTCTCTGCAAACACGAGACGCTGACCCAACGCTGTTTTAATGTTAGGCCAGCGTAGCAGACGATGGGCAACGTAAAAGCAGCATTGGGTCAACGTCTCATGTTTTTTTCCATTTACCACTGTGCAAATACCTGGTGAATCTGTGAGATTATGGGGGCTTTAACACCCTCCTCAATATTTTCTGGATACGCCCCTGATTTAAGTATCATCATTTGAATTTTAGTGATTTGATCAGCTAATTACTGTCATTTGATTGTAAATGACGGGTTATGTTCACTAGTTACTGTCATTTACGTGTGAATAACGTGTGATGTGTAGCAGTCATTTTCGTGTACATGACGGATTATGATCAGAAGTTACTGTAATTTGCGTGTAGATGACGGGTTATGTTCTGCAGTTTTTATCATTTGCGTGTACATGACGGGTTATGTTCACCAGTTATTATCATTTGCGTGTACATGACGGGTTATGTTCAGCAGTTATTATCATTTGCGTGTACATGACGGGTCATGTTCAGCAGTTATTGTCCTTTGCGTGTACATGACGGGTCATGTTCAGCAGTTACTATCATCTGCGTGTACATGACGGGTTATGTTCAGCAGTTACTGTCGTTTGTGTGTACATGCCGGTTTATGTTTCGCAGTTACTGTCATTTGCGTGTACATGACCTAAAAAATATTCACGACAATGCTGTTTAACTGTAGGTTATTTTAAATAGTTCTGGTGCATATTTTATTTAACTTGTGCTTGTTTTAGTATATATTGTCGTTTGATTATAAATTAGTATGCATATGTTACGTTTCGTGTGTTGAGATTTTACCGAATTAATCCTGTCGTGTACATAATTATGTTCATTTTATTGACGCATAAGTCTGCATAGACTTACCGTCGTCAATAAATATACATTTTATTGACGCATAAGTCTGCATAGACTTACCGTCGTCAATAAATATCCATCTATCATGATGGGTAATGGTCAGCAGTTACTATTTTTTGCGTGTACATTACAGGCTATGTTCTGCAGTTACTGTCTTTTGCGTGTACATGCCGGGTTATGTTCCGCCTTTTATTGGCATCATTCACTGCCACCAATATTGATACAAACGCCACAGATACCAGAGCGCCTAGTTTTTATGTGTTTGATCGATTCTTGTGGAGAAGCCACAGAACAACAAATACAATACATTGATCCAATGCTGGCTTAATGTTGGGCCAGCGTCTTTGACGCTGGCCCAACATTAACCCTGCATTGGTTCAATGTGTCGTGGTCGCTGCGGTGGGTGATAATGCTGGTAAGACTGATGGGGAACGGTTTCTACAAGGCAGCTTAGCGGGTATTATTCTGGAGATGGGTGGATCAGGGCGACAAGATGCTGCTGGGAATAACCTAACCCTGAAACGCGGAAATATTCCTGTCCAAGCCATGGAGACCAAAGGGTTTTCTCAAATTGAAATCATCATAAATGACTTAGGCAGCTTCCGCTTCATTTAGATACCTATGTGATGGGTCTACGGCCACTATAATTTATAATTCTTTCAATGCGGGAATCGATTTTATTCGTCAGAATCTGACGTCAGATTCTGACGCTTAAAGGCGGTCCCCGCGCTTTAGAGGTTGATGTGTTAGCGGACACTGGGAATGGGTGGGCCATGGCGACAAAATGATGTGTGGAATACCTTAATGTGGTTGAGGACTGGTATAGAGGTGGAGGCAACATCTAGATTCACCATTTTTATGATGTACCAAGGATAGAACTACAAGATGCGGAAAATCTTACTCATCTACTTTAATGTGGTTCGACTGCGGCTTGTAACCTGGAGGTACGAGGTTCGAATCTCGGTTGGGCTGGATATTTGTCATTGTGGTTGTGCATGTACAGTGCTCCGAGCTGTCAAAGCCGTGTAGTGAACAGTGCTGCCTATGGTACTGTGTATTATAAAGAAGCCTATAAAGAACCACTATAAAGTCATTCGAAATAAGAATAGGGCATAGCCCCGACTTCGGGCTCTGTCGCGATATTGCCATGATTTTACAGAAGAAAAGGTAAGGCAATATTCAATCACTCACCTCACGTTACTGTGGTTTCTGGATGTACCAAGTATAGGAATACAAGATAAAAGGAACACATTAATGCTGTGAAGGCAGCATCTAGATGTACCAAGTATAGGAATACAAGATGAAAGCAACACCTTAATGTGATGGAGGCAGCATCTAGATGTACCAAGCATAGAAATACAAGATGAAAGGAACACCTTAATTTGATGCAGGCAGCATCTAGATGTACCAAGTATAGGAACACAAGATGAAAGGAACACCTTAATGTGGTGGAGGCAGCATCTAGATGTACCAAGTATAGGAATACAAGATGAAAGGAACACCTTAATGTGATGCAGGCAGCATCTAGATGTACCAAGTATAGGAATACAAGATGAAAGGAACACTTTAATGTGGTGGAGGCAGCATCTAGATGTACCACGTATAGAATACAAGATGAAAGGAACACCTTAATGTGGTAAAGGCAGCATCTAGATGTACCAATTATAGAATACAAGATGAAAGGAACATCTTAATGTGGTGTAGGCAGGCAGCATCTAGATGTACCAAGTATAGGAATACAAGATGAAAAGAACACCTTAATGTGGTGGAGGCAGCATCTAGATGTACCAAGTGTAAAATACAAGATGAAAGGAACACATTAATGTGGTGGAGGCAGCATCTAGATGTACCAAGTATAGGAATACTAGATGAAAGGAACACCTTAATGTTGTGAAGGCAGCATCCAGATGTACCAAGTGTAGGAATACAAGATGAAAGGAACACCTTAATGTTGTGAAGGCAGCATCTAGATGTACCAGGTATAGGAATACAAGATGAAAGGAACACCTTAATGTGGTGGAGAAATCATCTAGATGTATCAAGTATAGGAATACAAGATAAAAGGAACACCTTAATGTGTGGTGAAGGCAGCATCTAGATGTACTAAGTATAGGAATACAACATGAAAGGAACACCTTAATGTGGTGGAGGAAGCATCTAGATTTACCAAGTGTAGAATACAAGATGAAAGGAACAACCTAATGTGGTGGATGCAGCATCTAGATGTACCAAGTATAGAATACAAGATGAAAGGAACATCTTAAGGTGGTAAAGGCAGCATCTAGATGTACCAAGTATAGAAATACAAGATGAAAGGAGCTGCTTAATGTGGTGGAGACTGCATCTAGATGTACCAAGTATAGGAATACAATATGAAAGGAGCTGCTTAATGTGGTGAATGCAGCATCTAGATGTACCAAGTATAGAAATACAAGATGAAATGAGCACCTTAATGTGATGGAGGAAACATCTAGATGTACCAAGTATAGGAATACAAGATGAAAGGAACACCTTAATGTGATGGAGGCAGCATCTAGATGTACCAAGTATAGGAATACAAGATAAAAGGAACATCCTAATGTGATGCAAGCCGCATCTAGATGTACCAACTATAGGAATACAAGATGAAAGGAAAACCTTAATGTGGTGGAGGCAGCATCTAGATGTACCAAGTATAGGAATACAAGATGAAAGGAGCACCTTAATGTGGTGGAGGCAGCATCTAGATGTACCAAGTATAGAATACAAGATGAAAGGAACACCTTAATGTGATGGAGGCAGCATCTAGATGTACCAAGTATAGGAAAACAAGATGTTATGTGGAATACCTTAACCCTTACAATGCTGAAATATCTCCGTATAAACCTTGGAGAGCAAAGGTGTTGAAATCATCATAAATGTCTTAGTTAGCTCTTTCTGCTTCATTTGAATACCTATGTTATGGGTCGACGCCAATTTAATTTTTTAATTCGTTCAGCGCGGGGATCGACTTCATACGTCGGAATCTGACGTCCATATAGACGTCAGATTCCGATGTATGAAGATGGTCCCCGCCCTGAAGGAGTTAATGTGGTAAATGTGTCATGTATACCAGGACATGCGAGAATAATAAAACATGAGATTTGTAACACCTAGGATTTAAAAATGTTAAATCAGAGTCCTGCAGTCATGCAATACCAGGTTTCACGTTCAAACTCCAAGTTATTCATAGAATTTCAATAGAATTTCAACGTTAACAGACACAACGTGGTGTAACTTCAAAGCAATTCAAAGCGTTGGTTTGATGCTGGCCAAACATCTGACACATTGGTCCATCATTGAACCAACTTATATTGGTTGATAGATTGATACCTGGCACTTTGCAATATATCACGCCTGTCACTAAATGGTAAACAGCAGTATACTACTTACTATGCAAGGGAGAAGTTACTGCTATTTGACTTAAAGACAGATCCGGGTATTCAAAAGTATAAAAGCAGTATCTGTTACCTTTTCAGGTGATCAGTTACTGTTGTTTGCCGTTACAGGACAGACGTGGTATCTGTCAGACTCTTTGTGACATTGTCGCCATCACTCTTAATACGTCATTCGTCTGGTCGACCCAGACAGGGCCAATACACGTCTACGACCTGCACAGGACTCAGCTGTCCAACCCTGCTACATCGCTCAGTCATTTATTTCATATGTTCACTTTGTTATTGTAGATTCCTCATTTAGATTTTCATCTCACAACGTTAGGGATAATCATGTCACAAAAGTAATCAGCTATTGCTAGACGACATGTAGATAGGTGACTGAGTGTCATTGAGATCAGTGTAAAGGTCTTTTATTTCAGTGAGTGTTAAGATATAATTACCTTGGCATTGAGATCGGTTTGGTTGTTGAGATATTTCACGTTGAAATGCCCTTGACACCCACATTAGAGGTCCTCTCGTGAATGTTGTTTTGGAGCTGACCTTGACACTTAGATCAGTGTTAATCTTGAACGACCTTGTCAGGTGTTACACCCAATCTACTCATTCGGACCATGTTAGCCTAACAGAGGTGATGCGTGCTACGTTGGAATGACCTTGCCACTCAATTTAGAGGTCTTCTCCTGAGTGTTACGTTAGAATAACCTTGCCATCGAGATTTCAAAATGTCTTTCAGTAGGTGTTACTCTAGAGGTGACCTTGTCAGGTGTTACACCCAGTCTACTCATCCAGATCCTGAATCCAGATCCCGTTAGCGTGTCAGAGGTGTTACGTTGGAATGACCTTACATTGAGATCACCTTGAATGTCTTTCAGTAGGTGTTACTCTAGAGGCGGCCTTGTCTGGTGTTACACAGAGTCTACTCATGCAGCCCGTGTTAGCCTGCCAGAGATAGTATGTGACACAGACTGTGAGATGTGACAGGCTGGTTAATATTTAATGGCGCCGACCCACCAAACGCGAGATATTAAACCAATGCTGATTTAATGTTGAGCCACCGTCCGCAACACTGGCGCAACATTAAACCAGCATTGGTTCAATGTATCGTGTTTGCTGCAGAGGTGTGAGGTGTGTAGCCATGCAAAGACAAACAGCACTAACTCATTACTTGAAAAGTGAGCAGTTACTGCAGTTTGCATTTGCAGTGGACTACACCCCAATGAAGTGCCGTGCAAAGGCAAGTAGCAGTAACTGCTTACTTGAAAAAAAGCGGTTACTGCTGTTTGTCTTTGAGCTGCAGGATTCTCTTCTGCCATCGAGTACTGGCATACTGACCGCCGTGCAAAGGAAAACAGCAGTAACTGCTCACTTGAAAAGTAAGCAGTTACTGCTGTTTTTCTTTGCGGGGTCGTGTAGCTTTACTCAAATTAAGCGGTCCAAATCCATGCCGTCAAGGCCGCGCCTCCTGTTTCCGTGTAAAATGACGCCCGCACATTGACCAGATCACCAATGTTTTCTAAAGGTCTGTAACCTGGTATGTCTCAATGCCACATCAGGGGGTGTTCGATTGATGTCAGCATATCAGCTACAGCACAATGAAATAAAAAAATAATATGTGTTTTTGTGTGTCGTTCCTGTGTAACTGATATTATGCTTGATGCTGGAATTTGAATGAGGTTTATTTAAGTGATTTATAGCAGCATTTCAGCCACAGTACAGGGCAATAAGTAAACGAATAGTTAATCATCAAAAATGGTAACTAGGACTACGATAACCTCCTGAGGATGGTGAGGTGATAAAAAGATGACAATGCCCTCCAGACACAGGATAAGAAAGGACCAGGAGGATGACCTCTTGAGGATGGTGAGGTAAAGTCATCCGATGACACTGCCCTTAAGACACAGGGTTACGTAGCACCAAGATAACCTCCTGAGGATGGTGAGGTGATGCCATCCGATGACAATGTCCTCCAGACACAGGGTTAAATAGGACCAGGAGAACCTCCTGAGGATGGTGAGGTGATCAGGTGACAATGCCCTCCGGACACAGGATTTGACATACCTCGCGACCTGAGGATCATTGGATCAGCGTCATATTCTTGCTGGGGCTGTTGTTATTGCTGGGTTTAATTTATTGTATATTTTGACTTCGTCAACCCCTTGAGTGGGGTCCATCTGTATACGTCAGAATCAGACGTCTACATACGTCGGATTCTGACGTATTAAGTTGAAAGAGTAAAATATTTATTATGACTGTAGCCCCATGACATAGGTATTCGAATAAGGCAGAAGGAGCTAACTGAGACATTTATGATGACTCCAAATTGAAAAACCCCGTTGGTTTGCATGATTTGTACCAAAATATTTCAGCGATGTAAAAGTAAGGGCAGAAGAACAAGATCCCGACTAAACTGTCGATAATCCTTTAAGCCCCCACAATGCCTTAGAGCATCATTTTACATCCTGGAACAGACTTAATTTGCCCAAAACCAAGGATTTTAGAACGAAAATTTCCATGGAACTTGTTTACCAATACATGGCAATTTACTTTAATTTCCACCCACTTCAAATCATCTTCATCCACTATAAGTCGTAAATTGCGACAGCAATTCACGACTTGTAGTAGATGAAGATGACAATGGTAAATTCAGACTTGAACGAGTTTTAAGGTGATCTCCTTCTACAATGTGGTGAAGCAAAGACAACTTGAAATTTCACTAAATAGCGATTGAACGCCTGTTTTCTCGCACCGTAAGCGATTGCTGTAGTCTCCTCAGGATATCAGAGTGGGATAGTATAAGCCTTATAAATCACGAACGCTGTCTCAAAAATGGTTTAATGGCGGCCCAGAGTTGTTGACGATGGACCAGCATTAAACTAATAATGGGATCATATCCCTGGTGTATTTGCGATTAATTTAATTTATTGTATATTTTGACTTTGTTAACCCCTTGGGGCGCCCCGGGGGCCCTAGGGTAGTGGTTAGCACCGCTGCCTTTCACGCCAGAGCTCGGGGTCCGGTTCCCGGACTCGGCGGTTTGAAAGAAACAAAAAATGTTTCTTCCCCATCCACGTGTGAAAGTCAGTATTGTGGGGAGCCTCCGTGACCGAGAGGTAGCGTGCTCGACCTCAGACCGCCAGGGCTCGAATTTCGAATCCTGTGTCTGGAGGACAGTGTCATCTCAATCATCTCACCATCCTCAGGAGGTTCGTCTGGCCCAGTTTAGCCTATATGTGCACAAAGGTGGCCTAAAGCCCGATTCATTTCATTTCATTCGGTAACCCCTTGAGTGGGGTCCATCTGTATACGTCAGAAATCATTGGATTCTTCAAAGGAATGTTGAGACGATGTTGAGCGAATTGTGGTTCAACGCCAGCGTCGGCGGCCCAGCATTGAACCAATAACGGGACAGCATCTGCTGTGAAAACTTTGCAACATTGAAATAATTCATATAAACTATAGAAACCAAAGTGTTTTGTTCGATTTGAAATCATCATAAATGTCTTAGTTAGCTTTTTTCACTTCGTTTGTATATCTATATTATGGATCTAAGGTCATTATATATGGTTTACTTCTTTCAGCGCGGGGATCGACTTTAGACGTCAAAATCTGACGTCTATAGACGCCAGCATCTGACGTCTATAGACGTAAGATTCTGACGTCTAAAGTGGATCCTCGCACTGAAAGGTTTACCACGAGACATCAACCCAATATTGTTTCAATGTTGGTCCATCGTCTGCGACGCTGGCCGAACATTGAAACAACATTGAGACAACGTATGACCAGTATCGCAGCAAACACAACACATTCACCCAATGTTAGTTTGATGTTAGGCCACCGTCTCCGACGCTGGCCCAACATCAAACCAACATTGGTTGAACATCTTTGATTTTGTGACTCCCTGGTGGATGGGGGGGGGGGGGGTATTGATGCAGGAGAGCATAGATACAGGACCCGCGGGGTGAGCATCCAACCGCATCCCCAGACATCCTGGTTTCACTGGGAGTACTGAGAATCCGGGATTTTGAGAACAAATCCCCTCGTGGAAAATCCATTCAATCTAATAAAGAAGGGAACATTACAAGACCATAGGGGCCTGGAAACTAATTTTAGGACTTATATAGGCCTAGAAGAAGAAAAAAACAGATTCTTTTTTCACGGATTTTTGCACCAATTTTTTTTTCACGCGATATGCAATACGCGAAAGCCAAGGTGAACGCGACACTTTTCAGATTGGTTCAATTTCTTTCGCGTTTGTGACGGTTTTACATGGGAAATAGAGGAAAATAAACGTCGCATTTCGCGTCGGTACGCATGCTGCCGTGGCCTGTGTTTTCACTCTCGCGCTCACGCTGGTCTGTTTTGCGTTTGCAGTGGGCATTGAGCTCGCAAGTCAAAAATAATACTTGGGTTAACGTTCAAAGCCCACGGAACACGAGGCATAGTCCCAATGATGGCATAATGTTGGCGCAGCGTCGAAGACTTGTACTTCCTGCAGGGTTTCAGAGAAACATCATCTTTCTCCCCTCACAATTTTAGCACAGTGTCTCGATGTTGCGTCTTTGGGCAAGGCACTTAACCCTAAAATGTTTCACTTGACTCACGTGAAAATGATTACCTGGTAGGACGGAGATGGTAATGTGTATGATAAGTTCAATGCGCCGAAATGGCTGCAGCACTGTATGCTCTCCGTGGAATTGAAATGGCACACGAATGAACAGGTCCAGAGACCAGGGGGTAAATGAAAATCTTCAGACCCTATATCATTTTATAAGCCTGCACCTTTATGCCTCGTGCTGGTTGTGGGGATGTTTATCTTTACGACTGCTTACAAGCCGTATTCCCTGATATCTCGGATCCAATGACCACCAGGCTACAGGTCATAGGTCACGGGTCAATGACTCCCACGTGACAAGGATCAAAGCTATTAGTATCATATGATATTCCTCCAGCATCCAGTGCAGGTAGCCATAGCGCACCACTCTAATTGCAAAGGAAATGAAATGAATGGGGTTTCAGGCCACATTAATGCAGATATAGGCTAAACTGGGTCAAGAGAACTTTCTGAGGTTGGTGAGATGAATGAGATGACATTGCCCTCCAGACACAAGATTAGAGATTCGCGCCATGACAGCTTGAGACCGAGGACGCTACCTCTCGGTCTCGGAGGTTCCCAACAAAATTGAATCTTTACGAATGAGCAGGGGAGAAAAATGTGTTTTTTGAAACTTGAAGGCGCCAGAGTGGCGAATACCTTATATATTACACGAGGAATAAGCTGTAAGCCTCTAGTCAAACGCATACTACTACTACTACTACTACTACTACTACTACTACTACTACTACTACTACTACTACTACTACTACTACTACTGCTACTACTACTACTACTACTACTACTAATAATAATAATAATAATAATACTACTAATAAAAATAGTTCTTTTATAGTGCTAAATTCCACATAATGTGCTCGGTGCGCTTCGCAAGTCTTGACAATTAAAATCATTGCATTATAATTAAAAACTAGTTTAAATAATTGTTCATACAGGGGACAACCGATAAATAAGTAGGGCTAATATAAAAGCAACTCTCTAAAATATTAGATATAAACGTTTTGAAAGAGATGTGTTTTAAGGTGTTTTAAACAGCATTGTGGCATTCTTCAAAAGACGAGTCACTTTGTTCCACAATTGAGGTCCACAGATGGAAAAAGCTCTGGTGCCATAGGCACCATGAGCACGCGGCACCTCTAGATTATTACGAGATTTTGATCGCAATGCCCTAGAGGGATTATAGTGCCTTAGTATGTCCTTCAAATAATCTGGGACATGACCGTGTAGGGTACGATAAACAGTAGTAAGAATTTTATATTCAATTCTCTAAGAGATAGGAAGCCAGCGCAGTTCTTTAAGTATGGGTGTAATGTGTGCCCTTCTGCTGGTTATCGTCACAAGCCTGGCCGCTGCATTTTGGACACGCTGCAGTTTACTGACTAGCTTCTGTGATAGGCCGTAAAGCAAGATGTTCCCCATATCTAGCGTGACGTTACAGTTGCGTGTACTAATCTCTCTGTTGATTCACGTGGCAGGTACGCTCTGACCTTACTCATGTCCCTTATATGATAAAAGGCATTTGAGCATAGTTTATTTCTATGGCTTCCATGGTGAAATTGGAAACGAAAATTACACCTAAATTTCTAACATATGACGCTCTACTGACTGAAGCTTGGTCGATGTGAACTGACCGAACATTGAGCTTATTCAAGTTCTTTTTTGAGCCGAAGATGAGATATTCGGATTTGTCACCATTTAATTTGAGGAAATTACTTCTCCTCCATGCCGCTATTTCTTCAATACATTTCTCTATACATTCTAGAGAAGAATTTAGAGAATATGTATCAGGATCTAGTGTGATATAAAGCTGGGTGTCATCCGCGTAGAAATGGCACTTTAAGCCATGTTTTCGTGCAATAGCAGCAAGAGGCATTTAACTATGCATTTAACATTTAAAACTCTCATTGGACGACGACAAATTAGTTTGAGCCTTTAGGCGAGTACCTGTTTCATTGAGCGAGCTCTGTATTTTCCCATACCGCTCGAAAATTGTACAATGTTAGTGTTTTCTCACGCGATCAATTCTCCGAGGATATCACAAAATATCACAAAAGCAATGAAAAGGGATAATTGTATATGATATCAGCATTTACAGTGAATAGAGGCACTGACCCAATGCTAGGTCAATGCCGGAACAACGTCATAAACACCGACCCAGAACTAATTCAGCACAGTGCCAGTGTCTCTACATACAGTACAGGGTATTTTCCGGAAGTGAGAGCCACCCAACAAGCGCCGTTCAAGAGTTGGCCCAGCGTCTACGAAACCGGGCCAGCTAAAAAACGACACCCGCTCAACGGCTCGTGTTCTCACAGGAATTTATGTGAAACGCAGTGACGTCACTCGGTGAAAACAAGGTTATATAACACCCCCTCCCCATACTTAATTCTGTGAAACTCAGTGACGTCACTCGGTGAAAACAGGGTTATATAATACTTCATTGTATTAGCCAGCTCGGTGAAAACAAAGGAGGTCAAGGTCATTGAGTTTCACAAAATGTGTTAGAGAGCTCAGTACGTATTGCATTATTTAACTCTTACAATGCTGAAATATGTTTGGATAAACCATGGAGACCAAAAGGTTTTTCAAGTTATCTCTTTCTGATTAACATTTCCTATGTTAAGGGTCCACGGCCGTTAGAAATATTTTTACTCTTACAGCGCGGGAATCGAAACAACATTATTTTATTTAGTGTGGGGATCGTGTTTATACGTCAGAATCTGACGTCTACAGACGTCAGATTCTGACGTATAAACACGATCCCCACGCTAGAAGAGGTAACCATGTTAACAAAGCTCTCCAGATACCATTATTATTGTTCTTATACATACTCTAGGTATATCAACTTGTACATTTTTTATAGGTTTCTAGGCTCTCCAGAGTGTTTTTTTCGCTACTGTTTATATTTCTTATAGTTGTTTAGCTAATACTAGTACATTATATTTTATATCTTATGCATTTTTGTAATACTATTCACTGTATAGCATAATTCTTTAAAGTTAATATGACTGTGTTTATTTTAATGACCCATTATTCTGAATAGACTTCTCTCGTTAATAAATATTTATCTGGCATAAATGGCGGCTCAAACAACAATGTTGGTGCGATATGGGCTTATACCGATAAATGTCTTAGTAAGCCCACAGCACAGTAGGGGGCGTGATGGCGTGCGATCATAAACAATCTAATGCGTCAAAATGGTTGCTTTTTTCATAAAAAAGTAATTACCGACGGATATTGCAACTATAATCTAGCGCAGATCATTATTGCTGTTTCTTGACCTTTTAACCCTTATAGCGCTGAATTAATTTGTAAAAAAACATCGCAACCAAATGGGTTTTTTTCATTTTGAAATCATAATGAATGTCTTCGTTAGCTCTTTCTGATTCATTTGAACACCTATGTTGTGGGTCTACGACCCATGGGTCTACGACCGTTTAAAATATTTGTATTCTTACAGTGCGGGTATCGACATTAGACGTCAGAATCTGACGTCTACAGACGTCAGATTCTGACGACTAAAGTCGATGCCCGCGCTGAAAGGGTCAAACTCTCTCGTTGCATTGATGTACCGCATGTACTAAACTGAAAAATCATTAATTTGAAATAAAAAAATCTAAATATATTAGATACATTCTGTTACCCCTTTACCAGCTTGTTTTAATTTCTGATCAGGTTTGTATCACATTCTGTGAAACGCAGTGAAACCGTTTTGAATGGGAACTCGGTGAAAATAAAGTTATATAAAAGCCCCTCCCCCATACTTCATTGTATTAGCCAGCTCGGTGACAACAATGGAGGTCAAGTCTATTGAGTTTTACATAATACATTTGGCTCATACACAGATTGTATTTCGACTGTATAATAATACTTATTTTATCTGTGAACAAATTTGGTTTAGATTGTATACACTATATTATTTGTGTATAATAATGAGTTGCATGGAGTATAAAACGGGTCCATTCGTCCACATGTTGTCCTTTTGTTAGATATCAGTCTGTACCCAGAGAAAACAACACATCTCTCCAATGCCCGACCCTAAAACATTGGGCTCACAATTTGTGTTTTTCTGGGAGGCAGCCCAGCTTCTCCAGCCAGTAATCTGAATTAGGAAGCAGTCCGCATTTGAATGGAGAGGCTATAAAATCATTGTTGAGGGCTATAGCATCCTGTCCTGCCGCATCCCTGCTACAGAGGCTGGCAGAAGATGCGGCCGGTGCCATCAGGACCCCACTAATCCCTCAGCATCTCTGGTCCAGCAGCTGACACTCGCAGCATCACCACTCTATTGATTTTACTCCGTTCACCTGAAGCAGTGTCCCGGCAAACACGATACGTCTACCCAATGTTGGACCAATGTTGGGCCAGCGTCGTAAACATTGGCCCAACATTGGTTCAACATTCGGTAGATGTTTCGCGCTTGTTGTGGTGTCGTACATAACCAAAAGGCAGTATCTGCTTACTTTAGCAGATACTGTATTTTGTCTTTGGAGATGTGAGTTTCTGGCTGTGCATCGTGCAAAGCAAACATGTGGTGTCTGCTTACTTTACAAGTAAGTGGATATCGTCTCTCAAGTTCGAGGTAGATATCGTGCAATGCACAAACGTTATTTTTCAATTTGAAATCATCATAAATGTCTTAGTCAGCTCTTTCCGATTCATTGGAATACCTATGTTATGAGTCTACGGCTATTAGAAATATTTTTACAGTGCGGGGATCGACTTTAGTCGTCAGAATCTGACGTCTACAAACGTCAGATTCTGACGTCTAAAGTCGATCCTCGCACTGTAAGGGGTAATGTTGCTGTTACAGACGTTCGCTCAGCATCGAAACAACATCATTTTAATTCTAAATATCATGTCATATATGGGCTTACTTAACTAACCATCTTATCTATGTCTATATATACATTATGACAAATTATGACAAATTATATCCCTGGATCTCAAACATAGTAAGGGTGCTGGTCACCTGTATGTGACATCCTAATTTACACAATTATATTATATCACGGTATATAATTGTGTATATAAAGCCTAATAAATAAAAATGATAAGTCAGTAAGTCTGCGTTTTATCCATTTCAATAAAAGCACGCTGAGGGTGTTGAAGACAATCATTATTTTTATCTGGAATGGTCACGTACTAATTGTAATTGATTGCGGAAAGCAGTTGTTGGCAGAGGATGTGTTTTTTTGACAGATTACTTTTAGTTTCTTCAGCTATTTGTTAATGAGTTTTTATTCGTCTAAGCCAACAATTCGTGATGATCAAAATAATAAACTCGACGCATTTACCGTTAACAAGCTACAGGCATGGAAACAGAAATGGGTGAAGCTAATGGAAACAGACTAGCACCCTCTGTGTAAAGTAGAAAAAATAGGAAAGCCAAAGAAAAAATTTCGGTTAAAATTACTAAATAGTCCAATTGCAATGTGTGTATTGCCGATTATTTGAATCTATAACTTAATTAATATAACTGAATGTGCATGTCCCTTAGTATGTTGAAATTGAGAAAAATATGTTCAAAAAAATATGTTCCCATTATTTTAGAGACATTCATAACATAAGCCTAATTTTTTTACATAAAAGTAGGAAATACTAGGAATTGGACCATTTGCTCGCGAAGCGATGTTATGGGTCTACGGTTATTAGAAATATTTTTACTTTACTGTGTGTGGATCGACTTTAGTCGTCAGAATCTGACGTCTGTAGACGTCAGAATATGACGTCTACAGACGTCAGATTCTGGCGACTAAAGTCGATCCCCGCACTGCAAGGGCCAGGTCAGTTGTCAGACAATCTGATGTTTTGCGGCATCAAAGGTGATTTCAGGTGATTCGTAAAATTAGCACACAATCAAGGAGTTGGTATTCTCGTACCAGTAGTGAGCTCGGTATGTATATGGTGGTGATCTCGTACTTGTCTCATCTCAAGCTATCGGTGATTATGGTCGTTATCTCGTACTTGTATCGACACCGGTTATGATGATAGTGATTTCGTACTTAAAACACCTTGTGATATCGGCTGATAAGGTGGTCATCTCGTACTTGTAGCACCTTGAGCTAACGGTCAATATTCTGGTGAACTTGTACAAGTCCACCGTTTAATGCTGGTGATCTCGTACTTGGGCATGTCGGTCAATCGCCTATAAATAACTCATTTGCCGTCAAGTCGGCCATTTCGGCCGTTAACGAGGTGGGATGACTGGTAACTTATGGCGAGACCAGCCATCATCTATTACTATCAGCCAGTTAACTGCCGTCAAAAACCGCGCTAGCGACACATCAGGTCGCTATTAAGGGCCTCACTCTGTGACAGACAATAAAAAAACGTAGAATGGAATATCAGAATTAGATATTTACCATACTTTATGTTCTTGCAGACTCACGCCACAAGAATAATGCGTCATTTGAGAACACTAAATGATGGCTGGGCTTAGTCGTAATTTATCAACTTTTTTGGACTAAGTATAGAGTTCCAGACCGTGCCCGAAATTAACATCGATACAATGCTTTCAACCTTAGCCCAACGAGGCCGCCATTAACGTGGTCGCCTGGTCATGTTGAGATGGGAGAAACAAGGATATTTCTCTGAAAAACTCACACATGATAAGATTCAGAAATGTTTTATTTGATCATTAAAATATATATTTCACACAATGTTTTTTTTACGGCCGGTCAGGGAGACTCTCCTGAAGGTCACCAAATGACCGCTAACAGGAGGGCCACCATTTAACAACTTATAGATCTATACAATTGACTAATCAGAAAAAAGTATATTATAACAGCGGGGCTCGAACCCGGGACGTCTTCATGATCGGCGATGCAATCAGGCGTTTTACCAATGCGCCACGCCCCCCTCTTCAAACCACGCCCACTCCATTATTTTTAGGAGATCAGTGGCAACGTGATATATAAACGACGCTTGTGATTGGTTGGAGTAGAGTACCATACCTGGGGCAACCTGATTATTATGACTTTACCTTTTCATTGACATATTAACCTGTACAGCGCAGAAATAATTTTGTAAAAACAATGGAAAAAAAACGTTTATTATTTAATTAGAAATTATCATAAATTTCTTTTTCCGCTTCATTTGAATACCTATGTTATAGGTCTACGGCAGTTATGCATATTTTATTTCTTCCAGCGCCGGGACCGCCTTTAGACATAAGAATCACATTCTGACGTATAAAAAAGATCCCAGCGCTGTGAAAAGGTTAATTAAATGAAAAATAACATGATCCATCACAATTGACGCCCTGGAGCCCATCCCACAAAGCATCTTAAAATTAACTTGTCTAATGCAAATAAGAGAAAGTTAAGATGATCTTAATTTTAAGATTCCTCGTGGGATGGCCCCTGGGGTCCAGCCCACGAGGAATCTCACAATCACGATTATCTTAACTTTCTCTTATTTTTATTAGGAAAGTTAGGATATGTCTTACCTTTTCTAACGGAAATTACGTACCTTTCTTTAATTTGAGACCTGACAATTGCAAATCTGGAAGTTTAGGCACTTATTTCATTCTCAGTAACAGTGATTTGATTGGCTAGTAGGGCGGTTTAACCCTTACAGCGCGGGGACCGACTTTAGTCGTCAGAACCTGACGTCTGTAGACGTCAGATTCGGACGACTAAAGTCGGTCCCCGCGCTGTAAGAGTGAAAATATTTCTAATGTCCGTAGACCCATATCATAGGTATTCAAATGAATCAGAAAGAGCTGAGTAAGACATTTATGATGAGTTCAAACTGAAAAAAACCCATTTGCTTGCGATGTTTTTTTACAATTTAATTCAGCGTTAATAGGGTTAAAACAAGTGTAGCCGTGCTTAGCGCTTAAAGGGCTAGACGACCAAACACATGACCCACTCGGGTATTTTCATTTTTTTCTGTCAGCATATATTGTGAATAAATATCAGACAATGCAATTTTAAATCAAAGAGATCTCAATAGCTTATTTAATTTCAGTGTTTCATATAAGTGATTTTCTTCTAACGTGTTAGGTTAAACTTTTCAGCACGGGGACAGAAATTAGATATCAGAATCAGACGTCTATAAACAAATTTTGACTAGAATGATTCTGAACTCGAATGACAATGAAGAGTTGATATTTTAGCTCACAAGCAACCTTTTTTATGCAAATCCGTTCATTACTTTTTCAATCGCAGTATTTGATTGCCTTCCACCAGAACTAGAACCTTTTCGCATGTTGTGTTGAAATACGATATAATCGCTATTGATTCCTGGTAAGCACAAAAGCCAGCCTGTATGTCTCAACTGCTATATTGTGTGAAATATATCTGATTAATCAGTGCAGTCCTATTTAACCCTTTGGAGCCTGAGTTTACCATTGTCATCTTCATCCACTACAAGTCGCGAATTGCTGTCACAATTCTCGACTTGTAGTGAATAAAGATGACTTGAAGTAGGTGAAAAATTGCTGAAAATTGCCATGTATTGGTAAACACGTTTCATGGACACTTTCTTTTTAAATAGGAAATTTAGTATGTTTTCAGGGTTTTAATTGATGCATCGTGGGGTCCTAAATGGTTTACTGATGGCGTCAGGATTCAATTAAAGTAAAAGAACATACGTCATGCTGAATGTCTGCAAAAAAATATATGATATGAATTGAAAACGTGACTATTATATTGCAGTAAATTGCTGTATTTTAACCAGACAGTGAGTCAGAGGTGGCTAGCCTTCTCCGAAAATAATGGACTCTTCCATGGCCAGAGACACACCTCTGGTGAAATTTTCATGCAAATTTGTTCATTACTTTTTAGGTAGTCCGACGGACGGACAAACAGACAGACAAACAAACGCGTCCAAAAACATAACCTGACAGAGGTAATTAAGTCACTAAGATTTTATGAGAGAGAATAAACAACGAGTATCATGACAAAGTTGTCCAGTAGTTTTAAATGAAGAAAGGCCAGAGAGATGAATAAAATATATATCTTTCAAATTTTAATATTTCCGCTAACCCTTTCAGCGCAGAGACCAACTTTAGACCTCAGAATCTGACGTCTAAAATCGATCCCTGCACCGAAAGAGTAAACTATTTATAATGGTCGTAGACCCATGACATATGTATTTAAATGAAGCGGAAAGAGCCAACTAAGGGGTTTTGTCAAGTTGAAAAAAAACAAAAAATCCGAGAAAAACTCGGACGTGGGTGAGTGGGTCAAGCCCCAGCTTGGATTTTAATTTTTTTTGGAAATTCTGTGTTTTTTATGTTTTTTGTGTTGTTTTTTGCAAAAAAATAAAAAAAATGGATTTTTTTGGTCTGCCCAATCCGAGTTTTTCTCGGATTTTTTGGTATATTTTTAACTTGACAAGACCCCTAAGAAATTTATGATGATTTCAAATTAAAATAACCTTTTGGTCCCCATGGTTTATACAGGCATATTTCAGCGCTATAAGGATTGACCTTACAGTGCGGGGATAGACTTTAGTCGTCAGAATCTGACGTCTGTAGACGTCAGATTCTGACGTCTAAAGTCTATCCCCGCACTGTAAGAGAAAAAATATATTTCTAAAGTCTATCTCCGCACTTTAAGAGAAAAAATATATTTATATTGGCCGTAGACCCATAACATAGGTATTCAAATGAATCGAAAAGAGCTGACTAAGACATTTATGATGATTTCAAATTGAAAAAAACGGTTTGATCTCCATGGATTTTACAAAAAGAATTCAGCGCTTTAAGGGTTAATAGTCCATTCACCACGATCTACTTTTTTATTTCACGTACACATACACGTGCCATGAGCTAGCATGAAACTGGTCTTGAACTTTATTATTATTTGACAACAAATTAACAAAAAACAGAACCAAACCTGATCACCATATACGCAAAGTAATTTTTCATTTGATTAATTAAACATAGATTTGCAGATTTCAATAAATGTGATCCTTCACGACTTGCCATAAAAAAAGTAGAAATGATTTTAATGTGTTATTACTCTCAATATCTGCTGATCTCACACACTTGTGACAAAACACGTTTAAATTGCTGGCCTCAAGAAGTAAATTATTTATTAATAATGGTGGTAGTAGTAACATAGACTGATTGTCGCATCGTATATCATTATGTGGTTCCCTTGGGGTATCGCAGGTTGTGGTTCACTTAAAGGTGACATATCACCCCTTATATAGTATGAATAAATTTGTGACAAATAAATCAAAGTTGCCACATGATGGGGTACAAGTGTTTCCTTATATGGGGTGATTGGCTATCATGTGACCCTCTGAGAGAGTCACATGATAGCCAATCAACCCACATATGGGGGGTGACTGGCTATCATGTGACCCTCTGAGACGGTCACATAATAGCCAATCACCCCATATAAAGACATAATTATTCATACCATATAAGGGGTGGTAGATCACCTTTGAGTGACCCAGGTTGTGTTTCCATAGGATGTGTTTCATTTAAGGCACCACAGACTGTGTTTCCTTTTTTTGTGTTTATAATGTATCACAGGCTGTGTTTCCCTTTTCTGTGTTTCCCCCAATGTATCACAGCTAGTTTTCGCCTTGGCTGTGTTTCCCTCAAGGTATAACAGTGTTTTCCTTGGCTGTGTTTCCTAAGGTAGCTCAGGCTGTGTTTCCCTCTAGTTATAACTTTGTTTCACTTGTTTGTGTTTCCCTTCAGGTTGTGTTTCTCTTCAGGCATCAGAGACTGTGTTTCTCTTGGCTGTGTTTCCCTCAAGGTATCACAGTTTGTGTTTCTCTTCAGGCATCACAGCCTGTTTTCCCCTTGGCTTTGTTTCCCTCAAGGTATCACAGTTTGTGTTTCTCTCAATGTATTACTGTGTTTCTCTTGGCTGTGTTTCGCTGTAGGTATCACGGACTATGTTTACCTACATCACCTTACAGCCTGGAGAACGTGTCACGCCGGGACACGAGGAGGCTGAATTATGGATGCAACTCGTCTGCGACCCGAGTAAATGCCGCCCCCCTCCCTGCCCCCCCCCCCCCGGTAAATGATAGGTCGAGTCTAAACCCGTACACACTTCAACTTGCCTTCCTGGGCCATGCATATATTCATGGCACTGCTTGGCAGAACATAAAGATACAGGCGCGAGCCGACTCTGCAGCAATAGGTCCATATATAGCGAGATTCGCATTTACTCAGCTACACAAGCCAACGTTAACCCAACATTTGCTCAACGTCTCTAAATTTGTTTGCTGGAATGTTGTATGAGTTGTCGGTAGATGCGGAGGTATATATCAACGATAATGATATAATATGATTGAAATAGATTGGATTATTTTTGGTGTTACATCTTGTGGGCTGTGTATAATGTGATGGCCTGATGGCTGACGCAGGCTTCATCTGGATCCAGATTCCAACACAGCAAGCACGAGACATTTAACCATTGGTGGTTCAATGTTCGCCCGCCGTCTACGACGTCGGCCCAACATTCAACCAACATTGGCTCAATGTCTTGTGTTTGCTGGGACGTATTGTGGCACGTCTCAACCCTTTAAGCGCTGAAATATTTTTGTATAAACCATGGAGACCAAAGGGTTTTTTCAATTCAAAATCATCATAAATGTCTTAGGTAGCTCTTTCCGCTTCATTTAAATACCTATTTCAATAGGTCCACGACAGTTTCTTTCAGTGGTATAATTTGATGTTTCTTTCATTTTCAGGCGCCGGGACCGTATTTAGACGTCAGAATCCGACGTCTGTAGACGTCACACTTCGGTTGTGGAATCGGAACTCTGAGGTACTGGGTTCGAATCGCAAGCGATCGGATGTTTGTAATTGGTGTTGTGCATATACAGTGCTCCAAACTGTTCAATGAAATGTGTGTACAGTGCTGTCTATGTTAATGTGCACTATAAAGAATCCTTGAAGTCATTCGAAAAGAGGGCATAGTCCAGCCTTCGGGCTTCCTTCTGTCGCGATATTGCCATGACTAGGCGACGTAAAGTACTGAAGTACCGTACTGCGTTCAAATCCCGACCGGAACCAATGCTTGTCATAGTGATTTTTCCAAACTGAGCAAAGGCTTGGGGTTTGCAGTGGTGTCTATTGTACTTTACAAATATCAATTAAGTAATTTCGATAAAGGTTGGGCATAGTTACGACTACATTCTGTCGCGGTTATAAAATATTAGTGTAAAGCGACGTGAAAGGACGCGAACGTAGAACTTTAATTACTGAAAGTAGATTCCCCAAAACAATTATCAAATCTGCTGATAAAATCAATTAACCCTTAAAGCGCTGAATGTTTTTATGAAAACCTTGAAAACCAAAGGTTTTTTGAAATTTGAAATCATCATAACTGTCTTCGTAAGCTCTTTCTGATTCATCTGAATACTTGTGTTATGGGTCTACGGCCATTAGTTAATGAGGGTGACGAATAAAAAAAACTTTTGATCTATTTGAAAAAAAGTTATTGAGGGCGACGAAAAAAGCAATAAAAAAAAAATAGCTGGATAAATGTTTTCTTATCTCCTGGAATAAACTTGTTTTTTCGGAAAGTTTTTTTATCTCCCGAAATTAACTGTTTTTGCGAAAATCGGCAACAATCCAATGCGCGCGTGGGGCAGAAAAAAACACATGTTTTTTTGGTAATGGGCAGCCGGAATCGAATGCTCGCGCTCATCTAAATCAGAGAAAAAAACATAGCGGCCTAAGGGTTAAGAACGATTAAAGTCGAGCTTAGCGGGTAAACGGCTAATTTAATAGCGCTATCAGAAGATCACATTTTCAAAAATATGTCCGTATTTATAGTTGAAATACAAAAAACTTCTGGATGATAAAATTATGTTGCTTTTTCTTTATGTGATGTTATATAATATATTGTTATGTAAATATAAAACCATTTATCTGGACTGTAATCAATGTTTATGCACAGCTGGTGCTAATGGTTGTGAATTACTCATGTTGGCACTGTTGTTTTTATTAACAGATTATAAAGTACATTCCCATTATGAGCGGCATGGCGCAGTGCGGTGCGAAATTTGCCGTTCACACAACAAGTTCGAACCCACACTGGCCTTCAAATTTCAAAATAACAAAATGTTTTTTCCTGCTCACTCATAAAGATGTAATTTTCTGGGGAGCCTCCATGACCAATATGTAGCGTGTTCGGCTTCAGACCGCCAGGGCTCGAATTTCAGATGTCTGGAGGGCAGTGTCATTTCATTCATCTCACCATCCTCAAAAGTGTCTCCTGGCTCAGTTTAGCCTATTTATGTGCATAAAGGTGCCCGAAAACTTCATTCATTTCATTTCATTTACAAGCGTCATTTTACACAGGAGGCAATATTGAACAAAAAAAAATTTCTTTGCTTAACAGCAGAGGACACAAAATACGTGTAAATGATCTGAAGCCTTGTTCACATTGTGCGCGGCGTGACGCGGTGCGACGCAGCACGGAAAAAAGGGAAGACACTGATATAAGTAAGACGTGTTCAAGTCATGCGCGGCGCGATGCGAACATTATCAAATACACTATTTTATAATTGCCAATTCACATCAACCAGAAGCTATTTTTTTCCAAATTTTTTAAGGTTTTTATAAGAGTTTTAGTGCGGGGACATCTGTGTTTTCTTTTCTTTACACTTTGCTATAAATGTACATGTATATACATTTGTAAACATATTTAATTAACTCAAATGCATGTATCATCGGATTATGATCTAATATGTCTAATGTACCTTCTATTTTAGTTATTGTAACTATTGTACATATGATAATTGTTTAAATATGTGTCCCCATATTTTATGTAAATGTTTGTCATAAAACAGGGCACATATGCAAAACAGCCAATGGCTAATAATCTTTCTACACTGTATAAATATGTTTGAATAAATAATAGATAAACTGCGGTTTTCTAATGCGTACTTTCAGTAATTTGTTTGTATTCCACCCAGAATCCACTGTTGACATTCCTCTGGAAGGCATGCGCACTGGCCATCTGATGCCGCTTCCGGTGACGCAAAAAACATTCCCATCAAGCACAAAATGCTGAACCGATTCTAAATTAGTGTTGGTCCAGCGTCGTAGATGGTGGCCCAACATTAGATCGCATCGGTTCAGGGCTTTGTGTTTGTTGCAAATGTTATCGCCTGAAAGCTGAGAAGTTCTTGGCTATTTTCATTCCTTTGCATGACTTGGCCATTTCAGCGCTGGGACCGATTTTAGACGTCATAATCTGACGTCTATAGACGTCAGATTATGACGTCTAAATTCGATCCCCGCACTGAAAGAGTAAGATATTTATAATGACCCTAGACCCATACCAATGGTATTCAAATGAAGCGGAAAGTGCTAACTAAGACTTTTATTATTATTTCAAAAACACTTTTCGACTCTTGGTTTACATGAACTATAATATCAGCTCTTTCATGGACTTTCTTTGTACTAACTGGCATATAACATTAAGGATATATAATCGACAGCCGTAATGATCAGATTTTTGCCTTGACATTTCTCGATATGCTGAGAAGGTTTGAGCGGTGGACAGTCGTGTTTGACTTTTAAGAACGAGTCGTTCGTATTCAACTGCCGGGGACAAAATACATTGACCCAATGTTGGCTTAATGTTGTCCCACTGTCTGCGAGGCTGGGTCAACATTAGGTTGTCTCGTGCAAAGAAGAAAACTTTAAACCAATGTCGCATTAATGGTCCAAACGATGGGCCAGCATTGATTCAGTATTGACAAATGACATTTTCAGCCACTTGAAGTTTTTTCTCGCTACCGCGACCCACAACTGGGTAAAAATGACTCCTATTTGTTTAATTTGAAACCAAACAGTTGCATATTGTGATGTTTAAACACACATTTCATTCACATTAAAATACACCAATGACGTCAGTCTATTGTTAGAACAGTAGATTCGGATCTACGAATCTACTGTTTTTATACTGGCCAGGTCGGTCATAATATACAAAGTCTTACCATCATACTGCACGGCTAATGTTTTATGACTAAGCCGTGCAAAATGAGACTTTCTATATCCAATCTTAGAACACATGTACCTATTAGTTTGAGTGGAAGAAAGAACTCAATTACGGTAGATTCGTAGATCCAAATATACTCGGCGCTGCGCGCCTCGTACATTCGGATCTACGAATCTATCGAATTTCGTCCTTTCTCCTTGACATAACGGCGATTTAATCCGCTAATAAAGCAAATTCAAAGGTGATATATCACCCCTTATATAGTATGAATAAATTTGTGACAAATAAATCAAAATTGCCACAAGATAGGGCACAAGTCTTTCCTTATATGGGGTGATTGGCTATCATGTGACCCTCCGAGAGAGTCACATGATAGCCTATCACCCCCATATATGGGGTTATTGGCTATCATGTGACCCTCTGAGAGGGTCACATGATAGCCAGTCACCCGATATAAGGACATAATTATTCATACCATATAAGGGGTGATAGATCAGCTTTAAAGTGACTTTAGTCGCGGTTAGCGGTGTGGTGAAGAGTAAATGACGTCATCAATCAAGCAATCAATACAACTTCTATGGCGCATATATCCTCAGCCATGTTACAGTGCATCCGTATCAAATCCCACATAGACACGACACGGCAAATGACGACTTCTTATTCGTAGTTCGTTTGATTTAAAAATGTTTCTATTTATCTTCCTTTTGCGCGCCGTAGATCGTATACAAGCCATCGTCAAACGCGGCCCAAAGCTGCCGACAAAACCCAAAAAACGCGGCACAAAGCTGCCCACAAAACACGTTCATCTCGGATGTAGCCGTCCTTTTATGGCAGCTTTCTGTCATGTGGTCTCAGCGCCCGGCTCTGATAGGTCAATCCTGATCACCGCGATATTCATCAGCAGTACCATTACGGGCGATAATACCGGAAGTTGTGAGTCGGCTTTACCGGCTGTAAGGTGGCGGACCGAGAAAGAGGCTCCTGCTGCTGGGGCGGAACAAAATGGCGGCGCTTCCGGTTTGACTGGAGACGTATTACAACTTGATATGGTCTCACCACCCAAAATGCCAGTCCTATTGAAATATATGTGTCAAAATTTCCATGGCCCGATTTTAACACTTTTGTCCCTGGCTGCCCCCCCCCCCCCCACACACACACCATAATAAGGCCTAAGCTGTCTTTAGTATTGACAAATGACATTTTCAGCCACTTGAAGTTTTTTCTCGCTACCGCGACCCACAACTGGGTAAAAATGACTCCTATTTGTTTAATTTGAAACCAAACAGTTGCATATTGTGATGTTTAAACACACATTTCATTCACATTAAAATACACCAATGACGTCAGTCTATTGTTAGAACAGTAGATTCGGATCTACGAATCTACTGTTTTTATACTGGCCAGGTCGGTCATAATATACAAAGTCTTACCATCATACTGCACGGCTAATGTTTTATGACTAAGCCGTGCAAAATGAGACTTTCTATATCCAATCTTAGAACACATGTACCTATTAGTTTGAGTGGAAGAAAGAACTCAATTACGGTAGATTCGTAGATCCAAATATACTCGGCGCTGCGCGCCTCGTACATTCGGATCTACGAATCTATCGAATTTCGTCCTTTCTCCTTGACATAACGGCGATTTAATCCGCTAATAAAGCAAATTCAAAGGTGATATATCACCCCTTATATAGTATGAATAAATTTGTGACAAATAAATCAAAATTGCCACAAGATAGGGCACAAGTCTTTCCTTATATGGGGTGATTGGCTATCATGTGACCCTCCGAGAGAGTCACATGATAGCCTATCACCCCCATATATGGGGTTATTGGCTATCATGTGACCCTCTGAGAGGGTCACATGATAGCCAGTCACCCGATATAAGGACATAATTATTCATACCATATAAGGGGTGATAGATCAGCTTTAAAGTGACTTTAGTCGCGGTTAGCGGTGTGGTGAAGAGTAAATGACGTCATCAATCAAGCAATCAATACAACTTCTATGGCGCATATATCCTCAGCCATGTTACAGTGCATCCGTATCAAATCCCACATAGACACGACACGGCAAATGACGACTTCTTATTCGTAGTTCGTTTGATTTAAAAATGTTTCTATTTATCTTCCTTTTGCGCGCCGTAGATCGTATACAAGCCATCGTCAAACGCGGCCCAAAGCTGCCGACAAAACCCAAAAAACGCGGCACAAAGCTGCCCACAAAACACGTTCATCTCGGATGTAGCCGTCCTTTTATGGCAGCTTTCTGTCATGTGGTCTCAGCGCCCGGCTCTGATAGGTCAATCCTGATCACCGCGATATTCATCAGCAGTACCATTACGGGCGATAATACCGGAAGTTGTGAGTCGGCTTTACCGGCTGTAAGGTGGCGGACCGAGAAAGAGGCTCCTGCTGCTGGGGCGGAACAAAATGGCGGCGCTTCCGGTTTGACTGGAGACGTATTACAACTTGATATGGTCTCACCACCTCAAATGCTAGTCCTATTGAAATATATGTGTCAAAATCCTATGGCCCGATTTCAACACTTCCGTCCACTAGCTGCCTCCCCCGCCCCCCCCCCCCCCCTAATGTGAAACACCATAATAAGGCCTACCCAGCAAACACGGTACATTGAACAAATGCTGGGTTAATGATGGCCCGCCGTCTCCGACGTCGGCCCAACACTACCCCAGCATTGGATCAACGTATCGTGTTTGTTGGGTAAGCTGTCTTAAAAAAAACGGCCCAGAAAATAGTATGCTAATTAATAAGATTTTAAAGTAGGCCCCCTTATGCCGGAAAAGGTCCAGATTTTCCGGATCTTCCTGTATATTAGTGCGCCCATTCCCAGAAACGACACAAATCCTTCTCACATCATGTTCATCTGAAAATCTCACATAACAGTTACAACTCATACACATAACGAAAATAGTGTGCGCTTACAATTTATCCACAGAATACAACATTTATGTAACTTTCTTAATTCACCGGAAGCGTAAACCACCATTTAAAGCAGTAATTTGGGTACGGACTCTCCAGTCAATAGTCCCGACTCTCGGATTTGGGCTAATTTATGGTGGTGAGACCATATGGGAGCAATCGTGTACTACCTTTTACATATACTGAATAGGGTACCGCAAACCGGGGCTATTTTGCACCCTTTTTGATAATTGATAAAAAAAATAGCCCCGGGGGTTGCAAAATAGCCCCGGTTTACGGCAACCAACAAAGCGCTAATGTAGAAAATTGAAATTTTCACTCACTTGAAGTTGTGTCTCGCTACCGCGACTCACAACTTCAAGTTGGTGAAATTACTCATGTTCGCTTAATGTGAGAGCAAACACTTGGAGACTATGTTGTCTGCATTTACAGTATTACTTGGACCAAGGTTTCTCGCTGGAATCCTCCAAGACACCTAGCGATCAATAAGGGCATTTCCCCTGGCGAGCAGCAGGAACAATCTCCCCCCAATTACCCCCACTAATCATATCAGCACAGCCGCTGATTTAAAAGGGGTGCGGGGAACCTTAATCACCGCTGACAACTATGTCAGGTCAGCAGGGGTCACCAATCACGACTGCTATTATATCATCAGATTCATGTTCACCATTAGTCACGTGATTATATTAATTGTGACGTCATACCACGTGATTCGTGATAACTAGATTGTCATACATGACGTCATTGCGAGATGGGATTTACTCTCCGCTTAGTGATTGACGCAGAATGCCTGGCAAACGGCGCTTATATATATTAAACGTGGTTTTTCAACCGTTCCATATACTATACTGGTACTCTTTGAGTGTATTATCTCAAGCTTAACCTGCACCATTATGACCTAAGGCCTCATTCATTCATTCATTCATTCATTAATTCATTCATTCATTCATTCATTCATTCATTCATTCATTCATTCATTCATTCATTTATCCATTTATTCATTCATTCATTCGTTCGTCCGTCCCTTCATTCGTCCGCTCCATCGTTCGTTCGTTTGTGTGTTTTTTCATTCATTCATTCATTCATTCATTCATTTATTCATTCATTCATTCATTCATTCATTCATTCATTCATTTATTCATTTATTCATTCATTCATTCATTCGTTCATTTATTCATTTATCCATTCATTCATTCACATATTCATTCATTCATTCATTCATTCATTCATTCATTCATTCATTCATTCATTCATTTATTCATTCATTCATTCATTCATTCATTCATTCATTCATTTATTCATTCATTCATTCATTTATTCATTTATTCATTCATTCATTCATTCATTCATTCATTCATTCATTTATTCACACATTTATTCATTCATTCATTCATTCATTCATTCATTCATTCATTCATTCATTCATTCATTCATTCCTTCCTTCATTCATTCATTCATTCATTCATTCATTCATTCATTCATTCATTCATTCATTCATTCATTTATCCATTCATTCATTCATATATTCACACATTCATTCATAAATTCATGTATTCATCCATTCATTCATTTATTCATTCATTCATTCATTCATTCATTCATTCATTCATTCATTCATTCATGCAGTCTTTTATTCATTCATTCATTCATTCATTACCTTATGTGTTGCTTTGAAATCACAATACGCATGTTACTAGCAGTATGCCTTATGACGCACGCTAGCCTCGACTCATCCAAATTAATTATGTAACACTGGCAAACGTAGATAAACTGAAGACAAAAACACGCCGTATGCAATTACCAGGAGAAGCGTCATACGTGACGTCTGACGGTGATTAATAAATGACTACAATGACGTATGATTGAGGTATCTGACGTTGTAAACCAATACGTTATAGTACAGAGCTCTAGACGTGTGAGATGGAATGGTATCAGCAGTGAATCTGTAAATGCAACAACAATGTTGTAAAATATTGGTGAAACATCTCACACTTAATTGTTGTAACTGATTTGTGAATTGCAAAAATTCAGTGTAAAATCAATTTATCAATCTGTTATAACAGATTCACCAATATGTTATAACAGATTAGTGAATGTGTTATAACAATAAGTTAATTTATCAAATTGTTGTAAGACATTGGGGATTGCCCAGTCTGTCACAAAAAAAACTGGCTAACCTGACTTGGCACTTCAATTGCTCCAGTGACCTCATTGCAGTTAACATATGGCCAGCAATCTCAGACAATGAACTAGCATTGTCAATCCCTCTTAAACAAAAATAACTTTATTTCACCTGATGAAATTAATCTATTGCAAACCTAATAGGCACTGTAGAAATGTTGGTTGGGGCAGGGGGTAATAAAACTGATCGTTTAAAAACCCCGATGCATAAGGTCCAATTAATTGCAGTGGATGAAGATGAATTGAATTGTAAAACCATATAGTTGTTGGACAATAAGCCAGCTTTAACGGATGCAAATTATGCATAGAGCATTAGGTATTAAAAGGCGAACCCTTTCAAGCCTGAATTTACAATTATCATCTACATCCACTATAAGCCGCGAATTGCTGTTTCAATTCTCGTTTTGTAGTGGATGAATATGACTTTTTTCTCAATATTTTTTTATTTCCATGAAATAATGAAACAGGTACAGTACATGATGATGGTGACGGATGTACATACCGATTACGAATATATTTAGAAGTCACTACAGGAAACAACAGACACATCTGCGCACACGGGAATATGCCTTGAATTGGGTGAAAAATGAAAAAAAAATGAAAATGAAAAAAAACGTTATTATCAAAGCAATTGCATGATTTTTCGAAAATGTCGAAGGTGTCGAAAAATAAGTCATTCTGCAGAGATGTAAAATTATGCTTTCAGGGATTTTTAAGGTTCAAATGGTTAGCAGGGTGTATAGATAATCTATTAAATCCCGCCTAGTCATCTCCCTCTGTTTGAGTAGGAAATACCCTTCATTTAACAGAATAACAATCCGGGAGTCTCTGTAAGCACGTGATCACTAACTAGCCAATAGGGGACGCTGTTAAATCGTCCGCAAACAGAGCACTAATCGTCCATTTCCTTAACAAGCTCCAATCACCACTGGCCCTGCTGGCCGGCAATTTACTTGAGTGATCTCTGCAAATACAGCATATGGTTCGAGGCGCCGAGCAAGAGCCCCGGATGTTGACCTAGATCTTAGCCTCCTGATTGATCTTGCTCGTGATTCCGACCAATCAGATGCGTACAATCTAGGTCACAGAGTCAGATGTCCTCAGGAATAGACCGGAATGTCCCTGAAAGCTGGCATCACGGTTGACACATCCCTGTTATCCATGTGCCGTACTTCTGGAAATTTGACCGGAACTCCGCACAAGGCAATCAGCCAATCAGTGGTGCTCTGTCTACACGCTTTGCTCACGCATGCGCTGTTAGGGTCAGGTTCGTGCTGTCCCCTATGGCCTTAGATGTTAGGCACAGACCTGCTGTCTCCAGGGAGAGGGCAAAGGGGTGCTAGTGCCTGACACTCAACATATAGGGATCGGTAATCATTTCTCAATTTTCAAAAACACGTATTGCATTTAGCAATACCTCAGACCATCCACCCACCCCTCAAAACGTGGCGTGGGGCGTAAGAAAACTCGTGATCGATTTTCCATAATATGTGATTTTTCAGACATGTTTGCGTGACAAAGACGCTTCTAAAAACACAACCACGATGAATCATTTTAAATGTTTTATTTCTATACTACTATTGATCGCACATAGCGACAATTTCGCTGCATTTTTTTTCCATTTGCAATATGTATTAAAGAGCAAACCACCACCCACCCATAAGAAATGCTGTAAGTATTTCTGAAGTTTGTGAACTTATGCGACGGCTGTGGAGTGATTACATTTTTTTTCATTCATTTGAAGCTGGAATTGCTGACGAAAACGTATAATGAACGAAAACGAATAATCCATCTATGGGAAGCAAATGAACGAAAACGTATAATCCATCTATGG
The DNA here is from genome assembly GCA_964017125.1 of Flabesymbios commensalis. Taxonomy (NCBI): domain Eukaryota; kingdom Metazoa; phylum Annelida; class Polychaeta; order Terebellida; family Flabelligeridae; genus Flabesymbios; species Flabesymbios commensalis. The sequence continues at coordinate 1,084,442 of OZ024905.1, forward strand.
GAAGTAGGCCCTATCTCTCATATTAAATTTTTTGTCAAGTTGAGCATATGCTTGTACCATATGTTATCAGTTTCATTTCACCTGAATTAAAACTTTAAAAATAGCAATCACCAAAATTTATTTTGAGCCGAAATCCTCAGAAGACCGAGCTCAAAGGCGCATGCATCCTTAATATGTATTAAAATTCAGGCTAAAACAAGTTCAGTAGGCAAACCGCCCAGGAGCCAGGGCGGAACAGCCATACCAAATAGATGAGATTCGAGTAATTTAAAATTGTTTGTCTATTTCGTATGGGAAGAGACAGAGCAATGATGATCCCAGAGGAAGCTTATTTTTTTATACGGGGAACAACAAAAAATATTAAAATTTGCTTTAAAACCTATTCACAAATTTTTATAGCACAATAATGCTGGTGTCTCTTACACTTTTCAGTAGGGTATTCAAGTCACATCTCAATATTTGCAAAATATTTGATCTAAATCAATTGGAATTCAGCCTACAACTGTAGGTTCTATGTCGCATATTTTCTAAAAAATAGAGAAACCGTCAGTTCCTATCTGAATTTTCTCTCTTTCCCATTAGACATGTAAAATTAATCATAACTATTCTAATGAAAAAAATAGAACGTGAAGAACAAAATCAAAGTGAGGGTGTTAAGTAAAATGCGCCCCTGGGTCACGTGATATGCATATGGGTTATAATATTGTAATGGCAAACCAGTAATCTGGAGATGTTAAACCAATGGTGGTATAATTACCCACCATTGGTTGGACATCTCGAGTTTACTGGTTTGCCATTCCGGTATTGTGTCCCATATGTATATCACGTGACCCAGTGTGTAGATCATGTGACTCGGCCTCATGTTGTGGCGGAAGACGACAAAACAGGAAATGACTTCAGTAACGATGACGTCATTACCGTTCTGTTTGCAGATGGAGTTACTGCGCATGCGCTATTCTGGCGGCACCGTTGCTGTTATTATCGTGAAGCTGACAGTGTACGGGAGGAAACATGCAGGGCGACATGTCAGGCTCATCCATCATTTTGTGACGTGAGACCCTAACAGGAAGAGACTGTGTGACCATATGGTCTCACCACCCTAAATAAGCCGAAATCCAGGGAGGTGTATACTAATGATGGGATCATCACACAAAATATTTTTAATGCGGCTGTTCCAACCTCTATTGAAACAAAATAAAATACAAAGAAGTAATAATTTTGTGAATATTTAATAAGCCCACGTTATCTTCTTTGTCAAGGATATCAGATATAACTGTTTCATGATAACCTCGCAGGGATACAGTGGGTTAAAATGATGTGTGTCTGTTCTGTGAAAGAGAGCACGGATTATAGCCCAATTTTAACAGTATTGACTTTTTTACACTCTAGGGGGCGTAGCTCAAAATCTGTCTGGTAACCATACCCATAGCGGGCCTGTTTTCGAGCAAGGACATCTCAAGCTTTATCCTGATATGTCACACTAAATATCTAATAGGGTGAAAAATGGTGAAATCGGCCTGCGGAATTGAGGCAGTTTACATGTGTTTCAATGGGACTGGCATTTGGGGTGGTGAGACCATCAGTAGACACAAGGGGTTTGCATGTTCTGGTCCTTTCTTGACATATTCCAGCTGCTTGATAAAAAATCTGCAGCTTGATATCTATATTTTATTGAGTTTTACTATCGCTGTAACAATCTAAGTGTAATAGTTTTGATTAGAAAGTATATAATTGGTGAATAAATGTGATAACCATGTCTAGAAAAGACCAGAAGAGGCCGTGTTTTGGTGATATAAGTCATAGATGGAATGCCTGGTTGGTAGTTTGATTGTCATATGGGCCCAAATGAAAATAAAAAATAGTGAATTTAAGTATGGATGCTACTAATAGCAGTCCATTCTAATAAGTGTGGCATATTTCAACAACAATTTTCGAAATACAAGGTAACCATGACGACTTTGTGTGACGAAATAGAGGCGGGAATAGCCACTTCATTTAACTGTTTTATTCAATGCGACTTTCAAGGAAACCAGGCCGATTTTCATGATATCAATAATTATTCAAAGGGCTCCGAGGGCAACAGTTTTCAATATATTTGCCTAATTCAAAAACTATATTGTTCAGAACACCTTCAAGCATCATACCAGGCCGAAATAAAATAATCAAAGAAAATTATATCTCTACATATGGTCTCACCACCCTAAATAAGCCGAAATCCAGGGAGGTGTATACTAATGATGGAATCATCACACAAAATATTTTTAATGCGGCTGTTCCAACCTCTATTGAAACAAAATAAAATACAAAGAAGTAATAATTTTGTGAATATTTAATAAGCCCACGTTATCTTCTTTGTCAAGGATATCAGATATAACTGTTTCATGATAACCTCGCAGGGATACAGTGGGTTAAAATGATGTGTGTCTGTTCTGTGAAAGAGAGCACGGATTATAGCCCAATTTTAACAGTATTGACTTTTTTACACTCTAGGGGGCGTAGCTCAAAATCTGTCTGGTAACCATACCCATAGCGGGCCTGTTTTCGAACAAGGACATCTCAAGCTTTATCCTGATATGTCACACTAAATATCTAATAGGGTGAAAAATGGTGAAATCGGCCTGCGGAATTGAGGCAGTTTACATGTGTTTCAATGGGACTGGCATTTGGGGTGGTGAGACCACATGTGGCGAGGTTCAGGATGAAACTAACTCCAAATTCAGACGCATTTCCACGAGAAACCAATATTGACGTTTTAATGGCTAAGAGAGCAATAATAATATGTTTACATGAAAATTTGGACAGCTGCAGCGAGGCCTATCTGGTAAAATATTGAAATTTATAGGGACAAAATTGCATTCGGAATTTTCTCTTTTTAAAAAAATATTTGAACTCTTTGACGCGTAATTATCACCTTTAAATGAATGAAAAATACACTTGTGTTTCAAGAACTTTCAAAATTGACAATTGTAGTACTTCATCAGATAACCTGTGGCTCGTCTAGTTTTGCTCCTCTTGACCACAGGCCAAATGTGGTCGTTGATTATCATCACGGCCCTCTGTATCGTGTTTGCTATGTCCGCTGTAGAGGAGTGTAATGGAGAAGATATATGGGCCCTAATTATGGAAAATCAATTACAGTATTTAAAATGTAAATGACCATTCGCCAACCTCTGAATCAAGGCCTATTCCTGGGCAAAATATGAAATTGATCCACCAATGGCAAAGTGGTTTGCATAACCATGCCGTAGGCCTACATGTTCTTTTCTTGTAGTATAGTAGAATTTCGGTAAATAATTTTTAAAATTATTGAAAAAATTAGGAAAGATAAAAGAATGAGCTGACATACAATTTTTAAATGGTATACAGCGCTCGTAAAATATGTGGGCTCCGGGGTAACACGCCCCACAGCTGAAAATTACTCATATCTGTTTATTTTGAGACCAAACATTTGCAAATATTGATCTTTAAACACTCATTTTATTCCCAATAACTGTAATGTAGCCTGCAAACGTCTATACGCGTGCTTAGCGCCTAAATTCTACACATATTCAGAAGGACATTGACTCTCTTCACAACTCAGCCCCCAAATTCCTGTGCCTCACCAACCACTTGCTCACCAACCACATCCAGACAAAACTGGCTTCACAAAACCTTTAAAAAAGTAAGTTATTTTTATTCTAAGCGGCAATGTCTGAGATAATGGGAGTAGACTGATGGCGAGCGTGTCTGCGCAAAGTGGACATGATTGATGAGAATGGAGATGCGGATATCAAAACCCATTACAAATACCCTTATTTAATACAGCAACTGTGGAAAAACAGACCAACGTAGAATTCAAATCAACTTACAGCAAAATGTCCAGAATACAAAAGATAATTTCTTTATTTTAGCTAGTAATGAATTTTACCCTTTTTTTCACATCTTCATATCTTGGCAAACCATTTAACTTTATTTAAAATAGTTATCATATACGCATTTAAAATATGCAGTGTTTTATGGCCATGCCACTTAACATGGTTACAATTCTGTATGCGATACCGTGTATGTTTCCATCTGAGTTTTACCCAACTAGCCATCTTGTACATACATGTACATATATCGCTAATACGTCTGTAATGACCTTTATTTATGATAATAAAATATAAACTGTCTCGTAGTAATAATAATACAAAATAAAAAATGTAAAAAACTGGTACCATACAACAAACATTAACCTTTTCACTACCATACATGACGGAAATTTCCGTCGTCATTCGTCAATGAACGTAACCATAAAATGACACAAATTTTCGTCAAATATATACTACATTTATGTATTTTTCATCATTTGAAGCTGGAAATTGCGTTAGCAATTCCAGCTTCAAATGACGAAAAATAGAACTCCTACACCAGTATATCTGGATCCTGGTATGCACCCCGGCCTGGAAGTCAAAGGGTTAAGCCAATTTAAGTTGGGGGGCGTGATAGAATTGTTGATAGTATTCTCTCAATTTATTTAGGTTGGTGCTCTATGAGTGAAAATGGCTGGAATATTTGCCAGCCATTTGCCTGTCCTTTTACATTTTTAAACTTTCAGAGAAGAATAATTGTCTTGTAAAACAACCTTGTAAGGACAATGACGTCATTTTGTAGAATATACACGTATAATAATATACCACCAGAAACCTGTTAAATCTTAAAGCGATGAATTGTTTCAATCTAGACCATAGAGACCAAAGGTTTTTTTTTCAAATTAAAATCATTCTAAATGTCTTAGTTAGCTCTTTCCGCTTCATTTGAATGCATATGTTATGAGCTTACGGCCGTTAGAAATATTTTATTTTTTTCAGCGCTGAGACCGTCTTTATACGTCAGAATCTGACGTCTACATACGTCACATTATGACGCATAAAGACGGTCCCCACGCTAAAAGGGTTATTTATTCCGATGACAATACCCAGTGCTGATTTATTGTTGGGCCAACGTAGTAGACGGTGAACCAACATTAAGCCAGCAACGATTTATGACTGCTGGATAAAGCAATATGATTTAAACTCTTTAAATTTTCACCCACGTAAAGTTGTGTCTCGCTACCGCGACCCACAACTTCAAGTGGGTGAAAATTACTCACATTTGTTCAAGTTAATACTAAACATTTCTAAATATTGAAGTGTAAACACTCATTTAGCTCCCGATAAAGGTGATTTGATTGGCTAATGAAACAAAGTGAAAACGACGATAGTCGTTCTTAAAAGTGATCTAGCACCCCTGATATGGTATGAATAATTTAGTGACAAATAAATCAAAGTTGCCACAAGATGGGGCACAAGTGTTTCCTTATAATTATGGGGTGATTGGCTATCATGTGACCCTCTGAGAGGGTCACGTGATAGCCAATCACCCCATATAAGGACATAATTATTCATACCATATAAGGGGTGATAGATCACCTATAAGTTTGTAGTTTTCGCCCTTTTGTGGCTGTGTCTCGCTGACGCGACTGACAGGTTCAGCTGGGTGGAGATTATTGTGATTTGATAAATTGACGTTAGAGTTAAAACCCTATCCCCTATTTAAACAAACTTTTTCATTTGAACAGTCCTTTTTCAAAATTAAATTTGAAAAGGTGCATTATATTTTGTATAATAATTTTGTATTGTGATTTATTATAATGATAAAGTCATTTATATTTTATATTATTTATAATAAGGTGGCTTTCATGCCAGCGACTCTTTGAGTCCAAATGGAAGTCATCAGGACATGTTATATAATTTGTATTTTCTTCACAATGCTATTTGTCGAATAAACATTTATTTCTCTACCCGCGAAAGTGTTTATAAATTGTGCAGGATAATGTCACTTTTAATTCAATAAATTGGACCCAGAATATGACGTGTGCATAATGCGCCACGGTTACTATAGTAGAAGGGTAACTAGATTGGGAGACATTTGCGCGGCTAAATGAGTTTTGTTTTTATTATGGTAGCAGTGGCAGGGCGATATTGGATGATATGATTTGACGGCTGTGGGGCTTCTGCGGCTCAGGCCTGATCTGCCATGTTACGCACGATTATTAGATGGATATTCCAGGGGCTGGCGACATGTGCTGAATAACAATTTGCCAGGGGAATGGTGTAAAAGGAGTGGGTCGTAGTGGCTGTGCAAGTTCTAGTGGCTGGAAATATGTCCTGAATGACAATCCGCAAGGGGAATGTTGTAAAAAGAGTGGGTCGTAGTATCTGTACTTGTTCCAGGGGCTGGCGACATGTCCTAAATACCAATCTGGCAGGAAAATGTTGTAAAAGCAGTGGGTAGTAGTGGTTGTACATATTCCAACAACCAAACCATGTCCTGAGTAGCAATCTGCCAGGGGAATGTTGTAGAAGGAGTGGGTCGTAGTGGCTGTACACGTTACAGGAAATGGCGACATGTCGTGAGTAACAAACATGTGCTGAATCACAATCAGCAAGGGGATTGCTGTAAAATAAGTGGGTCGTAGTGACTGTGCATGTTACATAAGCTGGTGAGATATTCCATACGTCCCGAAAAGGAATTTCCAAGGGGGGTTGGTGTAAAAAGAATGGGTCGTAGTAACTGCGCATGTTCCAGGGACTAGCAAGACATTCTGTATTTTCGCGTTCACTACGAGACGTATGGTGAGATCAGCCCAGCACGCACTTTTGACGTCAAAATCGGACGTCTGTAGACGTCAGATTTTGACGTCTAAAGTCGATCCCCACACTACAAGAGTAAACATATTTACAATGATCGTAGACCCATAACATAGGTATTCAAATGAATCAGAAAGAGCTGACTAAGACATTTATGATGATTTAAAAAAAAACTTTGGTTCCCATGGTTTGTAGAAAAAATATTCACCCTAAAGACGTGCTTAGTGTTGTGAGGACTAACTGGACAATTGTCATAGTTTTCACTCACTTGAAGTTGTGGATCGCGTCAGCGAGGCACAACTTCAAGTGGGTGAATTTCACAGTCGGACAGTGATGTGCACAAAAGTGGACTGAAGCCCGATTCATTTTCATTTCATTTCATTTGCCTCACAGTGAATGCAAATATGTCCACATTTTCCGGAAGTTAAAGCGTTAAAGTATATTTTATAAAAATCAAGTGGGAAGCGTTGCCTAGCGACACGTTAACCTGCTGATCTCATGTGACAGGACGTAAAAGGAACTGGGATGGAGTTGTGGGTAGCATTGTTAAGGCTTCGTTTTAGTCGCATGTGTCGGTCCGCACCCAGAAAATAAGATCAAATAGAGAAGACTATCTCAGCGAGAGAGATGGCTGCCGATAGTAATACAATTATGGCCTAATGCTGGACCAAAGTGGCCGGCACTCGACCATCAGCGCGGCAACGTAAGGTAGCATGTCGTGTTTGCTTGGATTGCAAGAGTGACGGACCCTGCTTTGTGTCCCATATCAACGAATTAATAGATAAGGGGACGGATTAGTAAATGTGTGGGTGGATGGATGGATGAGTGGATGGATGAGTGGATGGATGGATGATTGGGTGGATGGGCGGATGGGTGGATGGGCGGATGGGTGGATGGGCGGATGGGTGGATGGGCGGATGTTTACATGGACGATGGGTGAATTGATAACGGATGGATGGATTGATTAATCTATCGAGGAATATAGATAGATAAGTGTACGAAATGAGTGGGATGGAAACCGCTATACCTAACTCACAGTCAATGAAAATTACCTATTTTTATAAAATATAATATGTATAATATGTACAATATGTCAAAACGATAAGTTCTGGGCTGTAGAATTTTATATGTCGCGGAAGCGGAAAAAGCTAAAAAAAAACATTAATGATGATTTCAAATTGAAAAACACCCTTTTTACTCCTTGGGTTAATCGTGTCTAAAGCCGTTACGTAGGCTCTTTATTCGTCCTATGAACAAGAAAATGTGAAAGAGACATTGTGTTTCAAATTGTGCATTTGTATTATGTTTGTCTGCTGGCCCAGTTAGGCTGTATATGCATTCATTCATTCATTTATTCATTCATTCATTCATTCATTTATTCATTCATCCAATTATTCATTCATTCATTCATTCATTCATTCATTCATTTATTCATTCATTCATTCATTCATTCATTCATTCATTCATTCATTCATTCGTTTGTTCGTTCGTTCGTTCGTTCGTTCGTTCGTTCGTTCGTTCGTTCGTTCGTTCGTTCGTTCATTCATTCATTCATTCATTCATTCATTTATTTATTTATTTATTTATTTATTTATTTATTTATTTATTTATTTATTTATTTATTTATTTATTTATTTATTTATTTATTTATTTATTCATTCATTCATTTTTTGAGCTTCACATGGGAACACTCATGGAACAGTGAATGCCACAATAGCTGACAAAATATGTCAAAGTAGATTTCTAGATCGAATTAATCACGGCGCCTTAAACTAGTTAGCGGGCCATACTGGGTTTGTCCACAGGAATGCCTTGTCTCTGACTCTGACTGCCAAATCCCATTTATTTGACGTGTAGCTGCATGCCACATAGTCAGACAGACAGCTATGGACAGCCACACACCGTGAAGGGGTGAGCTGTAGATTGCTAAATATGTTTTACATGGGAAATCAACGTTTTTTCAACATGGGGAAACGATCTAACCTCCAAGGGGGCAGCCCTGGTACAGTGGTTAAAGCTACCTGCTTGGAAAGTCAAGCCCATTCTGACCTTCAAATTTCAAAATGTTTCCTTTCTGCTCACTCGCATTGATTCAATATTGTGGGGAGCCTCTGTGATCAGGAGGTAGCGTACCCGAACTCAGGCCGCCAGGGCTCGAATTTCGAATCCAGTGTCTGGAGGGCAGTGGCATCTCATTAATCTAACAATCATTGAGAGGTTTCTCAGTTTAGCCTATATGTGCACAAAGGTGGCCTAAAACCTCATTCATTTCATTTCAATATGTAACCTCCAAGATCGCAAAAATGCACTCAGCAATTTTAACGTTATGGTAAAAGTGCTGCATATGCATATAATGTAAGTAGAATGTTAGCGATTCTAATAAACCCTTTGACGACCTGATAAATCCCGATTAAGTGTTAAATATGATCGTCTAAGTAAAGTTATACACAATATCAAAAGCAAAGGCCACGGATTGCACCCGAAACCCTTTGCTTTTCCCCTTTGTTGCATTCAGACATGCTGGAGAGTTGACCGCCTGTCTGACGGCAAATCATAATGCTCTATACCAACCAGAAAACACTCGATATTGATACAAATCTGGGTAAATGCTGGGCTATTGTCTTTGACGTTGGCCAAGCATTAGCCCAACATTGAGACAAAGTTTCGTTTTTGTCTCTGGAATCAGGTTCTCTGTTCACCCATAACGCTTCATGAGCGTCTCACACGCGATGGGAGCACAATAGAACAAACCCCTGACAACCAGAGAAATCAAACAACAGCTCCGTGATCCTTTGTGAAACCAAAAGGCAGTATCTGCTTACTTGTAGAGTAAGCAGATACTGCCTTTTGGCTTTGCAAGGTACCATACTGCCCTGTAAATGCAGACAGTAGTAACTGCTGACTTTTCATACACATACTGCTGTTTGTCATTACATAGAGATACTGACAGCTTTTGGGACAGAGCAAGAATAAAGCGAAACAATAAATACCAGTCTAGCATTTTATTGTTTTGTTATTCTTTTCTATATAATCAAAGAACATGAAGTACAGCTAGAAAAAAAAGATAAAAGGGAAGTGGTGCAGATCGTGAGAAAGAAAAGAGAAAAGAGGAGTGTGTGAGAGAGAGAGAGAAAAGAAGAGTGACAGATAGAGAGAAAAGAGGATATAGAAGTGGGTGGTAGATAGAGAGAAATGAGAAAGTATGACAGAGAAAATTAAAGAAAAGGTAAGGAGTGTGTGCCAGATAGAGAGAAACGAGGATAGAGACGTGGGTGATAGATAAAGAGGAAGTAGAAGATATGTGTGATATATAGAGAGAAATGAGGAGGCAGGAGTGTGACAACGAACATAAAGAAAAGGAAAGGTGTGTGACAGAAAGAGAGAAGAGTGAGCGGCATATAGAGAAAAGGGAGAAGTGATGAGTATGACAGAGAAAGATAAAGAGAAGGAGATGAGAGATATAGATATAGAGAAAAGAGGAGAGGGTGATAGATAGAGAAAAAGGAGGAGAGAAGAGCGAGTGACAGATAGAGAGGAAAGTGAAAAGAAACGTATGAAAAAGAAAGATAAAGAAAAAGAGAGGATTGTGTGACATATAGAGAAAATAAGAGGGATGAGTGGGTGATAGATAGAAAGAAAAGAGGAGACAAAGGTATTACAAATATAGAGAAATGGGTGGAGATGAGTCTGAGAAATAAAGAGAATAGAGGAGTGTGACAGATAAAGATAAAAAAGGAGAGATTAGTGTTGTAAATAGAGGGAAAACAGAAAAGAGAAGTGTGAGAGATAGAGATAAAGAAACGATAAGAGACGAGTGTGGCCTATAGAGGGAAGGGAGATGAGCAGAGTGATAAACAGATAGAAGGAAGGCAAGAAGGTTTTATGGCACAGAGATAAAGGAGAAAGGAGAAAGAGTAGTGTGTCAGAAAGAGTGAAAAGAGAAGAGATGAATGTGGAAAGAAAGGAGAAGAAGAGTGTGAGTGACGGATATATGGAAATTAGGTGAACTAAGTGTGACAGAGGGAGAGAAAGGAGAAGAGAAAAGAAATGAGAAGAGAATGGTGTGAGAGATTTAGGAGGATAGACATGATGTATCAGGTAAAGAGGAGTGTGTGACAGAGAAAACTAATAAAAAAAGAGAGGAGTGGGGGATAGATGGAGAGAAAAGAGGTGAGAAGAGAAAAAAATAGAGGACTGTGGCAGATAGAGAGAAATGAGAACAGAGGAGTATGTGACAGATAGGAAAAGAGGGTGAAAGATATGTGTCATAGATAATAAACAAACAAACCTACTGTTTTGTCTTCAGAGAAATATAAAGAAAAAAAGAGAAGTATGTGACAGATAGCGAGAAAAGAGGAGGGAAGAGTGGGTGTTAGATAGGACAAAAGGAAGAGAAAAGGTATTACAAATATAGAGAAAGGGGTGGAGATGAGTCTGAGAAATAAAGAGAATAAAGAAGTGTGACAAATAAAGTTAAAAGAGGAGAGATTAGTGTTGCAAATAGAGAGAAAACAGAAAAGATAAGTGTGAGAGATAGAGAGAAAGGATAAGAGAGGAGTGTGATCTATAGAGAGAAGGGAGAAGATAATAGAGACAAACAGATAGAAAGAAGGCAAGAAGGTTTTGTGACCGATAGAGAGAAAGGAGAAAGAGTAGTGTGACAGATAGAGTGAACAGAGAAGATATGAATGTGTGAGAGAGAAAGGAGAATAAGAGTGTGAGTGACATAAAGATAGAAATTAAATAAAATGAGTGTGACAAAGGGTGAGAAAGGAGAAGATAAAAAGAGGAGTGTGTGACAGATATAGCTAATGAAAACAGAGAGGAGTGAGGCATATATAGAGAACAAAGATGAGAAGCATGTGACAAAGACAGAGAGAGACAGAAATAGAAAAAAGAATAGAGGACTGTGCCAGATAGAGAGAAATGAGAAGAGAGGTGTGTGTGGCAGATAGAAAGAAATAGTGAAAGACGTGTGTCATAGATAATGAACAAACAAACCTCGTATTACTATTTTTTTGTATTGATTTTAATTGCTCAAAACATATGTTTATACAAAAAAAAGTGAAAAGACAAAAGCAGTATGTGACAGATAGAGAGGAATAATAATAATAATAATAATCTTTATTTCGTACTCTTAGTACATGAACATAGTATGCAGTGTGTAATTGAATAATTTAGTGCAGGTAATACAATTCAGTGTATGATACAATTAATTATCAAGACAGAAAAAAGATAATAACTGATTCAGTTCATCCGACGTAAAGTTGGTGTTTTTCTGATCTTGCATGCATAATACGTCATTAATAGCTCCGGCTGACATCATATCGGCTGATATGGGACTATTTGCATCAATTATTGTATTCGTGAAAAATAGGTCAACAATATTATACTTGTCCATACAGACAAATTTGTGATAAAATTAAGGCTGTTGCTGGCCGCGGAACGGCTTCCACGTAAACATAGCAAAGCACACAATTTAACACATGTATTATCACTCTTGAGGTTATTTACAAAAAAGTTTAAAAAACGTAGATGTAATTGTCCGTCGACCGGTAATGAAAGGTTACCATGACAGATGTACAGAAAAAAGGAGAGAGTGAGAGATGAAAAAGAATTAAAAAAGAGGAGAGTGAGTGAGAGAAAGAAAGGAAACAAGAGGAGAGTGAGTGAAAGATAGAGAGAAAGGATAAAAGAGGGGAGTGAGTAGAAGATAGAGAGAAAGGAGAAAAGAAGAGAGTGAGTGAAAGAAAGAAAGAAAGAAAGGAATCAAGAAGAGAGTGATTGAAAGATAGAGAGTAAGAAGAAAAGAGGGGAGTGAGTAAAAGATAGAGAGAAAGGAGAAAAGAAGAGAGTGAGTGAGAGAAAGTAAGAAAGGAAACAAGAAGAGAGTGATTGAAAGATAGAGAGAAGGGAGAAAAGAGGGGAGTGAGTAAAAGATAGAGAGAAAGGAGAAAAGAGGAGAGTGAGTGAGAGAAAGTAAGAAAGGAAACAAGAAGAGAGTGATTGAAAGATAGAGAGAAAGGAGAAAAGAGGGGAGTGAGTAAAAGATAGAGAGAAAGGAGAAAAGAGGAGAGTGAGTGAGAGAAAGAAAGAAAGGAAACAAGAAGAAAGTGATTGAAAGATAGAGAGAAAGGAGAAAAGAGGGGAGTGAGTGAAAGATAGAGAGAAAGGAGAAGAGAGGAAAGTGAGAGAGAGATAGAGAGAAAGGAGAAGAGAGGAGAGTGAGTGAGAGAGAGATAGAGAGAAAGGAGAAGAGAGGAGAGTGAGTGAGAGATAGAGAGAAAGGCGAAAATTGTTGTATGTGAAAGGGAAGAGGAGATGAGTGTGTGTCATACAGGAGAGTGTAGTATGATGGTATTTTGGGGACATTGAGGGGAGAGGGGAGTATAATGTTATTTTGGGGCTATTGAGGGTAGAGTGGAGTATGATGTTATATTGGGGACATTGAGGGGAAAGTGGAGTATGATGGTATTTTGGGGACGTTGAGGGGAGAGTGGAGTATGATGGTATTTTGGAGACGTTGAAGAGTGGAATTGTCATATTCAGGACAGTGACACGTTTGTGAAATCGTCCATCAATATAGATTACTACAGACAGAGCTAATCCTGACATGATGTGGGACATCAGCTGCCGTGTCAGTCTGAGTGTCATACACACTATGTCACGGTCTACTGGAGATCAGTTCATAGTCGAGCGAAGATTAACAACACACTATCAATAACTAATACACATTAATAACCACAGCCATGCGGAAAACAGAACAAAAAAAGAAATGTATCTCTCAGTAGGAAGTGTAGGTGCATTATTATGGTGGAAATCAAATATGTGCACATAATAAATTTTGTATATACTCATTTTTTAGGACGTTTTAATTTTACAGTGGTTAATTTTTGCAGTGGTTAAACCTGCCTCCTTAGAAAGTCGGAGATCACGGGTTCAATGAAACAAAATGCTCATTTTCCCTGCTCAATGGTAAAGATTTAATATTGTGCGAAGCCTCTGCAATTGAAAAGTAGTGAGTTCGGCCTCAGATCGCCAGAGTGTGAATATCGAGTTTTGTGAGTGGAGGGTAGTGTCATCTCATTTATCTCACCATCCTCAGGAGGTTGCCTAATGATCCAGTTTAGCCTATATGTGCACAAAGGTGGCCTGAAGCCCCATTCATTTTATTTTCCCACCCCACAAACATACACACATTTCCCCAGACGACAGGACAACCACCCCAGACCCTCTTACAGCCTGGGAGACGGTCACATCACCAACTGAAGCTGGGTATTAGTGCGCATAATGACGTCATCAACCATGTCACCTTCACGTCACCTCCGCAGCCCGGTGTAGGCCCATCCCGTATCTCTGTGGTAACCATGGTAACGGGGCTAGGCCGGCAACTGGGGCTCAATCTTCATTAGGAATCAGCAATCCCAGAACGAAAAGAAATACGCCGGTACAATGCTGGGCCAGCGCAAACCCTTGAAGCCCTTTCGCTGCATATCTACCATGTGCTGTACCTTGGATACAATATGATGATATATTCCAATAAAATATAAAAACGTTTTGAGGTTCAATTTGTGATATATCACAATATATATTTGGTAAAATATGCATATTTTAATTGAACGCAAATGACTGGGACATTTCATTATTCGATACAGTTACCAGTCGCCATATAGGTACGTGCTTTAATTTTTTTTAAAACACATCACTACATTATTTTCTTTGTCGGACCACTATGTTCTAAGCCGGGGATGAAGAGTTATTGCTACACCTAGTACAGAACAATTATCATGGTAGGCCTATGGTATTAAAATCAGTCAGGTGTGACTAAGCTGTTAATTATAAGGGATACTCATTATGTTCGGATGTGTTTTAAGTCAGTTAAAATCCTCGGAGTTCTACATTCTTAGCTGTGAAAAAAGCCTCGGCCTTTGGCCTCGACCCTTTTCACAGATAAGAAAGTAGAGCTCCTTGGGCTTTATCATATATAAAGTAAGTATTAGGGGGGGGGGGTTCGTTTACAGTGATATTAGCTTTGATGTGCGGGAGCAAACGAAAATTACAAAATTAATTGATATATGAAAAAAGAGAGAGGACTAGATAAATATAACATACACTCTGTATCGGATAAAGCCCGAGGAACTCAACATTCTTAGGTGTTCCGAGGAGCTCTCTTAGCTGTCGAGGCCGAAAGCCGAGGCCCTTTTCTCAGCTAAGAATGTAGAGCTCCGAGGGATTTAACTGACTTAAAACACACCCGACCCTAATGAGGATCCCTCCTAATCAACAGCTCGGCCACACCTGACTAATTATAGGCATACTAATTGGTCTCTACTTGATAAACAATAACTCTCCATTCCCGGCTTAGAAGCTAATAATGTAGTGATGCGTTTTAATTTTTGTTAATAAAAATTACAAAATATTTTGCCACGTGATTATACTCTGCGACTCGTGATGTTTTTAAACTTATATTGCTGATAACTATATTGCTGTTATAATATCTTAAATCAGGTGTATTTGCTGTAAAAAAGTGGTGAAAAAGAATATAATCAAATTGATAAGTATTGTTATGGTTTACAAAGTGATTTTAATCAAATCTTTTTCGCCAAAGAAAATGCTTAAAAAAACTTTGTATGTTATATATAAAGAACGCCTCTGACACCTGATATCACTTTATAACTGTGACTAGCTGCTCATAACTTTACACTCACGTTTCAGCATACCTAGATCTCCCTCAGATGTCCACAATAGGCCCACGTCCTAGTTACCCAGATGTCCCTCACACGTTCACAATAGACCCACGAGTCTCCCTTACATTCTCATACGTGAAAGCAACTGAAATTGGATACGGGGACACAATGCAACACCATTCTGTCACACAGTATAATGCTCTGCCAACAAAATCACGAAATGTTGAACTAATGTTGTTTTGATGTTGGCCCATCGTCTACGACGCTGGCCCAACATCAAAACAACATTGGCCGTAGGAAACGTTTTTGCGGAGTAGCTTTCGTGGTGCTACCCAGCAAACACGAGCGGTGGCCCAATGTTGGTTTAGTGTTGGCCCACCGCCTACGACGCTGTCCCTGCATCAGAACAACCTTGGTTTTACGCCCCTGTGTTTTCTGTCTGGCTTTTGAGGAGCAGGCCACTTTTGAATCTGTCTCGGAACGGTTAACTAGTGAACAATTCACAGACACAAAATGCCGTAAAATCTCATCACTCGCTTCAGTTACTACATTTCATGTGCTTGTTGCATCCCCCAATTTCATCAAAAAGAAATGCAACTTCCACGTTGGTTCAACGACGGCCCAATGGTTGCTGCGCTGGGCTAACCTTAAGCTAACGTTAGGCAGGCAATAAGTGTTTCTTTGGAATCTGTGTGTGTGACCGGAAGTGCCTGGACTGTCTATTAAAGCGCATGCTCATGGCGTAACAGGCCTATTTTATTATTATTATTGTCTTGGCTTTCCCCGTAGAGAGTTACTGAAGAAGGTGACATTGTAAAATGTATATCAGGCCTCTATATAAGTAAGTTTCACCCACTTGAAGTTGTGGGTCGCGATAGCAAGACACAACTTCAAGTTGGTGAAAATTTAAATTATTTAATTTAGCGATTTAATCCTTCCAGTGCGGAAGCTTTAGACGTCAGAATAATATTCTGACGTCTGCAGTCGATGCCCGCAATGAAAGTGTATTTTTTATAAAGGCCGTAGACTCATAACATAGGTATTCAAATGAAGCAAAAAGATCTAAACTTTTAAGCTGGTTATGGTTCTAATACAACAATAGTCTTTGTGCTACAATGTGTAGATCATCTTGTGCTTATTTTATTTATAGAACAAAGCCGAGGAGCGCTACATTCTCAGCTGTGGAAAAAGGTGAGGTCGAAAACCGAGGCCTTTTCCACAGCTAAGAATGTAGCGCGCCGAGGGTTTTAACCAACTTAAAACACACCCGATCATAATAGGGATCCCTCATAACCAACAGCGCGGTCACACCTGACTGATTATAGCACCATAGGTCTGCCATGATAATTCATCTGTACTTGATCAACAATGACTTGATAAACAATAACCATTCCCGGATTAGAATGTAGTGGTCGGACAAAGCAAAAAATGTAGTGGTGTTTTTTAACTCTGGTTTTGGTGCCGGGAACTGATTATCAGTTTACCTATATTTTATGTGTACATATCACAGAATTCATCATCTACTGTGTATATTTTCAATATAACGTGTCCTTTAACAATTATTATTTTTAAACTAAACTATATCTTGGGTTTACTTACATGATAATTATGCCTATACTTAAAACTGGCAAACAATTGGTCTTATATCATAAATTATTTCATTATATTTTAATTCTTTGGTTGACAGGCCTGGTAGAGGTCGTATCGACCTGTTCCCGTCAAACAAAGTTGATAACAAGATGGAAGATTTTACTCAATGATTAATGACGATGATGTATTTTTTTATATGTTTTCAATTGAAAAGTCAAATAAATAAAGAAACCTTTCTTTCCGAGAAGGTCATATAACTCCAGCCCAACCCTTAAGCGCTGAAATATTTTTGTATAACCCACGGAGACCAATGTTTTTTTTCAATTTGAAATCATCATAAATGTCTTAGTTGCCTCTTTTCGCTTCATATGAATAACTATGTTATGGGTCAACGACCATTAGAAATATTTTTCCTCTTTCAGTGCGGGGATAGACTTTAGATGTCAGAATCTGACGTCTACAGACGTCAGATTCTGACGTCTAATGTCGATAGACGTCAGATTCTGACGTCTAAAGTCGATCCCCGCGATGTAAGGTTTAAACCCGTGTATTATCGCTTGACCAGGCTGATGCATTATAAGACTCCAGAACAGCCATTCTAAACGGCATTATAAATGTTTACAAATGACCTGGTGCCGATCCAATCAGGGACTAGGACGCTCTTAGGGGCGGGGTTGGTGGCAGGGGTCAAATTTCCTCCATAAACCTGCCTAATCCAGAACGGGGTTTATCACGATAATGCACTGATCCCTGTTCATGTATATGGTATGGACGCAGACAAGGGTCCAGAAGAAAATCTAGCTTATAGGCTGCTAGTATGACAGTAGATAATATGTTATTATACCTGTTAAAATACGATTAGAGTCGTACTCGCCGCTTGAAGGACTAAGACAAATGAAATTAAATGAATGGGGTTTGGGCCACCTTTGTGCACAGATAGGCTAAACTGGGCCAGAAGAACCTCCTGCGGATGGTGAGATGATATGTAGGCCATGTTATTGTACAGGCGCAGACGGCAGTCCAAGAGAAAACCTGGCTTAGAGACTGTTATTTTAACAATGGAGAATATGTATTATAAATATGCAATGTTGAATGAATAGGCTAAACTGGTCCAGGAGAACCTCTAGGATGGTGAGATTAAAGAGACAATACTGCCTTCCAGACATAGGATTTGAAATTCGAGCCCTGGTGGTCTGAGGCCGATCACACTACCTCTCGGCCACGGAGGCTCCCCACAATATTGAATATGCAATGTTATATTATGAATATGTAATTATGAATGCAGCATGTTATATTATGAATAAACATACAGCTGTCGGATCCAGGGGCAATCTCCCTAAGAAAAAATAACATTTATCTTTTCCTAACCGTCTCCTATTTCCATTAGAAAAGTTACTCCTAACTTTTCTAGTGGAAATAAGAGACAGTTGGCATAAAATAATTGTTAGACTTTTCAGTGAGACAGTACAACGAATCTATCTTGTAGGCCTACAAGTTCAATTGAAGCCAATTTAAAACACAAAGGCAGATTTCCTGAACTTGAAAGCAAGTTATTTATAGAGATGGATAGGTTTTTCAGGTTCAGCGATTTCATTCAGAAGAGCAACAAATTCGGTGATTGGTCAAGCTGAAACCAGCGTGAGAAAATCGC
This sequence comes from Flabesymbios commensalis, assembly GCA_964017125.1. Lineage (NCBI taxonomy): Eukaryota > Metazoa > Annelida > Polychaeta > Terebellida > Flabelligeridae > Flabesymbios > Flabesymbios commensalis. Next base: position 1,103,020 of record OZ024905.1, read on the forward strand.
TCCAATAAGATTGACAACGTAAAAAACATCCCATCGCTTTTGTGTCTGGTTGAACTGTGACGAGCGCGTGTGATCTGTTATGTTGCTATTGTGTTCTTTGAAACATTGTCAGCTGATACTCTTTATTTTATTTTATATTAGACACAATCAGATGTAGGCCTATATAAAAATACGCATATATAAATATTATAAACATAGAAGTACGTGGCGCCAGTTGACCAGCACCTATGCGAGGACACCAACCTCTACACAAAAGCAAGCAAGTATACTTCTTGTGGTAAAATCAATAAAGGTGACTGAGAGAATAATGCTTGAGGTAAATTAACAGTTAAAATAAGCATGGGCAATTTTCATTCAAAGGTTACTCAATTGTATCTCTTTCAGCGAGGGATTAATCATTTTATATATGCTACTAAATATTTTAAATTGCACTACACTATTATTCCAAATTATCGAAATCAAAACGGTAAATAAATATGTTGGACATTTGAAGCTGGAAATTGCGTCAGCAATTCCATCTGCAAATGAATGAGACCTCGACACTGACAATTCAGCTCTGGTTGCTACAGCAGGATGGTGACAAACGAGCATTGAGTGAGAAGCGGTAAATCTTCTGTTTTTGCTTTACTAATCTCATCCATCAGCTAATGACTGATGATCATCTCCTAGATTTCATGCCCCCCATAGAATCCATCTGACAAACTGTTTCTGAGTTATGGATTTTTCTATTTTGTAAAAATATGACGCGGATTTCACATATATGTGAAAATGTCATCGGGTAAATATCACGGAGAGAACGGCAATGTAAGGATAGCACAGTCAAATCTCATCGTACCCAACAAACACGAGGCATTCACCCATTGCCGTTTCAATGTTGGCCCACCGTCTTCGACGCTGGCCCTAGAATTGAAACCGCATTGGGCGAATGCCTTGTTTTTGTTGGGTAGTCAACCAGTAAATCTGCGCCAGAGGAAATGCTGGGATAAATACGAGGTCAAGACATCGATCATAACGCCTCTGTACCATCGTCTACGACGCTGGCCCATTATTACATACCCCATTAATTCTCGTCTTTCAGTTAAAATTAAAGAAAAACTAAAAGACAGAAAACTACAGTTTGGGGGCACAACTCCACCCCGACCACCGACCCTGAAGATTATATCCCTTTTTAAAAGTGTCCAAATTGTGGTGTTTTAAAAAAAGACAATATTCACTTATATACAAAAAAAGGACCCAATAATAGGATAGTTTTACATACATGTATATAACGCCATGGAGAAGGTGCTGAAAAGAAACAATATCAAACACCAGATCTGAGGAGGCACTATCGATCACGTCTGATGTAAAAGTATAATCCGGGTCTAGGTGAAGGATGGCGTTTATTATAGGTGGATCCGCCTTATGGCTGGATCCATCCCATAATCAGCCTAGCTTGCTAACATGTAGCTATTTATAGTTTGCCCCTCAGTCAGGCCAGACACCCAGAATCAATTTTCTTCTGTGTCGCCACATGATTAGACCCCCCGCAGAGGTCAGCCACCAGTCATTTCCCATCCCTGTGATTAAAGTAGAAACCACACTGCTCTCTGGGACCTAAAGCGTCATATTGGACACTCAAATTAGTGTCCCAATGGACACATTACTTTCTATGTAGTCATATACAATCTTAAACGAGATTTTATATCTTGTTTTTAACATGTTTAAATAAGAAACTGAACGTTTGAATGAATTGGTGGAATAACACTAGAATAAATGAATGAATGAAATAATGAATGAATGAATGAATGAATGGATGAATAAATAAATGAATGAATGAATGAATGAATGAATGAATGAATGAATGAATGAATGAATAAATGGTTGAATGAATCAATCAATGAAAATATTCAATTAATGAATGTACAGTATTTACAAATCAATGAATCATTGAATGGATGAAGGAATGAAGCGAAGAAACGAGCGAAAAGACGAACACATAAAAAAATAAAATAAACGAGCGAGCGAGCGAACGAACGAACCAACAAACGAGCGAGCGAGCGAACGAGAAAACGAGCTTTAACGAAAGAAAGAATGAACCAGCAAAAGGAAAAATGAATGAATGAATGGATGAATGAATGAATGAATGAATGAATGAATGAATGAATGAATGAATAAATGAATGAATAAATGAATGAATGAATAAATGTATGAAATGAATGAATGAATGGAATGATGAATGAATAAATAAATAAATAAATAAATAAATAAATAAATAAATGAATGAATGAATGAATGAATGAATGAATGAATAAATGAATGAATGAATGAATGAAAGCTGTGTAGACAAACACTGTAGCCATGCACCTGATGTTGAAGCTATGTAAATCCGACGAGGTGATTGATGACAGCCCACCATATTCACAGCTTTGGGGGCTTCAGTCCACTCCATATCAAATATTGACAAAAACGACCAGAATGATGGACGGAGCCAAAGTGAATTTAGCGCAACACGATGTGATGGTTTCTAACAAATGGGAAAAAAACAGATAGCTAACCCTGCACCCGCTAAGGTATCCTATTTAAATCTTCACCCACTTGAAGTTGTGTCTCGCTGCCGCGACCCACAACTTCAAGTGGGTGAAAATTACTCACATTTGATTATTTGTGACAAAATATTTGTAAATTTTGATGCTTAAACACACATTTAATTTTCAATAGCATTGAATTTATGGGCTAAGAAATCACGTGTGGAAACGCTTCTAATTGTGTCTACCGCTTACAAGGCTAAGGTGACGTATGCTCTATATCATCACGTGGCTCCGTATCTCATTAGTGTAATGGGTACGTGTAGGCTAAACTGGGCAAGGAGAACCTCCTGAGGATGGTGAGATGAATGACAGAAGGACAGACAAAAAATTCGAAATTCTGAGGCCGAGCGCGCTACCTCTCGGTTGAATCTTTACGAGTGAGCGGGGAAGAAACATCTTTTTTTTTAAAACTTGAAGGCCAGAGTGACTGTCAAACTATTGCTGCAAGAGTTATACGTGGAAGGATCATAGAGTTAAGTTCTTAAATCTATGGAAGGATGGACTATGATAAGGTAACTTGATCGGTGATTGGCCAACGTAATGTCACATTTGACACAGTTGTAAAGGGTCAAGCTCGAGATCACCAGACACCAGTTTTTGAGGCATTACAGAAAAAACCTAAAGGCTCTGTAGCAGGGGCAACCTAGCTGTGCTAGTCTGGCCCTGGTAAGGGGGCTGAAAGGCCACATGCACCGTACGCTAATAGGTTAACCCCTTAGGCGCTAGGAAAGACAATTACTGTTGTCAATGTGTTTTTTTGACTGATTGAACATCACTGTTATCGGAATTTAAATTCAGCATCACAATTTTCAAATATTTGATCTGAAATTAAACTAAATTAGTATGATTAATTTTCACCCACTTGAAGTTGTGGGTCGCGGTAGCGAGACGCAACTTCAGATGGGTGAGAATAAATAATAAAAAAGATACCTTAGCAGACAATACGTTAAACAGACAAAGCATCATGTCTGGTCATTCTCAACAAGATAATATCACGGGGCTCTCCTGTTTGAATTGGACATTGTCATTCATTGTCCAACTTAATTTGCTAATGTATTTGGCTCTAGTGGTTTTTGAACGGCGTATTCCATTCAAGAGGGAGGAGTAATGGACAAGCCGTGATGTTAATCTAAATAATAATAACTAGATTGCCTGGAGAACATGCACCTGAAGTCTTCAATAGTATAGAAGTAAATTGATTAAGTGGACAAAAAATAATTTGATTATTTTGCCTGCAGTATATGGTATTACCAAAGATGACGTCCATCATCTTGGGTATTAGGTTTAATTTTGTGTATTATGCCATAAATGCTTCATACTGAACACTATGTATTTTAACTCATTCAGTGCGGGGATAGACATTAGACGTCAGAATCTGACGTCCATGGACATCAGATTTTGATGTCCAAAGTCGATCCCCGCAGTGAAAGCTATTTTTTACAATGGCCGTAGATCCATAACATAGGTATTCAAATTAAGTGGAAAGAGCTGACTAAGACATTTACGATGACTTCAAATTAAAGAACCCTTTTGTCTCCATGGTTTATGCAAAAAATATTTCAGTGCCGTAAGGGTCAATACTGCTCATATTATGAATATGCCAAGGAGAAAGAACGAAATTCGATAGATTCGTAGATCTGAATGTGCGAGGCGCGTAGCACCGAGTATATTCGGATCTACGAATCTATTGTAATTGAATTCTTTCTTCGACTTAAAATACAAAGAATATGTGTAGATGTTCCAAGATTTGATATAGAAAACCTCAATTTCAATGTCAATATGGCTAAACCATGAAATACTAGACATGCAGTTTCACGGGTAAACACGTACATTGTGCTCGACCTAAGCAGTACAAAATAACAGTAGATTCGCAGATCTGAATCTACCGTTTTCACAATACTGTAGACTGGCGTCACGAGTGTATTTTAATAGGTTAGAAAGCCTTGCCCTATAATTAATGTCATGCACTTTCCGTGTTCACTCAGCTCTGCAAAGGAAAAAGGCAGTATCTGCTTACACGTAAAGTAAGCAGATACTGCCTTTTGTCTTTGCTGAGCACTGGTATAGTTATAGTTTTATACCAGCAGACGCGTCTTCTACAGAGAGTGATAAACCAGTTTAATCATTGAAATGTGACACGTAGCTGTTGTTCTAGGCATTATATTTCACTATAATCAATATGTATTACTCTATTTTATGAAGTCAAACAGCAGTAACTGCTTACCTTGCGAGTGCACAGTTACTGCTGTTTGACTTTCCCCTGTACGATCGTGTACAGATTGGATTTAAATGTCTCAGACATTTGACATATGGCCGTCATAATATCACCGAGTGCGGTCTGCTAAAATTAAATTGAACAATTGATTTAAAATTCTCACGGAATATAGATCGACTGCGAGCAGGACTCGGTGGCTTATCCAATCCGTGATGCTGGGTAAATACTGGGATAATGTTTGCTGTTGATGCAATTATCCCTTTATCCACAAAGTTAGCTTATTGAAATTTTCACCCATTTGAAGTTGTGTCTCTCCACCGCAGCCCATAATTTCAAGAGGGTAAAAAATAATCAAATATACACAAATTTGAATCAAAACATAATCTTAGTACAGCAAATGTAGGCCAAAAGCTCATTTTCCTCTCTAATAAATAATAAATAAAAACACTTAAAAGACGTCATCAGCAGTAAAAAATGATATCGAACTTGCCGAACGGCCATTCTAACGTTTGATATATACCGTATGTAAAACATATATGTCGATTTATTGAAAAAAAAAAAATCGCATAATAGTATGGGAAATTTGAGCACTTTGATGAAAAAAAACATACCCACCTAAATATTGTATGCACAGTAAAATCACAATATCAGCAACATTACAATATTAACAGCAGCACGATATCAATATATATAAACATCACAATATTGCAATATCCCCAATATCAACAGGCCGTTTACTTGGCATCTCTCAATCCGCAGGAGTTTTAGATTATTCTCAAGCACGCGAGAAACGTGAGACCTGTCCGGGCGGCGATTATCCGGTACCGCCCGGTACTGCCCGGTACTGGGCCAGCACAGAGCCAGTAGTGGGATAAATTTTAAACCCAGCAAGCGCAAGACGTTTATCCAATGCTGGGGAAATGTTGGGCCACCGACTACGACGCTGGCCCAACATTAAACCAACATTGCATCGTCATCTCGTGTCTGAGGTTGACTGAAATTCTGGGATTAGTAATCTATATGAGCGATAATTGGGTGATTTGTATGCGCCAGGGACTAAAATTGCTGTCATAGATATTCGGATATCTGACTGATTCAGTGACCTACTCCAGGGGTCAAGGACATGACATGTCCCATTACTGGAATCAGTCATATGACACGACCTAATTCACTAATCAATGGTGTCACATTTTACAGATCTCTCCGTTTTCTACGAATTTTTTCAACAAATCTACAGACAATTTATTTTATTTTTGTTGTCTTTACTGATTTTTTTGAAAATAAACGTTTATAAGCTCGCAAAAACACATTTTTTCCTTTCCTTGAGAAATCTATTTAGTATTGATATTTATTTGTTGTGTGTTAATTTATGAAAGTATATTGAATTACACAAAAAAAATGATTACAGAGTGAAAATTTCCACTTGCGCGGTTCATTAAAGCGTTGAGAAATTCTAATCTCGACACCAAGTTAAAAAACAATTCCGAAAAAACCCCATTTCCATTGGGAAACACTGCTATGCTGATATACACGTAAAAATAATGAAGCTCATTTGTACAGAAATTGAGAATAATGTAGATTCTCCCAGCGCGCAGTCATCATTAAAAGAGATGAATTGCTACGTGTCACTAAACATAACGAGAACATTAATATGTCTGACTCCTTCCCATATATAAATGACAGAGCTCTGCGCATGTAGAGCTTTTTTTGTGTCAAACTGATAAAATATATGTCGGTTTTATGTTCTTGCTTACTTTTCTAGCCTGAATTAAATCCATGTCATGATTTGATTTTTTGTTAATTTTCACAAGTCGCCGCATGACTAGAAAATAATGTGTGTAAAATGTCATGGAAATAGACTGAGAAATGAGCACAATTCCTTCACCCTGATATAAACGGTAACATTAAATGGTGCATGGTGACTGTAACAGATGTAAAACACCTTATATAAATAAAGCAGACAATAAAACGTAACGTGGTTATCAGGCAAAGGGTTGAGGTGCTGGGTACATTATTAAGCAGTGTATTTGGATATTATGTATCTGTAAAATGTATTGTACATGTCAGTATAATAATTGAATATATACATCTAGGCCTATATCAGTCCCAGCAATGAAAGTGTTAAGGGGCACAAACCCCCCCCCCCCCCCCCACACACACACATCGGATCCTCTGACGTACTACACGCGTCCCGTCATACGCTCTGTGACGTCACACGGTCACAGGAAGCAAATCTATGACGGCCTGACCACGCATGCGTGAACTCCTGATTGATTACATTATCCACGCGCGGTTTGACGATTATTCAACCCCGATTCATCTGAGAAAATTCATTAGATCGTCCCTTGGGCGGGGCGAGGGGGGCACGAATGGTTAGCACTATCACCATTCACGCCGGGAAAGAAGCAAAATAATTCTTCTGCGTCTACTCCGCATCCACTTAACTCGTAAAGATTCAATATTGTGGAGAGTATCTGCGACCAAGGGCAGTGGTAAGGCTGCCTGCTGGTTCGAACCCCTCTCTGGCATTCAAGTTTCAATGAAACAAAATGCTTCTTCCCTGCTCATTCGTAAAGATTCAATATTGTGTTGAGCCTCCGTGACCCAGAGGTAGCGCGCTCGGCCTCAGACCACCAGGTTTCGAATTTCGAGTCCTGTGTCTGGAGGGCAGTGTCATCTCACTAATTCATCTCACCATCCTAAGGAGGTTCTCTTGCCCCAGCTTAGCCCATATGTGCACACATGTGGCATAAAAACCCATTCATCCATCCATCTGCCACCAAGAGGCAGCGAATCCATCTGAGAAAAATCCTTAACCCATATCCAGGTGGGCGCGACTATAGTTGTTTTTCATTCGCTTTATTGGGTTAAATCACTGTTATTGGAAAAAAGAAATGAAATGAAATTAAATGAATCGGGCTTTAGGCCACTTTTGTGCACATATAGGCTAAACTGAGGATAGTGAGATGATTGAGATGACACTGTGCTCCAGACACAAGATTCAAAATTCGAGCCCTGGCGGTCTGAGGCCGAGCACGCTACCTCTCGGTCACGGAGGCTCCCCACAATACTGACTTTCACACGTGGATGGGGAAGAAACATTTTTGTTTCTTTCAAACCGCCGAGACCGGGAACCGAACCCCGAACTCCGGCGTGAAAGGCAGCGGTGCTAACCACTACCCTAGGGCCCCCGCCCTGGGATAGAAATGAGTGTTTAAGCATACAGATTTAAAAGTGTTTGTTCTCAAATTAAACAATTATGAGTAATTTTCACCCACTTTAAGTTGTGAGACGCGGTAGCGAGACACAACTTCCTAAGGGTGAAAATTTAAATTATTCAATTTAGCGCTTTAACCCCTTAAAGCCCTCACGATGCATTAAAGCATCATTTTACATCCCTGAAAACACACTTAATTTCCCTATAACTAGGGGTTTTAGAATTAAAATTTCAATGAAACTGGCTTACCAATACATGGTAATTTTCTTTAATTTTCACCCTCTTCAAATCATCTTCATCCGCTACAAGTCGAGAATTGCGACAGCAATTCGCGGCTTGTTGTGGATGAAGATGACAATGGTAATCTCAGGAATGAAAGGGTTAAAGATTAAATCACCGCTAAAATACCACCCGCCTTTTGAATATCAATATGTACGTTTTAAATCCATTTAACACTTTAACCCTTAAAGCGCCTAATATTTTTCAAAAAAAAATTAAAGAACAAAGGTTTTATTTCAATTTGAAATCATCATAACTATCTTATTCAGCTCTTTCTGATTCATTTGAATACCTATATTATGGGTCTACTGCCAGTAGAAGTATTTTTGCTCTTACAGTGCGGGGATCGACTTTAGTTGTCAGAATCTGCGTTTACAGACGTCAGATTCTGAGGACTAAAGTCGATCCGGCACTGCAAGGGTTAATGACAATTCGCGATTAAAGTTATTTTTTAAACCTTGACACGCAAAAATATAGGAAAAACATTTGCACGCACTTTAAGTTGTGTCCTTCTATCGCGACCCACGCAATAAAAAATACTTTAATATGTAAAAGTAGAGGTGCAAGTTTATAGTCTGATAACATAAGACTTTTCAGCTGACTTTACATCTTACCCCCTGGTCACTGGACTTGTTCATGTGTGTGCCATTTCAACTCCACAGAGAGCATTCAGTCCTGTAGCCATTTCGGCGCATTGAACTTATCGTACACATTGCCATCTCTGTCCTACCAGGTACTCATTTACACTTGAGTCAAGTGAAACATGTGAAGGTAAAGTGCGTTGACCAATTATACAACATACAACAATTATACAACATCTAAACATGTTATACAACATCTAAACATGTTAAAATATTGAGAGGGGGGAACTTGATATTTCTGGGCCAGGATAACATCACGAGAATGGTGAGATGAATCAGATGACACTGTCCTCCAGATAAAAGACACAGGATTTGAATTTCGCGCCTCGGCGGTCTGAGGCTGATCACTCTACCCCACAATATTGAATCTTTACGAATGAGCTAGGAAGAAACATTTTGTTTCTTTGAAACTTGAATACAAGAGCAGGGTTCAAACACGTGATCTCCGACTTTCCAAGCAGGCAGCTTTAACCACCGCACCAGCCCCCCCCCCCCCCCCCATTTGAGCAATTGGAGGAGACATGAATAATGTGTATATCTGGCCATGAGCGATCCATTTGCTGCCACTTATTATGACGCTCCTCTAAATCCTTTTACCATTCATTATATCTGATGGTAATTTAGTTGATGACTGATGTAAAAAAGAGAGCCAGTTAAATGTCTAAGATGCAATCGACACCCGATACAACGACTGAGGCGGAATAATGTTCATTTGAAAGAATTCCACGGGTGTAAATCACGTGACACAATGCTCTGTGCTCATTGGCTGAAAGTAAATGCGAGCCACCTTGTTGATCCGTAAATGTGGCATCACGTGATACAATACCCTGTGCTCATTGGTTGATCCGTGACGCTGCGCGGGAAATGTGGCGTGCTCGCTGGTCGCGCTTTGAATCCCTTGTAGCCAGTCTGTCAACTACCACTCGCACATTGCAAGCATCAGCACCTCTTCTCAAGATTTGTTCACAGTTTTACAGCTTTAACTTTCCCTCTAACACAAGGCATTGACTCAATTCTGGTTCAATGTTGGGCCATCGTTTCCGACGCTGGCCCAGCATTGAACCAGCATTGAGTCAATGTCTGGTGTTTCTTGAGTTGTCGCTTTTGTAACGAGTACGTTCCAATAACCACATAAGATTCTATTGTTGAACACACTAATACAGCGTAACCGTATTTCAAACAAGCGCTAGAAATATATATTCCAAGATTTGATTGAATAGAAAGTTGCATTTTAATCTATTTGTAGGCCTATATATAGCCCTCACTACATGGCTCAGATTAGAACACAACACATAATATCTGAATGTTAAGATCCCCACATTATCACAAATGGTTATAATGGACGTTTAAACCATAAAAGCGCTGAAATATGGATAAATAAACCAGCAGACCAAATGTTTTTATTAATTTGAAATCATCGGAAATGTCCTAATTAGCTATTTCCGCGACCTATTTTATGGGTCCACGACGGGGATCGTGCGGGGATCGACAATTCAGACGTCAGACTCTGATGTCAAATGTCCCCCCCCCCCCGCGCTGAAAGGATTAATAAAAGATGTTGTGCCGCAATAGTTGTAGGAAATAAATTTATTGTCGTTATTATTTTTGCACATGTTTTATTAAAACATCAATATTAAGTACCTTCCGCGCCAAAATCACGTAATATATTTCATGCATGGGGGTGTAATACCAGTAGTGTTCGACCTTAATCCTGAAAGCGCTAATTTATTTTGGTAGACACCATGGAGACCAAAGGGTTTTTTCAATTTGAAATCATCATAAATGTCTCAATTGAATCTTTCCGATTCATCGGAACGACTATGTTCTACGGTCATTATAAAGAGTTTAATTCTTTCATCGCGGGGACCATCTTTATGCGTCAGAATCTGACGTCTAGAGACGTCAGATTCTGACGTATAAAGACGGTCCCCGCGATGAAAGAATATACTATATAACTGGGCGCCCTCACTTTACAGGAGATAGATACAGAGATCTCCATCTCTACTCGGTGTGAGCAGTTGAATGAATTAGTCACCAGAGAGCGCTGCAATCAGCAAGGTCAAGGCCGTGTACATGGCTGCAAAACGAGGCAGATCAACGCCAGAACGAGGCAGATCAACAAGTGTCTTCTCCCAACACATGACCTTGACCTCCTGTCAAACCGCATCACAACCTCCTTATGGCGGTCTACATCCGCTGCGGGAATTATTAATGACGTCATTTTGACGTGTCGTCACGTGGTTGTCCCGGTAAAATCATATCATACGAATGAGACAAACAATCTGATTGGATATCAACCATCATGTGACCGTGTCATGTGACAAGGAGACGTCTTGGATAGATTATAAATGTAAAACTCATCTCATAATTATTCCAACATTTAACGAACATAGGCAACGATATTGTAAAGTAAACACTAGAAGTTGGCTTTACCCTTACAGCGCGGGGATCGACTTTAGACGTCAGATTCTGATGTCTAATTCAAAGGGAGTCATTCAAGAGTCCATAATTAAGGACCTATCTCTTTTCAGTTTCAAAAGGTTGGTAAGTATTTACGGCAGTGCGTATGATCAAGAACTATATATATAAAGTTCTTTATCACATACTGCTCTACACCACATTCATCTTAAAACTGCCTACATTTTCTTAATTTACTGCCACCGACACATGTTTTTCCCGTTTCCCTGGTGATCGTATTGTGCCAGTCAGCTATACATTTAAATTAGGAGAACCTGTTATGAGTCATCTATGCGTAGACACGTTATTGCATAGAAAGGTCAGCCCTGCGCGAAATTAACGTCGATACACTGGTCTCAACCTTAGCTCGACAAGGCCGCCACTAACGTGATCGCCTAGTTACATTGAGAAGGGAGAAACAAGGATATTTATTTGAAAACCCCACACATAATCAGCAGGGTTCGAACCCGGGACGCTTGCATGACTGGCGACGAAGTCAGGCGCTATAACCATTGCGCCACGTCCCCTTCTCGCATAAAGAGAGTCTGTTAGTACCAGCTTTTATATGTGAGCTCTCCAAAGACTTAGCATCTCGTAATCATGAAACCTTCGTCCACCCTCGACGATGATGGCCCAACATTAAAACAACATTAGTTTAACCCTTATAGCGGTGAATTATTTTGGTATAACCGATGGAAATCAAAGGGTTATATCAATTTAAAATCATCATAAATGTCTTAGTTAGCTGCTGCTGATTCATTTGAATACCTGTGTTATGGGTCTACGACCATTAGAAATAGTTTTACTCTTACAGAGCGGGGATCGACGTTAGTCGTCAGAATCTGACGTCTACAGACGTCAGATTCTGACGACTAAAGTCGATCCCTGCGCTGTAAGGTTTAACGTGTTCAGTTTGCTTGGGGTTGCGTCTACATGTGTTAATACATTACCATCATGTTTCTTGAGCAATAAATTTAAGCTAGAATGCTGATAATCGCAGCAATATGTGATCATGTGACATGTAATCATCACGTGATTATTGTTGCCATGGTGATATGACAGATGACGCCTGGTGACGAGAGAAGTAATTAATCAGGGGTGACCTTCAGACAGGCGATCAGCGCCTCTCACAGGCTACATGTCTACCTGAAGGTCACTGTCTCTACCCCTCCGCCAATCATATCACCCGTCATCATGACCTATATATAAGGTTTCTGATTGGTAGCGATATTATCTCTGCCAATCAGAAACCTTAGATATAGGACATGATGACCTTGTTGCAGACACGAGACGTTGACCTCTTGTCCCAAGTCTGTGACATTGAGAAGCGATGTGACCTAAATTTTACAAATCCATGTAATTTTCTGCGACTTGAAGTTGTGGATCGCGGTAGCGCCAGCCAACGAACCAACGAACCAACGAGCCAAGATAGATAGATAGATATTTATTGACACAAAGAAAAGTCATTACTGACTTATTTGTCATAAAAATGATAGAATATATGTACATGTATATACAAAATGGTTAATTTGGTAAAATCACACTACAATTTACATGGTATCACATACAGAGATAAAATCATGTTAAAAAGCATTGCCATAGTAAAACACTGGATATTGCGATAAAACAACAGATAATTGATTACAATTTGAACAATATATGTGAACGTAGGGGGTCTATCATTTTGTTTCCCGCACCAAAACCAGAGATGAAATAGCTAGTATGTATGATCAACAAATCATATATAACAGCAAAAAAGATACTCTGGAAAGCGTAGAAACTGAAAACTAAAGATATATACAAATACATAATTATGATACTGGAGTATGTACAGTGATGTAGTAAAACGACGTTGGGGGTTATATAGTACTTTAAAAATGAAATATAATCTCAGGTATATGTAATAAATGTAGAAGTCCGCGAAACAAGTAACTCCGAGCCATGTGACCATACACGCACAGTCGCTATGTGCCCGGAGATTCCTTGATATTATCGAGTGTTGCAGACAGTGATGTAATAACAATAAAAATTACGGATAATAATTATGTGTGCCATCCACGCAGGACATGGCACTCACACAATAGCATTAAAGTTTATTTGATTAAACAGTGATTTATTATGCACAATCACAATACTCCTCATTTTAATTCACTATATTGTTTAGTTCATACCATTTCAATCACGACCTAGTTAGTACCACATACGCGGAGTTACAGTCGAAGAAAAACATTCCCGACCTCATAGAGAAAATCAGTAGACTTAGCAATTCTGAAATCCTCCATAAGGCCCCACCTTGTCTGATAACAAAGGCGACGGAAACGTCCCTAACCGGCCCTAAAAAGCCACATAATAGGATCCGAGAGCAACAGCCGTCTTGATATGTGGTAATACGCTAAGTCAGATCATGAAATATGGATGATATAGAGACAGGTGACTTATAATTGTTCCAGATAACAATGTAACGTAATGACAACTGTTTATTATGAGCCGATAAGTGGCATGCTTGAAAACAGGTGTAGGTGTATTTTGCTAAGCATATTACTAACGGTCTATGTGTAGATGACGTAGATGACGGTATAAAGTAATGCTCCGAGATGAAAATTGAAAAATAACCCTAATTACTTGCGATTCTATCACTCGGGATCAGATTTCCAATTTGCGACGATTCCCACAAACGCTCCATGTTAGACCTTGCCAATCTAATCCGTGGTGGTGACTGTCAACATAGGTTAATTATTGCCAGACGAGCGTCCTCCGACTTTAAAAGGGCGCGCCATTTGGGCCGCAGCACGGCTTCCTGAGCGGGTATCCGCAGGAAATGCTGATAAAGGTATCCTGGCTGGATGGGTGGATGAAGGAATGGATGGGTGGGTGGGTGGTGGCTGGATGGATGGATGGATGGCTGGCTGGGTGAGTTGCTGGATGGGTGGGTGGGTGGCTGGCTGGCTGGCTGGCTGGCTGGCTGGCTGGGTGGCTGGGTGGATGGCTGTATGGGTAGATGGCTGGCTGGATGGATGGGTGGGTGGCTGTATGGGTAGGTGGCTATATGGATGAGTGGGTGAGTGACTGGTTGGCAGGCTGGCTGGGTAACTGGCTGGCTGGCTGTCTAGCTGAATGGCTGGCTGGCTGGCTGTCTAGTTGAATGGCTGGGTGGCTGGCTGGCTGGCTGGCTGTCTAGCTGGATGGCTGGGTGGCTGGGTGGCTGGCTGGCTGTCTAGCTGAATGGCTGGCTGGCTGGCTGGCTGGCTTGCTGGCTGGCTGGCTGGCTGGCTGTCTAGCTGGATGGCTGGGTGGCTGGCTGGCTGGCTGTCTATCTGGATGGCTGGGTGGCTGGCTGACTGTCTAGGTGGATGGCTGGCTGGCTGGCTGTCTAGCTGAATGGCTGGGTGGCTGGACATTTATAATGATTTCAAAATGAAAAGAACCCTTTGGTTGCGATGTTCTTTTACAAATTAATTCAGCGATTTAAAACATTAATGATGATTTCAAATATCTGGTTTATGTAAAAATATTTCAGCGTTGTAAGAATAAATAATGAGTTAAAATGGAAAGAAAGAAAAACGAAAATGATGCAACTTTTCATCGGATGCGAGTCATCAATCATATCCGGACATAATGTATGACTGCCTCTCAGCATACCTTGGGAAATCCTCTGAATCCGTAAAAGCATGGGCCGTCGATTGCGGTGTTCGTTTAATCCGGGACAATCAACGTTTTTCAACATGGCGGTGACTAAGAGCGATCTTGATCCCAAGGTCCGAAAAAATACCCGCAGCTTTTAAATGATGTTGCCGCAGATGAGGGTGAGCATGTGATCAAATAGATGAATTGTTACTAATTCCAATAACGTTGAACCTATTGTTGACCTGAATAATAGAGTTGATCTTAGATATGGCCATACAAAGAAAAGTCCCACTTTTGAGTGGGCGCGATCTGTGGCTTGTATTACAACGACGGCCCAACGTCTTCGACGTTGATTCAACATTGTACAATTGTTATACAAATATCATGCAATCAGGTAGCTGAAATGTTACTAATTCTAATCAACCTATTGTTGACCTGCATAATTGAGTAGGTCTTAAATATGACCGTACAATGGAAAGTCCCACTTTTTAGATTGGGCTCTGTGGCTGAACCCTTCAGTTTTAACTCCTGTTTCAGGCTCGTTTGGGTTAACCAGCAAACACAAAACGTTTGTATTACATTTTGTAAAATGACAGCCCAACGTCTTCGCCGCTGGTCCAACAGTGTACAATTTTTATACAAATATTTTGTGTTTGCTAGGAATCATGCGACCAGGTAGCTGACATTTTACTAATTCTAATCAACCTATTGCAGACCTGAATAATTGAGATATGACCGTAATAAGGAAAGTCCCACGTTTTTGAGTGAGCGCAATCTGTGGCTGAACCCTTCAGGTTCTTGTTCTGTATCAGTCACGTCGTGGTTACCCAAGACACCCATGGTACTGTGCACTAGAAAGAACCCGTGAAGTCATTCGAAATTAGCCGTGTCGTCCTCTCCGAGGCCGTGGATTGAGGTATTTGCTTTACCCGAAAAATTCAATATGGCGGTGACTGAGAGCGTTCTCGACCCCAAGGTCCGAAAAATGTCCATAACTTTTTAATGACTGCGCGACCTCTGAGCTGAGCATGCGGGCATGGAACTGGAATGTTACTGATTCTAAAAAAAACTATTCTCGACCTGATTATTTCCCGATATATTCAGATACGACAGTCCAAAAAAATGTCCCACGAATTTGTACGCGGTCAACATATGGCTGAAATCTGTTTCAGGCACTGGGGCTAATTATAAATAAGAGTAAGGCATAGTCCCGGCTTCGGGCTTCCTTCTGTCGCGATATTGCCATGCTTGCTCACTCGTCATTCACTCTTACCACGCAAACAAAAAACGATTGCATAACATTTGTACAACGCCGGCCCAACGTCTTCGACGTTGGTCCAACATTGTACAAATGTTATACAAATGTTTTGTGTCACTAGGTACCGCCTGGCTACACTCGCCCCCCCCCCCATCACCACCGTCGTCTGTCCACGCAATCCCTATAATCCACGGATCCAATGCAGCTCCACGTGTTAGCTTTCCGGCCCCACAGAGAGGTCACGTGGTGCGGTCATGTGATCACATCTATTAGTGACGTAGTACACAAAGATGAAACAAGAGGATGCATCTCTGAATAAACCCAGCGAACCGGAGACATCCACATAGTGTTAATTTAATGTTTGGCCATTGTATGCAACGCTGGTCCAACGTTAAATCAACATTAACGGACGTGACTCTGCATAAGCCTCCGTCGACCAACCTGTAGACACATTACGGTGTGTAAGCGGTGCTCATTAGAGTGCGATATGGGAAAATACGGCACCCGTCCAAGGCATATCCCATCCCAACAAACACGAGGCATCGAATCCATGTTGGTTTGATGTTGGTCTACCGTCTGCGACAGTTGCCAGACATTAAACCAGCATTGGGACAATTGTTTGGGACACACAGTGTTCATTTAAGTGCGAGATGGGAAAATACAGTTCTCGTCCAATTAATGAGATCCAATCAATCAATCAATCAATCAATCAATCAATCAATCAATCAATCAATCAATCAATCAATCAATCAATCAATCAATCAATCAATCAATCAATCAATCAATCAATCAATCAATCAATCAATCAATCAATCAATCAATCAATCAATCAATCAATCAATCAATCAATCAATCAATCAATCAATCAATCAATCAATCAATCAATCAATCAATCAATCAATCAATCAATCAATCAATCAATTAATTAATCAAACAATCAATCAATCAATCAATCAATCAATCAATCAATCAATCAATCAATTAATCAATTAATCAATCAATCAATCAATCAATCAATCAATCAATCAATCAATCAATCAATCAATCAATCAATCATTCATTCAATTAATCAATTAATTGATTATGAACAATCAATCAATCAATCAAACTTCTTTTTATTCCCATTAAAATTAATACTGAGGATTTTATATTTGCATATGAAAAAATAATCACATAATTTTTTTTAAAACAAGTTAATTTTTAATTGAAATGAAAATTAAATTCAACGAAAACCTAAAGGATCACAGAGTGTTAATTTAAATATAATTTAATCCCTTATTCCATTATTATTCTCTTGATCAATTCTGCTGGGGATGTCAGTGTGATGATATCACCGCTATTAATGATGATGATATTTTACCATTACTACTACTACTAATGGTTAGACTATTATCATTATATGTTATCATTACTACTACTATTGTATGTTAGGGCTATTACTGTGATGATACCACTACTACTAATGATTAGACTATGTTATCATTACTACTACTACTACTACTACTAATGATTAAACTATGTTACTCTTACTACTACTACGTCTACTAGTATGTTAGTAGATCTACTGCTATCGCTATACTAATGTATTATGTGCTAGTCGTCTAATTGATATCGTCACTGATGCTACTGATATCGCTACATGAACTACCACGATTACTACCGCAACACAGAGAAGTGATGGAAGGAAAAATTGTTAAGAAAGTATCAGTAAAATAACAAGTTTTTATATCGATCGATTATATTTTTTTTTAATAAAATGATATTAAATACACAAGATATAATTATATTCGTATATGACACTATTATAATGTTACGACAATATTACCATATCGTTTTTACCTTTTTTTTTTTGCACTCACCCGTATGTACTTTTATGTAATACAACTGAAACATTTAGAGGTTTCAATTATTTTCTTTTGCCACTTGTTCTAGAACACCGTGTAGCTATTTTATTTCTGGTGTTTGGTGCGGGAAACAGATGTAAGACAATTGTCGGTCACTTAATTTGATGTCACATATCACCAAATTTATTATCTACTATGTACATTTTGAAAATAACATGTACGCAAAAACAGACTGATAACAAATATTGGCCTTACTTTTCTACACCCGATCAATCAAAAAGTGGCACAGGCTGTCACATGACGAGATCAGCAAATCACCGCCCGTTGTTCGGTTGTTAAATTATGATATAAAACATTACACTTAAGCCCAGAAATTATGTATCAAACAATTTATACAAGACAATGTGGGTGGACGATTAAAATGAGAAAAATGCTAATGAGATAATGTTTATCGCGCAGTCTTGTTTGAATACAGTCATGTGTCAATGTTATTATCTATTTTTAGAATTGATGGCACCACCATGTAATTCGCATTTCCTTACTTCGAGACCAACAATTTTGGAATCTTGAACATTTTAAACACTCATTTCGTTCCCAATAACTGTGATTTAAATGGTTAATGAAACGGATTGCAAACGACTTTAGTCGTGGACAGATTAAACCTTTCAAACCTGAGTTTACCATCGTCATCTTCATTCACCACAAGCCGCGAATTGCTGTCGCAATTCTCGACTTGTAGTGAATGAAGATGACTTAAATCGGGTGACACTTGTAAAAAATATACCGTTATCATTAAAACAGTTCTATGAAAATTGTCGTTCCAAAACCCCTAGGTGTAGGAGATTGAGTCATTTTCTGAGTTGCAAAATCATGCTTTGATGCATCGTGAGGGCTTAAAGGGTTAATGTATATTAGATAAGTATCTCAGATGTTGCTGATGACGACTTGACCTTCATGGCTGATGACGACTTGACCTTCATTTAAAACACACCACTACATTATTTGCTTTGTCCGACCACTACATTGTAAGCCGGGAATGAAGAGTTATTGTTGATCAAGTAAAGACATATTATCATGGTAGGCCTATGGTGCTATAATCAGTCAGGTGTGACCGAGCTGTTGATTATAAGGCCTTCTC
Source organism: Flabesymbios commensalis (assembly GCA_964017125.1). Classification (NCBI taxonomy): domain Eukaryota; kingdom Metazoa; phylum Annelida; class Polychaeta; order Terebellida; family Flabelligeridae; genus Flabesymbios; species Flabesymbios commensalis. Next base: position 1,122,260 of record OZ024905.1, read on the forward strand.
CACAACTAAGAATGTAGAACTCCGAGGGTTTTATACTGTACACAATATACGCCGCCTATTATGTATAGGATAAAGCCCTATGACCGCTACATTCTTAGCTGTGGAAAAGGCCCAGGCCGAAGGCCAAGGCATTTTCCACAGCTAAGAATGTAGAGCTCCGAGGGTTTTAACTGACTTAAAAAACATCCGACAATTATGAGGATCCCTCATGATCAACAGCTCGGTCACACCTGATTCGATTTTAATACCATAAGCCATGATAACAATAACTCTCCATTTCCGACTTAGAATGTAGTGGTCGGACAAAGAGAAAAATGTAGTGGTTTGTTTTAAATATATGCTACATTCGAGCCTATACCTCGCAGCGTGCAGCTGGAATCGTCCACCACAGGGCACATTCATCTAGCAATAGAAGTAGTAAATTATTGCTTTACGTCGTATAAAGATACATTTAGTGCTCCAAACTGCTCTGATGTATGAAGTGCAAAGTGTTGTCATATCTACTATAAACATACTAAAGCAGGATCACATACACTCATTCTCACACCACCACACAACTTGAGTATTCTAGCACCCGCATGTCATATGACTTTCATTCCTGTCGATTGTTCTTCAAAACAAAAACTTTATAAAATAACATAAATAAACGGGTTTATTTTTCAAATAAAATAACCATTGCAAATGAAAATAGATCGGGGTTTTAAATGTAGAGGAATGCAAGATTGGTGTGGGGTGGTGTGGGGTGAGTTTAAAGAGTTATTTAAGAGTCCTCAATGACTTTTAGTACTACAATTTAATTACCGGTATTTTAATTACGGACAATTTATATTGCTAATTACAGACAAGACAGACGTTTATGGCTTTATCGATCATTACACGTCCTAGTGATTATTACATTCCACCATTATTCAACCCCTACATCACTTGTGTGGACCACATAGCCATTCTGTGCTTAACCTCTATAGCACTGATGTCCACTACAGTAGGTATGCTGTGTCTTAACCTCTTTTGTTAAAAGAAAAAAGAAGTTCAAAATATTCTCGAACGTTTTTTATCCCCTACTATTATTTTTGTATAAACCATGGAGACCAAAGGGTTTTTCAATATGAAATAATTATAAATGTCTTAGTTAGCTCTTCTCGATTTATTTGAATACCCATGTTATGGGTCCACGGTCATAAGAAATATTTTTACTCTTTCAGTGATGGGTTTCGACTTTAGATGTCAGAATCGGACGTCTACAGACGTCAGATTCTGACGTCTAAAGTTGATTCCAGTGTCGTAGGGGTTAGAGAAATATATAATATATATATATATATATATGCTTAAGCACAGATAAATGTTTGAGAAATACCCCAGAAGATCCGATACAGAGAACAACGACACCCTAGAGTAACATTACATTAAGACGTCGTAACTCTATATTATTAATTAAAGAATATGCCCTCCTCTAATATTTACCCGGTGATATTAGATTGATATAAATGATACTTGATAGGACCTAGTCCCAGCGTGGCTAAAACAGAATTGAAGCTGAAGCTTTCATTTCCAGATTTGAACATTTTACTTTAGACAAAAAATGAAATGAATCGGGCTTCAGGCCACCTTTGTGCACATTTAGGCTGAACTGGGCCAGGAGAACATCCTGAGGGTGGTGAGATGATTGAGATGACACTGTCCTCCAGACACAGGATTCGAAATTCGAGCCCTGACGGTCTGAGGCCGAGCACGCTACCTCTCGGTCACGGAGGCTCCCCACAATATTGACTTTCACACGTGGATGGGGAAGAAACATTTTTGTTCCCCATCCACATTTTTGTTTCTTTCAAACCGCCGAGACCGGGAACCGAACCTCGAGCTCTGGCGTGAAATTGAATTGTGTCTCGCTGACGCGATCCACAACTTCAAGTGAGCGAAAATTATTCAGATTTGACAAAATGGAAGTCAACTGTTTTCAAATATTGCTGGTTGATGTCATATTTTATCTTTAACATTTTTAAAATGTGGTACTTAATGTGCTAATAAAAAGTGAAACCCGAATATATGCGACACCGGCGGTTAAAGGGTGAAGTAATTCGATAAGAGTAGGGTATGATCCCAACTTCAGGGTTCCATTTGTCGCAATATTGCCATGATGCAGAGTAAGCGACGTAAAGCAATACCCAGTGAGTGTTACCAGTAGGTTGTTTTGCCCACACCTCCCCGGCTGGCCAGACTGCCTGCCATGCCGGATGACATTACAACTATTGATTTGTCATTTGCGGTGAATATTACTGTAAAAGATGCGCTTATGTCGAGACTTCCTCATGTGTAAAGGGAAGGAGCAACACCAGCCAGGGACTCAATCACTCCCAGAGTACAACCTATCCCATCATGCCCGCCACACACAATATCCGGCAAGTGAAATCACTTAATAACAGCACTGTACGCATGCGTAGGCGTTAAAACAGCGGGATGGAATTCAATTGAGCAATATGCGTGAGACTCATCTCGCCTCTGGCCGGTCCCACGGTGTCCCGTCCACCTAGCACCAACGGACGGGGGCCCTGGTCAAAGCGGCCTGCTTGAAAGTCAGAGATCGCGAGTTCGAACCCCACTCGGGTTGTCAAGTTTCAAAGAAACAAAACGTTTCTTCTCTGCTCACTCGTAAAGATTCAATATTGTGGGGAGCCTCCGCGACCGAGAGGTAGCGAGCTCGGCCTCAGCCCACCACCGCATTTTTAACCCTGTGTCTGTAGGGCAGTGTCATGTCATCCATCACACCATGCTCAGGAAGTTCTCCTGGCCCGGTGTAGTCTATATGCGGACAAAGGTGGCCTAAAACCCCCCTCATTTCATTTCATTTAAACCCCAGCGTGGCTGAAACAGATTGCACCCACTCAAAAACGTGGGACTTTCCTTTGAGGGCTCATATCTAAGATTTGGCCTCGATCAGGTTTAACCCTTTAACCGCCAAATTATTCAATCTGAATTTTCACCCACTTGAAGTTGTGTCTCGCTGACGCGATCCACAACTTCAAGAGAGTGAAAATTATTCAGATTTAACAAAATGGTGGTCAACTGTTTTCAAATATTGCTGATTGATGTCACATTTTATCTTTAACATATATAAAATGTCGTACTCAATGTGCTAATAAAAAATGAAAACCCGAATATATGCGGCACCGGCGGTTAAAGGGTTAATATTAGAAGCAGACACATTTCACTCCATCGCATGCGCAGCTGATGCGTCGCAACGTAATTATCAAGTTATAGGCATTTTCCGGACCTTAGTCACCGCCATGTTGAAAAAAAATTCCCGGGCAGAACGAATAATATAACCCACAGCCCCTTTATCGTGTGGCTCGTCAATAAGTTGTGCGATCCACAACTTAAAGTGGCTGATAATTGCTTTTATTTATTTAATTTGAGTCACAAAATGAGCAAATCGTGATGTTCAAACGCTCATTTCGTTCCCAATAACAGTGATTTAGTCGGCTATTAAAACGGATTATATACGACATTAGGTGTGATTAACAATGACAGGTTGCATGTAAACACTAAGCAATGGGCCACTTCTGTTTAAACCCTTTCATCCCTGAATTTTCCATTGTCATCATCATCCACTACAAGCCGCGAATTGCTGTCGCAATTCATGCCGTGTAGTGTATGAAGATGATTTGAAGTGGGTAAAAAAGTAAAGAAAATTGCTATGTATTGGTAAACCAGTTTCTTGGAAATTTTTGTTCTAAAAACCCGAGTTGTAGTAAAATAAGTCTGTTTTCAGGGATGTAAAATGATGCTTTAATGCTTCGTGAGGGCTTAACCCTTTCACCACTGAAGCCCGTTTTTATGTGCTGAATACCATAGCATTCAGCACATAAAAACGGGCTTCAGTGGTGAAAGGGGTAAAGGGTGAATATTTGTCCTGCGTCTCAAAAGATGGACCAGCATTACAACAACACTGGTTCAATGATAGCGATTCCCAGCATTTTAATTTGTCTTCTAAATAATAAATATTCAAAAAATAAGCATAACGCTTGAAATTGCGCAAATGTGATTGGTTTTCACCCTCTTGAAGTTGTGGGTCGCGGTAGCGAGACAAAACTTCAAGTGAGTGAAACATTTGTTTAATACGATAGCGTGGACCCGTCTACAACAATGCGCGAAATATCAGATGGGGATTTTTCCACCACTTGAAGTTGTACTTCGCTACAGCGACCCACAACTTTAAGTGTGTGCAAATTTCTGACATAGCTAGTCTACATGTATACCTCATTTCAAAATGTTATTAATCAACTGTTGTCGAAGTTAATGATTCGGAGTTTCTCATTGCACGAACTGCAGCATTATCTACGAGGATTATGTCAGCGATGCGTTGTTTGTCACTATGGTAACCAAATTAATTTGTGTATGTCACCATGGTCACTGGATGGTAATTAGAACAAATTAGACTTAACTAATTTTTAAAAGTCACCATGGTGATTGACTGAACAAATTAGAATAACTTAGTTTTGTCATATATTGACAGGCTCACTTGCGAGATATCTTTGTTTTAAATATCACAAAATTGCAGTATACAGTTTTTTCTCTGATACAAATATAATTCAAATGATATGCATTATTTGTGCGGAAGGCAACACGAAGAGCGCAGTCTAGACCTCACATTTAAATGTCTGAAAAAAAATATATTAACCTCTGAGAAATAGAATCTCATCCACGACCCATCACGACCCACCACGACCCATCACGATTCATCACGACTCTAATACACCAGCCGGGTGCGAGTTCATGGAGGATGAGTTGACATTCAGGGACATTCAAACAGGGGCGAAATAAACAGACACTTAATATTCTGAAGAAAAAAACGGGCCGATAAATTTGAATGTGTACTTAGTAAACAGTTAGGGAAAATGTAGCATGAAAAAATAATTTACACTAAGGTATAATGTTTTTGCAGCAGAAATACATATGTCTTATTTTAATTATAATATTATAGGTTATTTCAAAGCACAGTACAGCGTTCAGTGTTTTTAAAATGCCTTTAATATACGGGTCTATGTTACATCTCGCTAAAAAGTCTACTAAAATGTATACCATAAACAACAAAAGAAAACTTGATAAAATCTGCCAGTGTTTTAATGCAATTGCTAAGAGTCGGGTGTTTTTTCTGTACGTTTAGATGAATTAAAATACTTTGAACTTTCTATTCCCGACTTAGAATATCGTCGTCGGGTAAAGAAAATAATGTAGTGGTGTGTTGTAACGGTATTGTTAAACCTTATCCACATGCATCAATAGTTTGTTTTTTTCTCTGGTGAACCTCCCTTTCTTCCCACAAAACAATTGTCATCAGTTCCAAATAAGATGATTCAGAATAACGACATGGTTAGTATTTTACCCAGCAGCTATTTGAATACTACGTAAGACCCTTCTTCAACACTGAACATGAACTACAATTTGCTAAAAACTCGACACAAATTAGCTACAAGTTAAAAACATGCGCTGAGTGCGTAGCCAATTGTATTTTATTGCTGTGTTGGATAATGTATCACATTACTCAGAATCCTACAATATGAGATGTTTCATATAAAAAAAAGAAGGTTGATAATTCTTGATTTTGCAACAAAAGATAAGTGACAATGGTCAGTGTATGGTTCAATTAGCACATGCACAATATGTCAATTGGAGGGGGGGGGGGTAAAGGGACGTATATGACCATTTAAAGCCAGGGCGTATCATTTCAAGAAACAAAATCAAAGCAACCTTCACTTTAATGACACATGCTGACTTTTGTTTGTCTGTCAAGGCACACGGAAACCGTATTCTCGTACAAGTTAAGATATATAGTAGGCTTCTGATTGGTCGAGATGGCCAGAAGCCTACGATATATCTTAACTTGTACGAGAATACGCGCCCAGACGTATATGATTACTGTAGAAGTGGCAAGTTACCACTGTTTGCCTTTGCAGGTCAGATATATAATTGGTGAAAAAGAACATAAAATATCCACTGTTTGACGTTGCAGGTCAGATAGATAAAAAACATATATATTATTATATAAGCAACATTAACTGCTCACCTGAAAGGAAAAAATACAAGTTCAGACGCAGTTTTCATTCAAATTGCAATAAACTGATGATCTTTTAAATTAACCGTATTATATAATGTAATAATGTTCATATCAATGCATGTGAAGATGGGCATCGTGTAGCAGACTACACGAAAAACATGTCATACAATGGTGACACGCAAAGACAAACAGCAGTAACTGCTGACTTTTACTGCTGTTTGTCTTTGAGCTGCAGGATTCTCTTCTGCCATCGAGTAATGACATACTGACGGCCGAGCAAAGACAAACAGCAGTAACTGCTGACTTGTAAAGTAAGCAGTTACTGCCATTTAACTTTACAGGGTAGAATGACAGTAGCATAGAGAACCCTAAAAACGAGAAACATAAAGGCAATGATGGGTTAATGTTGGCCCATCTTATATATTGCTGGTTCAACGTTAAACCAGCATTGGGGAAAGATCATGTCATTGCTGGGTAAGGCAGATAATGTCAGATATAATAAGATGTACAACATGGCAACAGCACGTAAAAAGGGCTGATCCAGCTTTAATAAGGGGAGATTTGGTTGGTCTGCAGTCTGAAATGATAAATTTAGGTGACAAACGATGGTATTAAATCTTTTCAATTTATTAATAAACTCGGTTTTTAGGCACAACCTATGTAAATATGGGGTGTAAAATACAGGTGTTTAAGTAACTTATTTTCCAGACAGGGGGGCTGGAAACCCCATGACCTCACCCCCCTCCCCTGATCTGGATAAAAGCCACTGCGCAAAGATAAAGACAAAGAACAGTATCCAATTGCTCGTAAAGTAAGCAGTTACAGCTGTTTGCCTTTGCGTTGCTGTAAATCGGGTTATTTGTGTTTAAATTTTCGTAAATTTCAGATTTTGAGACTTTTCACGAAGAACTCGCGAATTTTCTTATTTGTTTGGTAGCAATATCATATTAATAATTTTCGCAAGATCCTTGAATTCGCAAATTCGTCCTCCTCGCGAAATGCACAAAAAATAAAACCTCGCGAATTTTACCAGATTCATAGTATTGTGATGTATATTGTGAATCATAGACATAGAACAATACAGCTCCTACTTACCACCTAGTTGAAAGTAAAACACCTGATTTAAGTGATTAGGTAATGGTGTTTGTCTTAAATCGTTCCCAGTGGTCCAAAAATGGGAGCTGAGTTCTCTTAGTCTTTAAAAAATGTACAGATATAATAATACATACATACTTTTTACTTGAAAAGGCAAACGTCACTAACTGATCAGCTTGTAAATGATGAGTTAGTGGTGTTTCCCAGTAAACATAAAACATTTGTACAACGTTTGCCCAACGTCTTCGACGTTGGGCGAACATTGCACAAATGTTTTGTATTTACTGGGTTCCAGGTGATATAATAGTGTACTCACCCCTGACGTACACCTGTACAGGTGATGACTCCCCTCCTGTCCCTATGGGGGAGTGGGGGGCACAGCTATAGCGTCCCTCGTCATCCTGCCTTACGTCCTTAATCACCAGGGTACCAGCACTCGTCACTGAGATCCTCTCGTCCGTACGCGTGTCTATACTGTGCAGGTCTTTCTTCCACGACACCCGGGACATGGGTGGGTTCGCATCCACTGTGCACGTGATGCGTCCCGTCATCGTCTTGGGCAGGTAGAGCACCAAGGGCATCCCAAGGACACGGGGGAGGTCTGCAGCAGGCCAAGCCAACAAAAGAGCAAAGGTCAGTACACAGCACACCTCAAGGCGACACATGATGCTGGGTGGGAACGGATACATTGAGGGTATGTTAGAGGGGTATGTGTCCTTGTGCTACAGGGATCACATTATCCTGTTATGATGTTAGATGAGTGGCATTATCCAATTATCCAATAATTATCCAGGATGACAATATCCAATAAAATGTTGTTATTGAGATGACATTAGCCAATGAAATATTGTTAGTGGGATATCATTAGCCAATGAAATGTTATTAATTTGATGAAATTATCCAATAAAATGTTGTTAATGGAGTGACATTATCCTATATAGTGTTGTCTTTGTTATCAATGACATTATCGTATATAATGATGTATGATGATGGTAGTATCCAATAGAATGTGGAGATATATCCAAATATAATGTTAATCGAATAAAAAATGACTATGTTATAGTGATACTAGGGGAGGGGGTGCACACGCATACTGCTATAATGCTGTTAGATGGATGTCATCATCCTTTATAATGCTGTTAGTGATATATCCATTTATAATGTCGTTACCCAGACTGCTATCCTATTATGACGTTCTTAGATGAACAAGAACAGTCATTTTTTTAAACTCTGTCAGATGAGCGACACTTCTGTAATATAGATGTTATAGAGGTGGCTATATGTATTTATACACTAGTTGTATACTGAATGTGGTGTGTGGGTATGAGGGTGATACACTATGGTAAACACAGACGTTATAGTCATATATCCGGGGGACAGAAACAGTGATATCATTACATCTCAATGCCACATATTGTCATTAAAAGTCATGTACACTCAGTGAACAGCCATAACGTGTGATCAGATGCCATTAAATCTCACCGATTAGATTATATCATCATACACACGGATATCAATAATGAGTATGTATTCCTCTACATCCAGCTCTGCCGGGGAATAGTATACATGAATTTGTGAGTATCCGGTACTGAAAACTATATGCTTTGCGGAGCGCAATCACCGACAAATTATAGTACAGATGAGATACAATAAGATAGTACAAATGAGATAGTGTCCTAATATATCAGTATTTGGGTATATCCTGCTGTATACAAATCAAGGTGTTTTTCACGTGATTATAATAATGGCTATCAATGTGTCACCATTCTAGGTAGTTACGATTCGGTTACCTACGGTTAATCTACAATTATACACGATATCACGTCAGTTATCAAAACGCTCAGACTGTTAGTTATATCCTAGATGTGAAAGTAAATGATGTGACGGCAATAGTAGATCTATAATATACTATATACTGCGTTATATAGCTGCATGGCGCCAGGAGGTTGTGGCTAACAGACTTACACGTATATGATGATATAACCTGATAAAATATATCAAATAGACATATACTTTAACATATGATCAGGTATTTGTATAAGGTATGTACGGGTAACTCGAGAGGTTAGTACAGCTTATGTGTCATCCATGGATTGATTCACAATGAAACATTATACTGTGAAACGTGTGGAGCTCTGGGACTGTATTAAAAAATGCTGGAACAACGTGCAGTCAACAGATGTTGAGAAACGAGGTGTGTGCACAGGTCAGCCAAAACGCTTCATGTAATCAACAGATGTGTTAAACAGCATGTGTCGTGGGACGTAGATACGTGAAAATGCATAATAAAACTGGTAGTATATATTCCGAGTGATCATCTACAGCTGATATTTCAAATAGCGATATCAGCTACAGCCGTGTATATCATGCAAGTATCCTCATCAGATTAAATGATGTTTTGTCTGTAGCTATGTGATGTATCCATGTGCAGCCTATATGCCAGTATCCTATAAAGACGTCTGTGTCTCTAGTGGAAATATAACCAGGATTAGAAGCTGATCACTCCCTGTGACCTGAGGATGATCAAGTGGTGGTGATCCCATGTAGATCAGTGATCAATTTATGTAGAATTCATCATCAGGTGGGGATTTCAGTATTTACAGGTTCCTGTCATATGTTTTCATCTTATTTTTACAGATTTGTATCATATTTTGACCTGTTATACACAGGCTCTTATCATATGTTGACCTGTTATATCCACATGTTCTTGTCACATGTTTCCTGTTATATCCACATGCTCTTGTCATATATTCCCCTGCTATGTATATCTGTTCTCAGAGTCTGAAGGCGACACGGGCAAAATGTCACGGCTGTCGTCACTGAGTGTGGAATAACCCAGCCATGGAGAAGACTAGTGATGGAGACCTGCAGCAGCCGCCGGGAGACTGGCATACAGAGTAAGCGGTACCTGCTGTTGTATGGGCCATCCCAGACTAGGTGGATACTTCATGGACATCCTCAGGTTCTGTGAGATGTGATCCTGGATGGAGTGCTGGAGATGTCCCATGGCGGGTGCTGTGTCACGGTGTCACAAACTCACATGGTCCACACGGTCATGTCCACCGACATCAGCAAAGATCAGACTGCCCAAAAGGCTCACAGCAACCCGGCCGCCAAGACAGAAAGCAACATCATGCAGGCCCAAACACGCAGTCCACAGGAAAATGATGTCCTGATGCTACTACTGCTGCAGCTGCTGCTGCTGTGGCTGCTGCTGCTGCTGCATGGGTTTGCTGGTGATGCTGCTAGATCTGCTGCTGTTGCTGTTGCTGTTGTTGTTTCTTATGTAGATACTTCTGCTGACACAGCTTCTAATACCTCTTCTGTAGAAAGCTGCTACTGCACGTAATCCTGTTACTGTTGCTGCTACTGATTTAGTTGCTGTTGCTAAAGCGACAGAATCTACGGCTAGTTCTTCGGCTACTTTTACTTTAACGGCTGCTTAGTTAGTAGTGATAGAACCCGAACAGATCTTGACTGGCTGACTGACTGACTGACTGTCTGACTAGCTTGCTGCCTGACTGTCTAACTGGCTGGATGGCTGGCTAGCTGGCTAGGTAGCTGACTGACTAACTAGTTTTCTAGCTTGCCTGCTGGCTGGCTATGAGGTTTTCAAGCTTGCTTGCTTGCTGGCTGGCTCGCTGGCTGGCTTTCTAACTTGCTGGCTGGCTTGCTGGCTGGTTGACTAACTGGCTTTCTAGCTTGCTTGCTGGATGCATGGCTAACATACTTTCCATCTTGCTTGTTGGTTGGCTGGCTGGCTAGCTGGCTGGCTTGCTAGCTGGTTTTTCAGCTTGCTTGCTGGCTGGCTTGTTGGCTGTCTAGCCGGCTTTTTAGCTTGCTTGCTGGCTTTTTTGCTGGCTGGTTAGCAAGCAGGCTGGCTAGTGGGCTTTAAAGCTTGCTTGCTGGCTGGTTGGCCGGCTAGCAGGCTTTTTAGCCTGCTTGCCAAATGGCTGTCTGGCTGGCTGGCTGGATAGCTGGCCGTCTGTCTGTCTGTCCGTATGTCGGCCCTGCTAGTGATGTCCTGATGGAGTATTACTGGCTTTGTCAGTGACCATGAGGTGCTGCTCGTATGCAATAGACAAGCCGATAGCACGACAGGACGCCAAGAAAGCTGTCAACAGCAACGTCAGTGAGAATACGCGAATGCGGCTAGCAAACGAGCAGGCAGTCCGTAAGACGGTAAGACACGGACATCAGCAAGCAAGCAGCCGACCGCAACGTAAATATAACTGGTGATAAACAGCATGAGAGGAAGCAGCAGCATTCTAAACAGCCAGCAAGAACCCCTGGCAGCAGCAGAGAAAACATAAACAGAAAGGACAAGACTGACAGCAATATAAACAGCCAACAAGAATCTCTAGCAGCAGAGAAAACATAGACAGAAATGACAATACTGACAGCAATATAAACAATCAGCAAGAACCCCGATCAGCAGAGAAAACATAAACAGGAAGGACAAGACTGACAGCAATATAAATAGCCAACAAGAATCTCTAGCAGCAGAGAAAACATAAACAGAAAGGACAAGACTGACAGCAATATAAACAATCAGCAAGAACCCCGATCAGCAGAGAAAACATAAACAGGAAGGACAAGACTGACAGCAATATAAACAACCAACAAGAACCCCGAGCAGCAGAGAAAACATAAACAGGAAGGACAAGACTGACAGCAATATAAACAGCCAGCAAGAACCCCTAGCAGGCAGCAGAGAAAACATAAACAGGAAGGACAAGACTGACAGCAATATAAACAGCCAGCAAGAACCCCGAGCAGCAGAGAAAACATAAACAGAAAGGACAAGACTGACAGCAATATAAACAGCCAGCAAGAACCCCTAGCTGCAGAGAAAACATAAACAGAAAGGACAAGACTGAGAGCAAAATAAACAGCCAACAAGAACCCCTAGCAGCAGAGAAAACATAGACAGAAAGGACAAGACTGAGAGCAATATAAACAGCCAACAAGAACCCCTGGCAGGCAGCAGAGAAAACATAGACATGAATGAATGAATGAATGAATGAATGAATGAATGAATGAATGAATGAATGAATGAATGAATGAATGAATGAACGAATGAACGAATGAATGAATGAATAGGGTTTTAGACCACCTTTGTACACATATAGGCTAAACTGGGAAAGGAAAACCTCCTGGGTATGGTGAGATAAATGAGATGACACTGCCCTCCACGCACATAATTCGAAATTCGAGCACGCCACCTCTCGGTGATTGGGGTTCCCCGCAATATTGACAATATATATAATGCGAGACCGCAAAACGAAGCATATCTGATGAATTTAGAGATAAAAAGGTCAAAAAGCAAGTAGTGTTAATACAAATGGTTACCGATCAAGTCGTCAGCTAGTCTTGCTTTTTTTACTCTTTTACAGCATGACTAAGCAGTTAATGCATGTGTAGTGTACCCACCCAAAATATGTAGTGAACCTACTGAGGGGTTTTGTCAAGTTAAAAAAAATCCAATAATCCGAGAAAAACTCGGAAGTTTCAAGCCCCAAATCGGATTTTTTGGGGGGAATTTTGAAGTTTTTTTTGTGCTGTTTTTGTGTTGTTTTCATGTTTCTAAATGTTTCGAAAAAAAATAAAATTGGATAGGGTGGTGGGTGGAGAAAGTCTGACCAATCCGAGTTTTACTCGGATTTTAGGATTTTTTTTAACTTGACAAGACCCCTAAAGTGAGCAGTTACTGCTGTTGACTTTGCAGTGTGATGATTCACACACAAACCCACCAACACAAGAAATTGACCCAATGTCGTATCAATGCTGGTCCACCGTTTGCAACGCTGGCCCAGCATTGACCCAACACTGAGTTGATGTATATTGTTTTTAGGGAATTAATACCACATGTCACATACTGTGCCCTGAGAACCACGAGCATGATGTTATTGATAACTCATGAGGTAATCTAATACATGAGAGATACACAATAGTCATCTCTACAATCAGCTGATTGTCATCAGAGAGGGCATAAGTAGGTCAAAGTATGGATGTGTGAGGGAATATAGTTTTACGTCGCTTTCTGAGAAATCATGGCAATAGCGCGACAGAAGGAAGCCCGAAGCCGGGACTATGTCCTACTCTTATCAAATAACTTCAAGGGTTTTTTACAGTGCACAGTACCATAGACGGCACTGTACACTCCATGCCTTTGAACAGTTTGGAGTACTGTTTATGCACAACCACGATGACAAATATCCGACCCAAAGTACGTGACAACCATAATATACTATAATGCACTAATATCAGGCTATTTAATATGTTACTTCCTCATTACCATAGTATTTCAGCTGCTGGCGTGTTTGTTGCCTGTATGTTTGTCTATTTGTTTGTCTGTTATTTGTCTGTCCATCCGCTCGTTCGTCTGTCCGTCCGTTCGAGTGTTTGTGTGTTTATTTATTTATTTATTTGTTTGTTTGTTTGTTTGTTTGTTTGTTTGTTTGTTTGTTTGTTTGTTTGTTTGTTTGTTTGTTTGTTTGTTTGTTTGTTTGTTTGTTTGTTTGTTTGTTTGTTTGTTTGTTTGTTTGTTTGTCAGCTCGCTTGTTCGTTTGTTTGTAGTCTGTTTTCATTACAGTTATTTTATTAAGTACAGATCACATGCCAAATACAGTCTCGTCGTTCTGTTCAGAAGCAGACTGCGGGAGATGTCTCTAGTGTGGCATCATTAATGTTCAAAGAGTAGAGCAAACAGGATTCTATTGATGTCTGAGGAGACGGAATTTAATGTCACAACAGCCTGACACTAGGAAGGAACAGGCGCCAGCACAGCAAACATGGGACGAACACTCAATGGTGGCTGAATGGCAGCACAGCGTCGTAGACGATGGGCCAGCAACATCTCCAGTAAACACAAAACATTTCTATACATTTGTACAATGTCGGCCCAGCGTCTACGTCGTTGGGCCGACGTTGTACAAATGTTATACAAATGTTTTGTGTTTACAGGGCTGGCTGGTCGTATCGTGCTATCTGAGATACAACCTGCACTAGAACACTGCAGTGCTAAGCCTAAAGTAAACAGCAGTAACTGTAGACTTGACAAGTAAACGTATACTGTTGTTTTATATGGTGAACTATATATTTACCCTGGGATACAGGGCTGGGATCGACTTTAGTCGTCAGAATATGACGTCAGATTCCGACATCCTGGGATACAGCGCTGGGATTGACTTTAGTCGTCAGAATCTGACGTCAGATTCGGACACCCTGGGATACAGCGCTGGGATCGACTTTAGTCGTCACAATCTGACGTCAGATTCTGACAATCTGGGATACAGCGCAGGGATCGACTTCAGTCGTCAGAATCTGACGTCAGATTCTGACAACCTGGGATACAGCGCAGGAATCGACTTTAGTCGTCAGAATCTGACGTCAGCTTCTGACAACCTGGGATACAGCGCTGGGATCGACTTTAGTCGTCAGAATCTGACGTCAGCTTCTGACAACCTGGGATACAGCGCTGGGATCGACTTTAGTCGTCAGAATCTGACGTCAGATTCTGATGACTAAAGTCGATCCCTGCGCGAGTAAGCATATGTATAATGGCCGTAGACCCGTAACATAAGTATTCAAATGAATCAGAAAGAGCTAACTACATCATTAATGATGATTTCAAATTGAAAAAACACAATTTGGTACGATGTTTTTACAAATTAATTCAGCGCTTCAAGGGTTAACCATACAACAATGTTCTAATGACATTTTAATGGTTTTCGCTGGAGGGATCAAAAGAGTGCCTGCAAAATTTCAAGACAATGGGTCGATAATTGACAAGCTAATTAACGAAATTCATGCTGTACAAATACTTTTATTTCGTGGAACTCTCATATTGAGGGTGGACGCGTTACGTGATTCATTATTCTCCGGTATTTCCATGGTAACATGTCACTGACAGTCTCTGTAACGTCCGGTGTCACTGTGTCATGTTTAATGAAACATGTGAACCATTTGAGCACAAAGCGCGACTATTGTCGTTTTTAGTCTGTTTTTTAAGTCCTCACGATGCATTAAAGCATCTTTTTACAGCCCTGAAAACAGAATTAATTTTCCTGCAACCAAGGGTTTCAGAACAAAAATTTCCATGAAACTGGTTAATAATGCATGAAAATTTTCTTCGATTTTTAAACCACATAATATCATCTTCATCCACTGCAAGTCGAGAATTGCGAAATTGCAGTGGATGAAGATGACAATGGGAAATTCAGGCTTGAAAGGGTTAATAAATGGCATTAGGAATAAAATCAAGATTTGCAACAGTTTGATCTCAAATTAAACAAGAGTAATTTACACCGACTTGAAGTTGTGGGTCACCGGGAACTTCATATAATTTTATCTATATACAGTTTTTGATTCAACGGTGAAGGATTGACCCAAATTAAAGTTAGCTTTTTGTTGATTACTCAGTCAATTATTCAGCGATTTTCATGAAATTTGTAAACCCTATTTTCTAGTCATTTGGCATCTATCCTGGACATATTGGATAGTTCAAGAGGTGGACCATTTGACATGTCATGCATTTCTATTTATGACTATAAACCATTACCTTCATCATAGTTTATCTCAGAATTGTGTAACATGTCAAACAATCAAATTTTTCAAGGTTGTTGCCAAATGCATCGTGGGAGCAGCTGATAAATCTCCCTCCAACAAAACAGATTATTTTCGCTATATCTGGCTAACAAAGATTTCGTGGAAATCGGTAGGACTGAGATGGGATACCACACTCAGTTCTACTGGGCTAAGGGATCTTGTAAAGTCAAAAAAATCCAAAAATCCGAGAAAAACTCGGATTGGTCTGACCCCAACCACCCACCCCTCTATCCAATTGTGTTTTTTTTTGAGAAACATGTACAGCAAAAAAACAACACAGGAAAACACAAAATTTCCAAAAAAAAGACAAATCCGAGTTGGGACTTGACCCACCCACCCACTTCCGTGTTTTTCTCGGATTTTTGGATTTTTTTTAACTTGACAAGTGACAGTGTTCATATATCTCCATTCTATAAACCAACATACACGACATGTAAATCTAATGCTGCCTTCACGTTGGTACACCAGCTGAGAAGCTGACCCAACATTAAAACAACATTAAACGAGTTTTCAAATAGTTTAAACACATAAGACATTTTCCCACATCGCACTCAAATTAATATCAACAGAAAGCAGAGCTGCGTCTCTTTTAGTTTCCAGTAGATCTCTTCTGGATATCAAAGGGTTTATCTGCTACAGATTCACTCTTTAACATCCGAGGGGCGGTATATGCAGTACACTACTGGTCATTAACCCTTGAAGCGCTGAATTAATTTGTAAAAAACATAGCAACGTAAGGTTTTTTTCAATTGAATATCATCATAACTGTCTTAGTCAGCTCTTTCCGAATCATTTGAATACCTATGTTATGGGTCTACGGCCATTAGAAATACTTTTACTCTTACAGTGCGGGGATAGTCTTTAGTCGTCATAATCTGAGGTCCACAGACGTCAGATTCTGACGACTAAAGTCGATCCCCGCACTGTAAGGGCTAGTATCCAAGGGGGCGGTGTATGCAGTACACTGCTGGTCATGTCAAGTATTGCTTGTATAGTTTGTTTTTGTGCCCAGTTTATTTTTGATATGAAAGGGTGTATATGCCACTTTACAAAGTGGCAGATACACCCCTTCATATCCAAGGGGATATATATCCAATACGCTACTTGCCATTTCCTGATTACCGCCATTACACAACAGATCCCCTCTCAGAGAATACCAATTAAGACATGGTTTGCATTCAAATTGCAATAAACTGATGATCAATCAAAATTAACCATATTAGCTACTTTACAGTGCATATGAGAATAGGCATCGCGTGAGCGAGTGCCAGCCTACACATTAATATGACTTTATACATGTACACAAGACAGAGACTGCATACCTACGCCGCCGCAGTCATTGTCACTATATACAGAATACGGCGTTAGCTCATCGGTGTCGGCCCGATCACTGAAGTTAAGCAACGCCGGGCCCGGTCCATAATTTGTTGGGTGACCGCCTGGGACTACCAGGTGCTGTATACACTAGGACATGCGTGCAGAGATGTCGTGTCGTGGGGCTTAGAGAACCACATACATCAGATGACTCGACTAACTGTACTAGAGTTGGACGTGAAAGAACCTCAATGGACGTAGGCGCAATTTCCATCCGGTGAGACACCGGAAAATCCACAATGTGCGAGTACTTGACACATAAGGCGAATTTGCTTGGAATGAAAAATAGCTTGATGCGCCTCAAAAATGGCAGCTCAGCTGTATTTCTCCCAGGAGATTGAGTTGGAATTTGAATGATATTAGGCCTTACTAAGTTACTCTCGATGTTCAGCGCTCTAAACAGCCTCCGGCTGGATACATGCGCTATATAAGATTTTATTCATTCATTTATTCATTCATTCATTCATTCATTCATTTATTCATTCATTCATTCATTCGTTCATTCATTCATTCATTCATTCATTCATTCATTTAATTTGTAGTGGATCTGATCCAGTTGTGGATGCGGAATGTAGTCCAGGGAGCCGTCTCACTAGGATGATCCTATCCTAACTTCTCCTAACTTTTGATGTTAGGAGAAAAGTTAGGTATTTCCCAAGATGGTGTATTACTAACGTGCTCCTTACCTCCGATCTCAAGCTAGGAGAATTCCTAACTTTCGAAGAATTCCTAAGTTGAGAAAAAAGTTAGGATTCCTAAGTTAGGATATCTTTAGTAAGACGGTTTGTTCCTAACCTTAAGATAATTCTCAAAGTTAGGATAGGAACTGGGGTTGGGGGCGATTGTGAGACGGCCCCGGATCATCCCCAACATTTATTGGATTGTTCCTAATGCTTTGCTGGATATCGTAGATTTGGAGGATAATATTTGAGCAGGTGGGATTTCGATTTGATGTATTCGACAACAATGTATATTCAGACGACTTTTTGGCGCGGCAGGTTTATCCATGTTGAAATAAAATCAGCAAAAGTCTCAATTTGTATGCCGATATCTAGTGAGCAGGCGTCTATTTCACCTTAGAATCACAGTAAATCGAGTCCAATTCGTACAAGTGTTTGCAAGGTGGTACAACAGCTATTCATAAAATATCTAATGAAATAATTGAACACTTTTAGCATATGTAAATATGCGAAAACTGAGAATTACTTGTCGTCATATGCGCTTGTTGACGGCTCATTAGAAAGCAGGACACCATGTTAGAAAGAGTATCTGCATGACAGGTCTACAGATCACTTGACAAAATAAACAATCACTGCTTTGAAAAACTGCTGAGAAAAACGCTGCCGTACACAGCGCGTACATCTGCTAACTTTACAAATAAGCTAATACTGCCTTTTTTTATTTACAGAACAGAAAGTTAGGAAATGCTTGCAGTTACTGTGTTTATCTTTGATGTGTACATCACACACAAACAGCAGTAACTGCTTACTATTCTCCTAATCAATTACAACTGTTTGTTTTTTCTCGGCAGCTGTTTTTGACTCTTGTGATGATGCGCCAGGAATCAATAATGGTGTGAAAGCCTCCAGAAGAGGGAGTGAGAGACAAAAGCCCTGACGCCCAGCTACATCCCTATCGCCCCACGGATCAGCCCCATTCACACGTACCTAATGATGTTAAGCTAAATAGTCATGACGACCAGTATCAGTTGCCATGGTAATGCTTATTACTCTGTAAATGGCACGCTCTGTTTTCGCGCCGTTGGGGAATCCTACTGGGTTCTATTCATAAACTAGAGACTAATAAATGAAGTGGGTCCTAATTATATCTCTAGTTATATTAAGGCTACAGTACATAATCTGCTACTAGACAGTCAGTTAATAGTTGAGAGGAAACATGTTTGAAACGCATTGTTTCGAGTTATAATCTCGTTTTGATGCAGGCTTATATTTAATAGCTAAAACGTAAGCAGTTACCAGGGGTACTGGTATATGGCTTGGATAAATGAGTGAGTGAGTGAGTGAGTGAGTGTGTGAGTGAGTGAGTGAGTGAGTGAGTGAGTGAGTGAGTGAGTGAGTGAGTGAGTGAGTGAGTGAGTGAGTGAGTGAGTGAGTGAGTGATTGAGTGAGTGAGTGAGTGAGTGAGTGAGTGAGTGAGTGAGTGAGTGAGTGAGTGAGTGAGTGAGTGAGTGAGTGAGTGAGTGAGTGAGTGAGTGAGTGAGTGAGTGAGTGAGTGAGTGAGTGAGTGAGTGAGTGAGTGAGTGAGTGAGAGTGTGGGTGGGTGAGTGAGTGAGTGAGTGAGTGAGTGAGTGAGTGAGTGAGTGAGTGAGTGAGTGAGTGAGTGAGTGAGTGAGTGAGTGAGTGAGTGAGTGAGTGAGTGAGTGAGTAAGTGAGTGAGTGAGTGAGTGAGTGAGTGAGTGAGTGAGTGAGTGAGTGAGTGAGTGAGTGAGTGAGTGAGTGAGTGAGTGAGTGAGTGAGTGAGTGAGTGAGTGAGTGAGTGAGTGAGTGAGTGAGTGAGTGAGTGAGTGAGTGAGTGAGTGAGTGAGGTGAGAGTACCAGGTGGTAGACTGGAAACCTTTTATCCTTTTTGGTGGGGCGCATGATCAAATGATAAAGATAATCTTTTTTAACCGTATAAATGACAATAATATTTCTACTAATTTGTCACTCGCTTCAATACATCTTCACCAATAGAACTCGAGAACTACGAGAGCAATTAACTGCTTGTATACTACTGATCAGAGAAAGACGCAGTTTTTGTGAAATTATTCTATGTGTCATGTCATTTCGGGTGGCTGTTATCAGATGCTTATTCAGCCTCTGATAAGCTAGACCACGATCGCTTAGATTATTAAGCTATATTACCACGAGACCGCCTGGTATTCTGTGAAACTCAATGACTTCGACCTCCTTTGTTTCCACCGAGCTGGCTAATACAATGAAGTATGGGGGAGGGTTCTTACATAACCTTGTTTTCACTGAGTGACGTCACTGCGTTTCACGGAATGAAGTATGGGGAGGGGTGTTACATAACCTTGTTTTCACCGAGTGTCGTCACTGCGTTTCACAGAATATATAATGATCGTCTGGAACGGGGAATTTTGATCATTATTTAAGGTTGATTTGGGCTTGAACTGCGGACCTTTCGCAGGGCGAACCATATTTCTCCAGTTATACCACCCTGGCGTTCTCTATGATATTAGGTCGGCGGGGAGGCCGTCATAATGTGTGATCTACAACGCTAGCACAGGTCTCTGGCACATCATACACACATAGAGACATACAATTGAATCAACTTATCTACATCCAACAAAACTACGAGTAGTCTCAATTATGTTTCAATGCTGGGCCGGCGTCGGTGACGCTGGCCAGCATTGAAACATAATTGATCTGAAGTTGCCCACGAGGCCCATGTGTGAGCTAGCCAGTCAGACAGACAGTCGGCTGCTAAATTGAATTGCACGGAGCACTGAACATGGTGATTTATCCTATATACAAAATATACCTTGACAGCGGGGCAGTCAATAGGTGTGTGTGTGGAGGGGTGGGGGGGGGGGGGGAGGAATACAAGGATTATCCGGCAAAATTTAGAGAAAAGCATTCTTATGATAACCATCTGTGCTTTGCATGTGCCTTCACGTGCCAGTTTCCATGATATAGCATAACAGCACACGAATTTGCATTACAAAGAACATGTACCTGAATTTCCATTTTTAATAATAATAATAATAATAATGTTCTTTATTTATAGAGTGTGACCCATTGAGCTTTTGCTCATCTGCCATGGTGCCCTCTAAAAAATCTTATACAAAATGCGTGTGTGTGTGGGGGGGGGGGGGGGTTAGAATGACAGGGATGACACGGCCAGGTCCCTTATTTAAAGAAATTTAGGAAAAATATATTTTTATGATGAAAATGTGGCCATAACTTCTTTAGCATCTCATTTTCGTGTTATTTTTAATGGCCCAATAATCATTCCTGAGGTGGGGGGGGGGTAAATCGAGAGATAACTCTGCTCGCTACCAGGACTTTAGATCCAGATTTCCCCGCTGACTCATAAATATTCAATATTGTGGGGAGCCTCGGTGACAGAGAGAAAGCCTGCTCGGTCTCAGACTGCCAGGGCACAAAACTCGAATTCTCTGTCTGAAGGGCAGTGTCATCTCATTCATCTCACCATCGTGTCTTCTGATTTTATCTCAGCATACCGTCCCCTTGGATATGAAATGGTGTATCTGCCACTTTACAAAGTGGCAGATACACCCTTTCATATCCAAGGGGACGATGCTCTCCCACCCTATTATATAGGACAGTGATTGCCATGCCAGTATATCCAGTGATAAAAAGGTAGCCAACAAACATGGTAATTTGAGCCAATGCTAATTTACCATACACCATTGGTTCAACGCTTCGTGCTTAATAAGCTGGAAACCTCTGTGATTTACGATATTGCTATACGATTAGGACACATTTCACATAATTACCATACATCGCAGTTCATTTACGGAGTGTGATATGGGCTGATATCGATATACGTCTCACAGTAAAAAGCAATGCACAGAGTGTGATATGGGCTGATACCGATATACGTCTCATAGTGAAAACCACTCCACAGAGTGTGATATGGACTGATACCGAAATACGTCTCATAGTGAAAAGCAATGCACAGAGTGTGATATGGGCTGATACCGAAATACGTCTCACAGTGAAAACCACTGCACAGAGTGTGATATGGGCTGATACCGAAATACGTCTCATAGTGAAAACCACAGCACAGAGTGTGAGTAAACGTGCATACACGTACAAATCACTTTACCATATGAAAAGCTGATATATCAAGAAGTTACAGTAGAAACCAACAAAACGTTCAATCAAAGTTGGTTCAATGGTGGCCCACCGTCTGCGACGCTGGACCAACATCAAACCAACATTGGTGGCACATGGGAACCTCTGTGGCATACAGCATACATACAGATGCCTGGAATTAAGACAAGTAAAATCAATAGCAGAAACACTAGTGCTGGGCGGTCCTAATAGCCGCTGGTACTGGGCCATCCCCAGGCAAATAAGAAATCTCCACAAAAACACAGCAGTGCCAGTGGACATGGGGGACAAGAGACACTGAACCAAAGCCGGCGTCACAGACCATGGGCGCTCGATCTGTGTCTGGGTGGCAGTGATTCAATACTCTGGAGAGCCTCCGTGACCGAGAGGTAGCGTGCTCGGCCTCAGATCGCGAGGGCTCAAATTTCGATTCTTTGTCATCTCATTCATCTCACACAATCGTCAGGGGGGTCCCCTGGCCCAGTTTAGCATAGAAATGTGCCCAATTGTGCACATTCATTCATTCATTCATTCATTCATTCATTCATTCATTCATTCATTCATTCATTCATTCATTTATTCATTCATTTATTCATTCATTCATTGATTCATTCATTTATTCATTTATTCATTTATTCATTTATTCATTTATTCATTCATTTCTGATCATATGTGAGGGTCAATGTGAAGGTCATGTGTGAGGGTCAATGTGAAGGTCATATGTGAGGGTTAATGTGAAGGTCATGTGTGATAGTTACTGTGAAGGTCATGTGTGAGGGTCAATCTGAAGGTCATGTATGAATGTCAATGTGAAGATCATTTGTGATGTTTTGAAAATCCAATACATCTATTTGGAAAATGTCTATAAATGAATGAAAAATAGGGTCCAGCACAAAAGATAAAATAATGTACAGAACCTGGAGGGAGGGTATTATTGTGTTAGGCTTAGCCACTATAGTATTAGGCTTTGTTTTGGTTGTGAATGTTGGGCTTTGCTGCATCGGGTTTGTTGTTATTGTGAGTGTTAGGCCACTTTCGGTTGTTATTGTTGTGAATGTTGGGCTTTGTTTTCTTGGGTTTGTTGTTATTGTGCGTGTTAGGCCACCTTCGGTTGTTATTGTCGTGAATGTTGGGCTTTGTTTTCTTGGGTTTGTTGTTATTGTGAGTGTTAGGCCACCTTCGGTTGTTATTGTTGTGAATGTTGGGCTTTGTTTTCTTGGGTTTGTTGTTATTGTGAGTGTTAGGCCACTTTCGGTTGTTATTGTTGTGAATGTTGGGCTTTGTTTTCTTGGGTTTGTTGTTATTGTGAGTGTTAGGCCACCTTCGGTTGTTATTGTTGTGAATGTTGGGCTTTGTTTTCTTGGGTTTGTTGTTATTGTGAGTGTTAGGCCACTTTCGGTTGTTATTGTTGTGAATGTTGGGCTTTGTTTTCTTGGGTTTGTTGTTATTGTGAGTGTTAGGCCACCTTCGGTTGTTATTGTTGTGAATGTTGGGCTTTGTTTTCTTGGGTTTGTTGTTATTGTGAATGTTAGGCCACTTTCGGTTGTTATTGTTGTGAAAGTTGGGTATTGTTTTCTTGTGTTTGTTGTTATTGTGAGTGTTAGGCCACTTTCGGTTGTTATTGTTGTGAATGTTGGGCTTTGTTTTCTTGTGTTTGTTGTTATTGTGAGTGTTAGGCCACTTTCGGTTGTTATTGTTGTGAATGTTGGGTTTTGTTTTCTTGTGTTTGTTGTTATTGTGAGTGTTAGGCCACTTTCGGTTGTTATTGTTGTGAATGTTGGGCTTTGTTTTCTTGGGTTTGTTGTTATTGTGAATGTTAGGCCACTTTCGGTTGTTATTGTTGTGAATGTTGGGCTTTGTTTTCTTGGGTTTGTTGTTATTGTGAGTGTTAGGCCACCTTCGGTTGTTATTGTTGTGAATGTTGGGCTTTGTTTTCTTGGGTTTGTTGTTATTGTGCGTGTTAGGCCACCTTCGGTTGTTATTGTTGTGAATGTTGGGCTTTGTTTTCTTGGGTTTGTTGTTATTGTGAGTGTTAGGCCACTTTCGGTTGTTATTGTTGTGAATGTTGGGCTTTGTTTTCTTGGGTTTGTTGTTATTGTGAGTGTTAGGCCACCTTCGGTTGTTATTGTTGTGAATGTTGGGCTTTGTTTTCTTGGGTTTGTTGTTATTGTGAATGTTAGGCCACTTTCGGTTGTTATTGTTGTGAATGTTGGGTATTGTTTTCTTGTGTTTGTTGTTATTGTGAGTGTTAGGCCACTTTCGGTTGTTATTGTTGTGAATGTTGGGCTTTGTTTTCTTGTGTTTGTTGTTATTGTGAGTGTTAGGCCACTTTCGGTTGTTATTGTTGTGAATGTTGGGCTTTGTTTTCTTGGGTTTGTTGTTATTGTGAGTGTTAGGCCACTTTCGGTTGTTATTGTTGTGAATGTTGGGCTTTGTTTTCTTGGGTTTGTTGTTATTGTGAATGTTAGGCCACTTTCGGTTGTTATTGTTGTGAATGTTGGGCTTTGTTTTCTTGGGTTTGTTGTTATTGTGAGTGTTAGACCACCTTCGGTTGTTATTGTTGTGAATGTTGGGCTTTGTTTTCTTGGGTTTGTTGTTATTGTAAGTGTTAGGCCGCCTTCGGTTGTTATTGTTGTGAATGTTGGGTTTTGTTTTCTTGGGTTTGTTGTTATTGTGAGTGTTAGGCCACCTTCGGTTGTTATTGTTGTGAATGTTGGGCTTTGTTTTCTTGGGTTTGTTGTTATTGTGAGTGTTAGGCCACTTTCGGTTGTTATTGTTGTGAATGTTGGGCTTTGTTTTCTTGGGTTTGTTGTTATTGTAAGTGTTAGGCCGCCTTCGGTTGTTATTGTCGTGAATGTTGGGCTTTGTTTTCTTGGGTTTGTTGTTATTGTGAGTGTTAGGCCACCTTCGGTTGTTATTGTTGTGAATGTTGGGCTTTGTTTTCTTGGGTTTGTTGTTATTGTGAGTGTTAGGCCACTTTCGGTTGTTATTGTTGTGAATGTTGGGCTTTGTTTTCTTGGGTTTGTTGTTATTGTGAGTGTTAGGCCACCTTCGGTTGTTATTGTTGTGAATGTTGGGCTTTGTTTTCTTGGGTTTGTTGTTATTGTGAGTGTTAGGCCACTTTCGGTTGTTATTGTTGTGAATGTTGGGCTTTGTTTTCTTGGGTTTGTTGTTATTGTGAGTGTTAGGCCACCTTCGGTTGTTATTGTTGTGAATGTTGGGCTTTGTTTTCTTGGGTTTGTTGTTATTGTGAATGTTAGGCCACTTTCGGTTGTTATTGTTGTGAAAGTTGGGTATTGTTTTCTTGTGTTTGTTGTTATTGTGAGTGTTAGGCCACTTTCGGTTGTTATTGTTGTGAATGTTGGGCTTTGTTTTCTTGTGTTTGTTGTTATTGTGAGTGTTAGGCCACTTTCGGTTGTTATTGTTGTGAATGTTGGGCTTTGTTTTCTTGGGTTTGTTGTTATTGTGAGTGTTAGGCCACTTTCGGTTGTTATTGTTGTGAATGTTGGGCTTTGTTTTCTTGGGTTTGTTGTTATTGTGCGTGTTAGGCCACCTTCGGTTGTTATTGTTGTGACTGTTGGGCTTTGTTTTCTTGGGTTTGTTGTTATTGTGAGTGTTAGGCCACTTTCGGTTGTTATTGTTGTGAATGTTGGGTTTTGTTTTCTTGTGTTTGTTGTTATTGTGAGTGTTAGGCCACTTTCGGTTGTTATTGTTGTGAATGTTGGGCTTTGTTTTCTTGGGTTTGTTGTTATTGTGAATGTTAGGCCACTTTCGGTTGTTATTGTTGTGAATGTTGGGCTTTGTTTTCTTGGGTTTGTTGTTATTGTGAGTGTTAGGCCGCCCTCGGTTGTTATTGTTGTGAATGTTGGGTTTTGTTTTCTTGGGTTTGTTGTTATTGTGAGTGTTAGGCCACCTTCGGTTGTTATTGTTGTGAATGTTGGGCTTTGTTTTCTTGGGTTTGTTGTTATTGTGAATGTTAGGCCACTTTCGGTTGTTATTGTCGTGAATGTTGGGCTTTGTTTTCTTGGGTTTGTTGTTATTGTGAGTGTTAGGCCACTTTCGGTTGTTATTGTTGTGAATATTAGGCTTTGTTTTCTTGGGTTTGTTGTTATTGTGAGTGTTAGGCCACCTTCGGTTGTTATTGTTGTGAATGTTGGGCTTTGTTTTCTTGGGTTTGTTGTTATTGTGAGTGTTAGGCCACTTTCGGTTGTAATTGTCGTGAATGATGGGCTTTGTTTTCTTGGGTTTGTTGTTATTGTGAGAGTTAGGCCACTTTCGGTTGTTATTGTTGTGAATGTTGGGCTTTGTTTTCTTGGGTTTGTTGTTATTGTGAGTGTTAGGCCGCTTTCGGTTGTTATTGTTGTGACTGTTGGGCTTTGTTTTCTTGGGTTTGTTGTTATTGTGAGTGTTAGGCCACCTTCGGTTGTTATTGTTGTGAATGTTGGGCTTTGTTTTTTCGGGTTTGTTGTTATTGTGAGTGTTAGGCCACTTTCGGTTGTTATTGTCGTGAATGTTGGGCTTTGTTGCCTTGGGTTTTGTTGCCGCAGATCTAGGACATTGTGTTGATGGATGTGGTGGGTTCAGGGGTGGCATCCACCTCTAATACATACATGGCTAATATGGACAGTCCAAGGTAACAATAAGAAAAAAACAATGATTGTTCCCCCCCCCCTCTACCCACTCCCAGCTGGAATACCAGACAGACAAAATCAATGGTCCTCGCCAAAGGCTTACACCCCACCATCCAAAAATGCATGTGATTACACGCCCCAATGCTAGTTTAATGTCAGTCCACCGGCTTACGACGCTGGACCAACAGTAAACCAAAGTTGGAATGTCTACATAGGTGGGGAGACCATTCAATCTTTAAGGGAGGGGGGCTCGATTATTTTTAAAATAAATAATTTCGGGCCAGCTCCGCATGAAATACATAATTTATTTCAAGAACTGTTCTATACAAACATGTAATAAAATGTTATTTTAGAGTATCGCTGACCCGGGTTAAAATAAATCCGCCACACCCCCCCCCCCTCTAGAGATTGATTAGTGGCTCCCTTACTGTGATATATAATAATGATAAACATGTTTTGGTTTTGGGAATTACAATAAAATGTAGATATCCAAATAACAATACCCTGTTCCAAGCAGACAGACAAAATCAATGTCTCCGGCCAGCTGTTGTCACCAGATGCTGACCTAGCCCCAGTGGCTGAAACAGGTTTGAGCCAGAGATTGACCTCGTACAAAATCGTGAGACATTTCTTTGGACTGTCAAATCGGAAAATTTCGCTAAATAATCAGGTCAGAAATAGGTTTTTAGAATCAGTAACATTTTAGTTCCATGCCCGCACGCTCAGGTCAGAGGTCGCACAGTCATTTAAAAGTTATGGACATTTTCGGACCTTGTGGTCGGGATCGCTCTCAGTCACCGCCATGTTGGATTTTTCGGGTACAGTAAATACATCAATCCACAGCCTCGGAGATGATGACCACGACTAATGCTAACAGTCACAACGCTAAAATATTTTCGTATAAACCATGGAGACCAAAGGGTTTTTTATTTCGAAATCATTATAAATATATTAGCTAGCTCTTTCCGCTTCATTTGAATACCTATGTTGAATTATTTGTAAGAAACGAAAGGGTTTTTTCAATATAAAATCATCATAAATATCTTAGTTAGCTCTGATTCATTTGAATACCTATGTTGTGAGCCTACGGCCATCGGAAATATTCTAATTTTTTCAGTGCGGAGACCGTCTTTAGACATCAGAATTTGACGTCTACAAAGGTCAAATAAATTCTGATGTATAAAGGCGTTCCTCGCTCTGAAAGGGCTTAAGCAATGTTGTTTTAAGGTCGGCCCAGCGTCGCCGATGGTGGGTTAACCTCATATCAATATTTTCAACCAGCATTGCTTCTCCAGGCCTCACGGAAGGGCGGTGTCACCTCACTCATTTACCCTCATGAGGTTCTCCTGGCCAAATTCAGCCTTTATGTGCACAAAAGTGGCCTAAAGGCCGATTCATTTCATTTCCAGGCCCCACCATGTCTAGGAAGTGAAATAATCCACAATCATGCTTTGATTCGGGGGATTACATTAACTTTAGATACCCAAATAACACAAATAAACAGTTATTTTGTTCAGTCTCGTTCTTTGTTGCAAATGTTCGGTAGTTAAAATATTTCAATTTTCAGGTGTAATTTTCATCAATTGGTGGCGCGATGTCCAGCTGGAAGCTGTGATTGGAATTGGTGGCGCGATGTCCAGCTGGAAGCTGTGGTTGGAATTGGTGGCGCGATGTCCAGCTGGAAGCTGTGGTTGGAATTGGTGGCGCGATGTCCAGCTGGAAGCTGTAGTTGGAATTGGTGGCGCGATGTCCAGCTGGAAGCTGTAGTTGGAATTGGTAATGCGATGTCCAGCTAGCGAGAAGCTGTAGCTGAAATTAGTGGCGTGATGTCCAGCTGGCAAGAAGCTGAAGCTTGTATATCAAGCTTCCAATAAATCCAGATTACTATTATTAAAGACAGATTGTATGTGTATTAAATGCTTACATACATCCGATTTTATATTTTCCTATGTGTACTTTATGAGGCTCAATACGAATCACATCTAAATACTTGTGATGCTGTTGTGCTGTTGTTTTAGTAGAACATTAAAAAAACATCGTATGATCCAAACTTAAAGCTTATTTCTCTGACTTGATGTTATCTATAATAGAGACATGATAGGAATTTATCAGAGAACTAGAGACTGTTTGACAAAAAATTGTTTTAGCTAAAAAAGTTCTTGATATTTTTGAAAATGAACACAAATCGTCTGATGGAGATATTGAAATCTAAAATATGATCCAATTTTATCAAATGAAAAGCATTACACAAATGTTAGCACTATTGCATAACGAGAACAAGAAGTCGTTCCTCTGAAATCTTTATATATTTAAATCACAATTTTTACTTTTTTTGTTTTAAAACTGAACACAAATTCTCTAATGGAAAACTAAACTCCAATTTTATTGAAGAAAAAGTTGTTTTCAATCCATGTTCTTGAAAATAAATTCTACTTATGACTGTTTAACCCTTTAACCGCCGGTGCCGCATATATTCGGGTTTACATTCCTTATTAGCACACTAAGTACCACCTTTTAAACATGTTAAAGATAAAATATGATATCAATCAGCAATATTTGCAAACAGTTGACCTCCATTTTGTCAAATTTGAATAAAATTGAGATTGAATAATTTGGCGGTTAAAGGGTTAAACATCCAAATTTGCGTCAAGTGGGTAAAAATTTAAGTAAGATTAAAATGTTTGAACTCGTATATATACGGCTCTAGCATCACAAATGTCAAGAAGTCTTAGAGCGTTGAGGGCTGAGCCGGAACAGCAGCTGATATTTATAGCTTTTAATTATAAAAGCATCATATTTTATCGCCTACCCCTAAAACTGGGATTACGGTACTGTATTTTCATCCTAACCCTGTGTACTTCTGGACCCTCATGATTATGTGCTGAATTCATGTCTTTTCATTAACTAAATAACAGCTAAAATGCTCAGTTTCATGTCATTTAAAGAGGGAATTATCAAGCTTTTGATCGGAGAAATATTTCAAATATATTAAATTAAATATTTAAATTAAATACCCCCACTACCAATCTATGGTGACTAGAGTTAGCTAATTTATTTTCATTTTCAGTTCCCTCATGTGGGATTTGCAGTCAAAAGTACTAAATCAAGGGAGGTGAATGGAAATTGCTCATCTTACCAAATATCTAAGTACAATATCCTCACTAAAAATTCCCAATATCCTGATGCAGAGGGATTATGCCATATGTCACTCAATATTTTACTCCATATGATTTTTTAACAATCTTGTATATACATGTACAAATATCTCTTCTCATTTCTATGAAAAATAAGTCTGTCATGACTTCCTTTCAGTCAATACAATATCTGTCTGTCTGTCTGTCTGTCTGTCTACTAATCTTTGCTCAAGATGAAAAGTGGTCAAGTTATTCCATATATGTCTTTCACATTATAAGTACTAGAGTGGAGAAAAAACAAGTGGTGTTTGAAAAGATTAACCCTTTAATCGCTACGTTATCACTTTTTAATTCCACCCACTTGAAGTTGTATCTCGCTACCGCGACCCACAGCTTCAAGTGGGTGAAATAACGCATATTCGTTTAATTCAAGACCAAAAAATTTCAAATTTTATTGTTTAAAAAAATTAAATTTTCAATAATAGTGACTTAGCCTGCTAACTAAATGAATTAAAAACGACTATAGTTATAAGCAGCGGGTAAAGGGGAAGTCAAACCTTTACAGCGACATTTGGTGAAATGTTCCTCTCAGAATAAGTGAAACAGGATATAAACCATCTGTACAGGTCCAGGCCAGGGGGATATTTTATCCAATTTACCACCCGTGGTTAATTGTTTTCTTTATTCCCCATTTATGACATAAAAAACCCGGGAAATACCATAATATTCTGGTTGTATAAAGTGATATACGAGGCGGCGCGGCGCAGGTTGCCGGGGAACTTTGAATAGGGTGATCATCAATCAGCACGTGAAAATAGAGGAGGCCATGAAAGAATTATTCTCACATTCTGTACGATGGTTTTCACAATGAGAATTATATCGCTATCATCCCATATCACACTCTTCCTGTGGTTGTAACTGCAATGTTATGTGTGATATGGGGAAATACAGCACATGTCCGACACTAGCTGACACTTTATTCACTGTGAAGCGCTACAATATGTTGATACATACCATAGATCAATTTGAAATCATCATAAATGTTTTAGTTAACTCTTTCTGTTAACTCTTTCTGCTTCATTTGAATACCTATGTTATGGGTCTACGACCATTATGGATTTTTTATTTTTTTTGGTGCGGGAATTTAATCTAGACTACCCTGATTACATCGCAAGGCTCTGACACAGTGACCTCCATTTTTAAATGTTATAGTTCAAAGGTTTACGTCTGCTGAAAATAGCCTAGTTTTCGTAGGCCTTTAAAATATTCGTCTCAATTTCATGACATCCGAGTTTTTTGGTAGGCAGCGCGAGTGTCGGTTTTACACAGCGGTCAGTGTGACTGGGCCTCGCGCAGGAAATGAGTTAGGCGGCCCAGTCACACCGGGTAAATCTAGACGATTTTATGAAATACGCAAGTATAGAATCTCAAATAAAACTTACGGTTCTGAATATTGTTATGTATGTACTATGGAAACTAAAGGGTTATTCAAACGTTAGAAATGGGCTACCTAGGAAACACAAAACATTTGTATCACATTTGTACAAAGTTGGACCGACGTCGAAGACGTTGGGCCGACGTTGTACAAATGGTATACAAATGTTCTGTGTTTCCTGGCTAGTTGCTCTGTCTGCTTTATTTGAATATCTATTTTATAAATCTACGACAACTAGAAATAGCGCGGGGATTGTATGCATTTTGACGTCAGATTATGACGTCAAAAGACGATTCCCGCCCTGAAAGGGTTATGAAGCCAATCAAATGCGGAGAGCTACTGCCACAGTGGGATATCGGCCTCCTGTTGGGCCACTTTTCCCACTTTCCGTATCGTGTGGCCCAGGTCCAACTGGTGATAATTAACCTATGCTGGTCCACTGTCTACGACACTGGACCGACATCCAGCCAGCATTGGATTTGCATCCTTTGCTGTGTCAATCAAACACACAAAAAGTGGCTATTTGAGTGCGATAGAGCGGGAAACCCCTGGTGCAGTGGTTAAAGCTGCCTGCTTGGAAAGTCGGAGATCGCGGGTTCGAGCCCTACTGTGGCATTCAAGTTTCAAAGAAACAAAATGTTACTTCCCCCATTACTTGTGAAGATTCGATATTGTGGGGAGCCTCCGCGACCAATAGGTAGCGAGCTCGGTCTCAGACTGTTAGGGTTCGAATTTCGAATCTTGTGTCTGGAAGGCAGTGTCATCTCATTCATCTCACCTTCCTCAGGAGGTTCTCCTGGCCCAGTTTAGCCTATATGTGCACACAGGGGGCTTGAAACTCCATTTTATTTCATTTCGAGTGCTATATGGGAACTCTATGACTATATGCAAAAGGGGTTCTTTTAAGGACAATATGGGAAAATAAAGCACCCGCTCAATAAAATATACCGATATTCCGATATACGTCTACATAACGGGGCTTAACGGGAAGCTGAGGATGCATACATATTGGTCATTCGATCAAACCCTTGAAGCGCTGAATTACGGATGCCATACGGTTGACATACGATGTGTGCGGATGGCATACGGATGGCATACGATGCGTGCGGATGGCATACGGATAATGTACAGATGATATACAGATGACATTGGATGGTATACGGAATAATATACGGAAGACATACAACTCATCGAAACACTGTTTTACTATCATTTGTGTAGAGCACCGTCGCTCCACCGCTTTATTTTTAAACGCGATGACAGACGGGGAAAATAATGGTAATTTGCAAAGGCGAATTATCAACACTCAGCATGAAATAATATAATTTAAATAGGCATAATGTGTAATTTGAATCATTAATGCAGCCTTTTATAATCTGTTTGGTTTGAGAATGCACTCGGTTGTAATTATACCTCATTTTTAAAAATTACTCAAGCCTTCAAGATACAGATTACAGACACAGTGTCATATTCCACGAAATGACAGCTCCTAATTGGTGATTCAACACCACGTGACGTTAATAACCGCCTGTGATTGGATAGGTGTTGAGATTTACACTGTAGCCACGATTGCACGGACAAATTCATAGAAATTTAATTATACACACTCCAATAAATATTTAATAGGGCTTACACCCTACAACGCGGGGATCGACTTTAGTCATCAGAATCTGACGTCTGTAGACGTCAGATTCTGACGTCTCAAGTCGATCCACACACTGTAACAGTAAAAATATTTACAGTGGTTGTAGACCCATAACATAGGTATTCAAATGCATCTGAAGGAGATAACAAAGTCATTTATGATGATTTCAAATTGAAAAATAACCTTTTGATTGCAATGTTTTTTACAAATTTTTTCAGCGTTTTAAGGTTCAACCCTTTCAGCGCTGAGGAGAACTACAGTGGTTTCCAATCTGTTTTATCAGCTGATTAAATATCTGTATTTTGAAAGATCTTAACCCTTTAGGTCCTAAGAAATATAATAGGTGTTTTTAATAAAGTCATTGTTATTGAGAATGGAATGTTCAAACATGAAGGTTTTAAAATGTTTGGTCACAAATTAAACAAATATGCGTAATGTCCATCCACTTATAGTTGTGGGTAGCGGTAGCGAGACACAACTTAAGTGGGTGATTATTAAAAAAAGATGACATGGGGAGAGAAGAGTTAAAATAAACATCCCAGGCGACACGAAAAAACATGGAACAAATGTTTGTGCAATGTTGGACCACCGTGTGCGACGCTGGCCCAGCATTCCTCTCGCGTTTATTGCAGTATCTCGTGTCTGCTGGGAAGACGACAATTTCATTAAAAAAACAATATCAAATCCTCTCCTGTGATAATTGCTGGAAATAATGATAGACATTCAGCACTTGTTTGTGGCATTATGGTAGTCTGGCTGGATGGGAAGCGGCGCTAATTACGGGGTTTATTCGCTTAGAAAAACAAGTTATGTCTGAAACGGGATTTCTACATTTCAAGTGAATGATAGCGACATGATGGTCATTGCAGCTGACGTGCGACGTTGTTCCAATGCTGGTGCAATGGTTGGCAAGCAGCAGTGAATAGTGTTTATAATAAACCTCAGGGGTGCATATTATAGGGAATAATCCACCATCTAATTTCAGTCGTAGCTGTCAAAGATGTCTAAATTTACTCGATACATTTAATAATTATACATGACTGACTGTTTCTATTTTGTATTGATAAAATAATGTCAGACTAAATTATTCTAGCAATAAAAAATTAAATTCAATGATTGTTGATTCACATAGGAAGATCAGAATTTCCCAGTAAACTAAAGATATTGAGCCAGCATTAGCCGAGCGTTGGCTCAATGGTTTGTGTTTGCTGAGCTGTAGCAACCATGATGAAATTTAAACTAGGTGATGAGATAGACAAGCCAAAAAAGGCAATGCTCCGCAGGGCTAACGGGGCGGTGGCCCTAGGGTAGTGGTTAGCACCGCTGCCTTTTACGCCAGAGTTCGGGGTTCGGTTCCCGGTCTCGGCGGTTTCAAAGAAACAAAAATGTTTCTTCCCCATCCACGTGTGAAAGTCAGTATTGTGGGGAGCCTCCGTGACCGAGAGGTAGCGTGCTCGGCCTCAGACCGCCAGGGCTCGAATTTCGAATCCTGTGTCTGGAGGACAGTGTCATTTCAATCATCTCACCATCCTCAGGAGGTTCTCCTGGCCCAGTTTAGCCTATATGTGCACAAAGGTGGCCTAAAGCCCGATTCATTTCATTTCCCGGTCTCGGCGGTTTGAAAGGAAAAAAAGGTTTCTTCCCCATCCACGTACGAAAGTCAGTATTGTGGGGAGCCTCCGTGACCGAGAAGTAGCGTGCTCGGCCTCAGACCGCCAGGGCTCGAATTTCGAATCCTTTGTCTGGAGGACAGTGTGTCATCTCATTCATCTCACCATCCTCAGGAGGTTCTCCTGGCCCAGTTTAGCCTAAATGTGCACAAAGGTGGCCTAAAGCCCGATTCATTTCATTTGATTGATGATAAACTGTACGATCTGACAAATTTGAACAATTTATTTTATAATCGTGTATCATTTCATTTTTATCACCTTATGGTTATCATAGCTACCATGCCTAATTATCATTATAATTATGACAGCTATTGATGTTATCATAATCTATTTCATCAGACACTATGTATTCTCATCATTTTTAGCTTGATATAATTTAAAAATCACTGCATTTTATAGCTCACATTGAGCAAACAGTCACTATTTTATTCTGATATTTTATGTTATGTATAATGCAAACTGACACTCGCAAAACGATTTTCAAGTAAGAAGTTACATGATGTGAACTGTCCTTTTAATATCGCTAATTATCACCCTGGCTAGAATTGTACTGTTAACAATTAGAGATTAGTTTTTTTCAAACCACGCAGAGTACATGGTTTACTGCCATACATACAATACACATGGTATGACATCAATTCAATTCAGTTCAATTCAGTTTATTCAATTCAATTCAGTTTATTCAGTGTACAAGATACAATATTAATAACAGTTTGATAACATACACAAACAACATAAAAATAGATACACGAGGTACATAAAACTAAGTAATAATATCACTGGAATATAAATGTACACCTGGGAGGGAAGATAAACAGGATCCATGGGAGCCTTTGCTAGTAGTTCCCACCCAACATTTTTTTCAATTGCCACCAGCCCTTTATAGTATGATTGTGATAAGCGGCAATTACAACAAAAACATTAAAAAACCATGAACAGCAATCACTACTGACAAAACTGGTATTCATAAGACGCTTTAACTCTTACAGCGCGGTGATTGACTTTAGTCGTCAGAATCGGACGTCTGTAGACGTCAGATTCTCACGACTAAAGCGACCCCGCACTGTAAGAGTAAAATATTTATAATGGTCGTAGACCCATAACATAGGTATTCAAATGAATCGGAAAGAACTAACTAAGACATTTATGGTGATTTCAAGGTGAAAAAAACACTTAGGTTGCGATGTTTATTTTCAAATTAATTCAGCGCTTAAAGGGTTAAACAGCTCGTTTTTACGACGGTTAAACAAAACAGATTGCAAACACCACACGTCGCCCTAACTCACAATGCCAGTTGCAAACAAGCCTGATTTATTTTCTCCGGAGGGAAATCTACATTCGATTTTCTTTTCTTCTTATGCCGCGTTTCTCTCACTGGATGCACATATATTTTCTCCGTCTCGTTTCGTGATATGATTGATTTTCATAATTTTATTCCCTGGGGGAGGCTTATTTGCATAATTAGCATAATTCAAGCGATACGTATCTGATTCCCGTGAATAACAATTGAATTACTGGTTCTGTTTTTCCAGATTTCGTCTTGCTTTGATATGTGTCTTCTCTAATAACACACGCTCAAATATTCAGTTATTTATTTAGTTATTTATTTATTAAAATATATTTATACAGGGTGGACATTTCTAGCAAACATGTTTTTCTACATCATCTGCCCTATTTTGAATTTGTTCACATATAGATAGATAGATATTTATTGACGACGGTAAGTCTATGCAGACTTATGCGTCATTAAAAATGAACATATGTACAAGACTATATACAACAGGATTTGTTCGGTAAAATATGCATGCTAAGTTAACTGGAACATGTTAAAATCAAACGACATTATATACTAAAACAAGCACAGGTTAAATAAAATATGCATCAGAACTATTTAAAATAACCTACAGTTAAACAGCATTGGCATGATATTTTTAAGTTTCCCGCACCAAAACTAGAGATAAAATAGCTACTGCATATAGCAAAAAAAACCTCTGGGAAGCGTAGAAACCGAGTAATTACATAATGAGTGAGAGTATGTATAAAGAAGAAAATAATAATATTAGTTACATTTAACATGTTAAAATATATATCCGATGGAAATAATTAACCCTTATCACGCTGAAATAAGTTTTTATAAACCATGGAGTCCAAAGGGTTTTTTCAATTTGAAATAATCATAAATGCCTTAGTTAGCTCTATCCGCTACATCTCAATAATAATGTTATTTGATAAAAATATGATTTTTGTGCTACAAATATGAGTAATGTGCTACAAATATGGGTAAAGTGCTACAAATATGAGTAATTTTCGCCCACCTCAAGTGGTGGGTGGAAATTTACATTTTATAACCTAGCGAGAAAGGAGTTGATCATCCTTCCTATCACATGCCAAACATTGAGGCAATGTCAGGTTAACCCTTTCAGTACGGAGACCGTCTTTATACGTCAGAATCTGACGTCTGTAGACGTCAGATTCTGACGTATAAAGTTGATTTCCGCGCTGAAAGAAATAAAATATTTATAATGGCCGTGGACTCATAACATATGTATTCAAATGAAACGGAAAGAGCTGATTGAGACATTTATAATTATTTCAAATTGAAATAAACCCTTTGGTCTCCATGATCTATATACAATTCAGCGTTGTTAGAGTTATAGTTGGGCGGGGGCCCTAGGGTAGTGGTTAGCACCGCTGCCTCTCACGCCAGAGTTCGGG
The DNA here is from genome assembly GCA_964017125.1 of Flabesymbios commensalis. Taxonomy (NCBI): domain Eukaryota; kingdom Metazoa; phylum Annelida; class Polychaeta; order Terebellida; family Flabelligeridae; genus Flabesymbios; species Flabesymbios commensalis. Next base: position 1,159,444 of record OZ024905.1, read on the forward strand.
GTTCGGTTCCCGGTCTCGGCGGTTTGAAAGAAACAAAAATGTTTCTTCCCCATCCACGTGTGAAAGTCAGTATTGTGGGGAGCCTCCGTGAGCGAGAGGTAGCGTGCTCGGCCTCAGACCGCCAGGGCTCGAATTTCGAATCCTGTGTCCGGAGGGCAGTGTCATCTCAATCATCTCACCATCCTCAGTAGGTTCTCCTGGCCCAGTTTAGCCTATATGTGCACAAAGGTGGCCTAAAGCCCGATTGATTTCATTTTTTTAGTGTTATAGTTGGGTGGGCGTCTTGAGGTCGTCCCTGTGTCCCTGAGGTGTCATGGTGGACACAGGGGCTGTGAGGTACCGTCTTGCGGTTGTCCGTGTGTCCCTGATGTGTTATGGTGGACACAGGGGCTGTGAGGTACCGTCTTGCGGTTGTCCGTGTGTCCCTGATGTGTTATGGTGGATACAGGTGCTGTGAGATGCCGTCTTGAGGTTGTCCCTGTGTCCCTGAGGTGTTATGGTGGACACAGGTGCTGTGAGGTACCGTCTTGAGGTCGTCCCTGTGTCCCTGATGTGTTATGGTGGACACAGGTGCTGTGAGATGCCGTCTTGAGGTCGTCCCTGAGGTGTTATGGTGGACACAGGTGCTGTGAGGTACCGTCTTGAGGTCGTCCCTGTGTCCCTGAGGTGTTATGGTGGACACAGGTGCTGTGAGGTACCGTCTTGAGGTCGTCCCTGTGTCTGTGAAGTGTTATGTTGGACACAGGTTCTGTGAGGTACCGTCTTGAGGTCGTCCCTGTGTACCTGAGGTGTTATGGTGGACACAGGTGCTGTGAGGTACCGTCTTGAGGTCGTCCCTGTGTCCCTGAGGTGTTATGGTGGACTCAGGTGCTGTGAGATGCCGTCTTGAGGTTGTCCCTGTGTCTGTGAGGTGGTATGGTGGACACAGGTGCTGTGAGGTACCGTCTTGAGGTCGTCCCTGTGTCCCTGAGGTGTAATGGAGGACACAGGTGCTGTAAGATGCCGTCTTGAGGTCGTCCCTGTGTCCCTGAGGTGTTATGGTGGACACAGGTGCTGTGAGGTACCGTCTTGAGGTCGTCCCTGTGTCTGTGAGGTGTTATAGTGGACACAGGTGCTGTGATATGCCGTTTTGATGTTGCCCCTGTGTCCCTGAGGTGTTATGGTGGACACAGGTGCTGTGAGGTACCGTCTTGAGGTCGTCCCTGTGTCTGTGAGGTGTTATAGTGGACACAGGTGCTGTGATATGCCGTTTTGATGTTGCCCCTGTGTCCCTGAGGTGTTATGGTGGACACAGGTGCTGTGAGGTACCGTCTTGAGGTCGTCCCTGTGTCTGTGAGGTGTTATAGTGGACACAGGTGCTGTAAGATGCCGTCTTGAGGTCGTCCCTGTGTCCCTGAGGTGTTATAATGGACACAGGTGCTGTGAGTACCGTCTTGAGGTTGTCCCTGAGGTGTTATGGTGGACACAGGTGCTGTGCGGTACCGTCTTGAGGTCGTCCCTGTGTCCCTGAGGTGTTATAATGGACACAGGTGCTGTGAGTACCGTCTTGAGGTTGTCCCTGAGGTGTTATGGTGGACACAGGTGCTGTGAGGTACCGTCTTGAGGTTGTCCCTGTGTCTGTGAGGTGTTATGGTGGACACAGGTTCTGTGAGGTACCGTCTTGATGTTGTCCCTGAGGTGTTATGGCTGACACAGGTGCTGGGATGTGCCGTCTTGAAGTTGTCCTTGTGTCCCTGAGGTGTTATGGTGGACACAGGTGCTGTGAGGTACCGTCTTGAAGTTGTCCTTGTGTCCCTGAGGTGTTATGGTGGACACAGGTTCTGTGAGGTACCGTCTTGAAGTTGTCCTTGTGTCCCTGAGGTGGTATGGTGGACACAGGTGCTGTGAGGTACCGTCTTGAAGTTGTCCTTGTGTCCCTGAGGTGTTATGGTGGACACAGGTTCTGTGAGGTACCGTCTTGAGGTTGTCCCTGTGTCTGTGAGGTGTTATGGTGGACACAGGTTCTGTGAGGTACCGTCTTGATGTTGTCCCTGAGGTGTTATGGCTGACACAGGTTCTGTGAGGTACCGTCTTGAGGTCGTCCCTGTGTACCTGAGGTGTTATGGTGGACACAGGTTCTGTGAGGTGCCGTCTTGAGGTCGTCCCTGTGTCCCTGAGGTGTTATGGTGGACACAGGTGCTGTGAAGTACCGTCTTGAGGTTGTCCCTGTGTCTGTGAGGTGTTATGGTGGACACAGGGCTGTGAGATGCCGTCTTGAGGTTGTCCCCGTGTCCCTGATGTGTTATGTTGGACACAGGTGCTGTGAGGTACCGTCTTGAGGTCGTCCCTGTGTCCCTGAGGTGTTATAGTGGACACAGGTGCTGTGAGGTACCGTCTTGAGGTCGTCCCTGTGTCCCTGATGTGTTATAGTGGACACAGGTGTTGTGAGATGCCGTCTTGAGGTTGTCCCCGTGTCCCTGAGGTGTTATGGTGGACACAGGTGCTGTGAGGTACCGTCTTGAGGTTGCCCCTGTGTCCCTGAGGTGTTATGGTGGACACAGGTGCTGTGAGGTACCGTCTTGAGGTCGTCCGTGTGTCCCTGAGGTGTTATGGTGGGCACAGGTGCTGTGAGGTACCGTCTTGAGGTCGTCCCTGTGTCCCTGGGGTGTTATAGTGGACACAGGTGCTGTGAGGTACCGTCTTGAGGTCGTCCTTGTGTCCCTGAGGTGTTATGGTGGGCACAGGTGCTGTGAGGTACCGTCTTGAGGTCGTCTCTGTGTCCCTGAGGTGTTATGGTGGGCACAGGTGCTGTGAGGTACCGTCTTGAGGTCGTCCCTGTGTCCCTGAGGTGTTATGGTGGGCACAGGTGCTGTGAGGTACCGTCTTGAGGTCGTCCCTGTGTCTGTGAGGTGTTATGGTGGGCACAGGTGCTGTGAGATAGCATCTACCACTGTGTACTACTACCTATATATGACATATCGATCAGTGCTACATACATTGTCAGAGTTTTATGTCTTTCATCTGCCTCGTCTATTTTATGACAGACATTAACTGTAGATAAACCTGATGGGATGTGAGAAGGAGCACATTATGATGGTCCATGGTGTAATTTGATGTATGGATAGGTAGTTGACGCAGACACTTTTTTATTTTCTAGAGTAAATTCCCACTTTCAGCACAGCCAGCTGATGCGAACACGTACTGGTCTACATTGATTTCACTCTAATTCAAATTAGAGCAAATTAGCCCATTTATGTAAATTACGCAAATTATCCAGAAATCGTGACTAGCGTCTAAGTAAGGACAGCTCGCTTGACCCATTTCCCGCTGCGTAATCTGATTCACATTTCAACCCACTTGAAGTTGTGTCTCGCTATCGCGACCCACAACTTCAAGTGAGTGAAATGTACTCAAATTTCTAATCTGATTTGCAGTTGTTGATGTATTAACGCACATATAATTCCTGTTTTATCTGCTAATTAATGGATTAAAACTGTTATGATTGTAATTAGCGCCTAAAATGTTACGGAGGGGCATGGTCACCACTACCGGCTGTCGCGCATGAGCTCAGGAGGTTGTCCCTCGTTTGGATATTCAGGTTTCAAAGAAATAAAATGTTTCCTCTCCCCTCACTCGTAAATGAATGAATGAATGAATGCATGAATGAATGCATGAATGAATAAATGGATGAATGAATGAATGAATGAATGAATGAATGAATGAATGAATGAATGAATGAATGAATGAATGAATGAATGAATGAATGAATGAATGAATGAATGAATGAATGAATGAATGAATGACAGGTCCATGAATAAAAAAACAAACGAACGAACGGAATAACGGATGGATGGATGAATGAATGAACTTATAGGCGCGGTTCCCAGAAGGAGTTTCATTTTTTTGTTTGAATGGCTTAAAATTCTAATTTCACTAGGATGACAGTTCCACAATTTTGGAAAAGATGGATGGGGGGGGAGGGTCCGTTCACCTTTGCAAATATATAACTTAGTAGACCTAGTTAACAGACGTCTAAAACCTCACAGTTTATTTGTAAAACTAGAACATTTGAAGGCGAAATGAGGTTTAATATAATTATTGTTACATTAGCATATCTTTGGATTAAAATTGTTTATTATTCGCCCACATAAAGTTGTGTGTCGCGATAGGGAGACACAACTTTATGTGGGTGAAAATTTAAATCGTTCGCTGTAAAGAGTTAACAATATCTGCACAATGCAATCTACACAATTTATTGGACCAATTTTGGGTTAATGCTGGGCCAGTGTCGCAGACGGTGGCCCAACATTAAGACAATATTGACCCAACACCTCGAGTGTATTGTATAGCCATGACAGGTTCCATATCACTGTACAGGATTCTGACAGCTCTCTTATAAAACATAATCTAAATTATTCTACGCTCATTTTCACCGCAGAACAAGTCGTGCAAATTATTCAGTACTTATTTGAATAGGCCTATTCATTAGTCAAGGTGGGACTCTACCGCCCATTTAGTCCAGGCAATCTGCGCTCAAAGTCGGGTCAACCTCCCACAAATTGCAATAGTAATGAAACCGGTACCATATTTAAACTAATTTTCTGAATAATCACATACTAAAAATCAGCTAATATCTGCGAGGTGGGCCATACTGAGATTTGGGACTGAATTTTTTTTTCGACGCAAACTGCCCATTTATGACTTTATAGAAATGAAATGAATTTAGTTGTAGTCAACCTTTGTGTACATATAGGCTATACTGGGCCAGGAGAACCTGGGCCACGGAGGCTCCCCACAATACTGCGATCATGTTGGTTTGAGGCTGACCCAACGGCTACGATTCTGGGCCAACAATAAACCAGTATTGGGTCAACATATTGTATAGGCTGACATTTGGCCTCCTAAAAAAACGTCTAATATATTGGATTGATATTTGTCCAACGTCCGCACCATTGCTATTTGGCCTCCTAAAAAACGTTGAATATGTTGAATACGAATATGAATATGGATTAATATTGGCCCAACGTCCACATCATTGTGCCAAAATTAAAACATTATTGGGCCACAGACTCGTATTTGCTGGTTTTTACACTTTCACATTGACCCAATGTTGGCTTAATGTTGGCCATCGTCTACGACGTTGGCCCAGCATTAAAATAGCACTTGGCCACAGACTCGTATTTGCTGGTTTTTACTCTTCCACATTGACCCAATGTTTGTTTAATATTGTGCCACTGTCTACGACGTTGGCCCAACATTAAACCAGCATTGTTTCTCGCTGCCTTATGACCTGACATCACTAAGTAGCTGACTCCTAATTACTCTGGCCAACACATGCTTCCTATTTCCCGTCCTTAGAACTCCTGCCCCATTCACAGATTGTCACGCTATTATTAAGATGTGCTACCATCAGCAAAAACACACCTGTCTCATCAGTTAAAACCCACGTCATTTGTATGATAGGGGAATATAAAACACACCCACGGCATTTGTATGATAGGGAGCTATTTTTGCAGATTAGTGGAGCAGCTGTTTTCTCATTAACCCGAGTCATATGTGTTTTATAATACTGAGGATCTAAAATAGACCTACGTCATCAACTTTTTAAATGAGCTTCGTAAACGCAAGCATGAATAGTGTTTCAATCAAGTAAGTTATTTAACCCTTTCAAGCCTGAATTTTCCATTGTCATTTTCATCCACTACAAGTCGAGAATTGCTGTCGCAATTCTCGACTTGTAGTGGATGAAAATGACTTGAAGGTGATGAAAAATGAAAAATATATGTTGCTATTAATAATACAGTTCCATTAAAATTTTCATTTTAAAACCTTAGGTGTGGCAAATTAATTAATTCTTCGGGATGCGAAATGATGCTTTGATGAATCGTGAGGGTTTATAAGGTTAAACAGCAATGTATTTTGCCTCTAATTTATAAAATCTGAATACTTTTCACTCACTTGAAGTTGTGGAGATCGCGTTGGAGAGACACATGTTGAATAGAGTAAAATTATTTGGGCCGGACAGAGCGGGTATGGGCTGGGCTATAGGGCTTGGCTAGACAGGGCCGGGATTGGGCTGGGCCATGCTTGGGAGGGGGACTGCGCCAGTCAGAGTGGTGCTGGGGCCGGAGCTAGGGCTTGGACCGGGGCCTGGGCCTGGACATGACCGGAGCATGGCCAGGCGGAGCTTGGGTCGCGGCCAGGGCTGGGTTAATCGGAGCTTGAGCCGGGGCTGGGACAGGGCTAGTCAAAACTTGAGCCGGGACCGGGGAAGGGCTAGTCAGAGCTTGGGCCTGGGCCGGGGCTGACCGGGGCAGGGCTAGTCAGAGATTGGGCCGGGACCGGGGTAGGGCTAGTCAGAGCTTGGGCCTGGGCCGGGGCTGACCGGGGTAGGGCTAGTCAGAGCTTGGGCCGGGACCGGGGCTGAGCCAGTGGGAGCTAGGGCTGGGACCGGGGCAGGGCAAGTCTGTGCCTGTGCCAGGGCCGGGGGCTGGGCTAGTCGACAGATTGGGCTTGGCCGGGGCAGGGCTAGTCGGAGCTTTGGCCGGGCCGGGCTGGGCTAATCGGAGCTTGGGCTTGGCCGGGGCTGGGCTATTGTCGGAGCTTGGACTTGGCTGGGGCTAGGCTAGTCGGAGCTTGGGCTGATATTGGCGATGGCTATTTGAAGCTACAGCTGGGGCGGGGGCCGGGCTAGTCGGATCTTGGTACCGGGGCCAGTCGGAGCTAGGGCCGGGGCTAGTCAAATCGGGGCCGGCCCGGGGCTGGGGCTGGGCTAGCCGTCCCGGGGCTAGCAGTGCTATATTCAACCCATCATACGTCAGCGCTAAGTGGACAGAGGTAGATTTGGTGGTCAGCTCGGCCCAGAAGTCCTGGTCAGCTCGGCCCTGGAGCCCTGGGACAAGCCGTGATAAACGTGAGCCAAGGGAACCACGCAGCCACAGCCAACAAATCAACAACTCCTGCACAATGATGGCTAAACGGCGGGCCAACGTCTACGACGCTGGCCCGCCGTTAACCCGTCATTGTGCTGCTGGTAACGTGGCTTGTCCTTCGACAATTTTGCGGTGTACGCGCGGCGCCCGGGAACATTCCGAGAAGAAAGGGCAAGATTCTAGCCGTATGTCACTGACCATCATCGCGTGGTGAGACAGCGGGGGGCGTCCCCATGGTCAAGGAGGGGGTGGGGGGCGTCATCCTCAGAAACCAGGGGACGTTCACCCGATGGCGATTTAACGTGAGCTTTTACTGTAAGATATAGATGTAAGATGTAAGATGTTCCAGTATAGAGACATCCACATCTACTCACATGATGGGCTGGGCAATGGCATCTTCACTCTGCCATGTGATTTGCGGCTTGAGCCATGCTCTGCGTGTATTAAGACTGAACTGGTGCAGATGGGCAATGGCTGGTCCTAGAAAGCAGACTATGACTGTGTGCGATATCATTGTCATTCCTAAAGTTGTGAGTCTGTACTCATTGCCATTTTTAATGTTGTGCCCTGAAAATCCGGTGGGTGGATGATTAATTGCGCAATGAATTACCCATCAAAGACAAGACATTCACCCAATGTTGGGCCAGCGTCGTAGACGGTGAACCAACATTAGGCCAACATTGACTGACCAGACGTATAGTATCTGCTGCAGATAATGCGTCATTGTCCGATCAATTATTTTATTTTAAAGGTGATCTACCACCCCTTATATAGTATGAATAAATTTGTGACAAATAAATCAAAGTTGCCACAAGATGGGGCACAAGTGTTTCCTTATATGGGGTGATTGGCTTTCATGTGACCCTCTGAGAGGGTCACATGATAGCCAATCACCCCATATAAGGACATAATTATTCATACCATATATGGGGTGATAGATCACCTTTAAATGGGCAGATTTACATATTATTGGAATAATGCCTTATAACGTGGTGATTTAAAAGCCAGTCTTTATAGGTGAATTTTCTCATTTGAAGGGTTGGGCGGGGGCTCTAGGGTAGTGGTTAGCACCGTTACTTTCACGCCAGAGTTCGGGGTTCGGTTCCCGGTCTAAGCGGTTTGAAAGAAACAAAAATGTTTCTTCCCTATCCACGTGTGAAAGTCAGTATTGTGGGGAGCCTCCGTGACCGAGAGGTAGCATGCTCGGCCACAGACCGCCAGGCTCAAATTTCGAATCCTGTGTCTGGAGGACAGTGTCATCTCAATCATCTCATCATCCTCAGGAGGTTCTCCTGGCCCAGTTTAGCCTATATGTGCACAAAAGTGGCCTAAAGCCCGATTCATTTCATTTCATTTCATTTTTATTTGAAGGGTTACTCTCACATTGTCCATGAAATTGTTGATCTCAGCGTACATTGTCCAGCAGACAGAAACACAGTATTTGTCATGCTGTCCATCTCTGACACTAACCTATGTCATTACATCAATCTCGTGCACAAGCCAAGGGCCAGCCTCGATCATAAATTAACATTAAACATAAACATGACACAAACAGTAACCAGGTGCACTCCCCCAGCAAGCACTATAAATTGATTCGATGTTGTTTTAATGTTTGGCCGACGTCGGAGACGGCGGGCCAACATTAAAACAACAGTGAGTCAATGTCTCGTGCTTGCTGGGCTATGATCCACAAAGCAGGATACGAGGACCCGATGTTGATTTAAGGTTAGGCCATCGTCGCAGACGGTGGCCTAACCTTAAATCAACATCGGGTCAACGTCGGTTCAGGTGGAAATGCAATAAACGCTGATTCAATGTCGATTTAATGATATAAATCAACCGTGCACCCGACAATAAACGCGCATATTTCCATCATAATAGGTGGTCTTAGGAGAAATGCAATATCCATCACCAGAAAAAAGGAGATGCTTGATTTAATGTTAGGCCAGAGTCGAAGAATGCATAAACATTTAGTCAACGTCTGGGCTAGGGGGGAGGGGGGAGGGGGGTAGGCCTACCTAAATTTGAAATCCACCTAGACGGCATTGCCTGATAAGGTTTTAAAGTTTTTTAGTGGGTATATATTATAAATAATCTTAAACGGCATTAGTGACTCTTTAACAATTTATTAGATAACTAGATAGATCTAGAGAAAGCTACATAGATATGCATAATTGATTACAGGCTTAAATCCTTATTATTGTTAATAGTACACACTGCCAGGCGCTAGGCGCTGCTACTGTGCATGTTAAATTGTGCAGATGGCTGACGTCATATGTCCACAATCTCAATTTCAACCTATTGTAATAAGCTTGTGATTGGCCGGCTGTCCTGCTAAAAGTCCTCTGATCGGCTGGCGACAACGTGTACACATCTCATGGAGGGGGAGGGGTGGGTGCACGCATACACCTGTGTGGTGAGTTGTCGATCTTTTGAGACGCACTTGTTCTCACACTCTGTGCTGTGGTTTTCACTATGAGACGTATAACGGTATCAGCCCATATCGCACTAGATTGAGCACAGTGTATGATAGAATTATGCCATGTGTGACTTGATCGTGTGAGAAAATACAAACGTTCTTCATTTTTCGTGCGATATGTGACAATACAGCACATGTTCAACGAATAAGGTGTTCGCCTAAAGGCTCACGCATTATTCATGAACGAGTGCTGTATTTTCCCATATCGCACTCAAATGAACACCGTTTGCATATCTTATCGGTGTCTGTCTGGGATTATACACAGTGCTCCGTGTAAGTTAATAGCAGTCCCAAAGCCATTTCAGATTTAATATAATGGCCAAGATATCGTGTTTGCAACAGAAGGGGGGGGGTGGTGTGCTTCCTGTGCAGCCTGGAACAGTGACTAAATAGGGCTGTCATATGGCTGCCGGATACCTGGACCTGGGGGGGGGGATGCCCAGGGGGGAGGGGGGCTGCACCGTCTTCAGCCGAATGACACTGGGAGACACAATGACACCCAGATAAATGCAGAAAGTGCCTGAAGATAATACAATAGGTATAGGAGAAAGCCCGAGGAACTCTACATTCTTAGGTTTTAACATCCGAACATAATGAGGATCCCTAATAATCAACAGTTCAGTCATACATGACTGATAATAACACGACAGGCCTACCAAGATAATTGGTCTGTACTTTATCAACAATAAAGTTTAAGTCAGTTAAAACCCTCGGAGCCCGACATTCTTAGCTGTGGAAAAAAACTCGGCCTTCGGCCTCGGCCTTTTCCATGTTACAGAACACTTTGAGTGGTCAGTCTCCGGGAATACAGAGTCATTGCTCATCAAGTACAGACTAATTATCATGGTAGGACTATGGTGCTATAAACAGTCAGGTTTGACCGAACTGTTGATTATGGGGGGATATGTTTTAATTCTGTTAAAACCCTCGGAGCTCGACATTCTTAGCGGTGGAGTTCCTCGGGCGTTATCTTATTTGGCACACCCGCATAATATAGTGGACATAAAGAATAAGTTGTTCACTTCTATAAACATTCAATTCAGTTAACGTTTATAGTGCCATGTTCTTCACCATTATAGCGCATGAATTGACTCTAGACGTCAGAATCTATAGACGTCAGATTCTGATGTCTAAAGTCGACCCCTTCACTGAAAGAGCAAACAATTTATAGTGACCGTAGATACTTAACACATCCTCTCGGTCACGGAACCTCCTCACAATACTAAACAGAGAAGAAACATATTGTTTCTTATCATACTGAACACAGCTGGGGACGACCCTGTGAGCTCCGGCGTACAGACAAGCAGCACTAACCATTGCACCTACATTAGCCCTATACTCACTAATTTTACCAATTTAAATTCTCACCCATTTCAATTGGGTGGAAATTAGTCATATTTATTTATAATATATTTTATTATACATTTCATTTCCAATAACAGAGGTAATTTTGCTTTACGTCGCTTTCTGCACAATCATGTCAATATCGTGACACAAGGAAGCCAGAAGCCGGGACTATGCCCCACTCTTATTTCCAATAACTTTAAGGATTCTTTATAGTGTACATGCAGTACCATTGGCAGCACTGTACACTCCAAGCCTTTTGAACTTGGAGTACTGTATATGCACAGCCACAATGACAAATTTCAGATCCGACAGTGATTCGAACCTGTTATCTCCAGGTTACAAGCCCCAGTCGATACGAATGAGCCATCGGGGCCGGCCTTTCCAATAACTGGCTAATAAAAGGAATTAAAAACGACTATAGTCGTGATAGAAGAGCTAATAATCAATACTGAGTCCTATTTATAGGATATTTTTAGTGTAACCCTTGATATTTGTTGGTCACGTGCTCACTTGACCCTGAGGTCACATTGGGATTTTAACAGGCAGCCGGTTGAGGTGAACATTAACTATTTGTGAAGGTTACTGTCAAGGGTGCGTCTACAGAAGATGCAAAAAGTGCACGCAACATCCCGAAATGTGGGAGCGCTAAATAAACAGAAGACTCCTCAACAAACACGAGATGATGTCCCAATGATGTCTCAATGTTGGCCCACCGTCCACGACGCTGGCCCAACATTATTACAACTTTGGGTGAAGGTCTGGTGTTTGAAGGCTCCGGGGACTCTATGAAATCATGAATATTAGAGCACCTCCGATTGGTCAGATCCAACCTCAGTAACCCCTGTGTTTCTGGGGCCGTATATGAATGTAAAAACTGTAATTTAGTATACAATAAAGGTATGAAAGCTATTTCACACACAGATAGGCCTAAATTGTCCATTCTTAAGATAAAGTTGAGCTGACAGCTCTACAACGCAAAGTGAATCTGAAAAATTGACAATTTTGTCTGTCAGTCAGTTAAAGTCCTATAACGCTTCTCAACCCTTACAGCGCGGGGATCGACTTTAATCGCCAGAATCTGACGTCTGTAGACGTCAGATTCTGACGACTAAAATTGGTCCCAGCACTGTGAGGGTTAAATGGTTAATTCGTCCGACCGCTTCCGCTCAATGACCTCTAGGTCGCAGAGGGTAAACATCTCAACAGTAATTAGTGAAGGTCACAGTGTGAGGTCACGTGAGGTATAGAGGTCAGGTCATGTTTACCTACAGTCTGCTTAGGTCGCATTTAAAGGTCAAATGCGGCCATATTTAAGGCGGCTTTTTATGTGGATACACTGGCTAACGCGGCACTAAAAAGTAAACACATGTCAGATGGTAACAGGTTAATGCTGAAGGAAGAACAACTGGCTCATTGTCCTTCAACAATTTTTTTATATGAACCAAAAAACCAAATGTTTATTTTCAACTTGATATCATCGTAAATTACTTAGTTAGCTTTTCCCGCTTTATTTGAACACCTATGCAATGGGTCTACGGCCATTATAAATGTTTTACTCTTTCGGCAAACGGATCGATATTAGATATCAGAATCTGACGTCTGCAGCCGTCAGATTCTGACGACTAAAGTCGATCCCCGCACTGAAAGATTTAAATATTTATAATGGCCGTGGACTCGTAACATAGGTATTCAAATTAAGCAGAAAGAGCTAACTAAGACATTTATGATGATTTCAGATATAAAAAAACCCTTTGGTTTCCATGGTTAATCAAAATATGTCTGCGTTGTAATGATTTAAGTATGGTATCTACAATAAATACAAGTACAGAACTGGTATGTTATAGAACACTTTGAGTGGTCCTCCACCGCTAAATCAAGGTATCTATAGGGACTCCTCAACCATATACGTAAATACATGTACTCTGGTTATTCAATTACACTCGCCCACGAATTGCGACTATGTCCCAGCAAAAAAAAGATTTATCGCCCCAATGTTATGTTAATGTTGGACCATCGTCTGCGACGTTGGCCCTGCATTGACACAACCTTGGGGGTCCATCTTTTTATACATCATCATCGTAAGCCGCCACTGTAGATGATATGCACATATTGGTACGTCCAAATCAGTGTTTTCGCAACTTATTATTATTCTACAGCCATTTTTATTAAATTTGAAAAAGGGTAACGCGCACATTGATGGCTAAGATGAACATGGCATGTAAACTATCCACATCTCAGTGAGAAGGTGATGAAATATCGGTGTGCCATTAGGATTAGGACGAAAACAGGATCAACCAGATATCTGTATGCCATCAATATCTGTGTGACAACAAGATTAAGACGACCAGGATGAACCAGATATTGTGACAAGACAACTTGATACCAGGGGCAAAGCGGAATTAATCTGTCAAAAAGACCATGTCATCCTGTACCAAGCCACTGTGTACCGGGGCATTATTCCAGTCATTATCCTATATTGACATTATTAGGGATTTAGCACAACGTCCTGAGATTTTCACCCAATGCTGGGTTAATGTTGGGCCACCGTCTGCGACGCTGACCCAGCATTAACCCAACATTGGCTTGACACCTCGTGTTAGCTTGATGTCTTCGTCTTGGTTGTATTTCCACCGCTTGTCTACAGTTCCTGGTGAAGAATTGTCAAAAATGAAAGTTAGCTGCTCGCTTATTACTCGAGCCATGTTTATGAAATTTTGCAAGCACCGTTTTCTGGTCGATAACTTTTAATGGTTATTGCCAAGTGACTAGAAATTGGTGCTTGCGAAATTCCATGAAAATCTCGTCAGAAAATTGTCAAAAATGAAAGTTAGCTGCTCGCTTATTATTCAAGCCATGTTTATGACATTTTGCAAGCACTGTTTTCTAGTCGATAACTTTTAATGGTTATAGCCAAGTGACTAGAAATTAGTGCTTGCGAAATTCCATGAAAATCTCAGAATCGTTTTTATTTCATTTTATTAGAGTATTAAATCACTATATTATTGGGAATAAAATGTGCGTTTCAACATCAACTTTTTTTGGTCTAATCGCTAGCCAACATCAAACCATCTACGGGACAAAGGCTCTCGTCTGCTGGGCAATTATGGCGAGCTAAATATTTTTTTTAATGTTGGTCCGTCGCCGACGACTTAGACTCGTCGCCCCCGATGACTCATTCTATCTGGTTGTGACTCAAAATGTACTGGGTTCGAATCCCGGGCGAGTCGGATGTTTGTCATCGAGGTTGTGAATATACATTGTTCCAAAACTGTTCAAAGGCATAGAGGAGTGATACTGTCTATGATACTGCGGAGAATAAAAATTGTTTATTCAACCATGCCCAATAAATTTAAAATTATTGACTATAAAGAACCATTGAAGGCATTCAATAAGAGTACCGGCTTCGGGCTTCAATCTGTCGCGATATTGCCATGATTGTGCGGAAAGCGACGTAAAGCAATATTCACTCACAAACTCACGACTTCGACCCAGCATAAAAACAACATTGGGCCAATGTCTCATATTGTGACAATAACACCACCGGCCAGATTCAGAACCCGCACCTCCGGGATACGAACCCGCAGCCGACATTATTGTGCCTCCATATTAGGCACTAGCAAACATAAATGGATTACCTAACATTTCCTCAATGCCAACACATTGAGCCAATGTTGACATACAACATAGCCAACGTTGAGCCAACGTTGACATAGAACATAATTATCCCAAAGCCGTTTTCATTTTGTGCCACCGTCTCCGACGCTGGCACAAAATGAAAACGGCATTGGTTGGAGGTCCAGGGTTGCCTGGGCTTGCAAACGACACCTTATATGAATACTATCGGAAGAAACGGTGTACAGCGTGCAGCAAAGCAGCATTCCTGATAAAAATCATGACTAATTTCTCATCTAATCTCCAAAGACCACATCACGATCCTACTCTAGATAGTCTACAGCGGATGAATATTCTAGTACGGCACTTTTTATGTTATAACTCTCCCGCGGCAATCTCCAGCGGAAGCCAAAACAACTGGCTGATCTGTATGCCACCCCTAGCATTACAACTGGCTGTTCTGATTGCCACCCTCAGCCTTACAAGTGGCTGTTCTGTTTGCCACCTCAACCTTACAAGTGGCTGTTCTGTTTGCCACCCTCAGCCTCACAAGTGGCTGTTCTGTTTGCCACCCTCGGCCTTACAACTGGCTGATCTGTATGCCACCCCTAGCATTAAATCTGGCTGTTCTGTTTGCCACCCTCAGCCTTACAAGTGGCTATTCTGTTGGCCATCGTGGGCCTTACAAGTGGCTGTTCTGTTTGCCACCCTCAGCCTTAGAAGTGGTTGTTCTGTTTGCCATCTCAGCCTTACAAGTGGTTGTTCTGTTTGCCACCCTCAGCCTTACAAGTGGCTGTTTCATTTGCCACCCCAGCCTTACAAGTGGCTGTTCTGTTTGCCATCCCCAGCCTCACGTGTGCTTTTCTGTTTGCCACCTCAGCCTTACAACTGGCTGCTCTGTTTGTCACCTCAGCCTTACAAGTGGCTGTTCTGTTTGCCACCCTCAGCCTTACAAGTGGCTGTTATGTTTGCCACCCTCAACCTTACAAGTGGCTCTTCTGTTTGCCACCCTCAGCCTTACAAGTGGCTGTTCTGTTTGCCACCACAGCCTTACAAGTGGCTGTTATGTTTGCCACCCTCAACCTTACAAGTGGCTCTTCTGTTTGCCACCCTCAGCCTTACAAGTGGCTGTTCTGTTTGCCACCACAGCCTTACAAGTGGCTGTTCTGTTTGCCATCCTCAGCCTTACAAGTGGCTGTTCTGTTTGCCATCCTCGGCCTTAAAAGTGGCTGTTCTGTTTGCCACCCTCAGCCTTACAAGTGGCTGTCATGTTTGCCACCATCAGCCTTACAAGTGGTTATTCTGTTTGCCACCCTCGGCCTTACAACTGGCTGCTCTGTTTGCCACCTCAGCCTTACAAGTGGCTGTTCTGTTTGCCACCCTCAGCCTTACAAGTGGCTGTTATGTTTGCCACCCTCAACCTTACAAGTGGCTCTTCTGTTTGCCACCCTCACCTTACAAGTGGCTGTTCTGTTTGCCACCTCAGCCTTACAAGTGGCTGTTCTGTTTGCCATCCTCGGCCTTAAAGTGGCTGTTCTGTTTGCCACCCTCAGCCTTACAAGTGGCTGTCATGTTTGCCACCATCAGCCTTACAAGTGGTTATTCTGTTTGCCACCCTCGGCCTTACAACTGGCTGCTCTGTTTGCCACCTCAGCCTTACAAATGGCTGTTCTGTTTGCCACCCTCAGCCTTACAAGTGGCTGTTATGTTTGCCACCCTCAACCTTACAAGTGGCTGTTCTGTTTGCCATCCTCGGCCTTGCAAACGGCTGTTCTGTTTGCCACCCTCAGCCTTACAAGTGGCTGTTATGTTTGCCACCCTCAGCCTTACAAGTGGTTATTCTGTTTGCCACCCTCGGCCTCACAAGTGGCTGTTATGTTTGCCACCCTCAGCCTTACAAGTGGCTGTTCTGTTTGCCACCCTCAGCCTTACAAGTGGCTGTTCTGTTTGCCACCCTCAGCCTTACAAGTGGCTGTTCTGTTTGCCACCCTCGGCCTTACAAGTGGCTGTTCTATTTGCCAACCTCGGCCTTACAAGTGGCTGTTCTGTTTGCCACCTCAGCCTTACAAGTGGCTGTTCTGTTTGCCACCCTCGGCCTCACAAGTGGCTTTTGTGTTTGCCACCCTCAGCCTTACAAGTGGCTGTTCTGTTTGCCACCCTCAGCCTTACAAGTGGCTGTTCTGTTTGCCACCCTCAGCCTTACAAGTGGCTGTTCTGTTTGCCACCCTCGGCCTTACAAGTGGCTGTTCTATTTGACAACCTCGGCCTTACAAGTGGCTGTTCTGTTTGCCACCTCAGCATTACAAGTGGCTGTTATGTTTGCCACCTCAGCCTTACAAGTGGCTGTTATGTTTGCCACCCTCGGCCTTACAACTGGCTGCTCTGTTTGCCACCTCAGCCTTACAAGTGGCTGTTATGTTTGCCACCCTCAGCCTTACAAGTGGCTGTTCTATTTGCCATCCCCAGCCTTACAAGTGGCTGTTCTGCTTGCCACCTCAGCCTTACAAGTGGCTGTTATGTTTGCCACTCTCTGCCTTACAAGTGGCTGTTATGTTTGCCACCCTCTGCCTTACAAGTGGCTGTTCTATTTGCCAGCCTCGGCCTTACAAGTGGCTGTTCTGCTTGCCACCTCAGCCCTACAAGTGGCTGTTATGTTTGTCACCCTCTGCCTTACAAGTGGCTGTTTTGTTTGCAACCATCTGCCTTACAAGTGGCTGTTCTATTTGCCAACCTCGGCCTTACAAGTGGCTGTTCTGTTTGCCACCCTCAGCCTTACAAGTGGCTGTTCTGTTTGCCACCTCAGCCTTACAAGTAGCTGTTCTGTTTGCCACCCTCAGCCTTACAAGTGGCTTTGTTCTGTTTGCCACCCTCAGCCTTACAAGTGGCTGTTATGTTTGCCACCCTCAGCCTTACAAGTGGCTGTTTTGTTTGCCACCCCTAGCATTACAAGTGGCTGTTATGTTTGCCACCCCTAGCATTACAAGTGGCTGTTATGTTTGCCACCCCTAGCATTACAAGTGGCTGTTATGTTTGCCACCCCTAGCACTACAAGTGGCTGTTATGTTTGCCACCCCTAGCATTACAAGTGGCTGTTATGTTTGCCACCCCTAGCATTACAAGTGGCTGTTATGTATGCCACCCCTAGCATTACAAGTGGCTGTTATGTTTGCCACCCCTAGCATTACAAGTGGCTGTTATGTTTGCCACCCCTAGCATTACACAGTGGCTGGTATGTTTGCCACCCCTAGCATTACAAGTAGCTGTTATGTTTGCCACCCCTAGCATTACAAGTGGCTGTTATGTTTGCCACCCCTAGCATTACAAGTGGCTGTTATGTTTGCCACCCCTAGCCCTACAATTGGCTGTTATGTTTGCCACCCCTAGCATTACACAGTGGCTGGTATGTTTGCCACCCCTAGCATTACAAGTGGCTGTTATGTTTGCCACCCCTAGCATTACAAGTGGCTGTTATGTTTGCCACCCCTAGCATTACAAGTGGCTGTTATGTTTGCCACCCCTAGCATTACAAGTGGCTGTTATGTTTGCCACCCCTATCATTACAATTGGCTGTTATGTTTGCCACCCCTAGCATTACACAGTGGCTGGTATGTTTGCCACCCCTAGCATTACAAGTGGCTGTTATGTTTGCCACCCCTAGCATTACAAGTGGCTGTTATGTTTGCCACCCCTAGCATTACAAGTGGCTGTTATGTTTGCCACCCCTAGCATTACAAGTGGCTGTTCTGTTTGCCACCCCTAGCATTACAAGTGGCTGTTCTGTTTGCCACCCCTAGCATTACAAGTGGCTGGTATGTTTGCCACCCCTAGCATTACAAGTGGCTGTTATGTTTGCCACCCCTAGCATTACAAGTGGCTGTTCTGTTTGCCACCCCTAGCATTACAAGTGGCTGTTCTGTTTGCCACCCCTAGCATTACAAGTGGCTGTTATGTTTGCCACCCCTAGCATTACAAGTGGCTGTTATGTTTGCCACCCCTAGCATTACAAGTGGCTGTTATGTTTGCCACCCCTAGCATCACAAGCGGCTGTTATGTTTGCCACCCCCAGCCTTACAAGTGGCTGTTATGTTTGCCACCCCCGGCCTTACAATGGCTGTTCTGCTTGCCACCCCCGGCCTTACAATGGCTGTTCTGCTTGCCACCCCCGGCCTTACAAGTGGCTGTTATGGTTGCCACCCCTAGCATTACAAGTGGCTGTTATGCTTGCCACCCCCGGCCTTACAATGGCTGTTCTGTTTGCCACCCCAGCCTTACAAGTGGCTGTTATGCTTGCCACCCCCGGCCTTACAATGGCTGTTCTGTTTGCCACCCCCGGCCTTACAGTGGCTGTTCTGCTTGCCACCCCCGGCCTTACAGTGGCTGTTCTGTTTGCCACCCCCGGCCTTACAATGGCTGTTCTGTTTGCCACCCCAGCCTTACAAGTGGCTGCTATGCTTGCCACCCCCGGCCTTACAATGGCTGTTCTGTTTGCCACCCCCGGCCTTACAGTGGCTGTTCTGCTTGCCACCCCCGGCCTTACAAGTCACAGTGGCTGGTATGTTTGCCACCCCTAGCATTACAAGTGGCTGTTCTGTTTGCCACCCCCGGCCTTACAATGGCTGTTCTGCTTTCCACCCCCGGCCTTACAAGTGGCTGTTCTGTTTGCCACCCCCGGTCTTACAATGGCTGTTCTGCTCGCCACCCCCGGCCTTACAATGGCTGTTCTGTTTGCCACCCCCGGCCTTACAGTGGCTGTTCTGCTTGCCACCCCCGGCCTTACAAGTGGCTGTTCTGTTTGCCACCCCCGGTCTTACAATGGCTGTTCTGCTTGCCACCCCCGGCCTTACAGTGGCTGTTCTGCTTGCCACCCCCGGCCTTACAAGTCACAGTGGCTGGTATGTTTGCCACCCCTAGCATTACAAGTGGCTGTTCTGCTTGCCACCCCCGGCCTTACAATGGCTGTTCTGCTTGCCACCCTCATCCTGACAAGAAAATGATGACTTCACGAAAGGAGGACATGCTGAGCTTTCGGCTCGAACTGGAGACTCGAACCTGGTACCTCTGGGTTACGAGTCATGACATACTCGAGTCACCGCATACACTAGTTTAGGGCTTAAATGAATGCGACATGACCGTAAAGGAAATTAGGGACAGAGACAGTAAGTGTTGATTGCACGTAGTGGTTTGTGCACTATACGCTGTTACTAGTAACACGTGTTTTGGTGAATTGTAAACATTGAAGTATGAGTTTAATTTTCGATGGGGTGCTAAGATAAGACAAACAGCAGTAACTGTTTTTATTTATTACTATTTATTAAAATGTATTTTTACAGGGTGCTATACATATTAGCAGAAATGCTATTTTTTTAAATATGTGCCCTGTCATACCTTCAATAATACAATACATGTATGAAAATGTGATATTGTAAATGGTATATATATAAACTAAAATATCCTTAATCTAATCATAGCTACACTTGGAATCAATTGAATTAACACTGCCATAGGAAGCTTGAACAGTAAGCTGTTACTGCTGTTTGCCTTCGCGCAGCACCATACGAGGATTCAAACCAATACACGAAACAATATACGAAGCAACTTTTTATACATTCTAATATGTCCAATTTTAATTAAAGATGTATTTTCCCAATTAAACCTAATAACTGCGTCAGCAATTCAGGATTTAATTTGATGGATGAGCCCCAGCACACTAGTCTCTGCTTACAAGTGTTATAATGAGAAACATTGCTGATGTAATCACACACTACAGAAACCTATCAAGGTCGCTATAGCTGCTGTCAAGGTCGTATTTATTAGTTGATATTAGAAGTGAGGAGTTGTGAAGGGAACTCCTGTTGTTATCTCAGACGGTGGTCGACGCTTTTATGGCCAATTATTTTAACATATCACGCCGTTAAAAAGGGATTTCCTGTTCCCCTCGCATTGTCTCCTGCCTCATTGGGGAAGCTGGTAAAAAAACGCAATAAACATCGCAGAAAAAAGACACCTTGTCATTCTGTAGAATGATGCTCAGCCGGCAAAGCCTACAGAATGCTTCTTCCAATATAATTCACGTACACATCTCGTCTCCTTGGATATGAAAGGGTGTATCTGTCACTTTAAGTGGCAGATACACCCTTTCATATCCAAGGGCCGATTTGTTTATGTCATGTTCATTCTCATGACTAGCGTTTTATTTTCAAGGTTGGGGTGATAAGATCATTTTGATGAAATATAAGTATTTATAGTTTTTTAATCAACATTGAAAAGACAAGTATTTTTTGGAAGTGGTATGCACAACTAATTATTTATGTCAATATTCAATTGAGCCAATTGTTGTTTTACGCCAGATGCAAATGTTTTTTTAAGACAAATCATGACAGTCAATGATATTTCTATAGATAATAGTATAGTTATTTATATAACTAAAATTTGCTCTATACAATTTACTTGTCACTTAATGTAGATGTTTTGGTGACGACAGATAGCACTTGTTTCCTGATTAATATTATTATTATTCCTCACAACGCTGAAATATTTTGTAGAAACCATGGAGACCGAAGTTTTTTTTCAATTTTAAATCGTCTTATTTAGCTCTTTCTGATTCATTTGAATACCTATGTTATGGGTCTACGACCATTAGAAATATTTTTATAATGTCTTTATAAGTCAGATTCAGACGTCCACAGACGTCAGATTCTGACGTATAAAGACGGTCCCCGCGCTGAGAGGGCTAACATATCTTTCAACCATTTGAATTGTGAAATATTGACACTTTAGACACGAATATAATCGACTATAATGGCTTTATATCTGTACTTTAAGCAGGTTAAATCACAGTTATTGGAAATGAAAAACATCAATGTTTAGTCTCAAATTACACAAATATAAGTAATTTCCATCCACTTCAGGCTGTGGGTCGCAGTAGCTGTAAATGTACGATCTGAACTAAAACAAGTGGTAAATCGAGGCAATTAAATGTCAATTTCTCATTCAAATTATCTTGTTCAATAGATAATTAGAAAGGCTAAGAACGTCTAAGATGTGATCAACACTCAAACAGGTAAAATTTGTGACACAACTTTGTAAATTAAATTTCATATTTTTTTGTGAAATGCGGGTGAGAGACACAATTTCAGGTCACTGAAAAGTTTAATTATTTAATTCCGAGCTGTGAGTGTTATTATAGTATATAAATACAGGAGAGGACATTCTATGTCTTAACACATACAGTCAGGAAACTCTTTAAGATGCACAATATGTCAAGGATAAAGAACGCAATTCGTTAGATTCGTAGATCCGAATGTACGAGGCGCGCAGCGCCGAGTATATTCGGATCTACGGATCTTTTGTAATTGAGTTCTTTCTCTGACTTAAAATACACGAAATAGGTAGATGGCAAGATTTGATTAAGACAAAATTTAGAGCAAAATTATATTTAGTATGGTAACCAATGAAAAAACAATGAGACATGAGCCATGTAAAACCTGTATATTGAGTCCGACCTGGTCAGTATAAAAATAACGGTAGATAACGGTAGATCTGAATATAATGTTTTACTAATATACTGACGTCACCGGTGTATTTTAATCAGGCCTAGGGCTATTAACCGGACGCATGTGTTTTGCCCTAAGTTGTGTGCCATGTTACTGACATTGGTGATGACTTTGTGGTCAGCAAGTTGCCATCGGCTTCAAATATGATACTTTCCAATAATTATTCACCCTTAAAGGCGATGAGATGCTTTTATACAGACCGAGAGAACAATGGGTGTTTTTTTCAATTTAAAGGTGATCTACCATCCCTTATATGGTATGAATAATTATGTTCTTATATGGGGTGATTGGCTATCATGTGACCCTCTGAGAGGGTCACATGATAGCCAATCACCCCATAATCAAAGTTGCCCCAAAATGGGGCACAAGTGTTTCCTTATATGGGGTGATTGGCTATCATGTGATTCTCTCAGAGGGTCACATGATAGCTAATCACCCCATATAAGGAAACACTTGTGCCCCATTTTGTGGCAACTTTGATTTATTTCTCACAAATTTATTCATACTATATAAGGAGTGATATGTCACCTTTAAAATAATCGAGCGCTTGTTATCGAGATTGTGCATATACAATGCTTCAAACTGTGTAAGGCGTGGAGTGTGCAGTGATATGGTGCTGTGTATAATAAAGAGCCCTTGAAGTCGGTAATTCGTTAATAGTAAGGCATCGTCTGACTTCGGGGCTTCCTTCTGTCGAGATATAAACCGAACGACCAAGGGTTATTTTCAATTTGAAATAATCTAGTGCTTGTCATCACGATTGTGCATATACAGTGCTTCAGTTCATACTGCATGGAGTATGCAGTGTTGTCTATGGTACTGAGCGCTAAAAAACCCCCCCTAAAATCATTCGATAAGAGTAGGGCATAATCCCGACTTCGCGCTTCCTTCTGCCGCGATATTGCAATGATTGTGCAGAAAGCAACGTAAAGCAATATTGACATAAACTCTTTCCATCATTGGTTCGTTTATTCCCTACATTCCCCTGTGGTTATTGCGACGTGTTTTGACCATTATGTGTTTTGACCATTATTTCGTTTTCCCCCCGTGACTATCCTATGTTCCGCTTATCCCGCATTCCCCCAGTGAGTATTGCTCTGTATTTTGAGACAGATCTCGCACCGTGTTCCCACAATGCAGTAAAAGCCACAGGTCTGGAAGCAAATATTATATTATCATTTATTCAATATAACCCCCAGTCTACCGGCCAAATGTTATATTAATGTTGGGCCGACGTCGAAGACGGTGGGCCAACATTAAGACAACAATGGGTACTCATTTATTAAGTAGTACCCCAAGCTTACCAGGGTACTTATTTATTCAGTAGTACCTCCATCCAACCAGGATACTTATTGTTTTCCTTGTCATTATTCGCTGCTTGCTGACGGCCAGTGTCCCAGCAACTGATACATTGACCCAGCATTGGGCCAGCGTCGCTATGCATTCATAGTTTTCATGGCATTGCTATTTATATGAAATATCATATCATAAATCTGTATAAAACATCATGTCACATAGAAAACTGCCATACCTGTTTACATTAAACTGCCATCACACGTCCACAGCTCAATATTGATTATTCAAAATGTGTAAATGTGAAGAAACTTTTTCTATGAATGTAAATGAGTGTCATTTCGTAACTAAATGACAGTCATTTGCATTTACAATCATCATTGATATTAACGTAACCTATATCCAGAAATTGGTAGCCATGAATCATAAATCATTATTATTATTTTACAGTTGTTTTTTATGATTGTGCGGAGGCTACTTGCTGGCGGCACTACAATGCCTTAGGCCATGTTTAATTTCTCTGTTCTGGATCAGACAAATCCAAAATCTAATGAGGGAGGGTGGAAGAAAAATTAAGAAAAAAAAATTGAACCTATTTTTAGAAAAGTTAATGAGGGCGACGAAATAAAAAAACACGACTGATAAAATATATGCATGTATGTAATATAATACCTAATGTTATATGCATATCTTTTATATATATATGTATGTGCTTTGTTGGTCAAAATAAATTTGTCTGTCTGTTTGTGTGTCTGTCTGGCATTGACCCAGCATTGGTTACATGGACTGTGCTTGCTGGTGTAAGATAACGCAATCCCTTTAACCCTTAGAGCGCGGGGATCGACTTTAGACGTCAGAATCTGACGTTTATAGATGTCTATTCCTGCACTAATAGGGTATAATATTTGTAATGAGCGTGGACCCATAACATAGGTATTCGTATGAAGCGGAAAGAGAACAAATAAGACATTTATGCTGGTTGCCATTATTGAAAAAAAAAATTGGTCTCCATGTTTTATATAAAAAAATATTTGAGCGCTAAGGAATAAAGGCAGTATTACAGATTTTACATGATTATGTAAATCTAACAGTCAGGATAACAGCATGTAAATCTGGCAAGAACGATCCAAATTCGAAGGAAATGAGACAAATAATTCAGGAAGTGAGTCATAAAGAAATGGAGAGAGAAGAAGAGTAATCACTAATGATGAAATAAAGATATAGGCGATGGTGTGCACAGACTGTGTCCTAACGCTGGTTAAACGTTGTATAATAGCTTGGCATCATTGCGAGACATTGGGCCAACATAAAATGCCCCAATTTTTAACCCTTATACCCCTAATTACGACCGATCACAAGGCGTTCTTAATTTGTTTTATTTGACGATCAAATCATATTGAAAATGAAATGTTTAAATATCAACATTTGTAAATGTTTGGTCTTAAATTAAGCACATATGTGAAGTTGTCAACCACTTGAGGTTGTGGGTCGCGGTAGCGCAACACAACCTCAAGTGGTTAAGTTTAAATAAGATCACTAAGCAGTTTAGGGTTGATACACAAGGCAAGTTTAGATTTTTTGACTTCCACGATTAAAACTAGGTGTGACCTAGTCCCTCTAGGTAGCTACCTGAGCCTCCGTGACCGAGAGGTAGCGTGCTCGGCCTCAGACCGCCAGGGCACGAATTTCGAATCCTGTGTCTGGAGGACAGTGTCATCTCAATCATCTCACCATCCTCAGGAGGTTCTCCTGGCCCAGTTTAGCCTATATGTGCACAAAGTGGCCTAAAGCCCGATTCATTTCATTTTTAGGTAGCTACCTAAGCAAAGAAACAAGTGAAATAGTAAAGAAATAATTTCTCGAGTCAAGTTTCGACAAGGCTTGGAAGTACATTCTAAAACGTCCTAAAAATCGTTTCAATGTTCAATTTTTCGGCTTCGCTACAGTTTTACTCAATTCACATTAAATGTCTTTTTTAGTTTTTTGGAGGACTCTCCTCTCTTAATGGCAGTGCTTACACGTTACACCGGGATCTACTACCATTGAGAAGTTAAGTACCTACAAATTATTCATCAGTATTGGAAAGTGGTTTGATTTCGGTTTGCCCAAGTCCTGGTACAGCCAGTTCAATCTGATACTGGGGCCAAAGGCCCCGGGTTATTCAGTGTGGCATTTACAAAGCATTCATTAATATTGCCCAGATGCTGGCTGATTGTTGTGCCAACGTCTACGACGTTGACACAACAATCAGTCAGCATTAGGCTTTCTTTTCGTGTTTCCTGCACGCATGGTTGAGTGAGTGGTTTGGCTCAGTGCCATAACATTAACCGCTATTACGCTATCAACTCATCCACTGCCAAAACACGAGACGGACTAATTTTATCATATTTAAGCCAGTGAGGCTGCTTCTTTAGTCAGTGGAGGACCCAGAGGGTAAGGGGGGGGGGGGGGGGGTCGTCCGAACGCGTCCCCACTTTTAGAAACTCAAGTGTTCAAAAAAAACTCTAAAATCAATAGTTGACACTCAAAATGTTCTTGGATAAAGCCTCGAACACGTTAGTCAGATGAAAAATAAATAAAACATTGTTGTACACATAAAAAGAAACAAATGCGCGAAGCCAACCAAATTCACATCAGACTCCTTTCAAAATCCTGGGTCCGCCCCTGTTACTGATATATGTGACCCATGTGCACTTGGTCATAACCCAGTACCTAATCCCTGCAAAGCTGAAATAATTTAGTACAAACCATGGAGACCAAATGTATTTTTTGAATTTAACACTTGATATTTCATTCCCAATATCTGTGATTTCACCTGCTACTAGCAGGTTAAATCACATATATTGGCAATAGCAGGTTAAATCACAGATATATGCAATCAAATTAAAAACAAGAATAATCATGCTTAGTGGTAAAAGTTTTTTCCAAGTGATTGAATGATTACTGTGCATAAAATTTAAAATTTAACAGGTCAGATATCATAATCTGGGCCAGAAGAACCTCCCGATGATGATGAGATGAATCCAGCCTCGCTGACAATGTAAGGCCACTATGTTTTTATTCTCTGTTTTGGATGGGAAAAATTGAAAATCTGTCGCGAGGTAAAAAAAACATTCAAATAAAAAAAATTGTACCTGTTTTCGTTAAAGATAATGCGGGTGACAAAAAAAAAATCTGGGAAAGTTAATTCGGTCGATGAAAATTGAAATTGACATCTTATTTTCAGGAATTGGCAAACATCTTATGTGCGAGCTGTTTTTTATTGTGCTGCCTTAATCTAATGAGCGCGCTCATCTAAAACAGAGAAAAAACATCGTGGCCTAAGGGATGTTGCAAAGTTAAAAAAAATCCAAACAACCAAATATTATTTGGAAATGGGTGGGTGGGTCCAGGACAATTTTGGATAGAAAATAGAAAATTGGAAAACCATAAAAAAAATTGAAGATTATTAATTTCCAAAAAAAAATATTGGATAGGGGGGTGGGGTGAGTGGATGGGGTGAGCTCTATCCAAATGTTATTTGAATGTTTGGAATTTTTTAAATTTGCAAGGCCCCTAAGACATGTGTCATGTAAAGCAGAGCCAAGTAAACTCCTTCTCAAGAAAACACACCACTACATTATATTCTTTGTCCAAACACTACATTCTAAGTCGGTAATGGAGAGGTATTGTTGATCAGGTACAGACCCATTATCATGGTACGCTTATGGTATTAAAATCAGTCAAGTATGACCGAGCTGTTGACTATGAGGGATCCTCATTATGGTCGGATGTGTTTTAAGTCAGTTAAAACCCTCGGAGCTGTACATTCTTAGCTGTGAAAAAGGCCCAGGCCTCGGCCTGGGCCTTTTTCACAGCTAAGAATGTAGCGTTCCTCGGGCTTTATCCTGTCAGTATGGATGAATCAGACTACACTCTCCCCAAGACACAGGATTCGAAATTTGAGCACAGGTTATCTGAGGTCGCGTACGGTACATATCTAGTTTCCACACAAGAGTGTGTGCATATAATAATATGGATGAATGAATAATATTGTAAGCCTGATATTAAATGTGGATATATATGTGCTTTGCTGTATTTTAATGGTTTAACCTTCCCGGTATTATTCAATTAGTGGATATTTGGTGTCTCAAGTCAGTCTGGGTTTCTTGGCCAGGGCATGACTTAGGATTTGGTAGAGTGCTCTGTTATGTGTCCATGTCACGTGATTGCACAATAATGGGATCGAGACATCCGGTACAGGTGCACCGAGGAGTAGCAAAACTGGTCTATCATGCCGTGCTAATCCAAAAAGCAGTAACCAGTGGTAACTGCTTACTTTCCAAGTCGGCAGTCTAGTCACTGCCATCTGGCGTCGCATTGCAGAATGGTGTCACATTTTTTCGAGTGTTTTGATTCGGTAATTACCATATCTAAACTCACATCCGTGCAAAAAACACACTAAGTGCCGGCTAGTCAAAACACATTTAGTGTCAGGTCAAAACACTTTAACAAAACACGGTAGTGCCAGGTCAAAACAGCAAACTTCCCAGCAAACACAAGACGTTGAGCCAGTGCTGGTTCAATGTTCAGCCAGCGGCCAGTGGTGCAGCAATACTGTTATTTAAAATGGGCTACGGCGTCGCTTACCGCTAATCATAATATACACCCACATATAATGTCCCCCACCCCTTCCCAATAAAAGTGGGCTCACAACGAAGCACGCGTCTGGTTGTAGAGCTGCATAGTTATTTAAATGGTCTACGACATCGCTTGCCGCTGTTCAAACTTTTTACACAAATATAATGACCCGACCCCTATAAAAATTGGTTCACAACCAAATATGCCTTCTTAAGACGACTTAACTGATTAAACCATTTTGATGCATTTCACCAAATTTCATCAGAACTGTCATTTTCATCATTTCCCCTGTCAGGGGTATTGGGGCAGTATTTTCCCATATCAGGTGAAAGGATGAAAATGATAGAAAAACATTAGAATTAAAATGGTTGATATTACTGTATCTTTACGATGGTAACCATAGAAACTTACATTGATAAAGGCAGCATTCCTGAATAACACATGTAATATATGACGGGCATACGGTTACCATGGTAACGTTATTTCCGCTGACGGTCGCCGACGGCGTCTTTAGGTGAAGCTTTTGCCTGAAAGGTCAACTTGATTGTTTTATTGCTGGGGCTCAGCTTGTGACCTCGTGACCTTAGGTAAGTGATCACGTGATCTATCATGTGTCACGTGTTTTGAAGGTATCAGATATAGAAGAATCTGCTGCGTCAGCAATATATCTCATTATCACGTGAAAAACAGAACTTGGTATGAGGCATAGAGGAATCTACAATACACCTCATTAGCATGTGAAAAACATAAGGTGTGATATCTATGCCTACCCCTGACATGGCCTTAACCCCTCACCCTGGCCATAGCCCTGAAGGTATGATACTTATAGAATCTGGATACGTCAGCAATCTCATTATTAGGTGAAAACAGTAAGAAATGCATGTTGCATTATGTGGTATTTGTGTTGGTGAAGGTATACTGCATCATTACATAAAATTACCATGCCATGCATTGCCATGCCATGCCATGCCATGTCATGTCATGTCATGCCATGCCATGCCATGCCATGCCATGCCATGCCATGCCATGCCAAGCGATGTCATGCAATGCTTTAGTACAGTTATGATATGGCATGATCGGTATGCACATAACGTCCAATACATCCGGACAAGGGACATTTTAGAAATAACCAAATTGCAATGCTCCATCCATCAATTCATTGTACATATGACACGTTACATAGTTGACAAAGCCTCGCATCTCATGTTCCCCAAAATGCCGTAGGTGATTTAGGCATGACCCAGTGAACACCCCTCATTCACATAATGTGGGTTTTATGTATAGGATAAAGCCGGAAGTGCTCTACATTCTTAGCTGTGGAAAAGGCCGAGGCCGAAGGCCGAGGCTTTTACAACCACGCGCAAAATAGCTCATCTACCAACCTTATTAAATTTTATTTCCAATGATAAGGTTGGTAGGGGAGATCGAGGCACTTGTTTTCAACAGCTAAGAATGTAGAGCTCCGAGGGTTTTAAATGACTTAAAACACATCCGACCATAATGAGAATCCCTCATAATCAACAGCTCGGTCACACCTGGCTGATTATAGAACCATAGGCCTACATGATGATTGGTCTGTACTTGATCAACAATAACTCTCCATTCCCGGCCTAGAATGTATTGGTCGGACAAAGCAAATAATATAGTAGTGTGTTTTAAAGGGACTGGGCCCAGGCTGAAATCATAAAAAAATCGGTGATTTTATTTTGGCTTCTTAATATGACCATATGATGTTAACATGTCCATAGACTAGAACTGCAAAGGTTTTTTTTAATTTCTCTGCTGCGCATTCACCAGTTAGGCTAGATAGAGAGACGAAATTCCTGACAACCATGTCAAAAATTAGAAATACGTGAATTTCGTCTCTATATCTAGTCTAACTGGTGAATGCGCATCAGAAAAATTTAAAAACTTTTGCAGTTCTAGTCTATGGACATGGTTACATCATATGGTCATATTAAGAAGCCAAAATAAAATCACCGATTTTTTGATGATTTTAGCCTGGGCCAGTCCCTTTAAGTTGGACAACTTCTACGACGCTAGCCCACCATATTGAACTAACATTTACTCAATGTGCTCTTGCGTTATCTGGTGGTTAGCTCTTTTAACGCGGGGGTCAACTTCAGACGTCAGAATCTGACATCTAAAGTCGATTCCCGCATTGTAAGAGTACATTATTTAATATAACCGTAGACCTATAACATAGGTAGGCCCTATTCGAATGCAGCGGAAAAAGATAACTAAGACATTCATGATGATTTCAAATTGAAAAAAAACTTGTTCTCTTGGTTTGAGTTGAGTTGAGTGATATTGCTTGGAGTCATTTCGACTACCAAACGAAAACATTATTATTCGGTTAAATTAACAATTGAAACAGATTGAAGCAATTAATAATCATTTGTTCTTTTACTGTGATAAACAGATTAAGTGTATAAAAGACACAATAGGCTTATGGTATATCTAGATAATAGACATGTGTCACCGACTTTTTCCAAAAATAAAGTAAGAGTGTCCAAATATTATTGAAAAAAATCGTGTAATTATATATTTGAAATAATGAAATCATGCCATTATATATTTGAAATAATAAAATTATATTTGTATCTTATTTATGTTGTTATTTTGTTCGCACAACCACTACATGTACTAATATAATAACATTACAGTATGAATTATATATATTAACACAGGTTGGAGGGGGGTGGGGGAGTTGCTCCGAAACTCTGCCATATTCGAAGTTCCGTCATATTTCTTGGGTACAGATGATGACGGAACATCGAGGTCTCACTGTACCAATATTCCAGCGCTTTAAGGGTTACTAAGGGGGCTTTTAGCACCATACACAGCCTTAACCCTTTCAAGACTGAATTTACCATTGTCATCTCCATCCACTACAAGCCGCGAATTGCTGTCGCAATTCTCGACTTGTAGTGGATGGAATGAAAATGAATCGGGCTTTAGGCCACCTAGGCTAAACTGGGCCAGAGGAACCTCCTGAGGATGGTGAGATGATTGAGATGACACTGTCCTCCAGACACAGGATTCGAAATTCGAGCCCTGGCGGTCTGAGGCCGAGCACGCTACCTCTCGGTCACGGTAGCTCCCCACAATACTGACTTTCACACGTGGATGGGGAAGAAACATTTTTGTTTCTTTCAAACCGCCGAGACCGGGAACCGAACCCCGAACTCTGGCGTGAAAGGCAGCGGTGCTAACCACTACCCTAGGGCCCCCGTCCTGTAGTGTATGAAGATGACTTGAAGTGAGTGAAAACAAATTCAAGACAATTGACATGTATTGTAAACCAGTTTCATGGGAATTTGCATTCTATATCCCCTAGTTGTAGGAGAATCTGCTTTCAGGGATGTAAAATGATGCTTTAGTGCCTCTTGAGGGCTTAAAGGGCTAATCATAACAGTACTAGGCGTGAGCAGTAATACACATACCGGCTTAGGTCTATACCCAGACTAACCTGTTGATACAAACATCAGATTATGTCCTAAATTGATATCTCAGCATTTTACGAGTTTTATACGGCTATTTTACAATGATACAGTTTTACTGCATTTAAGTTTTTGAACACTGAGCGTGTGCGCCTCTGAGCTCGGTCCGCTATGGAAGTTGTATTGATTGATTAAGTGATATTGAAATTTGAGTGCATAATCAATTTTTTTCAATAATAAATTTTGAAAATCAAGCGCGCCTCACAACATAAGACTATTTATGTTAAAAGCAAAATTGAGGCTCTGTAGACGAGCCTCTTAGAGTTGCGTCTCGCTACAGCGATCCACTTTTGAGGAGGAGGGTATTGAAGTTTAATAGTTAGAAATCACACTGTCAATATTACAGGAGAGTTAATGTCCGGGGTTTTAATTTCACTAATGCAGTAGATTATATAGACGGTTTAATTTTTCAATCGATACCATAAACATATAAATTACTCATTAGTAAATTTTGATGTTTAAACACACATTAAGTTCACAACAACAGTGATTGAACCTGCTAATAAATCAATTTGAAATTATCCTAAATATCTTATAGTTAGCTCTTTTCGGTTCATTTGAATACCTATACTATGTTATGGGTCTACTGCCATTATAAATATTTTTACTCTTACAGTGCGAGAATCGACTTCAGTCGTCACAATCTGACGTCTACAGACGTCAGTAATCTTCATGCCTAGTACATTATCTGCGCAGTGCCTGTTATAATCATGCTGCACACTACATTCCCGAGGCCGGCCCCCATGGCTCATTCATATCGACCGGGGCTTGTAACCTAACCTGGGGGTACCAGATTCGAGTCCCGGTCGGGACGGATATTTGTCATCGTGGTTGTGCATATATAGTGATCCAAACTGTTCAAAGGCATGGAGTGTACAGTGCTGCCTATGGTACTGTGCACTATAAAGAACCATTAAGGTCATTCGAAATAAAAGTAGGGCATAGTCCCGACTTCGAGCTTCTTTCTGTCGCAATATTGCCATGATTGTACAGAAAGCGACGTATAGCAATATTCATATATATATATATACTACATTACCATTTAATCTTTCTACACAGTACACCACCTACGCAGTGCAGGCTATAATTATTCTGCACACTACATTACCTGGGCCGTGGAGGGTAGCGGGCAGTTTAAGATGCCGTCCTATGGGCTCCGGCCGCTCCAATATAAGGTGCAGGCCCGGGGAGAACACGGGGGGGGGGGGGTTTGGGGCAGGGGCCATCAAACATGTCCGGGGACACCTGGGTCTACAGGGCACTGTATATCATCCCCAATGTGCTGCTAGGCTCACAGAACATCACAGATATTCACCCAATGCTGGATCAATGTTGGGCCAGCGTCGTAGACGGTGGCACAACTTTGAGCCATCATTGGGCCGATGGCCTGCATAGCTCACACCACCCAGCCCTGTGTAGAAGCCACACCGACAGATAACTTCGACCAGTGAACACAATACGTTTAACCAGTGCTGGTTTAATGCTGGGCCAACGTCGCAGACGGATGGCCAACATTGAACAAACATTGGTTGAAGATGTCGCTATTGGGCAGCTCTGCCAGGCCAATAACATAGGCCACCAGAAACAAAACGATAGCTTATAATCGTCTTTGCCTTATTTTAACTTGTTTTAACCCTATTCAGCCAAGGGTCTTATTCCATCTTATTTGAAGTTGTGTATCGCTATCGCGCCACAAAACTTTAAGTGGTTAAACGAAGATGAGTATTTCTTAACCACTTGAAGTTTTGTGGCGCGATAGCGAGACACAACTTCAAATAAGATGGAATAAGACCCTTGGCTGAATTTTTTTATGAAAACTTTGGAGGCCAAAGGGTTTTTTTCAATTTGAAATCATCATAACTGTCTTAATTAGCTCTTTCTGATTCATTTGAATACATAAGCTACGTGTCTACGATCATTATAACTATTTTTACACTTACAGTGCGAGGATTGGCTTTAGTCGTCAGAATCTGATGTCTACAGACGTCAGATTCTGACGACTAAAGTCAATCTCCGCGCTGTAAGGGTTAATTTGGGACCAAAAAATAGTCAATCCCAATAACAGTGATTTAATCTTCTAGAGATTGCAATAAAATGGGGGTTTTTCAATTTGAAATCTACGTCTTATAGCTCTTTCCGATTCATTTGAACACCTATGTTATGGGTCCACGACGGATAATAATATTTGTACTCTTACAGTGCGAGGATCGACTTTAGTCGTCAGAATCTGACGTCTACAGACGTCAGATTCTGACGACTAAAGTAGATCCCCGCACTGTAAGGGTTAAATACCCTCTTAACCTATGTCTTACTAGGGCCATTTTCCCGCCGTCATATTAACTTGTATCGCATTTTTTTTCGCCGATTTCTACGTCAATTCTCAACCGATTTTGATGAAATTGTGCAAGGACTATTTTCGAGTCACTCGGCAACTTCCCTGAAAATTTCAAAAAAATATATTCTGTAGTTCAAAAGTTAGACCATTTGACATGTAGTCATTTTGAATTATGACGCTCCTCTATAAGCCCATTTATTTCAATCAGCTTTAATCTCGAAATTCTACTACATGTCAAATGGTCTAACTTTTGAAATACTGACTCAAATCTCACGAAATTTTCTGGGTAGGTTAGATGGAATAGTTGCAAAGAGTGCTTGCAGAATTTCATGTAAATTGATCGAGAATTGAGTGAGAAATCGGCGAAAAACACCCAACGCTGGTGGAAGTTGACTTCAACTATAGGGCCATATACCTAAATTTCCAAGATGACAACAAACATTTCAACCCTTTAAGCGCTGAATACTGCTTCTATAAATGAAGAGAACGAAGGGTTTATTTGGATTTGAAATCATCATACATCTTTTAGTCGCCATTCAATTAGTGGACGGTGTAATGATGGGCTATACGTGACCAGAATCTATCATTATTATTATTACTGGCCTAAGTTGCTTCCCCCTGTGTCCGCCATTGCGGCAGTGGGAGTAATAAGGGGTGATCACTGACCAGAATCTATCCTTATTATTATTACTGGCCTAAGTTGCCGCCTCCTGTGTCGGCCATTCCGGTAGTGGCCGGTGTAATAAGGGGTGATACGGGACCAGAAGCTACCCTTAATATTATTACTGGCCTAAGTTGCTGTCTGCTAGTGGCAATTCCGGTCTTAGTGGACGCAGGCTCGCCTGCAATTGAGATATAGATGGGGACACTTAGTGACCGGAGTTTGAACCGGATCTGAGACCCAGAGTCTTAAAAAAGACGACAGCATGAAACTTCTGGCTGAACTCCCAGCATGCCCGGTCGCTATAAACACAAACACCATCTCAATTGCATGCGAGCGTGAGTGGACGGTGTAATAAGGGGCGATACGTAAAAAGAACCCACCCTAATTATTTTCAGTGGCCTAAGTTGCTGTCTGCTGTTGGCCATTCCGGTAGTGGACGGTGTAATAACTTAAGGGGTCAACAGTGACCAGAACCTATCCTTATTATTATTACTGGCCTAAGTTGCTGCCATTCCGGTAGTGGACGGTGTAATAACTTAAGGGGTCAACAATGACCAGAACCTATCCTTATTATTATTACTGGCCTAAGTTGCTGCCATTCCGGTAGTGGACGGTGTAATAACTTAAGGGGTCAACAGTGACCAGAACCTATGCTTATTATTATTACCGGCCTAAGTTGCCTCCATTCCGGTAGTGGACGGTGTAATAACTTAAGGGGTCAACAATGACCAGAACCTATCCTTATTATTATTACTGGCCTAAGTTGCTGCCATTCCGGTAGTGGACGGTGTAATAACTTAAGGGGTCAACAGTGACCAGAACCTATGCTTATTATTATTACCGGCCTAAGTTGCCTCCATTCCGGTAGTGGACGGTGTAATAACTTAAGGGGTCAACAGTGACCAGAACCTATCCTTATTATTATTACCGGCCTAAGTTGCCTCCATTCCGGTAGTGGACGGTGTAATAACTTAAGGGGTCAACAGTGACCAGAACCTATGCTTATTATTATTACCGGCCTAAGTTGCCTCCATTCCGGTAGTGGACGGTGTAATAACTCAAGGGGTCAACAGTGACCAGAACCTATGCTTATTATTATTACTGGCCTAAGTTGCTGCCATTCCGGAAGTGGACGGTGTAATAACTTAAGGGGTCAACAGTGACCAGAACCTATCCTTATTATTATTACTGGCCTAAGTTGCTGCCATTCCGGTAGTGGACGGTGTAATAACTTAAGGGGTCAACAGTGACCAGAACCTATGCTTATTATTATTACTGGCCTAAGTTGCTGCCATTCCGGAAGTGGACGGTGTAATAACTTAAGGGGTCAACAGTGACCAGAACCTATCCTTATTATTATTACTGGCCTAAGTTGCTGCCATTCCGGTAGTGGACGGTGTAATAACTTAAGGGGTCAACAGTGACCAGAACCTATCCTTATTATTATTACTGGCCTAAGTTGCCTCCATTCCGGTAGTGGCCGGTGTAATAACTTAAGGGGTCAACAGTGACCAGAACCTATCCTTATTATTATTACTGGCCTAAGTTGCTGCCATTCCGGTAGTGGACGGCGTAATAACTTAAGGGGTCAACAGTGACCAGAACCTATCCTTATTATTATTACTGGCCTAAGTTGCCTCCATTCCGGTAGTGGACAGTGTAATAACTTAAGGGGTCAACAGTGACCAGAACCTATGCTTATTATTATTACTGGCCTAAGTTGCTGCCATTCCGGAAGTGGACGGTGTAATAACTTAAGGGGTCAACAGTGACCAGAACCTATCCTTATTATTATTACTGGCCTAAGTTGCTGCCATTCCGGTAGTGGACGGTGTAATAACTTAAGGGGTCAACAGTGACCAGAACCTATGCTTATTATTATTACTGGCCTAAGTTGCTGCCATTCCGGAAGTGGACGGTGTAATAACTTAAGGGGTCAACAGTGACCAGAACCTATCCTTATTATTATTACTGGCCTAAGTTGCTGCCATTCCGGTAGTGGACGGTGTAATAACTTAAGGGGTCAACAATGACCAGAACCTATCCTTATTATTATTACTGGCCTAAGTTGCTGCCATTCCGGTAGTGGACGGTGTAATAACTTAAGGGGTCAACAGTGACCAGAACCTATGCTTATTATTATTACCGGCCTAAGTTGCCTCCATTCCGGTAGTGGACGGTGTAATAACTTAAGGGGTCAACAATGACCAGAACCTATCCTTATTATTATTACTGGCCTAAGTTGCTGCCATTCCGGTAGTGGACGGTGTAATAACTTAAGGGGTCAACAGTGACCAGAACCTATGCTTATTATTATTACCGGCCTAAGTTGCCTCCATTCCGGTAGTGGACGGTGTAATAACTTAAGGGGTCAACAGTGACCAGAACCTATCCTTATTATTATTACCGGCCTAAGTTGCCTCCATTCCGGTAGTGGACGGTGTAATAACTTAAGGGGTCAACAGTGACCAGAACCTATGCTTATTATTATTACCGGCCTAAGTTGCCTCCATTCCGGTAGTGGACGGTGTAATAACTCAAGGGGTCAACAGTGACCAGAACCTATGCTTATTATTATTACTGGCCTAAGTTGCTGCCATTCCGGAAGTGGACGGTGTAATAACTTAAGGGGTCAACAGTGACCAGAACCTATCCTTATTATTATTACTGGCCTAAGTTGCTGCCATTCCGGTAGTGGACGGTGTAATAACTTAAGGGGTCAACAGTGACCAGAACCTATGCTTATTATTATTACTGGCCTAAGTTGCTGCCATTCCGGAAGTGGACGGTGTAATAACTTAAGGGGTCAACAGTGACCAGAACCTATCCTTATTATTATTACTGGCCTAAGTTGCTGCCATTCCGGTAGTGGACGGTGTAATAACTTAAGGGGTCAACAGTGACCAGAACCTATCCTTATTATTATTACTGGCCTAAGTTGCCTCCATTCCGGTAGTGGCCGGTGTAATAACTTAAGGGGTCAACAGTGACCAGAACCTATCCTTATTATTATTACTGGCCTAAGTTGCTGCCATTCCGGTAGTGGACGGCGTAATAACTTAAGGGGTCAACAGTGACCAGAACCTATCCTTATTATTATTACTGGCCTAAGTTGCCTCCATTCCGGTAGTGGACGGTGTAATAACTTAAGGGGTCAACAGTGACCAGAACCTATCCTTATTATTATTACTGGCCTAAGTTGCCTCCATTCCGGTAGTGGACGGTGTAATAACTTAAGGGGTCAACAGTGACCAGAACCTATCCTTATTATTATTACTGGCCTAAGTTGCCTCCATTCCGGTAGTGGACGGTGTAATAACTTAAGGGGTCAACAGTGACCAGAACCTATCCTTATTATTATTACTGGCCTAAGTTGCCTCCATTCCGGTAGTGGACGGTGTAATAACTTAAGGGGTCAACAGTGACCAGAACCTATGCTTATTATTATTACCGGCCTAAGTTGCCTCCATTCCGGTAGTGGACGGTGTAATAACTTAAGGGGTCAACAGTGACCAGAACCTATGCTTATTATTATTACTGGCCTAAGTTGCTGCCATTCCGGAAGTGGACGGTGTAATAACTTAAGGGGTCAACAGTGACCAGAACCTATCCTTATTATTATTACTGGCCTAAGTTGCTGCCATTCCGGTAGTGGACGGTGTAATAACTTAAGGGGTCAACAGTGACCAGAACCTATGCTTATTATTATTACTGGCCTAAGTTGCTGCCATTCCGGAAGTATACGGTGTAATAACTTAAGGGGTCAACAGTGACCAGAACCTATCCTTATTATTATTACTGGCCTAAGTTGCTGCCATTCCGGTAGTGGACGGTGTAATAACTTAAGGGGTCAACAGTGACCAGAACCTATCCTTATTATTATTACTGGCCTAAGTTGCCTCCATTCCGGTAGTGGCCGGTGTAATAACTTAAGGGGTCAACAGTGACCAGAACCTATCCTTATTATTATTACTGGCCTAAGTTGCTGCCATTCCGGTAGTGGACGGTGTAATAACTTAAGGGGTCAACAGTGACCAGAACCTATCCTTATTATTATTACTGGCCTAAGTTGCCTCCATTCCGGTAGTGGACGGTGTAATAACTTAAGGGGTCAACAGTGACCAGAACCTATCCTTATTATTATTACTGGCCTAAGTTGCCTCCATTCCGGTAGTGGACGGTGTATTAACTTAAGGGGTCAACAGTGACCAGAACCTATCCTTATTATTATTACTGGCCTAAGTTGCCTCCATTCCGGTAGTGGACGGTGTAATAACTTAAGGGGTCAACAGTGACCAGAACCTATCCTTATTATTATTACTGGCCTAAGTTGCCTCCATTCCGGTAGTGGACGGTATAATAACTTAAGGGGTCAAAAGTGACCAGAACCTATCCTTATTATTATCACTGGCCTAAGTTGCTGCCATTCCGGTAGTGGACGGTGTAATAACTTAAGGTGTCAACAGTGACCAGAACCTATCCTTATTATTATCACTGGCCTAAGTTGCTGCCATTCCGGTAGTGTACGGTGTAATAACTTAAGGGGTCAACAGTGACCAGAACCTATCCTTATTATTATTACTGGCCTAAGTTGCCTCCATTCCGGTAGTGGACGGTGTAATAACTTAAGGGGTCAAAAGTGACCAGAACCTATCCTTATTATTATCACTGGCCTAAGTTGCTGCCATTCCGGTAGTGGACGGTGTAATAACTTAAGGGGTCAACAGTGACCAGAACCTATCCTTATTATTATTACTGGCCTAAGTTGCCTCCATTCCGGTAGTGGACGGTGTAATAACTTAAGGGGTCAACAGTGACCAGAACCTATCCTTATTATTACTACTGGCCTAAGTTGCCTCCATTCCGGTAGTGGACGGTGTAATAACTTAAGGGGTCAACAGTGACCAGAACCTATCCTTATTATTATTACTGGCCTAAGTTGCCTCCATTCCGGTAGTGGACGGTGTAATAACTTAAGGGGTCAACAGTGACCAGAACCTATCCTTATTATTACTACTGGCCTAAGTTGCCTCCATTCCGGTAGTGGACGGTGTAATACACCAGAGGGTGGATGTATTGATCCGGAAGGCTCGCCCTCCAACTTAAACAATCTCACGGTGACGCAAGAATTATGCCGGGCCCGCAAACAGGATACACTGCCCCAACGTTAGATTAATGTTGGGCCAACATCGCCGACGGTGGCCCAAGATCAATCCAGCATTGGTTGAATGTATCCTGTTTGTTGGACAGATGATAAGTGTGCTATACGTCACCAATTAGTGTGTAATTTTATGGCAGATTAGTTGTGTAGCGGTTATTTTAATATGTATGACAGAAATTCTGGTCTGATGGAACATATAATAGAACAATAAACTTATATAGCGTCTTCAGTGATCCGAGCTCGGTGGCGCGACAAAATATACTCAGAATTATATACGTTTGTAGTTGTCATCTGGCTCAACCTGACCACTGAAGAACTAAGTCAGACGAGCCTGGCCAGAATTAGATTTTCAATTTCTTTCTGAGCATAATTAATGTTTTTGCAGAACAAATTTCTAATGGGAATTCCTTTCAAACTGTGGGTGCTGAACGAACCGAGCTTCTGATCCGCTTTATCACAAGGCCTGATATAACATTAAACTAGCAACTTGAGAGACTCTCTGAATCTTTTCCGTGCGTGGACAGTCTTTAGAGGTCAGACTCTGACGTCTGTAGACGTCAGATTCTGACGTCTAAGACGGTTCCTGCGCTGAAAGAGAAAAATTATAACGGTCATATATTCAAGTATTCAAGTGAATCACAAAGAGCTAACTGGGATATTTATAATGATTTCAAATTAAAAATAACCCTTTGATCTCCATGGTTTATATAAAATGTGCCAGTGCTTTAACCCTTTCAAGCCTGAATTTACCATTGTCATCTCCATCTACTACAAGCCGCAAATTGCTGTCGCAATTCTCAACTTGTAGTAGATGAAGATGACTTGAAGTGAGTGGAAAATTTTAAAAATATATTGTCAATTTAAAATTAGTTCCATGAAAAATGGTGTAGGGAGTTATTCTTCATATATGATGCTTTGATGCATCGTGAGGGCTTAACCCTTACAGTGCGGGAATCGAATTTAGTCGTCAGAATCTGACGTCTGTAGACGTCAGATTATGACGACTAAAGTCGATCCCCGCACTGTAAGTTTAAAAATATGTCTAATGGCCGTAGACCCATAACACATGTATTCGAATAAATCGGAAAGAGCTGACTAAGATATTTATGATGATTTCAAAGTTAGGTTGGTTACGATGTTTTTCTACAAATTAATTCAGCGCTCTAAGTGTTAGAGGGTTAGTGGTTAATACCTGCGGCTTAGGGTAATAACCTTATAACTACGCAGATAAGCGCTATATGATGCGTATCCTGATTTGTCAAAATCCTATTCTCGCTCAGTTGTCTATTTAATTTTTCAACCACTTGATGTTGTGTCTCGGTACCGCAGCCCATAACCTCAAGGGCAGGAAAAAACTCATCTATCTTTAATTATATACCAAGCATTTGTTAATGTTGATATTTAATCATCCCAGTAACAGTGCTATGATCGCCTAATAAAAAACATAGGAGTTAAATGTCGATGGGAAGTTGGTGAGTTGATGAGCTAAAAATGATTTAAATCGATTATAAGCAAGATGATTTGGTAAAGGGCTGAATATTATTTTACAGGTCATCCCATCTGACTGAATCACGATCAGAAGAAATCTGATCCAAGGCACGGCACTGTTCTTCAAAAAAAAAAAGATAGAAGAAAATTATGAAATGTCGATTTACAAGCGGCTCAAATGTTTGTCTCCAATAACATCATAAGAGTAGGGCGTAGTCACGGTATCTGGCCCCTGTCTGTCACGATATTGCTAAAATATATGGAAATCTGAGTGAAAAAATATTCACTCACTTACTTGTACCCTGGTAAATAAATTATCATTTATTACTATTTTTATCACTCACTGACTCACTGACTCACTGACTGACTGACTCACTCACTCACTCACTCACTCACTCACTCACTCACTCACTCACTCACTCACTCACTCACTCACTCACTCACTCACTCACTCACTCACTCACTCACTCACTCACTCACTCACTCACTCACTCACTCACTCACTCACTCACTCACTCACTCA
This sequence comes from Flabesymbios commensalis, assembly GCA_964017125.1. Taxonomy (NCBI): domain Eukaryota; kingdom Metazoa; phylum Annelida; class Polychaeta; order Terebellida; family Flabelligeridae; genus Flabesymbios; species Flabesymbios commensalis. The sequence goes on from OZ024905.1 coordinate 1,200,933, forward strand.
CTCACTCACTCACTCACTCACTCACTCACTCACTCACTCACTCACTCACTCACTCACTCACTCACTCACTCACCCACCCACCCACCCACCCACCCACATTCCCACCCACCCACCCACCCACCCATCCACCCACTCACTCACTCACTCACTCACTCACTCACTCACTCACTCACTCGCTCGCTCACTCACTCACTCACTCACTCACTCACTCACTCACTCACTCACTCACTCACTCACTCACTCACTCACTCACTCACTCACTCACTCACTCACTCACTCACTCACTCACTCACTCACTCACTCACTCACTCACTCACTCACTCACTCACTCACTCACTCACTCACTCACTCACTCACTCACTCACTCACTCACTCACTCACACACTCACTCACTCACTCACTCACTCACTCACTCACTCACTCACTCACTCACTCACTCACTCACTCACTCACTCACTCACTCACTCACTCACTCACTCACTCACTCACTCACTCACTCACTCACTCACTCACTCACTCACTCACTCACTCACTCACTCACTCACTCACTCACTCACTCACTCACTCACTCACTCTCTCTCTCGCTCGCTCGCTCGCTCGCTCGCTCGCTCACTCACTCACTCACTCACTCACTCACTCACTCACTCATTCACTCACTCACTCGCTCATGAACTCACTCATGAACTCACTCATGAACTCACTCATGAACTCACTCATGAACTCACTCATGAACTCTGATGAAATCAAGTACTTTTTTATCTATGATTTCTGTTTCTACAGTTTTACTCCAGGGACTGTATTATTTCCCATTAATTCATTATGGACTGAGCACTCTTATATTCCATATGATCTTCAGCATCCATTTGTTGTTATATAATATAATCCATGTAATCATACATCTAGTGCTTCTAAGTGTATCACTGCAAACATCTGATATAAGACAGTCAGTGAACGCTAGTACAATGACAAACAGCAGTAACTGCTCACTTGAAAAGAAAGCAGTTACTGCTGTTTGTCTTCCAGCAACATTGAAATGCAAAAACACGTAACCGTAGCAGCTTAGGGGTCTTGTCAAGTTAAAAAAATAAAAAAATCCGCGAAAAACTCGGATTGGTCAGACCCCAACCACCCACCCTCCTATCATTTTTTTTTTTTTTAACATTTGGAAACACGAAAAACAACATAAAAAAGAGAAAAAACACAAACAAATTCCCCTAAATAAATGAAAATCCGAGTTGGGGCTTGAACCAACCCACCCACTTTCGAGTTTTTTATTATTATTTTTTTCAACTTGACAAAGCCCCTTCACTTGAGAGATAACTGTAGGCCCTTGTATGGCAGTCAACCCTTAAAGCGCTGAATTATTTTTCTTTAAACCATGGAGACTAAAGGGTTTTTTCAATTTGAAATTATCATAAATATCCCAGTTAGCTCTTTCTGATTCATTTGAATACCTATGTCATAGGTCTACGACCATTAGAAATATTTTTACTTTTACAGTGCGGGGATAGACTTTAGTCGTCAGAATCTGACGTCTACAGACGTCAAATTATGACGACTATAGTCGATTCCCGCGCTCTAAGGGGTAAAGCAGCCCAGCAAACATGATACGTTTATCCAAGGTTGTGGTAATGCTGGGCCAACGTCGCAGACTGCATACTAGCATTCAACCGACATTGGGTGAACGTCTTATGCTTGCCGGAAAACAATAGATTAATCATTTTGCAGAAACTTGAAAAGTCTTTTTCTGTTGTTATATTAAGCAAATGCAACAGAAAAGTATGAAATCATGAGGAGTGGTAAATCTGTCACAGTTACGTATCTGCACAGTGTAGATTACACATGCCAGATATTTGTCGTGAGGAGAGGTAAATCTGTCACAGTTCCTTATCTGCGCGGTGTGGTTTACACATAGAAGATTTCTGTCATGAGGGGTGGTAAAGTGGATGTAAATCAGGTAGAATTGCTGCTGACTCCTGACCAGAGCTCAGCACATAATATGAGGCACACGGTGACTGGACAGGAAGGTATCTGGTAAAACCTGACCACAGTACATAAACCACTAGCTGCACCACACAGACAGCAGTGGCTGCTGAACCATTATCCTTCTAAGTTAATTCATTTAGGTTTTCACCTACTTGAGGTTGTGTCTCGCTACCGCGATCCACAACCTCAAGTGAGTGAAAAATCAAATCTGGTAAAAGCTGACCACAGTACATGAACCACTACCCCACACAAACAGCAGTGGCTGCTCAATGGAAAAGGACGCAGTTACTTCTGTTAGCCTGGTGTGGATTCATTGTTTGGCCAGCGTCATAGACTTAAAGGCCTGAAATATATTTATAGAAACCATGGGGACAAACATTTTTTTTTCAATTTGAAATTATCATAAATGTCTTAGTTAACGCTTTCCGCTTCATTTGAATACCTATGTTAAAAATGTTAAATGGGTCTACTTTTATTTTACTCTTCCAGCGCGGGGATCGACTTTAGACGTCAGATTCTGACGTCTAAAGTCGATCTCCGCGCTGAAAGAATTGAAAACAATGGCCATAGACCCACAACATAGGTATTGAAATGATGCGGGAAGAGCTGACTAAGACATTTGTGAGGATTTGAAATTGACAAAACTCAATACGGTATTAGTAAATGAAGATTGTATAAAGTGCCAGACAGTGGTATCCAGTTACAATCAGTAAATCTTTATTGTTGACCTTGACCTATGACATTTTTAAGCTACTTTTTTATGTACTTCGGTTGGGTTGAGCATAAATTATAACCGCCCAGCCACAGTCACAAATTCAAATAAAATAGAATTTAAAAAACACTTGGCAGTCCCCCACCGGCCACTCTTCAGTGGAGTTATAGGAGACACTAGGTCTATGGCAGATAATTATATTCATAAATTAAACTAGTTTTACGCTAGCAATCATATTCCAATTATCACAATATGTTTAAATATTTGATAACTATAGTATACAATACACTAAAAGTTTATGTGAAAGATTATGCAAAATTTTGTAAAAAATTTGCGTGAAGATGATGTAAAATTATGTAATAAATTATGTAATAAGTTATAAGTTAATAGCTTATATAATAACCCATGAGGGCCAATCCGATTAAAAAATTTTTTTTGTAATTTTTGTATATATATGGTAAAAATTAAATTTCAGATCTGAACAATCTGGTAAGGTGTGGACACATCTTTTGCTGCGTATGGGTATGGTGGGGGCGGGGGAGCCAGAGGGAGGGGGGGAGGGTAGAAGTAGAAGAGGGCAACGAATAACACCCCAGATAGTATACCATTTTAACCTTTTAAGCACCAGGCACGACCATAATTGTTTTTAATGTTTTATTAGCCGTTTAAATCACGGTTATTGGGAATGAAATGCAATCTCCGACTTCTAAAAGCAGTCAGCATTAAAAACTGCATCAGGTCCCCCACCCTGTTCTAACAATGTTTGTCAAGTTTTTTTAAATGAGTCACCAACTTTAAGTCATCTTTATCCAATACAGAGTTCGAGATTTTCGAGAACAGCCCGCTGTTTGTTGTGGAGGAAGATTTCAAATGTAAATTTGGGTTTGAAAGGGTTTCCACTTTCACGCCAACCATTGCATCAACCGATAAAAGCACCGTTATTGGCAACGATGTCTGTTTAAACATCAAAATTTGCAATTGGTTTGTCCCAAATTAAACAATAATTTTCACTAACTCGAATAGCAGGCATGGGTCGCGGTAGCGAAACACAACTTCTAGTGGGTGAAAATTTGAATAAGAAAACGTAGCGCATTAATTACTAACTATTTTTTTCTTTAATTCTGGGAAACGTTGGGTGAATGTCTGGTATTTTCGTTGATTACATTCATGACGACAGCAAATCTATCCTCTGAACAAATTGATCATTAGCAAACATTAGCGGTGAGCGCCTCTCGTATACTCTCGGTGTTGTCTCGCCTGACGAGAATCAGTCACGTGCAGTCTGCGCCTCTATTATATATCTAACTAGTTTTCCTCGCTTCATTCTCACAGATTTGCAATTCATTGTTCCTGTGTTTAGCGCGAGCCTCGCACGGTGTATTGTGGACAGGATCGGCATTCAATGCGGAATATTTACGTTTAGTTGCGCAGGCGCATCCCGAGTGATGAGAACACTTCCGCGACGCTCCAGGGGGTCTGCTGAGCCAAGATGGCGGATGTCTAGAACAGAACTGCTTTCAATATGTTGCCATAGGAACAGAAGTATGCTTGTTTTGTCCATTGGGCAGCGTATTTACAGAATCATCATCAGATTACTAAAGGCCATTCACACCCGGGAAGTAGCCGTAAATACGGACAGGGTTGTAGTTTTAAAGCGGTGTGGTGAAACAAAAGCCTCAACGTACCACCATTGACCCATAATACTATCACGTCAGTAGACGTCAGAATCTGACGGCTACAGACGTGAGAATCGGACGTCAGATTCTGACGTCAAATTATCACGTCTGTAGACGTCAGAATAGGTCAACGCACTGTAAGAGTAAATATATTTATAATGGCCGCAGATCCATAACATAGGTGTTCAAATGAACCGGAACGAGCTAACTCAGACATTTATGACGATTTCAAACGTGAAAAAACTCTTTATTCTTCATGTTTTATTTAAAAATAATTCAGTGTGGTTAGGCACAAATTAATCAGTTTTTTAACCCTTAGCACACTGATGTCGACTACAGTTGACTATAGTATTGTTTTCTCATGTTTTAATTATCTTGTATAACCAGGTTTTTAAAATTAAATATGTCTCAAATCTGTGATAGTCATATACATTCCAACCTAGATTTTGCAAATTAAACTAATTTTTAGTCACTTGAAGTTGTGAATCGCGGTAGCGAGACAAAACTTCAAGTGGCTGAAAATTTAAAATACTTGGCTCAGTGCTCTAAGTGTTAAGAGCCCTTCACCTAATGTTTTGAGCCATATTTGGGAGCATCCCGTCTTTGGCGTGGAGTGGAAGGCATTCCGGACCACGCCTACACAAGGCCCACAAACCCGGCTCATTTCACAGAGATATATCGCTTGACTTTATTACCAACAGCTCGTGATGTCTCAGTACTTAATTATCGACCTCCTGCACTGCTACAGAAAAACACCAGAGATGTATGCAGCGCAGCACCTCCAACTGGATGCCAAGTGTTTAACCCTGTAAAGGCAGCATTATGTATGACTCCACACATCCCCACACCCTCCTAACGCTGATTTGTTTGTATAAGCCATTGAAAGCAAAGGGTTTTTTCAATTTTAAATCATTATAATTGTATTAGTTTGCTCTTTTTGCATCATTTGAATACGTATCTGTTATAGGTCTACGGCCATTATAAATGTTTTACTCTCACAGTGCGGAGTAACGTCAGATTCTGATGTGTGTTTAAACATCTAAATTTACAATGGCTTTGTCTCAAATTAGGCAAATGTGAGTTATTTTCACCCATTTGAAATTGGGGTTCGCGGTAGCGAGACAAACTTCAAGAGAGTGAAAATTAAAGAAAGATAGCTTAGCGAGTAAAGGTTAGCAACACCAGCTATTTCTACTCGTCTTGAGGTAATAATAATCCTTCTGTAATTCCCAACTGTAGGTAAAATAATATGTCCACAACTACACATAATTTTTTATTATTATTATTATAATGCATGAATAAATGGGTAAGTATTTACCTTATGACTATGACCGGCATGTGGTTGTTGTTTTTATTGTTTTATTTATGTTTATATGTGAAGGTTCCACGACGGATAAACTATGCTTAGTGGGTTTTTATATGTAAGTTTGAATGTTTTGTTTTATTGATTTTGTACAGTGTTGCTTGCATATATATGCCCTCGATAAATAAAGACATTATTTTTTTTTTGTTCTTTGGTTATTGTTGTTGCTCTGAACCTTATTTGGTTATCCTATTTATTTTGTCATACCAGCAACCTAACATTTTCTGTTGTATTTTCCTACTCCTGGCTGTTCGATGCCTTGATTTATTGCAGTTGCTTTATGTGTTTTGGTCTGTGGCTTTCTATGTATCCTCCTGGTGTTCTCTTTTGTTTGTTTTTAGTTTTGCTGAATTTATAAGCAAAACTATGGTTCTTGACGCCAAAACAATAATAACAGGTATGTTCGCCAACGAGTACTAAATTGATTTTGTTTGTATTTATTACTGCTGATATTTTTTCATCTTGGCTTTCTCATCGGTGTTTCCAACTGTTGGTTTGCTGATATTTTCCCTTGCCTGTTTTTTATTTGCATTTTGTGCTGTTGTCTTGATGTTATTTCCCATTGCTGACTTTCTTATTGGTGTTTCCAGCTCTTGGTGACTGATATTTCCTGGTTAATATTCGTATTGTTCGCCTTTATAATGGTATTTCATCCCAGTAGACACGAGGCGTTGACCCGATATTGGGCTGATGCTGGGCCAGCGTCGAAAACAGTGTACTAACATTAACTCACCTCAACCAGCTTCTCTGTTTGTCTGATCTGCCGTACAAAGCCAAAAGGCAGTATCTGTTTACTTATAAACTAAGCAGATACTGACTTTTGGCTTTTCAGAGCATTGATATTTCCTGCTTATTTGTTGGTTCTCCTGCTGTTGGCTTCTGCCATTTCCTGCAGGCGTCTTTAGCAGGATGGCGCTCACGGTGGCTCAGCAGGATGGTGGTGGGCCCAGTGGGTCCATGGCATGCAAATCACGCCGATGTAGCTGACACTGTCACCTTGGTTACGTGAAAGGACTGCTTATACAGTTCTGTATACTTCTCCAACTCACCAGCATCTGCTATGTATCATCATCATCATCATCATCATCATCATCATCATCATCATCATCATCATCATCATCATCATCATCATCATCATCATCATCATCATCATCATCATCATCATCATCATCATCATCATCATCATCATCATCATCATCATCATCATCATCATCATCATCATCATCATCATCATCATCATCATCATCATCATCATCATCATCATCATCATCATCATCATCATCATCATCATCATCATCATCATCATCATCATCATCATCATCATCATCATCATCATCATCATCATCATCATCATCATCATCATCATCAGCATCAGCATCAGCATCATCATCATCATATAGGCCTACCTACGTATTTTTCCTAATAAACGCCTATATTTCAATAAGCGCCCACTACCCTGATTTGAAAATAAAGTTCACGATCATGGTACATTATATCGTCCTCTTGAATATAAAAGGGTGTACCCGCCACTTTACAAAGTGGCAGATACACTCTTTCATATCCAAGGGGACGATATATAGCTATTAAAAACACAACTAATAAACGCCCACTCCCCCTCAGGGGTATTTTTTATATTTTTATTTATTTCTGCATATCGTATAATGATATATAGCATGACCACATTAAATGTTAAATATAGCATGGCCACAAGGACTTTTATATATAGCCTGACCCAGAACCTGTTATATATAGCCTGACCTATGACCTTACACAATGCTATAAACAGCGACATTCCAGATCCTTCCAAGTTAACACAGCACGGGTTATGGCTGCGGCTTTGTCCGTAAAACCCGCGGTCGGCTCCCGGCGGCAATTGGTGTAAGGAGTGAGACGTTTCTACAAAGTGACCTCACAGACAGCGGTGCTCCTAGTGCTACCTGACTGGCATACGTAACGCGGCCAGAGAGGGCATTACAACAGCCCTAGAACTGTCCGTCAAACAGACATCACAAGCACCGTCAAATTCAGCCGGAAACAGTCAACTGACGCAGGCACGACGCAGCCGTGCCTGCGTCGTGCCTGCGTCGGGGTTGAGACTGCTGCACTGGGGAAGATGTCGCAGTCAACCCTCGGCTTTACGACGTGCCAATCTCTGTGTGTGATTTATATAGGAGACACAGCGAGCCCTCCTCAACATGTACTGGCGGTATGGCCAAGGACGAGACCACACTGTAAATGTGCGAGCCATGGATTGTATATTCATTTTACCCGGGGAAATCAACACGGTGGTGACTGAGCGCGATTTTCATCCCCAAGGTCCAGAATATGCCCCTAACTGTTTAAAAACTCTGCAAGAAATGAGCTGAGCATGCGATGTAGTAATGTTACTGATTCTAATAAATGTATCATCAAACCAAGGAATCCATAGGGCCCTATTGAGATTCCTTGATCAAACGATGCTTTCTTCTACTGTAGATCTGATAATTTTCGCGTTTTTACATTTTTGCGAATTTCAGATTTTTTGACTTGTCATGAAGTTTAGAATTCGCGAATTTTCATTTGTTTTAAGTACCGTTATTACAATAACAATTTTCGCGAAATTTACAAAAAATAAAATCTTGCGAATATTACCAGATCTACAGTATCTGATCGTCCAAAAGTAAGTTCCACGCTTTTGGGTGGGTCCAATCTGTGGCTGAAACCTTCAAATCAACTTCTGCTTCAGCCACTTTGGGAATCAGAGTGTTTCTCTTCTGATAAGCTATCTTATCTATGGATTCATGCCATGGCATAGTAACTCTCTTCTCACAGACCGATCATGGATTCATATCATGCCAGGATCTATCGACAATGCCATTTATTATTTATGTGGAATGCATATCTTGGGTTAAACAGCAGTAACTTAAGGATGTAAATAGTTTGGGTGAAATGCAATAAAAAAGTGTGGCCCTGGGCCCGTATTCTCATACAAATTACGATATAGCGTATAGGCTTCGGATTGGTATTCCCCCCGCAAGACCCGTTACTCCCGACGCCGTCTGCGACGTTGTGAGTAGTGGGCCTTGCTGGGAAAGATGCAGATTGTTCGAAAGGGTCATTTCAACCAATTCGAATCCTACGATATATCGTAACTTGTACGAGAATACAGGCCCTGGAAAGCATATATCGGGGTGACATGTAATAAAATAATTTCTGATCCAAGAATGTATATCCAGGGGTGAACAACTTGTGATCTAGGGAATTATCTTCAGGTACAGATTCAGAAAACGATTTGCAAAATTCACGATGTTGAATTTGTGGGGCGATAGTACGCGCCGTGCAACCATACCATGCGAACAGTCCGAAAGATTTTTTTCTGAACAAAAAAATGATTGACACATATGCAATAACATATCGTGTAGGCCTACTATCACGTCCAGGAATTGATGCCTGGGTGGTGGAATACAATCGAACACTTTGTGATTCAGGAAAACACGGAAATGTAAAGGCCCTAAGGGCTGAAACGTAACTGTTGTTTGCCTTTGCAATGTAACCAGCGGCAGGCAGAAGTAACTGCTCACTTTTCAAGTTAACAGATATCCATCCTCCTGGCAGCAAGTCTTGACACAGCGAGGCCGTCAGGCCAAGCCTTGCTGAATTAGCCATACCATCCACCTATTGGGGTAGGGAGGGAGATTTAGATATTCAATATTCATTAGTTTTTCAAAAAATGTCTTTTTAATGTTGGCCCGCTGTCTGCGACGTTGGCTCACCATTAATTCAACCCTCATGCACGTTGCGGTGAGATGTGGTGGTCTGTGTCTGAGACGTTTCCGGTGAGCTACTCGGCCAGCAGACATGTGTTGTTTAATGTAGGGCCGGTGTCGTAGACAGCGGCCCTACATTAAAACAACACTCATGCCAGAGGTCGAACTTGGGTCAAACAGAAAAAATATTTTTAGAAAGTCCCCACTCCAATAGGCGGATTCAACCCTGTTTCAGCAAGGTCGGTCTACGACCTCAGGAATAGCCAGCCTTGCAGGGGAAGATGCAGATATCCTGCTAAGTTATTTTCTTTAATTATTCAACGCCTGAGGTTCTGTCTCGCTACCGGCTGAAAACGAATTAAAAACGACTATTGTCGAAGGGTTGCTGCTGTGACTTTGATAGAAAACTCATATATTTTTCTTGAAATATAAACAGTTCTTGTTGTTTGCCGACACATTTCACGAGAAAAGTCAAAGAAAAGTAACTGTTCACTTGAAAAGTACACCCAGTGTTGGTGTTTACATTGTACAACACGATACATGTCCGCGTCAAATGAATCAGACTGCTATAAAACTGGAAAACACATGCAGTTTTCATGGGTGATTTGCAGGCCTTTCAGTGGCATCTGCATAGTTAATATAATGCCCTAATTTGGGCAAGTCACATACACACTCTATGTACAGCAGTTTTCACTGTGAGACTGGTGTCGCTGTTAGCCCATATCGCACTTTTGATGTAGTTTGTACTGTAATTTATTCCGGTTTTGTCATATGTGACTTGATCGTGCGAGTATATACAAACGTTGTCGTGCAACATGGACAAATACAGCACAGGTCCAACGAAGAGGTGTTCGCCTGAAGGCTCAAACCTACTTCATTGGACGAGTGCTTGTATTTTCCCATAATAAAACAGTTACTAAAACGAATTACAAACGACTATATAGTCGTGATCAGAACATAACATTTTAATCCCTCACGATGCATTAAAGCATCCATTTACATCACTGTAAATAGACCTAATTTTCCTAAAACGAAGGGTTTTAGAACGAAAATTTCCATGAAGCTCATTTAACAATACATGGCAATTTTCTTATTTAGTCACCCAATTCAAATCATCATCATCCCCTACAAGTCGAGAATTGCGACAGCAATTCGCGGCTTGTAGTGGATGAGATGACAATGGTAAGACCAGTGTTGCATATTACAAAGAATCCTAAATTTGATCCTATCTCAATTTGCTCTCATTTCCATTAAAAAAGTTGGGATCAATCCTAACTTTTGTATGCAAATGAGAGAAAGTTGAGATAGGATCAGAGTTAGGATTATTTGTAATATGCGCCCCAGGCCTGAAAGGGTTGAAGGGCTAATCTTTAACATATTTGAGATGCCGGGTTTGCTCCAGCAGGCAAAGGGTTATCTTACCAAGGAGAAGGCGAGGAAGAAGAGGATGGGCCGCTGCTGTGAAGCCTCTATGTACGTCCTGGGGCGACAGGCTGGCTTCAAAGAGGTACTTATCCCAGTAAGCTCAAATCTTTGCATAACATTTGCACAATGTTGGACCAACGTCGAAGACGTTGGTCCGACATTGTACAAATGTTATACAAATGTTTTGTGTTTGCTGGGATGTAGGGCTGTCCGATGGCCAGAAAACAATCATGACCATTTTTCAACTTGAATAATAATTTGCTAAATTTAGAATTCAGGAAGGGTATAAATGACGGATTGCAAAATTGTACCAGACCTTTTGAAAACTTCGCCAGTAGATTTCAAATCATTCAACAATCCATAGATAAGGGAGATGGACAAGACTGCATATATCTGTCAGAAGATGGTGACAAGAAGATGGGATATTTGTGAAACCAATCAATGGGGCTTACCGCCAGAGAAAAGGGGTTCTCATCGAAACAAGCTGACGATTAGTACTTTTCTCACCATTCGCTTTCCGTATTCATTTAGTTCGGTTGCAACTTGTTATCTGGGGATATAGGTTTGAAATCCGACCTGATAGTATTGTGGCTTCAAACTGTTCAAAGTGTAGAGAGGGCACGAGACATTGACACAATCCTGGGCTAATGTCCCATGGAAACAATTTGATAATAAGTACTTTTTTCACCATATGCTCCCTATCTTGATGCCGTATTCCGCGGTGACTTATTTAGCTCGTTACCTGGGGATAAAGGGCTCGAATTCCGACCGGGTGTTGGATCTAGTTTCTACGGGGGAGTCAGCAATTAAGATACAAAATGAGTTTTTGTTTTCGTGATATTAAAAATACGAAAACAAGCCGATGATGTGTATTAAATCTTTAAATAAACCCTTTGGTTACCACGCTAAATACAAAATTAATTCAGCGCTTTAAGGGTTGAAACATAAGAAAACAATATTATAGTCATCGTCAGTGTTCTCAGGGTGAACACAAATATATCTCGAACACCTGAAACAGCTCTCAGCAACCTCGCCACTTCACCCTTTCAAGGACCACATCTTCCTGATAATAAATCAGTTTGGTATTTAGTAGTAAGTTAGTCTCAGTCTGTGATCGTCACTGCTGCTTCTCTGCTGGTTACGATCCAGAACATGATTCGTCATGATTGTATATCGAAGACAATCCTATATATATTTTTTGACATTTTGACATTGAATATTCAGTAGTCCAATGTCTCAAAAAGAAGTGACTGATTCAGAAACTTATACTGGATGTACTGGGCATCATGGTCATATAGGGAGCCGAATAATACAAAATCAAATGACGTAAAATGTATTTGTAAAATAACTAGAGTAGAAAATACTAGAATTTAGAATTACTTCAAATAATTCAATGAACAAACATATAAGATGTTGATCACGGGCAGCAGACTGAATATATACATTAGCAAATTAAAAGCAGCCATTTTTAGACAAATCCGCAAAGTGGCAGAGTTCGTCGCCTGTGTCAATGGGCTCACCGGAAAACCCCCAGTAGGTTGTTTGTCGATATTATTACTGAAATGGGATCAAACACGGCAGTTGCCGAAGCCCCGCTCCTCAGAAACCCCCCCCCCCCACCGGCTGAACCCGGGTCCTTATCCCCCGAGACAAGCAGTGTCGCCATGACAACAGGGGAAAGGAAAGCACTCAGTGTGTTTTTTTCTGGGGATGCCCCGGGGTCTTATCTTCTAAAACACTCTCGAATTATCAGCCGTGAGCCCCGCAGACACGATATATCAACCCAATGCTGGGTCAGTGTTGGTCCAGCGTCTGCGACGCTGGCCCAACACTGACCCAGTATTGTCACGGGATTAAGGGGTGTTCACTGTGCTGGGCTGGCAACTATCTGGTTGTGATTTCAGTTTGTATTATTCATCTTATGAGGAGATGACAGCGTGCACTAAAACTGCTATTTACAAGGATACACAATAATGAGGCTTACTTTTCATTGTTCAAGCCACTGTATAGCTGACCACCATTCTGTTAAACTCAATAGCCTTGACCTACTTTGTTTTCACCGAGCTAGTTAATACGATTAAGTCTGGAGGAGGGGGGTCTTATATGACATTATTGTCACCGAGCTGCTAATCAAAACGGCTTACGGTGACGTCACTACGTTTCACAGAATTGTCCTTGTATTAGGTGATCTCTCTGCAGTAGATACTACATCACGCCATAATTCTTTACAGTTTGACACGCCTGCTGATGTTATCGCTGTATCAGCCTGTATAAATCAATTACTGACGCTAAGAAAAATTGTACATTTGGGTAACATACCACAAGAGGATATAGTAACTGGTATCGATTTTCTCTGCACCGAGTGATTTTTCTATGTTTAGTCACATAATTACACTTTAATGTTACCTGAGTACGAAAATAAATCTATTATTATTATTATTATTATTACTGTTATTATTATTATTATTATTATTATTATTATTATTATTATTATTATTATTATTATTATTATTATTATTATTATTATTATTGTTATTGTTATTATTATTATTATTATTATTATTATTATTATTATTATTATTATTATTATTATTATTATTATTATTATTATTATTATTATTATTATTATTATTATTATTATTATTATTATTATTATTATTATTATTATTATTATTATTATTATTATTATTATTATTATTATTATTATTATTATTATTATTATTATTATTATTATTATTATTATTATTATTATTATTATTATTATTATTATTATTATTATTATTATTATTATTATTATTATTATTATTATTATTATTATTATTATTATTATTATTATTATTATTATTATTATTATTATTATTATTATTATTATTATTATTATTATTATTATTATTATTATTATTATTATTATTATTATTATTATTATTATTATTATTATTATTATTATTATTATTATTATTATTATTATTTATATCTACTGCAGAGAGATCACCCCTGTTGGTATATAGTACACGTGTACATGCACACTACAGGTGTACACACATCTCTGTACAGGACAATGCTGGTAAGTTATAATGAAGGCCCTGCAGTTGTGTATATTTTTTCTAATAAAAAAAATATATTTAGGCACGAAAAACAACTTTCAAGTTTCGAGCATACATCTAAAAATACTAAAACTCCAATCGAAATGTTTAATGTCAAAATGAAGAATCAAGACCAGAATCAGGACCTTGAACTCCACAACCCGACCTCTATGACCCCTGGCCTCTCCCTAGCCCTCTGTGACAACCCCCTCGTGACTTGGTAATGTCATCTGGCTCCGTAATTAAAGATTCGTGTCAGATTGTGCTCGCCGCGGGAAGGTCAAGGTTTTCTGTCTGCTGGTTGTCAGATTACACGCCAGGGCGCGCCACCGTGTGAAGGTGAAGGCCGTCTGCGTGCATCTTATCCAAGCAGGCACCAGACGTTTTCACAATGTCGTTTTAATGTCGAGCTAGCGTCGCAGACGGTGGCCCAACGTTAAACCAACATTGTGTATCTGCTTCGTATTTGATGGCACATTGGTGGATGATCCAATTAATCTCTATAAGGAACTATCATTTCCAGCTACATGGCGTCTTGGATATTCTGGCACCCATGCTGTTGGCTTACACTACGAGACGTATGGTGACATCAGCTCATAGCTCAATCATATACTGTCAGCCAAGCAGCCAGCCAGCATAGCAAGACAGCCGGATATCCAGTTAGCATGGCAAGACAGCCAAGCGGCCAGCCAGTAAGGATATCAAGACAGCCAGCCAGCCAGCATAGCAAGACAGCCAGCCAGCATAACAAGACAGCCAGCCAGCCAGTCAACCAGCATAACAAGACAGCCAGCCAGCCAGCATAGCAAGACAGCCAGCCAGCCAGCATAGCAAGACAGCCAACTAGCCAGCCAGCCAGCCAGCAAAGCAAGACAGCCAGCCAAGCAGTCAGCCAGACAGCCAGCCATCCAGCCAGCATAGCAAGACAGCCAGTCAGCCAGCATAGCAAGACAGCCAGCCAGCCAGCCAGCATAGCAAGACAACCAACCAGCATAACACGACAGCAAGCCAGCCAGCCAATCAGCATAACAAGACAGCCAGCCAGCATAGCAAGACAGCCAGCCACCCAGCTAGCCAGCCAGCATAGCAAGACAGCCAGCCAGCCAGCCAGCCAGCCAGCCAGCCAGCCAGCCAGCCAGCCAGCCAGCCAGCCAGCCAGCCAGCATAGCAAAACAGCCAACCATCCAGCCAGCCAGCCAGCATAGCAAGACAGCCAAGCAGCCAGCCAGCCAGCATAGCAAGACTGCCAGTCATCATAGCAAAACAGCCAGCCATCTATGCAGCTAGCCAGCCAGCATATCAGGACAGCCAGTCAGTCAAACAACTAGCCAGCCACCCAGCTAGGCAGCCAGTCAGCCGGTCAGCCTGCCTGCCTCTCATCCAACCAGCCAGTCAGTCAGCCAGCCAGTCAGCCTGCCTGCCTGTCATCCAAACAGCCAGCCAGCCAGCCAGCCAGTCAGCCTGCCAGCCAGCCAGCCAGCCAGCCAGCCAGCCAGCCAGTCAGCCAGTCAGTCAGCCTGCCTGCCTGTCATCCAAACAGCCAGCCAGCCAGTCAGCCAGCCAGCCTGTCATCCAAACAGCCAGCCAGTCAGCCAGCCAGCTAGCCAGTCAGCCTGCCAGTCAGCCAGCCAGTCAGCCAGCCAGCCATTCAGCCAGCCAGCCAGCCAGCCAGTCAGTCAGTCAGCCTGCCTGCCTGTCATCCAAACAGCCAGCCAGCCAGTCAGCCAGCCAGCCTGCCTGTCATCCAAACAGCCAGCCAGTCAGCCAGCCAGTCAGCCTGCCAGTCAGCCAGCCAGCCAGTCAGTCTGCCTGCGTGTCATCCAAACAGCCAGCCAGCCAGTCAGCTAGCCAGCAAGCCAGCCAGCCAGCCAGCCAGCCAGCCAGGCAGTCAGCCTGTCATCCAACAAGCTAGCCTGTCAGCCTGTCATCCAGCCAGCCAGCCAGCCAGTCAGCCAGCCAGCAGCCAGCCATCCAGTCAGTCAGCCAGCCAGCCAGTCAGTCAGTTAGCCAGCCAGCCAGCCAGCCAGCCAGCCAGTCAGACTGCTCGCCAACAAATAACGTCTGAGACACGATCTACAATTAGTATTCAGATGACTGAGATTAACTCGCGTACAGTCAGCCTGCCAGTCAGCCAGCCAGCCAGTCAGCCTGCCTGCGGGTCATCCAAACAGCCAGCCAGTCAGCCAGCCAGGCAGTCAGCCTGCCATCAAACAAGCCAGCCAGTCAGCCTGTCATCCAAACAGCCAGCCAGCCAGTCAGCCAGCCAGCCTGTCATCCAAACAGCCAGCCAGTCAGCAAGCCAGCTAGCCAGTCAGCCTGCCAGTCAGCCAGCCAGCCAGCCAGTCAGCCAGCCATTCAGCCAGCCAGCCAGCCAGCCAGCCAGCCAGTCAGTCAGTCAGCCTGCCTGCCTGTCATCCAAACAGCCAGCCAGCCAGTCAGCCAGCCAGCCTGCCTGTCATCCAAACAGCCAGCCAGCCAGCCAGCCAGTCAGCCTGCCAGTCAGCCAGCCAGCCAGTCAGTCTGCCTGCGTGTCATCCAAACAGCCAGCCAGCCAGTCAGCTAGCCAGCCAGCCAGGCAGTCAGCCTGTCATCCAACAAGCTAGCCAGTCAGCCTGTCATCCAGCCAGCCAGACAGCCAGCCAGCCAGCAGCCAGCCATCCAGTCAGTCAGCCAGCCAGCCAGCCAGTCAGTCAGTTAGCCAGCCAGGCAGCCAGCCAGCCAGCCAGCCAGCCAGCCAGCCAGCCATCCAGCCAGCCAGCCAGCCAGCCAGCCAGCCAGTCAGACTGCTCGCCAACAAATAACGTCTGAGACACGATCTACAATTAGTATTCAGATGACTGAGATTAACTCGCGTACAGTCAGCCTGCCAGTCAGCCAGCCAGCCAGTCAGCCTGCCTGCGGGTCATCCAAACAGCCAGCCAGTCAGCCAGCCAGGCAGTCAGCCTGCCATCAAACAAGCCAGCCAGTCAGCCTGTCATCCAAACAGCCAGCCAGCCAGACAGCCAGCCAGCCAGCCAGCCAGCCAGCAGCCAGCCAGCCATCCAGTCAGTCAGCCAGCCAGCCAGCCAGCCAGTCAGTTAGCCAGCCAGTCAGACTGCTCGCCAACAAATAACGTTTGAGACACGATCTACAATTAGTATTCAGATGACTGAGATTAAATCGCAGCGGAAAATAGGATTTTACAGAGAAAAAAAGAATTACAGAAAAGTGCCAGCTTAAAATCGTTGTCAGTAAATATTCATAAACAAAAAGAAAAAGATAATGCATGATAATCCAATAATAACGGTTCCCCGGAATCACGTTTTCCAGATAACCCTTTCAATATAGTCGCTAATAATTTGTTTCATTAGCATATCAAATCACTTTAAATGGGATAGCCCAGCAAATAAAACAAAAAACGTTTTTCTAACATTGTAAGAATGTAAAATATAAATGTTATAGAACATTATTTCGTAAGGTCCACAAAATATTATACAATATTAGAAAAAAACATCATAAAAAAGTTTTGCAAACGTTTTTATAGCGCGACAAGTCATTTTTCTTAAAAATGTTTTTGTGCATATTTTATAATGCTGTAATAATGAGTTATAATAATATAACGTTTGCTACTAAACACAAATATGCATATCGGTATACGAATAAACACAAGCCGAGAATTGCGAGATGCGTTTAATACGTTTTATGAAAATAAATCATTGTATTATTTAAAACAAATTATATATTCTAGGCCTATATCGTCATATTGGTAGTAAAGGGCTGTATGTGCCATATGACAAAGTGACAGATACGAGCCTTTAATACCAGGGTGACCATATGCAATGTTGATATGCAACGTCTCATCACATGCTGCTTATATGTTCCTGGACATGTAAGTCCCGTTTGAGCTTAAACCGGCTTACCAATGCAGAGCGTTTGATTCGTACCAGATCTGTCCAAACTAGAACCGGATTGAGCAAACCTAAAGATACACCACTACATTATTTGCTTTGTCCGACCACTACATTCTAACCGGGAATGGAGAGTTATTGTTCACTAAGTATCATGGTAGGCCTATGGTACTATAACCAGTCAGGTGTGACAGAGCTGTTGATTATGAGGGATCCTTATTGTGGTCGGATGTGTTTTAAGTCAGTTAAAACCCTCGGAGCTCTTGAACCAACCTCGGCCTTCGGCCTCGGCCTTTTCCACAGCTAAGAATGTGGAGTTCCTCGGGCTTTATCAAATAGACATCAAACCTGGGGTTGGTCGTTTGGATCTTGAACCAGATTGGCAGACCAGACGTTTCTTTGGTTCTAACTATATTAGGAATGGGGGTAAATTTGTGTTTTGACCCGGATCGCCAAAACCAGCTCATTTATTGTTGGTAAAAACCGCATTTCTCGCTTTTTTTCTGTGTATCGGTGTATACTTGCATCGTTAAGAAGCAACCGTACTGCTACCAATTGATGTCTTTCGTTTCGGGAATACAAACAGAAGCAAACCGGTTCATTAAACTATTTAAATCATAGATATTTTCTCTATATCTATGATTTAAATAGTACACTTGTAACACCCTTGAGCTGCACTATAAGTGCGTTGCAATATGTCACCGATCTCATGCAAAATAAAAAACATGAAATGATGAGCTGCCAACAGGCGATGACGTCACAGCATAAAAAAATAATATGAAACAATTTAAATGCAAATTAGGCTAGAGACCCGGATGTTTCCCGTATGTATAATCAGAGAGACGCCGGCTGTCGACTGTCTTCACACGTCCCCTGGGACTCGAGATGCGTTTGTTCTCTACTCTTTGGATACAATGCTGGCTCACTGTTGGCACACCGTCTGCGACGGTGGGCCAACAGTGATCCAGCATTGGGCCAACATCTAGCGCATTCTGTTTTGTCGGTCGGGACACAGGGGGAAGCGTTTGTTCTCGACTCCTTAGTTGTCAAGGGGCACTTCAGCGACATCTGGTGGGAGTATTGAAGAGGGTTAGCGCCACCAGAGGGCCCTTCATACGAGCTTGTTGGGAAACATTTAGTGATGCAGGGTACGTGTAGATGGCAGCACCATCAGCTACTAATATGATCCAAAAACAGAAACCTGTCTACTGCAGTGCTGCTAGGTCATTCAATAAATAAATAAATGAAACAATAGACGAATGAAACAGACTGAATCACAAAGTGAATAGAATAAGAACATACTGACTGACTGCTGTCGCAATTCTCGACTTGTAGTGGATGAAGATGATTTGAAGTGGTTTAAAAATTAATGGGAATTGCCATTGGTAAACCAGTTTTATGTAAATTTTCATTCTAAAAAACTTGGTTGTAGGAAAATTAAGTATGTTTTCAGGAATGCAAAATTATGCTTTAATCCATCGCGAGGACTGTACCCTTACAGCGCGGGAATAGACTTTAGTCGTCAGAATCTGACGTATGTAGACGTCTCAAGTCTATCCCCGCACTGTGAGATTAAAAATATTTCTAATGGTTGTAGACCCATAACATAGGTATTCAAATGAATCGGAAAGACCTAACTAAGACATTTATAATGATTTCAAATTGAAAAAAAACCTTTGGTCCCCAAGGTTTTCAGAAAAAACAATTAAGCGCTGTAATGGTTAAGTGGTTAAACTAAGATGAATTCAAACTTGATCTGTGTTGTTCTGACATATTATTTATCTGTGTTGGCCTGACATATTATTTATCTGTGTTGGCCTGACATATTATTACATCATTAGCTATGTTGCATTATCCCTTTAGTTTATATAACAGGCAGCATCCCATGGAATCACAATTCCTTGTATCATGTCACAGTAAATCACATGTTCGGATTTGCATTAAACCTTTATCAGAGATGTGATTCTAGTCAGTGAATAATCGGTGAAACATTGGGAAGATATGCATATGGCACTGCTTTTTGGTCGATAAAGGCTCAGATCGGTACGCGTCGCCAGATACAGGCCGAGTCGAAGGCGAGTGCCTGTATCGGCGACAAGTATGCATTTTATCGTACGACCACCCACATGTTTAACTGATAATTAAATTATTTAGACTACAATGCGTCAGTAAACGTAAATAACTCGCAACCGCAAAACAAATTGTTGACAAGTTTTGGTCGATACAGGAAGTTATCAGTACATGTACAAGTCTCGTGGTCGATAACACCTGTGGGAGTACGATAATGTCTCTTATTACGATCCGTATGTAGGATCCGCATTACGATGAATTCCCTTGGATTGGTGGTAAAAATTACTATTTTGAACTGAATTGATAGAATACTACTTTATGAAGTCATAGTTTTACAACTGTTGTGTATGGTTACTAGTTCCATATAAGTGAATGAATGAGCTATGTTGAATCTATGACGTCATAATTTATTATCTGCAGTGAAGTTTTACAATGTACCTACTTGATGAATGAATCATTGCGATCAAAAATTTCGGAGGACGTCTGCAGTCTCTGACTGATCGCCTGTCTGGTTGATTATATTTCCTAATTTGCATATATTTGCCTATTATGGAAAAATAAAATTTTAAAACGTCTTTGATAGCTTAAAAATTAGCAGAAATATCATCCATAATTATAATATATACTAGTATATTACTTCATAGATTAACAGATTACTCGTTGATGTTCTGACTTCTGATGTAACAACACGACATATCCATAAAGACAACCACTACACATTCGTTATAGCTGGGCAAAATATATACTTTATTGGATCAAAAACAATGTTATTCTTACAATAATTGGTAAATTGTATTGTGTCTTGTTAAAAAATGTTGATGAACCTGTATAGTTTTGAATTTGTGACAACTGATATGAAATGGGATGCGAATCAATTCATACGGAAACACAACTATTTTCGCAAGTAGTACATATTATTATTTTCATGCCACAGAACCTATTTTGTGACAAAGTAGGTATTGACTTGTTCATATTCCATAATCTAAAAATGTTTATATTTCTTTTGTATTCGTTTAGTTTAAAGTGGCTCCGTGGGATGACCTCGATATTTGTATATTTAGTTTTGTAATAACGTAGTGTATCCGGCGGATTATAATTTAATTTTTTTCAGAATTTTCCTATTTTTTTTAAAACATTCCGATCAACATTTCTAAAAATCTAAACAAAACTAAAACACACTGTTATTTTATACACCTAAAGGATGGTTGAATGCTAGCACAGTATTGGGCCACGTATGTTGATGTCGTCAGCCCAGCGTTTAGTGGACAATCGGTGCAAGTGAATCACTCAATCCCTCATTTACTTTCTCACAGCAATTAACGTCGTTGCTTTCTGATGTACTCTGGAATCTGGATTCAACACGGTGGGTGTTTGTGGCATTAAGTGGTTGTATACTGCACACAGTTTTTTTTACATGGCAGTATATAACTAGTTTAGTCTTTTTCAGTGCTTTCAGTCTTTTTGACGTATTTTTTTACTTTTTTTGTTAAGATCAGCGGGCTATGTAACTCTATTTAAATACACCGGTGACGTCAGTCTATTGTTAAAACAGTAGATTCGGATCTACGAATCTACTGTTATCTTTACATTGGCCAGGTCGCGCACAATATAAATATTTCACCATGACACTGCATGGCTAATGTTTCATAGTTAACCATGCTGACTATAAAAATGAGATTTTTTATATGAAATATTGGAACACTTGTACCTATGTTGTGTATTTGAAGTCGAAGAAAGAACTTAATTACGATAGATTCGTAGATCCGAATATCCTCGGCGCTGCGCGCCTCGTATATTCTGATCTATGAATCTATCAAATTTCGTTATTTTTCCTTGCCATACTTTTATTTTTTGTTTAATATTGCATGTCAACATATGCAGCCACCCACATCATCGTATTTTTATAGAGCATTCGTCATTCACGGTCTATCGTAGAAATCAATCCCTGACGGAATGACGATGCCATTACTCGACCACATGTCAGGATCAGCTAATCCCCGCCAGACATTTAGTTGTGATTTAAATTCAGGTGAACTTGGTAGTGCAGCGGTCCATAAATCTACTTTATATCTTCCATTATTATCTAGTATTCATATTACGAGGGAAGATTATAGTATTTGACTACCGCAGGATGTCAAGAAGCCAGCCCCCCCCCCCCCCCCCCCCACACCCACAATAACCAAAAAATGCAAGTTGTTCACCCAATATTGACTTAATGCTGGTCCAACGTCTGCGACGTTGGTCCAACCTTAAACCACCATTGGGGACGTGTCACGTATTAGCAGTTACCAAGCTAACACGAGACATTAAGACCGTGTTGGTTTAATGTTGGGCCAACGTCGTAGACGGTGGACCAACATTAAACGAACACTGGTTCAATGTATCGTGTTAGCTGGGTACGTAGATCTATGTCATTGCCTCAGTCTGGGCCGATAATACTCTGAAAAGTCAAAAGGCAGTATCTGCTTACTTTTCAAGTCAGCAGAGTTACTGAGCTTGAGTATACTGAGCAGTCTGGTGATCTGTCACAGTCAGTGTCATTGAGTGCAGCGGATATATTTACCATAAAGGCGGGGCCCTGGTGCAGTGGTTAAAGCTGCCTGCTTGGAAAGTCGGAGATCTGGGGCTCGAACCCCACCCTGGCATTCAAGTTTCAAAGAAACAAAATGTGTCTTCCTCGCTAACTCGTAAATATTCAATATTGTGAGGAGCCTTTGTGACCGCGAGGTAGCGTGCTCGGCCTCAGACCGTAATGCGCTCGAATTTTGAATCCTGCGTCTGGAGGATAGTGTCATCTCATTCATCTCACCATCCTCAGGATGTTCTCCTGGCCCAGTTTAGCCTACATGTGTACAAATGTTGCCTAAAAACCCATTCATTTAATTTCATTTTACCATGAGTTCTCGGAATACACCAGACGTTTAGCCAACGGTGGCTCAATGTTGGGCCGACGTCGCAAATGGCGGACCGACATTGAACCAGAATTGACATTTATTCCAGTGACGCAAAATCCTGATTTTTCAATCCTATTATATGGTGTTATTTAGGCCAGATCCCTGAAAACATACTTAATTTTCCTACAACTAGGGGTTTTAGAATGAAAATTTTCATGAAACTGGTTTACCAATACATGACAATTTTTTTTAATTTTTTAAACCACAGCAAATCATCTTCATCCACTACAAGTCGAGAGTTGCGACAGCAAATTCGCGGCTTGTAGTGGATAAAGACGACAATGGTAAATTCAGGCTTGAAAGGGTTAAAGGGCGAATCCCTGGAGTCCGCCATCCTGCTATATTTGATAGTGGGTGAACGTTGTGAATGACATCATACAGTGTAAATATCCCATTTCTCTTAATATTTTGTGAATACAATTGAAATTATTTTTCCAAGTATCCAAGATAGAGAACTGAACAGCCTGAAATCAACTCAATAATGCTAGTTTTCGAGCGAGCGACAGAAAATGAAATTAAAAAGCAAAAAAATGATGTAATCACAACGTGCAAAAAACGGTCTGAACGCACATCACTGACATAATCAACTATGAATTTCTCAAAAAATTCAAAGATGTACATTATAAGTCCACTAGGCCAACATAAAAAAGGTTGTTTACGTCGTCCCAGCATAATGCCAGCATTGGGTCTTTCCTGCTCATTCTTTCACGGTGGATACAGTGTAGCCCCAGTGGATGAAACAGGTTTTAGCCACAGATTGACCACGTACAAAATCGCGGAACATTTCTTCGGACGGTCATATCTAAGACCCCCACTCGAATAATCAAGTCGGAAAAAGTTTTTTTAGAATCAGTAACATTTCAGTTACATGCCCCCATCCTCAGCTCAGAGGTCGCACTGTCATCAAAAAGCTATGTACATTTTTCGAACCTTGGGATCCAGATCGCTCTCAGTCACCGCCATGTTCAGTTTTTCGGGCAAAGCAAATATATCAATCCACGGCCTGGGAGAGGAAGACGTGGCTGGAGAGAGTGTTAAGGGGGTCACTTAAGTGCGGGGATATGTCCAGTGTGCTGCAGGAAACGACGAGCAATCAGCAGGTAATATCTCACCAGTCGAGCGTTTGCCGCATGTGATTTTTTTTTAGATTAGGATGACATGACCATCCCCTTGCACAAACCGAATGTGTCGCCCTTAGGCTTTATTATTTAACCCTTTGACTTCCAGGCCGGGGTGCATGCCAGGATCCAGATATACTGGTGTACGAGTTCTATTTTTCGTCATTTGAAGCTGGAATTGCTAACGCAATTTCCAGCTTCAAATGACGAAAAATACATAAATGTAGTATATATTTGACGAAAATTTGTGTCATTTTATGGTTACGTTCATTGACGAATGACGACGGAAATTTCCGTCATGTATGGTAGTGAAAAGGTTAACAGTTCTGTTGATTGAGCAATTTACCCATTTGAAGTTGTGGGTTGCGGTAGCGAGACACAACTTCAACTAGGTAAAATATTACTCGAACGATATACAGCTGTTAATCTTGAGGACAACAGAGTAGGTCGTCTGAGGAGATGGGGATGATTGCCATTCTGAAAAACTGACATGCAACAGTGTTAGTTCAACCCCTTCACCTGGATCATCCCTCCTCTGCCAGAGCTGTGTCTGTATAGGGCAGAGGTAAGGGATCATGTATAGGGTTCCTGCTCGCGGATTCGGATCTTCGAAAAATATAAATTCGGGTGTCAAACTATGATATGTTCCCAGATAATAAATGGGGTTTATAGGAAATGAAATGAATGGGGTTTTTTATGCCACCTTCGTCTAAACTGGGCCAAGAGAAGGGGTTTGTAGGAACCATACCCTAGTGTCAAATAGCCTACCTATGTTTTGACAATTATTTTGGATCAATGTATTCTGGACCACCAGAGCTGTTCGTGGAGGGTGGGGCGGGGGGGGGGGGGCGGGGGTCATAGCCTTCAGCTCCTACATAATTATCACCTTAAGATTTGTTATATTGACGGTAATTTGTATATGTTTATTTTAATAAATATAAAGATTTTTCGTCATGCATTTGCAGCTAGAAGTTGCGTTCGCAATACCGGCTTACAAATAATAAAACAATAGTAACAAACAATTACTTTGGCTTCAGACCAGTATATTTTGCGAAGATATAGGCTAAACTGGGTCAGAATATTCACCTGAGGATTGTGATGTCATAATGAAAATCCCCTCCAGACACAGGATTCGAGCTGCACATCCCGGGGGTCTGGGATAAAATCCCTAGTTATACAGGCTTCTTTCATATTTACGTGACCACTGTTGTTCCCACAAGCACAAGAAGTTAAACCAATGCTGGCTCAATGTTGGGCCACCGTCTACGACGCTGGCCCAACCTTAACCCAGCATTGGTTCAGGCTCCTGTGTCTACGGGGCTTACATCTTAGTCAGGAGGGACTCAGCTCCCATCATGCACTGCGCTGCAGAATCCATCACGTGACACCCTAAAGATCAACACTTGCTTTTTTATTCGCCCTGTCCTGGCATCCCGGATGTAAATGCCCAGCATGCACTTGGGCGGTGACGTATGGGGCCGGGAGCAAATCACGTGATCAACAGAGAATGTTACTGCGTCATAAAAACCCCGGCAGAGCCAGAGCTTAAAAAGCACCCCCCCTCCTCGTACTCAGATCTTACCATTACACGTAATAACATGGCATAAACATGGGAAATTATCGCGTTGTAAATGTAAAAAGCACACCCCCTCCCCGTACTGAGATTTCGCCATCACACGTAATAACATGGTAGGCCCTATCTACATACTGAGATCTTGCCATTACAAGTAATAACTTGCTATCTACATGGGAAAGTAATAACATGGTAGTTACATGGGAAATTATCACGCTGTACATGTACAAAACACCCCCCCCCTTCGTACTGAGATATCACCATCACACGTAATAACATGGTAACTACATGGGAAATTATCTCGTTGTAAATGTAAAAAGTGCCCCCCCCCCCCTGCTCGTACTGAGATCTTGTTATTACACGTAGAAGCATGGTATCTGCAAGATAAATTATCGCGTTGTAAATGTAAAAAGCATTCCCCCCTCGTACTGAGATATCACCATTACACGTATATAAATCTGTAAATGTGAAAAGCAGCCAACCCCCCCCCCCCCCCTTGTACTGGGATTTCGCTATCGAACGTGAAAACATGGTATCTACATTCAGCCCAGGAGCATTAAGCACTATAACACTTGGAACCTGGAAAAAACTGCAGAAAGCTGAATTTTTCAGGGATGGTTCTCTGACATCTCCTGAGTGGAAAAACATAAAATCTCCCAAAATCACGGTTGTGCTAAATGCGTGGGAGCGTAAAATCCAAGATGGCCGCCATTTCGTCGATTTCAAAAACCCAACAATTGCTAATGTCATATATGATCGTGTAATATATGATTTGAGGGGCCAGAAATGCATTGTAATTCTGTTTTTTTTATATTCTAAAGTCATTATAACACTTTTAATTGAATTTTTGGCGAATTTATTGAATAAATATATCAGCAATAACCCTGTAAGTCGGCTCCAACATCGCTTTTGTACATCATAAAACAAATGGTAGACCTACTCTGATATATTTTCAGGGTGTCTGATACATTATAATAATGTAAACTAATTATACAGTAAATATCAAAACTAATTATACTGTACTTTTACTAGTAACAACACGATACAAGCAAATTAACCTGTATTTTCATTAAAACCAACACCATACTGCTTTAAAGGAAGGATCTAGACAATGATATAATTATGCATTACTAATGACGCTCAGATATTATGCTGTATAATTATTTACTAGCACCAGCACCATACAAACTAATCACACTGTATTTTCACTAAAACCAACACCATACTGCTTTAAAGGAAGTATCAAGACAGGCCTATATACAGTACTAATAACTCTCAGATATCATTTGAAAAAAGCTGAGCATGAAACTAAGAAAGCCTCATACCATTATTCAATCACTATCAAGCGGGCATGCATTACTGCAATTTTGCCCAATACATGTCTAACACATGACTGAACAGTCCAGACCAGCCTTGCGACAGGAAAATCGTCTTACCAGTCTTACACCCACATGACACCATAATTAATACAGAATCGGATGCAGCTGGTCTGTCTGTGTGGACTGGACTGAGCATATTATCATTATATTCCCAGCCCCAGTCAGTGGCCTGTCACGAATTGCCCAACCATTCCTGCACAGCAAAGTAGGCGCCATATGCATGATATTTTGCAGCTGCAGTTGTGGGTGGTAAACTTTCAAGTTTAAACGAGGCAATGGATAAGGATTTCCTTTTTTAGTTTTCTTCATCATTTGTATAGGCCTATGCGATGAGAATTGCAAATTATCAAGTGACACACATGTCTTTTTGCATTATATAGTTTCAATAAAAACATTTCTATCATGGGTAGCTTCATTTTCTTTGAATATATATCAAGGAAATTGCTTTCATTGTTTTCCAAAACAGCTAGAGCTGTTTTTACCAATTTTATACATGGCCAACACTATATCACAGCCTGTTATTGCATGTGCAGCAAGCAAATGGTCCCTAACATCGGATGGCAAAGCATCTCTGATAGAGTGTGTGCTGTAAATAGTAAGTAGTTTGAATATCGCATTTACAAATTTGGACGATCTGTCAATCAACATAACCAATAAATCAAAACACACAATAGCCACATTTCCATAGTTGGTGACTCCATATGAAACATAGTTATTGATAACGTCGTCATATGTACAGTTTTTCGGCCACATTACACTGTGTAACAGGTGTCCTCCATCAGCGACATGTAGAGCATATTGAATGGCATGTACAGGGTTTACGTAGGACTTCAGGGCATTTGCAAGTACACTTGAGTTACTCTTCCGCATTACAACACTATCAAAAAGGGATGACGGATGCTTGCTGAACTCGTATGTGAGATGAACTTTCATTCCGTCACGTCTACGTAGGACACAGGTGGCACGAAGGAAGAGGGAGAGAGGACCAATCTCCACCTGGCACCCACGTACTTCAGCACCATTGGTGGCAACACCGATGGATATCACTTTATCATTCCTCTCAAGCTTGACATTTGCATAGTTCTTGCCAGTGTGTTGATTAGCAGCCAACTCTCCCGGTTTATTTGCACGATCTGCGTTGGCTGTTGCAGGATCAACAATTCCTGTGGAAATACAGACTAACCTGTCCATATATTCGCCCTTGTAGATGAATGGGGAGTGCTGGGCAAGGTAATCTTTAAAACTAGTATAGTGAATGCCATCACGGGCTGTTGAGGTAGGGCGTAGGTCCTTGTGCTGATCAGTTGTATTGAAGTGTACACCACTGAATACCTCTAGATAACTCACAAATTGGAACAGTTTGTGGAATTATTTGCACCATTTTTAATTGGGTGCTCGGTGTGACACCACGACCGTGCACTAGACCTCCTCGATGGTGATTTAAGCATTCTCACCAGTACTTGTTCGATGGTTTGGTCTGTGACATTTCCAGACCAGAAACGGTTACTTCTACGAATGGTCCAATATCCTTGTGATGTGTACTTTGTAAATTCTTCTATGCTCATATTTGTCTTTAACTGATTCATTTGATCCAGGTAAAGTCTGGATGACTTTGTACAAGCAGTATGTCCTGTCCTGCTGCTCAAACCTTCGTCCTGCTGGAGATCGTCCATAATTTGGGGGAGCTGTGTGACAACATGTTCTTTTGAAAGAACTTCTGAGAGACATGCATGTTTGAGCAGCATTTCATATAGGTATTTAACCTTATTTAGGTTGACGCCACTCAAACAGTCTGGAGGTTCAAGCAAGTGAGCAACGAGGGAAACTGCTGATAGCATGTGGGCACATGAGGCCTAATGCTCGAGCACATGCATGACCAGTGAACATATGATTTACTGAGTTATGTGCATATGCAGTTTCCCACAGGTTTCTTAGTCCACTGTCACCCATAATATAACCTATATGCCCCAGATATGAAATGACTAAATGAATTTTGAAGTATATATGTCATGTCATGACCTTCATTTTTGTTAAATGTTCAATATTGCATTTTTATGAATAACATTATGTTTTAATTTGATAATAACACCAGTAATGAATTCCTCATACCTTGAAACCCATAAAACCTTGTATTACACGACTAGGTTTTTATGTTAGAATATTTACATTCGGCGACAAAAGCGAAATGGCGGCCATTTTGAATTTTCACCCTCACGCACTTAGCACAGCCCGGATCGTTAGGGATTTTATGTGTGCTCACTCAGGAGACATAAGAGAATCATTTCTGAAAAATTCAGCTTTCTGCATCTTTTTCCAGGTTCATACTAATGCTCCTGGGCTAATTGGAAATTATCACGTCTTATTGCTGCTGGTCAATCCAAGAATTTGGTTGAACTTTTTTCTTGATAGAACCGTATATCTACGTTTTAACTCTTTCCCTTTTCCTTTTTTTGATCCACAAATTCAAGTGGGTGAATTATTCGTATTTGTTTGATTTCAGACTAAAAAAAAGTTCAATTCCATCTTATTCCCAATAACAGCGCTTTTAACATACAGCGGGGATAGACTTTAGTCGTCAGAATCTGACGTCTGTAGACGTCAGATTCTGACGACTAAAGTTTATCCCCGCACTGCAAGATTAAAAATATTTCTAACGGCCGTAGACCCCTAACATAGGTATTCAAATGAATCAGAAAGAGCTAACTAAGACATTTATGATGATTTCAAATTGAAAAAAAAACACATATGGTTTTCATAATTTAAATAAAACAATTCAACGCTTAAAGGGTTATGCTGTCAATGACGTAGATCGAGTATGTCTCAGCAATGATCAGTCGTTTACCCAATGTTGGTTTCATGCTGGGACAGCGTCGCAGACGGTGGCCCAGCAATAAAACAGCATTTGGTCAACGTCGGGTACGTTTGTAAGAGCATGTTTTAGAGCAAATAAACCAAATTAACTTTCCGAACCCTAAAAGACAACCAACCTGCATATCTGGCTGACTTACTTGCTCGGTCGAAATGCTCAGAATATCTACGCTCTACAAATTCAAATAGATTTGTTATTCCTCGTATAAATACTAATACTGGGTCAAGAGCTTTCTCTATATCTGGCCCAGCCTTATGGAACGCCATGCCTATGCCAATACGTAATGGCAAAACAATCTCACCACTTTGCACTTAACTGGCTTTCCCACCCTAGCGAACCTGCTTTTTCCTCGATTATGACATATGATCACGCTAAGGATTGTGCACCTCTGAGCTCGGTTCGCTGAGGATGTAGGCGCTATTAATGTTTTATTGATTGATTGATTGATTGATTGATTGATTGATTGATTGATTGATTGATTGATTGATTGATTGATTGATTGATTGATTGATTAATTGATCGATTGATTGATTGATTGATTGATTGATCGATTGATTGATTAATTGATTGATTGATTGATTTTGATTGATTGATTATTTGATTGATTGATTGATTGATTGATTGATTGATTGATTGATTGATTGATTGATTGGTTGATTGATTGATTGATTGATTGATTGATTGATTGATTGATTGATTGATTGATTGATTGATTGATGTGGTATTTCCTGGTAGATGCTCAGTAAACCTTGCCAACGCTGCCATATTTTATATAAAAAATGTAGACCAAAGGGGTTTTTTCAATTTGAAATCACCATAAATGTCTTAGTTAGCTTCTTCTTACCTTCTTGAATACCTATGCTATGGGTCTACGGCCATTATAAATAGTTTTACTCTTATAGTGCGGGGATCGACTTTATACGCGTGGGATCCTGACGTTTATAGACGTTTAAAGTCGATTCTTGGTTAATTAAATAATTCAAGCTGGGTGATTTTTTTTTCATAAATAGAACATTTTTTCGTCATTTGAAACTGGAAATTGTATTAGCAATTCCAGCCTACTAACAATGGACAATAGCAACAGACATTTCCTTCGGTTTAGGCCAGTATTGTGGTGATGCAGGCTAAACTGGGTCAGAGTAATCTTCTAAAGATTGTCAGGTAGTGACACTGAATTTCAAACTTAGGATTCGAGATTCCTCCCCCCCCCCCCCACCCCGGGGTCTAGGATCCAGGGTGTAGCAGGGGTAAGATTTGAGCTTCACCCCGCCCCCCCCCCCGGGGGTCTGGGATCCAGCGAGTAGCCGGGGTTGGATTTGTACTTTAGCCCCCCCTCCCCCTGGTGTCTGGGTTTCAGCATGTAGAGGGGTAGGATTTGAGCTTCACAGCCCCGGGTCTAGGATCCAGAGTGTAGCACGGGTAAGATTTGAGTTTCACCCCCCCCCCCCCCCCCCGGGTCTGGATTTCAGCATGTGGTCTGGGTAGGATGTGAGCTTCAGGCCCCCCCCACCCTCGGGTCTGGAATCCAGCATGTAGACGGGGTAGGATGTGAGCTTCACCCCCTCCCCCCCCCCCCTGGGATCCATGTATGTAGCCGGGGTGGGATTTGAGCTTCATACCCCCCGGGGTCTGGGACCCAGCATGTAGCCGGTGTAGGATTCGGGCTTCACCCCCAGGGTCAGAATGTAGCCGGGGTAGGATTTGAGTCTGGGATCCATGTATATAGCCGGAGTGGGACTTGAACTGCACATCCTGGGGTCTGGGATCCAGAATGTAGCCGGGGTAGGATTTGAGCTTCACACTTTGTTTTCTGTTCATATGGCCCCCTGTAGGCAGGGACACCCTGAGATGGTCCTGTATCGATTTCCTGGAAAACAGTCATGCAGTCCTGTAGTCCTGTACTGCCGTGCAAAAGGCAGACAACAGTAACTGCTTACTCCCAAAGTAAGCAGTTACTGTTGTTTTCCTTTGCCATACGTGAAAAGTCAACAGCAGTAACTGCCTGCTTGTAAAGTAGTCAGTTACTGCTAACTGCTTATTTGTAAAGTAGTCAGTTACTGCTGTTTGTCTTCGCCGGGCAGGAGGCTCACCATTGTTCAGATCAAAATTAAACACCACCATTATTTATGATTAAAATACACCGGTGACGTCAGTCTATTGTTAAAACAGTAGATTGGATGTACGAATCTACTGTTGTTTTTCATACTGGCCCGGGTGGGCACAGTGATTATTATGCAGGTTTTACCATGACACTACATGCCTAATGTTTCTTGGTTAACCACACTGTCTATTTTATCTATCAATTCTTGGAGCACATGTACCTATTTGTGTATTTCAAGTCGATCATAAAGAACTCAATTACAATAGCTTCGTATATCTGAATATACTCGGCGCTGCGCGCCTCGTACATTCAGATCTACGAATCTATCGAATTTCCTTGACGGAAATCTATTCTGGGCTGAACGCAAGCAGAACTTATACCCAGCGAACCTGACTGTATTTATAAAGAGTGCTATGTTATGGATGCAGGTGCTTTAGAGCCATTTAATAATCACTATCATGTCAATTGTCAGTCCAAAGTCGTCATTATCAGATACTAGAAGCCGCATGCTATCCTTATCGTCAGCTATCAAGGCGTGTACGGCACGCAAACGCCTTGAAATGATGTTGTATTGCTGTGCGTACACTACAAATATCTCGGCGACCAATCACACCACTACCAAAAAAACAGGCATCTGACCCTAAGTGTGACCTTATCTACTGAGACTACCGGGACGCTGACATCGTAGATGACTCATTTACGGGTCGAGGGGCCAAGGCTTAATTTTGTATGAAACATGTAGACGAAAGTTTATTTTCCAATTTGAAATCATCATAAATGTCTTTGTTAGCTCTTTTCGCTTCATTTGAATATTATGTTAACGTCTTTATACGTCAGAATCTGACGTCAATAGACGTCAG
Source organism: Flabesymbios commensalis (assembly GCA_964017125.1). Taxonomy (NCBI): domain Eukaryota; kingdom Metazoa; phylum Annelida; class Polychaeta; order Terebellida; family Flabelligeridae; genus Flabesymbios; species Flabesymbios commensalis. Next base: position 1,233,735 of record OZ024905.1, read on the forward strand.
ATTCTGACTTATAAATAGGGTCCCCGCACTGTAAAGGTTAGTCTGATTTCCTTGCCTAGGCTGGGGAGAATGAGGCACTTATATGTGTCGTCCATTGTTCTAGAAAAATTGCAATTAAGGGTGTCAGATGTTCTATTTTCCGATGTAATATTATTTGTGAGATAAGAACCAGCCACGGAGAAAACATTTGAATAATTCATGTTAGAGATTCCACTATACTACAGTCTATCTAAATAGATCAGTTTGTATTAGGAATAAGGAGAGGCTGCAGCCTGATGTTGAGCCTTGTGACACTGCCGCCGACTGCCATATTTACCCCCTGGTTACGGGACATGTTTATTCTTGTGCTATTTCAACTCCCCGAGGAGCATACAGTCCTGCAACCATGTTATTGCGAAAGTCGATCCCCGCACTGAACGAATTAAAATATTTCTAATGACCGTAGACCCATAACATAGGTATTCAAATGAAACGGAAAGAGCAGCTAAGACATTTATGATGATTTTGAAAAAAACACCTTTGGTCTCCATGGTTTGCACAAACATATTTCAGCGTTGTAAGAGGTGACAAGAACCCAGCGTTGTGTCGACGTCTCGTGCTTTATCTGGTTCAGCCAGACAGTCTGGTGATCAGAAGTCAGAGCACGATGTAAAGTCATAAACGCCAGGTGAGGGACGAGGTATCACAGTCTGGCCGGGCGAATAGGTGGCAAGGGGCGGGGGGGGGGGGGTTAATACACAGGAGAAAGTCACCGTCAGGCTGATATATCGGACATCTAAGTCACCGCATGACGACGTCAGAATATCCGACGCACAAATCAGCAACCGACAATGTCGGAAATACAAATTAAAATTAAACCACCACAAATATATCCAGCAGCGAAATCATTATCCGATAATGTCTGCAATAGTCTTTTTTAATATTAAACTGGCAACCGACAATTTTTTAAGTACCCAACATCAACGTCAATACGCGACAATGTCTGACATATCTAAATTTGAACTAGCACCCCAAAATGTTTGAAATATGCGACATCCATGTCTGCACCAGTTGGGTAATTTCTGACAATGTCTGACATATCCGACATGAACTATTGGTCAGCACCCGGCAATATCTGAATTATTCGACATTAACTATACGTCAGCATTCGACAATATCGGAAATATCCGACAAAAACTATACGTCATCACCCGACAATGTCTGAAATATCCGATATAAACTATAGGTCAGCACCCAACAATGTCTGAAATATCCGACATAGCTATACGTCAGCACCCGACAATGTCTGAAATATCCGACATAAACTATACGTCAGCACCCGACAATGTCTGAGATATCCGACATGAATTATGCGTCCTCAACACTTGACGATTTTAATTTCAACCCCTATCCTGCTAAATTAATTTATTTTAAATATCAACCACTTGAGGTTGTATATCGCTACGCGATCCACAACCTCAAGTGGTTGAAAATTACTCATGCTTGTTTCATTTGGAACCAAACATTTACAAATCTTGATGTTTCAACATTTCAATCCCAATAACAAAACAATTATCATGGTAGGCCTATGGTGCTATAATCACTCAGGCGCGACCGAACTGTTGATTATGAGGGATTTCTATTATGGTCGCATGTGTTTAAGTCAGTTAAAACTCTCGGACCTCTATATTCTTAGCTTTAAAAAATAGCCTCGGCTTTAGACCTCGGCCCTTTTCAAAGGTAAGAATGTATAGCTTCTCTGGATTTATCCTATACATAAAACGGATTAAAAACGACCTTTGTCGTGATCAGCTGCAGAGGATTGTTGAGGATCACGGGAGCTGCACCATTCAAACTTTGTGCCTCCAGCGTTAGATGGCGCTTCTGGGTGAAGCAATACCTAGTCCAAGCCCGTAAAGTCAGCCATAAAAAACGTTACCATGGTTACAATGGAGACTGAGGTTTGATTTGTTGCTCCTTTCTATAGTTAGAGCATACGGAAGCAGGTGGATGGATTATAAAATAAGGTTTGATATTTCGGGAGCGTATGGACACGTGGAGTATTCTAAATGAAATCAGTGGGGTTTTAGGTCAGCTTTGTGCACATATAGGCTAAACTACTGAGGATGGTGAAATGAAGGAGATGACACTGCCTTCCACATGAATGACTCAAAATCCGGGCCCAGGCGGTCTGATACCAAACACGCTACCTCCTGGTCATGGAATATCTCCACAATATTGAATTTTTACGAGTAAGCAGGGAGGAAACATTTTATTTCTTTGAAACTTGAAGGCCATAGCGGGGTTCGAGCCCAAGATTTACTACTTTCCAAGCAGGTAGCTTTAACCACTGCACCAGGGCTCCCGCCACGTGGAGTGTTCTAACTTGTGGCCGTTAACACCTTTATTTGTCCTCTAAAAAAGTATACATTTTTGAGAGAAGAGCATTTAATTTACTAGACAGTCAATTGTTTTTATTCGAATTGGGTATATTTAGATAGGCCCTACGTTTTACTTGTTCGAAGTTGTGGGTCGTGTAGCGAGACACAATTTCATGTCGGTAATTGTTTTTTAAATTATATTTATTTAGGTAATATTTACACCGAGACACAATTTCATTTGGTTAAAAATTCAATTATATTATTTAGTATGTGAATAAATATTGAGAATAATCACATTCGAGGTCGACATTTGCAGATTGGTTGTGTGACCTCTCAGTGTAAACAGTTCCGAGTGATTGCATCTGAGATAAAAATGCTATTGAAATCCCCTTTTCATAATAGTTCAAAGGGGGGAGGGTGACGTGAAACTTTTGTTTTTATATTTTGTACGCGAAGAAATTAAGCACTTCCTACTGATTGATAGCAATAAAGATAAAACAAATACTACTACTCGAAATACGACGGAGAGAACGGCTCATATGAACATAGGAAAAATGTGCGTATTCTGGATTTAATATTATAAATTACTTATGAACAAATGAAAATTAAACGTGTAAACCTCTGAAAGTTAGGTCATATTGTATGCCAGTTTAGCAATGTCGGTTCAATGTTGGGGCATCGCCTGCGACGCTGACCCAACATTGAGCCAACATTGTATAACAGTTTCACAAAATAAAGACATTTTTTCACTTCTTAACCTTTAAAACGCTAATTTTTTTATATAAATCATGGAGACCAAAGTTTTTTATTTTAAAATCTTTATAGTTGTCTTAGCCAGCTCTTTCTGCATCATTTGAATACCCATGTTATGTGTCTACGGCCATTAGAAATAAAAAAAAATACAGTTTTGTGACCGTCTTTATACATCAGAATCTAACGTCTACAAACGCAGATTCTGGCGCACAAAGACGGTCCCCGCACCGTATATTAATGTCTTCATTTCGCACAAAAAGTACAGCAAGCACATTTCACATGTGTCACACACACTATGTTATATAAAAAAAGTAAAACAAAATGGCATTAGTTATCAAATTGTGCTATTCATGAGGTGATTATGCGCACACGAGTTCATTCAGTATTAACATTAGTTCTCCAGATGTGAGGGTTGTTGACCTAGTCGCGATTCAATAATTTATCTTGCAAAAGTAATGGTAGGTCACCGTAGGTGTATCATATACAATACTGTGTCATTGTAATTTTCACCCTCTTGAAGTTGTGTCTTGCTGACGCGATCCACAACTTCAAGCGAGTGAAAATTATGTCATTGTTTGATATGGTACTATGATCCATCGTTAGTGATAATTCCTCGCGGCATAATATATTTATGAATCAGTAAATTTATATTTGTACATGCTGGTGACCGTCTGCCATTAATGGCTATGTAAGGGACGCACCATTTGATATCTGGTTTGTCGCCACAAAAGTCAGAAAAAAAAGTTTGTTGAAAATGTGGGCAGAAAAAAAAGTTTGTTGTCGAAAGTGATGAAAAATATGTTGACTAGAAAAAAACACCAAATGGTAACCTACATAATAGGGAAAGCATACGACAAAAAATTTCTTCGACGAAACATAAAAAAATATTGTCGGACGTCTGCAAGCAACGAAAACTCTAGCCCCCCCCCCCCCCCCAGATATCTAATGGTGCTTCCCTTTCTGGTTGCAAACTTGAGAATAAAAAAATCAGAAATATAAATATAGTTGAAGTCAATACTCTAATGGTTAAAACATGTGCATTAACTGGTTTTAATTAATGACATTTTAACAAACACAGATATCAGTTTGCATAAATCACCATCTCCTAAGCCCCGTCAGCTCATTGATTGTAGGCCTAGATAACTTAATTTAGACACATGAGTTTGCAAACATTTTAACTTAAAAACAACGTGATCATGATATGCAGCTCACGACTAAAATTGATAATTCACTTATCCAGAATTGATGAGCTGAAGGTTGTTATGAAGAATCATTAATATTATAATTATTCAGCGATCTGCTAGCATCAGCAGAAGAGATTATTTTTAGAAGCTGAAAATTACCTTGGCAATTCAATTACGAAATTGATTAAAAATAGACGATAGCGAATCGGCAGTGAAACGATATCGTAAGGTATGAGACACGCATTAACACATATGTGACGTCAGTCTATTGTTAAAACAGTAGATTCGAACCTGATAATACACACCTTTGTTCAGGAATCTACAGTTATTTATGCTGGATATGTTGGCCACGATGGGGCGACATGTAGTCCTACATGTTCCTGTTGTGTGCGTTTAAGAATACATAACCCAAGCATGGCTGTAATTCGTATATACGAGTCTACTCGGCGCTGTGCGCCTCTTACATTCGTATCTACGAATATAACGCATTTGGTTCGACATACATGTAATAGCTATAATCTTGGTGCATTTAAATTTGAAGGAAGAACTCCTTTACGAAACATCAGATCTGTATATACTCTCGTACATTCCTATCTGCGAATCTATCGAATTAGTTCGACATGCATGTAACAAGTAGAGTTTTGGTGGATTTTAATTTGAAGGAAGAAGAAATTTACAATAGATTTGTAGATCTAAACATACTCGTCGCTGTGGGCATCATACATTCCTATCTACGAATCTATCACATTTCGTTCGCCATACATGTGAAAACATTTCTTGATGCATTTTAAATTGAAGAAAGAACTAATTTACGATGGACTCGTTTATCTGAATATACTCGTCGCTGCGCGCCTCGTACATTCAGATCTACGAATCTATCGCATTTCGCTCGTCATAATGCGTAGAGTAGACTTACATGTGACGTTGAGGTACGCCGATGCCTCGGGGGCAGCTCCCAGGTTGTTGGTGGGTCTGCACTTATACCAGCCCGTGTCGTCCCTGAGGACGTTATCAATGGCGAAGCTCCCATCGGGGTGGATCGTAGAGCGAGAAGAGAGACCTGCGATCAGATGCACGTCCACGTCATTCTTAAACCACTCGTAGGTGATGTTGTTAGGGTGACCCTCTGCCTGGCACGTCATTTTCATCGTCGTCTCCTCTGCCACCGTCTGATTCCTAGGGGGTACCATGATGTACGCGTTACCTGAAAGTCACCAAGAGAAGCACGTTAGCCACACGCCCTAGAGGTGTAAAGGGTGTCTGGAAATGGTGACTTGGGCATAAAAGGTCACGATACTTAGTAACGTAACACCCTTTATTCCCAAAGCGCAATGTTAGAGTGAACCCAATGACTGACTGACGGAATTTATAATTAAACATAATTCGCTGGCATTAGGCGAATCCTGATGAGATTCAGACAAACATATAAAGGGAAATAGATGAATAGCAGAAGCGAAATTTAAAATTTGAAAAACAACTAATTTAATGTTTGCCATAAAAGTTATTGGAGGTCGTGTAAAATGCTCACACAATAGACTTAGCTTATGCCGAAACAGATTGAAGTTTTTTTAAATGTTCGTGAAAAATGAGTCAATTTTCTGTTAAATATTGGCAGATTTCCATGAAACACGTGGCATATGTTACTCACATTCATTTTACAAGTTCACGAGAAAGCACGTCTGAAAATTGTATCCTAAACTTTCGCGTAAAAATATTCAAGCAGTCTCATTTAATAAGGTGAATAATCTAAGAATAAAAATAAGGGAAACGTGTGGATTTGTACGTGTTATTGAACAGACACATTGGGGTGTTATTTGCCTCACAATTACATTTTTATATGTTTGTGAACGCAGCACATTTTTCCTTTTGAATAAAAAAAAAGAAAAAACACATGGATTTTTTTAAAATACCAGGCCACCTGGTGATTGTATCAGGTAACAGTCCATCGCCACCTGGTGATTACACCAGGTAACAGTCAGTGGATTCACTCTCAACCTGAGGGAACAACACGTAAACTCGATGTTGTTTTAATGCAAGGCCACCGTCTGCGACGCTGGCCCAACAATAAAACAACATTGTGTTTACGTGTGTGGATTCCTAGATGTACCCCCCCCCCCCCCACTCACACTTACTAATCCTTGTGTCCGCCGAGAGAAAATAAAAACTGAAACTAGAGTGTTATATTACAGGATTAAACTTCACCAAATTAATAACTCTGATTTGAAATAAAATTTGTTTTCTTATTTTTTTATAAGTGATAATTGTAAACTTTTACAAATAAATATTTAGTTCTATCCAATTTTATAACAATGCGTAAAAATTAAATATTTTAAAATTAAATAATAGTGCTTACTGTTTATCAAATTTGATGTTACTTTTAAACTCATATAAAAAGTGAACAAAATATAAATAAAAATAACGATGTTTTCTAAACACACCCACATTTTTTAACAAACTCAAATGAAAACCTGAATTTAGAATGCAAAAATATCAGTATGTATAATTTATATTTACAATCTTATACCTGTGAACATAATTAAGTGAGAATGGAGTAGACATTCACATGATACTTGCACAATTAGGAGCACCATTTTGGTATCCAGTTCTTGAAGTAAAGGTTCACAGAGTGTATTTTGTGAAGTATTTTGCGCCGTAAAAACACAATGCAAACTGTCATGCAAACCTAAGGGCGAAAAATACTTCTCAAAATACACCCAGACAAAAAGAGAACTTATATCAACCAAAATGATGCAAATAGAACAGAAATTGCTGAAAACATGTAACGTTGTAACAGAGAACAAACCATATGATTTGACAAGATATATACAATGATAACCAATGATAATGCCGGCTACGTCACAGTCAATAACATGGTAATATGGAGATAAAATGGCGGCACAAGGCATATGACGTCATCAGACAATATGGCCGCTCTGGTGTTAGCCTCAGGGGACCACCCCACCAAGAATCTTAAAATTAAGAAATCTTATCTTCCTCCTATTTTCATCAGAAAAGTTAGGATTTATCTTAATTTGTCTGATCAAAATTAGAGAAAGTTAAGATAATCTTAATTAGAGATATTTATCCCGTTTTATTCTTACTTAATATATTTGTAATATTTTTTATAAGTATCTGCGGGACAGATATATGCCATGATTTTATTTACAAATTAAGTAATTTTCGGGTACTTGAAGCTGTGAATCGCGGTAGCGAGTCACAACTTCAAGTGACTGAGAATTTGAATTGAATAGCTCAGTGCCTGAGGGATTGAGAACTGAACAATAAAATATACAAAAAATACACCAATTTCAATATCTGTTTTTTTATGAATGTGACCTTGCAGATGTGACCTTGCAGACCAGAGAAGCTAATGACGTCAGTGCTATGTGTGCACCGTGGTAATCACGTGACAAACACGTGGTACAGGTCACGAGGTCACCTGGACAACCAACAGACAGTGCAGTGATCAGAGTTTAGTTAGCAGAACATCTTCAGAGTTTTCCTCAATTTTGTGATTTCCTAGAATGCATAATCTGCGTAAAATCACAAGATTTTGGAATGATCCATGCCGAGAACAAAGAAGTGATCATCAGTGTGGCATAATAAAAGAGATAGTGCCATGTACAGTCACCTAGAATGGGTGGAGTTACTTAGATTTTGTATAGATTTATTATCGTTATTATTGATACTATATATGACTATCTGTCTACTATGATGCTACTACAATCACAAGGGCGATGCAATATACATAAGATCAAATTTCTATAAAATGTATGTTCTTTTTTATTGATACTTATGTTTCTCTTTGCACAGTTAGTGTATTTAGTTTTTGTGTTTTATTTTTCAAATATATTTGAAAAAATATTTGCTTAAACGATATAAATTTTCCCATCATTATGGTATTTTCCGGGGTGAAATTACTTAGGTTATTTATAAATTTATTACCGTTTTTATTGATACTGTCTGTCTATCTACTATGATGATACTACAATCTACAAAGATAATGCAATATACATAAGATTACATTTATTTAGCTTAATATAGTTTAAGTTTGGACTTTGGATAATATATAATTATGTTATTTTTGTAATTGGTATTGCTACTTATGTTGCGCTTTGAATAGTTGGTGTATTTATTTCAGGTATTACCTGCGTCTTGCTGCACACTTTTTTCATTGAATCTTTATTTTTTTCGGTGCTTTATTTGTCATATATATTTGAGGAAATCACTGCTAGAACGATCTAGGTTTCCTATTATGTTATGCAATTTAAAATAATAATAATAAACAAATTATGAGATGTACAGCATTTTTTGGGTTTAGTACTTTTCCATTTAAACATGATGTTCGTGCACTTTTAAATATTTTCCACAGTAAAAGAAAAGCTATTGTGCTATTGTGTCAAGAACGCAATTGTATTTCACAGTACACACGATATGTTGATACAATGCTGGCTCAATGTTGGGTCAACGTCTGCGACGCTGGCCCAACATTACCCCAGCATTGGCTCAGCATCTCGTAACGACTGGGATGACTGTTTGACCTTTTCAGGAGTCATGATTTATATTTAAGTTTTGGCGGGGGATCTGTTGTTTTGGAAGAGAAGGGTTTCCCCTGTCTGGTGAGGATCCTCTAATAACACGTTGTACTAATGCTGCATTGATGCTGGGCAAGCATCGCCGGCATTGTAACAGCATTGAGCCAGAAGTTTACGAGGGAAGTCCCCAGACATCGCTCTGTCAGAGCGGGTTGGGAACAAGGGAAGCAGGGGAAGTAACTGCCATGGGAGATAAATTACACGAGAGCTGGGGAAGGTGGGGCAAGACTGAACCTAGACAACTGGGGAAGGAGGGGTGAGACAGTACCTAGCTAGATAAGTGGCGTCATACAAATGGCTTCTCTACAAATACGATGTGGAGTATCACTATTCATTATAATGTAATCGTTTGGCCATTAGATGAAAATATATATCCGTAATGTATTATTCAAACCGGGAATATTAGAAAGTACCCAGCTCACGTGATGAAATATAACTGGGTACGTCATCTACTTACAGCCATGAATCAATTGAATTAAAAGATAATGTACTATTTTATTTATATTCTATTTTTTTTTGCATTTCTAATGCTTCACTCTTGTCACCAGTGTCTCTTTCTACTTCAGACTGTGACACGCACTGATAACTCAGTGAATTCTATACAATACTAATAATTGATGTATTATCTCTGCTATGCGTTTGCACAATTCATGCACGTTCATCTATCAAGTGATCTGCCTGGCTTGGAAAGATGAATTCGTGGAGATGTAAAAAACGTGTTGACTTGTGTCAGTACCAGCCAACACAAAACCCCTAGTCAACGTTAGATTGATGTTGGTCCAGCGTCGTGGACAATGGTATCTAATCAACATCTAATTACCACCGGGTCAACACCGCATGCTAATAAAACTCGCGATGTAATGCCACATGACATAAAATGAAATGTCATGGTGATGCATAGGTAGTCCCTCGACCTACCGGGCGCTGGTGTGATTCCAAATATGGTTCGCTGTCGTCACCAGTGATATGCAGACGGAGATTGGTTTCACTTCATTCACCAGGTGGCTCTTTGAAATGTCCTCAGCCAACACGAGATATTGTCCAATGCTGGTTCACTGTTTGCGACGCTGGCCCAATATAAACATTAGTCCAACATCTAATGTTTAGAAATTGTAATTGAAGACTTTTTAAATGGCCATGGTTTCTGAAATGTTTGTGTATCTATAATTTGATAGCTAAAATTGGATCCTTTTTAGTTTCTTTTCCAGGTGTACTTTCACTGTATGCTTCCTTGTATATGGTTTTGGTCTAATTATATTGATACTTAGCACTTGTACTGCTGAATTGTTTGTGAGTCGGTTTCGTTCATTTGAAAATAAAATTGATAACGCAAGTTCCTACTTCAAATGAAATAAAAATAATAATATTTTTGAAAGACAAACGAATTATTTAATTAAGTGAGCATCCACACAAATTATGTTACAAATTTTAGTGGTATCATATTTAGTCTGAAATTTACTTGAAGCCATATATATATGGTATCAACAAAAAACATGATAAGCAATATTGTATTTCGTACACTAGGTAAAGCCTAATTATTGATTGTTTTCTATTTTGGATTTTTTTATAACTCTTTTAATTTTAATTAATTGACGGAGAGGAATACACTATTTTAATAAATTCATTTTAGTTTGTTAAGTAATTGCTCAGTAATAATTAAATTATGTGAGATAATCGTGTGAAAACAAATTATATATGCCAAACTGAACACAAGTTTGGAGCTGTAGGAATACATTCACAGTTATAAGTATCTAATTAGTGGTCTGGGGACAATGTAGATAGGAACTGACCTATTTTTATTTCTAAAAAGAGTTTTTCTAAGAGACTATTTGGATTGATACAAGCATCCCAACGAACAACAAGGAGTTGCACCAATGTCGGTTTAATGTTGGCCCACCGTCTACAACGCTGGGCCCACATTAATCCAACTTTGGCTGAACATCTTGTGTCAGTTGGGCCAGTGATTGCGGTATGTATCCCATGTTTAAGGCGGGAACACACGCGAACACACGCGAACATAAAAAGACAAATGATAACGCACCCGATGAAACGATAAGTCAAGTCAATTCAAATAAAGCTCAAAATAATACTCAAAGTCCAAACTGCTAACTTGGAACGTTAGACAACTATGACATAAATGAAAGAATGCGACATAAGTGTGATGAGTAAACTGCATAATACGGGTCAAAAAACAAAAAGGTAATTTAGTTAAAATATGCCACCCCGTCCTGTGTACCTGATTCTGGGGGGTCTGGGTTCGAGGCTGGTGTAACAACATCAACTCCTATCTGTGCTGTATAGTTGAAAACGGTCCTTACATAATTCCATGAAATTCGGTTGAGGATTGACTGGGAAACTCGTGCGTTATTTAAATATTTATGATATATAGTTTATAATATTTATAATATCGAGATAAACTATACACAATTACTTCCTTTCTCTTTCACCTTCAGGTGTGAATAGTTGCTGCCGTTAAAGGTGATATATCACCCCTTATATAATATGAATAAATTTGTGACAAATAAATCAAAGTTGCCACAAGATGGGGCATAAGTTTTTCCTTATATGGGGTGATTGGCTATCATGTGACCCTCTGAGATGATCACATGATAGCCAATCACCCCATATAAGGACATGATTATTCATACCATATAAGGGGTGATAGATCACCTTTAAGGTGAACGAATATTACTTGACTTTAATAAATATATAAAATAAAAAATGAGTGATGAGGATATATTCACTCTAAAAGGATTATGCTGTCATTTTGTATTTGCTTAGTTAATCATCAGCATTTCCAGATACTTTTCATGATAAAGAACTGTTTGTAGCCGTATATCTCGTTATATAGAGAAATTAGCATAGGTAAATAATTATCCTGAAATAAATCATGATTTTGAAAAGTGAAAGCAATAAACAATTAATGGGGAATAGAATACGCGGCTGATAAAATGTTGATTCACTGTGATTAATATTAAATGTAATTAATATTTTACTTGATATAATTGTTTTGTTATTTTTTTACAAAGCAATTATTTATTTCTCATGCAAAATTGGGCCCATGAACGTCTGTGCATAATATAATATCGTATATAATTATATGCATAAGCTTAGTCGTTTCACACACAGCTTTAAACACAGTTTTACCTTGAAACAAATGTAAAATTTATAATAACTGCAGGTTTAAATGAGCTATATATACGCTTGAAATAGATACCGCAAATCGCTGTCATAATTCTCGACTTATTGTGCACAATGATATTAAAAAGTGGGTGACAAATTAAATAAATTTATCATATATTGAAAAAATATATATTTAACATATGGTTTGATTCTTTGAACATTTTTGTTCTTGAATTCTCAAGTGTAACATTGATTTATTTTCCAGGGACACGAAATGACAATTTAGCGCATGATGAGGGGCTTAACCCTTCTCCACTTTAACAGGCTCTGCTGGAGATTTAGTGGTGAAATATTTAAAGAGTTCATGTGTACACTGCCCTCTACCAGACGCACCAGCTCAGGAATTATAGTAGAAAGGTCAAAACAGAACCCTTAGGATACTTCAGGCGGGGGCTCTCCCATTAAAAACAACCCTTAGTTCAGGCGAAGATTCCCTCAGAAAAATAATGCAGAACGGGGAAAGAAAAGCGCTTTAAAAAAATATAGTATGCTGCACTTTTCTTTCCCTGACAACTTACCACGATGAATGCCACCTTCCCCTGGAAATGGAAAGTCAAATCTACTCTGTCAAAGCTGGCTAGAACCTGCAGTCTACGGCTAAGTCTGGCTGATTATACCAATGGAAAAGTGGACAAACTCACATCGTGGGACTCGAACTCGAACACTTTGGTTTTATAAGCCCTTAACCCTTTAAGATTTTGCGATGCATTAAGGAATCATTTGACATCCCTGAAAACAGGTTTAATTTTTCTACAGCAAAGTGTTTTAGAACGAATATTTTCATTAAACTGGTTTATCAATACATGGTAATTTTCTTTGACTCTTAAACCACATCAAATCATCTTCATCCATTATAAGTCGAGAATTGCGACAGCAATTCGCGGCTTGTAGTGGATGAAGATGACAACGGTAAATTCAGGCTTGAAAGGGTTAAAATGCTAACCGCGTCAATAACCGTCTTGTCACTTTTTTGTTTTTACTTTAATCAGGAAAATTTGAAGGATAAATCAGAAGAAAAGATTGAAATGTTCAGATTCAAATGATACAGATGTAATAATTGTCACCCACTTGAAGTTGTGGGTCGCGGTAGCGAGACACAACTTCAAGTGGGTGACAATTTAAATCTTTGAACTGGTCCCTTTAACGGTTAAAATTAGTTAAACTAGATTTAAACCACATTGCATTTAACCAGTTTCTAATCTCAAAAAGTAAAAAAAAAAATGTTACAAGTTTACATTTTTTTTACCTTACTCATTATTAGTCAGGGGGCCAGGAGCTGAACCTGGAAACTGGGTCCAAAGTTTTTTTCTCAATGTTTTCATATTATATAGGTATTGTACTCTATGAAACTGCGTGATGGCATTCTCACAGCATTGAGCATTTTGAAATAACGCGTTTTACATTTTTTCGCCTATCGCGGTACAAAATAGTGGTTTTAGGTGATCGGGAAAAACAGAAAATCCCTGTATATATTCACATAACTGATAGCTATTAGTTTGATTGTTTGTATATTGATGTATATTAATAATAAATATCATTGGGTCAAAGGTCAAGGCTATGATTCAAGGTCAAAGGTCAATAATTCAGGTCCATCATGGCTAATTCAGTATCGTTTGTATATTACACCCTCCACATTTTTATATGTTTATATAGCTGAACCTGCATTCATTTTCTTATAATTTAGGTTTTTGTTATGAAGTTCCATGCATAAACTAGATAACCTGTCGCTCACCTATTCTCGTTCCTCTAGGCCCCACTCCTAATGTGGCCTATTTTACCGTATCTATTTGCTGTGATGAAATATAATGGTAACATTATATGGCTTGAATTGTGTAGCAATGGATTATACGTTGCCATTCTATTGTATGGGCCAGTCAACATGATTCACTAACCCAATGTTGGGTCATCATCTGCGACGCTGTCACACCATGAAATCACCATTAATGCGCTGCATTGACTCAACGCTCCCTCAATGTTTAGATGACAAAATTTTGTGAGCCTTAATAAGGTAAATTTAAATGCCAATTGGCTAGCCTCTGTGTCAGGCATATGTTTAAATTAAATTATAAATTTTAATTTAATTTTTTTTCAAAAAAATATACATTTTGTTCATCATTGACAATGCGGTTTGCATTTAACTATGACGTAACTATGTTCCATTCTTGTGGTATGAAAGTTAACAAAATGAGTAAATAATTCATGATTTTTTTTCTTTTTTTTATAGTTCCAATATCACAGCATATCTATATCTGACTATATGGATACATCAATTATCAATAATGTGGTGTAATAATTCAGAGGTTGCTGTAAACTATCAAAATTGCACGTAATCGTTATTTTAAAAAAGTTATTTATCTTAAACAAGTTAGATAATTAGCAATGACACCACCGCCTTTGCCATCATTTTGTTATTTGCTATATATAATATTAAAATTGCTACTACCTTAGTGTTCATTGTTTGTTTCATCATCTTTTAATGTGGTACTAGTATACATCATATTCTGATACAAGACGATGTATTCCTGCTTAGTTGCTTCCATGTTTCATCCATATACTAATGGATCTAACTGGCTCAGGGCATTATCACGGCATTATTCACCTGAAAGTTTGTAAATGTTATATTTTCAAATGTTCCTTCAAGGCTTTCTCAGTTGATGGCAATCAACATAATTATGAACAGGTGGTGCTCCCCCGGCCGATTTACTAACCACAGAATAAGTTCCTTACTACATCAACTGATCAAGCTAGATATCATTAATATCCCCAAGAAGCCTTGTTGGATGATATTCAACATGATTCCATTACCAATGCATCCAGCCATAGCATCACATCGAGATAAGAAGGGTCCTGGCAGCAGGTTTGAAATGAGGTCAGAATATTCGGCTGTGACAAAGACCAGTTTGTTTGTGGCCAAGATCACCTTTGTGGTGGCTGAGATGATTTTTAAAGTGACTGTGATGGCGTATTTAATGGTCAAGTTTACTTCTGCAGTGACCGAGATCATTTTTTCAGGGGCTGACATAAGATTGTTAGTGGTCCAGATCACTTTTGTAGCGGCTGAGAAACTATTAAAGTGGTTGTGATCACTTCTTCAGAGCCAAGATCACTTTGTAGTGGCTTAGATATTTTTTCAGTGGCTGACACCAGTTTGTTTGTGGCCAAGATCTCCTTTGTAATGGCTGAGATAACCTTTAAAGAGGCTGTAATCACTTCTTCTTTGGCCAAGATCACTGTTGTAGTGGCAGAGATAACATTTAATGCGGCTGTGATCACTCCTTCAGTGGTCAAGATCACCTTTCTAGTGGCTTAGATAATTTTCAAAGTGGCTGTGACCACTTCTTCAGTGGCCAAGATCACTTTTGTAGAGGCTGAGATAACTTTTGAAGTCGCTGTGATCACTAAATCTTCTTCAGTGGCCAAGGTCACTTTTGTAGCGGCTGAAATAGTTTTTAAAGTGGTTGAGATTACTTCTTCAGTGGCCAAGATCACTTTTGTGGACGCTGAGATAACATTTAAAGTTTCTGTAATCACTTCTTCAGTGCTCAAGATCATTTTTGAAAAATGGCTCAATAGAATGTAAAAATAATAACAAAAATCTGTACCTTATAAAGTTAACATGAGAGAGAAGTCCTGCTGGTATTCACTAAAAAACGTTGTAAATTGTTCAAATGAAGGGATAAAATACAAATTTAGCGCTGTGTTGTACATTTTCGTATTTAACAGAAATACAATATTATGCATCCACGTTAAAGCCCTTGATAGTAACTTTCAACTGATATCAAAGAAGCTGGTACATTGTTTAAATTTTAGAACTCATTGGGCAAAAATATGAGACACAGTCTATTTTTCTGAGCCGAAAGAAAAGTGCTCAAATTTTACGTTCAGCATAAAAAAGTGTGTAATATGTTGAAATAGCTAATTATTTTTTACCTCCAAATGGGTTTATTTTAAATCAACAATAGTTCTAGAACATGTTTGAATCAAAACTAAACATATATACCATACAAAAATCGGCTAAGAGAAAAGTATTTTGACTATTAAAACTGAAAAAGTAATAAAAATAGGTAAAATTAAGGGTTAAAATATCAACTTAAAGCTTGTGCATTTTTCAAAAATCGGACAGAAAATATGTTACATCCACGGGAAAGCCTGTTCCAGTAGCTGTCTGTTGGTATCAAATATATTGATATAGCTTCATTAGTCAGTAGGCGAAAATGTTTAATACGCTAGTTTTTTTCCAAATCGGAAAAAATCGCGGATAGGTCATGTACACCTTTGGCCATATTTCAATAAAGCAGCTACAGTGACCTGTACAGGTTGATTCTGGCCCCTGAATAGTCCAACTATGTGAAAATAATAGTGGCCTAAATTCCCATTCCGGGTGACACCTTACCCCCAGCCACGTCTGGTCTAATAATCTTGCTGACGGATAAACAAACAGACAAACCATCCCGACTAAAAACATAACCTCTTATGGTGGAGGTAATAAACCACACAATGGTTTCTTTCAAGAAAATGTATAGATCTATAAACAAATACCTCGATGTTAAGTGTTAACATCATTGGATGACGTAATATATATACAATTTTAGAACGTATGGCCACAATTACACATTATATTATCTCGTCGATATATATATAAATAATAATTATTGCGGTACAAATGTTTTATAGTTGCTTTGCGATATCACATTGAGGTTCGTAATGAAATTCCCTTCATTTTGATATGTCACACGCTTATATTATTATAAAATTTGATAACTGGTAATTGGGTTTATGCAAGACCTTGGGGTCAAAGGGTTCACATAACTCAAAACTTCTGGTTCAATCAATTTATACAATTATGAAATCACTTTTGCTAATATTGAATACATACTAGCTCAAATAATGGCAAATATAGATTAGGTTAGTGCTTTATATAAATATTTATATTTTTCGAACCGTGGGAAACCATTATTTTGCATCCCGATTGACGTGATTTTTTAAAACGTGTTATATAAAAATGCTCAATGTTGTGAGAATGCCATCATGCAGTTTCATGGACTACAATACCTATATAACATGAAAACACTTAGAAAAAAACTTTGGACCCACTTTCCAGGTTCGCCCAAAAATATGCATTTGACCCCCTGACTATATATTCTTAACCATGTTAACACCATTGTCAGTATCTAATGTACATCACGTTTAATAAATAGATCTTAATCGTTCACAAATAATGTCTTATCTTTTTGTTTGGAATGTTAATTTAGAGATTTGCGCGGAATTAGTCGATAGGGTTTTACAAAGTTTCTCAGAAAATGATAATTCCACTTTAAACATATACGATCCATCCAAAGTGCTCTTTTTATCGAGTTTACCACATATGAGGTACACTTAACCAAGGATATGATTTATTTCTTATAACTAATAATCGTATTATGTTTCTCTAAATGCCATAATGTCCCATTGTCCAGTTAATTGACGATGCTCTCGTATTTTAGTTTCAACATCGTTTAAAATGTGTTAAAATAATAACAATAATATGCATGATGCATGCAAACTTAAATAATAAGGCCTCCCTATCGGACTGTTATATATAATACAGAGTGAGTCCGTGAATAAATTATAATAAATTATAATATTTAATACCTTGCATGGATTGTGAGTATGTTATAAATACATTATCAGTATCATATGGTAGGTGACACAGTTAATACAGATGACGTCACAAGTGACAGTGGCATCATTAATGACGTCACAATTATAATAACACATCATCATCACAATACATTACATATGCATTTCGGACATTAAGATCATTGTTAGTGTTTGTGAGAACATTATACGGGACATAGTGACAATACCAACCTCAGAACACACAATGAAACACACAATAGAACATTGAGTTTGAACACTGGACCACGAATATAACTTCACCAACTTAAAGGTCGAGATTCACACTTAAAAAAAGGGGCGAAAATGCCCTTTGTGTTTAAATTTCAGGGTTTTTAATTGTATTTGGAACACGTTGCCGGCCAACACAAAACGTTGAACCAATGTTGGGCTAACGTTGGACTACCGTCTGCGACGTTTGGCCCAACGTTAGCTTAACATTGGCTTAACATTTCGTGTGTAAGAAGTTTGAATTATTAGCCTGAGGTCAAGTGATCAAATCTGTCTTATATGTCCAGAGTAACAATATCATGACGTCACAAATCCAACGTCACTGCCATGATTGACGTCATCACAAAAAATCGTCATTGATGACATCCTCTGGAAATTAATTCCCTGTAAAATAAAATGATATAATTCTTACTTCTCGCCAATTCATATTTATCATTTTATCATCGCTTAACTACGTTGAATGACGTAGGCCCCTACACGTCATTCAATAACCTGAGACAATTCTTATTCTCGTTCACGGTTAGTTCCTAAACCCCCACAACCCACACCCTTGACGAGAATCCGAGGGGGTTCAAGTAATAACTCAAACCCCCTCGACCCGAAAATACCCCTCGGATTCTCAGGTCGAGAGGGTTTAAGTAATTACTTAAACCCTCTCGGAGTCTCGATGGTGTCGATGGTGTGGGTTGTGAGGCTTAAGAACTAACCCTCGTTCGTCAGTGTTCACGTCGCAAATACTCGTCTTATCGTATTCTGTGTTCTGAACAACTTAGTGATCGGACGAGTTCAAATATTGTTACAGAACAGAACGGGAAGGGGGGGGGGTGGGGCTTACGCCGACAGACCCCTTTAAATTCGCTGCTATAGTCAGTGATAGCGCCCTGTGTATTACACTGTTATTTAAGCCACACCAATCGAAGAAAAAATCTCATTCCATTTCATCGATTACGCTCTATTTCATTACGGAGTATTAAAGACATATCACCCCAATTTTTGACTATTTGTTTACAAAAAATGTTATGTGAGAAATAAATCTGGCGAAGCAGTTAAATGATTATTAAGCTTTAATTTATTTCATTTGGTATTTAACTGAGGTGAACCCTTAGAGCGATAAATTACATAATTACATTTTTTATCCAATTTAAGTTGTGTCTCGCTACCGCGACCCGCAACATGAAGTGGATAAAAATTACTAACCCTTAAAGCGCTAAATTACAGAATTTAATTTTTATCCACTTAACCCTTGCAGCGCGGAGATCGACTTTAGTCGTCAGAATCTGACGTCTGTAGACGTCAGATTCTAAAGTCAATCTCCGCACTGTAAGAATGGCAAAAAATTGTAATGGCCGTAAACTTATTCCACAAATCAATGTTTCTTACCAACTGTAATCACCAGGGGGCTCTATAGCTAGGGATATGTCTGTGTTGATCACCAGGTGTCCTATCATCAAAGTGAAAAAAGTCTGATGTCAATAAAATGTTCCATTGCACAGTATGGACCATTTCTTGCCTAATTGCGTGTTTTTTTTGCATAACAAATGCTTAAATAATTGTACGCTATATACCCTGTAATTAACGAATTGCCTGGCAAATATTATGTCACTTAATCGTGTCAAGTCATTTAGTTGTTACTTCAAATTTAGTAGGCCTTATAAGTTATCTTCTTTGTTTGTCTCTATTTATCTATTTATCTATATTTCTTTATGAAAATGGAAATAATTATCGCAAATTGAGTGATTTGATCAATTGAGCATCTTCTTGAAGTCTAGAAAATTCGCCCATTAATAGCCTAAATATGTGACAATTTCCGATTTCAGTATAAAATAATCAAAATGGCCGCCAAACATTTCAGATGACCAGCAAGAAATGTCAACCATATTTTTTTGTCGTAAAATGACATCTGAATAGCATAACAAATCGGATTCAAAAAATATACCAAAAAATTCGCCGAATGCAAAAAAAATATACTAATGCATTACTATGGCCCTCCCTTGCTATACCCAAAGTCACATTAACTTGTAGCTAATGTTTTTCGCCGATTTCTCAGTCAATTCTCAAATGATTTTCATGAAATTTCGCAATAATTATATTCGAGTCACCCGCCAAATTACCGTGAAATATTGTACAGTTCAAAAGTTGGACCATCTTGCATGTAATACTATTCAGTGCTTAAAACGGTTTTCAATTTGATCAGTTTAATGGGTTTAAAATAGAGGGACGTTGTAATTAGCAAATTACCAAATGTATTTGGCGGGTGACTGAAAAATAGGCCTTGCGAAATTTTATGAAAATCGGGTGAGAATTAACTGAGAAATCTGCAAAAGACATGCGTTACAAGTTAATGTGACTCCGGGTAGGCCCCCTATCACCAGCAAACACGAGGACTTGACCCAATGTTGTTTTAATGTTGTAGGCGCTGGCCCAACATTGAAACAACATTGAGTCAAGTCCTTGTGTTTGCTGGGTAGCAACTTCATTTGATAAAACTTGGTTGATATCGTTTATATACGGTCCTAGCAGCCTAAGGGTGAAAATATGGGGAATCCCCGCATGTGGTACACAGGTCACGTGACACAATGACGTCATGGCAGTGTTTGTCGTGTCTAATCACGGTCGGATATGGTGACAGATCCGTCATCGTCACCCCGAGGTTAGACACACCCCGTAATTACAGGCGTCACTCACCTCTAAATGATTCATCTTCCTTTCACCAGATGTCGCTCTGCTCGCTTTGATGTTCCCAGATCCTGTGCTCGCAGTTTCGCTATGTTGTCCTAATGTGTGTACAGTATAAACACCGCATAACGGTATGCGGGTATGCGGGTCTCAGTCATAGTGTCATAGAGAGATCAGGGGATTGTTTCCCTGGGAATATCACGTCTTAGCCATCAAAACGCTCAAATATTTCGAAATAATCCATGGAGATCAAAGGGTTTTTTAATTTGAAATCACCATAAATGTCTTAGTTAGCTCTTTCCGCTTCATTTGAATACCGATGTTATGGGTC
Source organism: Flabesymbios commensalis (assembly GCA_964017125.1). Classification (NCBI taxonomy): domain Eukaryota; kingdom Metazoa; phylum Annelida; class Polychaeta; order Terebellida; family Flabelligeridae; genus Flabesymbios; species Flabesymbios commensalis. The sequence continues at coordinate 1,254,703 of OZ024905.1, forward strand.
TACAGTCATTATAAATATTTTATTATTTCAGCGAGGGGATCGAACTTAGACGTCAGAATCTGACGTATAAAGACGTCAGATTCTGACGTCTTTATACGTCAGAATCTGACGTATAAAAACGTTAGATTCTGAGTTGCACAGAATACTCGTTTGTCATTTTTCATTGTAGCATCCGACCCTGTAAACACAAAACATTTGTACAATGCTGGACCAACGTCGAAGACGTTGGTCCGACGTTGTAGAAATGTTATACAACTGTTTTGTGTTTGCTGGGGAGTCTGCGAACAACACACCTGTTTGCCGAACAAAAACGAGCGAGGCACAAAAAGGCCAGTAACCTGAATGTTTGGACTAACTTGTATTTTATCCCAGCATAAATTTTAATGCTGATTAACACGATATATTTTCCAACACTTTACATGCAACACAATTAATAGACTACAAACTCAAGAAAAAAATATTGTGTTGAATTTGTCGTGTTGAGCTTGTAGCTGATCGTAGTTTATAACAAGTGTTGAAAACTGTATCTTGTCATTCAAATCCTTCAAAACCTTCAAACTGCTAAATTAAATAATTTAAATTCCCCCCTACTTGAAGTTGTGTGTCGCTACCGCGACCCACAACTTCAAGTAGGGGGGAAATTATCATATGCTTACACATTCATTCTCAATAAAATAACAGTGATTATTAATAGATCGGCTTATAAAATCGCGATTACTGGTGAAATGGTTAGTGCAAGACTTATATCACCAGACCTTCCCATCACATACAAAACATTGAACCAATGTAAGGATATTGTTGGGCCGGTCGGCGGCGGTGTATCAACGTTACTCCAACATTGGCCTGCGTGTATTGTGATGTAGGCGCCTAAGTGGAGGTCATAGCTCCCTAACAGGCGGCGAGGTCACAGCCGCTGAGGTCACAGTAGGCGAGGTCACAGCCGTCGTAAGTCACTATGAGTGCACATGGGGTAATAGGAAATACGTGATCCTGACGACGCTATGCAGCTCAGTGGATTAAGTGAGCGCCACAAAATCAGGGTTTAAATCCGGCTAACAACACGTGGATAACACATACCCTGGATCCGGTGTTGCGCTATGATGTCGCCGGGCCATCCCAGCAGTAATTTAAAAAATACGATTATCTCAACTGTCTCTTGTTTTCATTAGAAAAATTCAGATTTATCTTAAGATTTATCTAATTTTTTTCTTATGGAAACAAGAGAAAGTTAAGAGAATAACACTGAAAATCATACAATTAAAATTATTTTAACTTTCTCTTATTTCCATTAGTAAAGTTAAGATTTATCATAACTTTTCTAATGCAATTAAGATAACACAAGGAGAATCTTAATTTTCAGATTCTTAGAGGCCTGGGATTCTACACTATTCTACACTGCGTACTACTGCGTACACTGCGTACTACACTATTAGGACGACATAGCATAAACCTAGATCCTCATGGTATTATTTCCGTTTAAGGAATGGATGAGAAGGAATAGGGTTTTATGCCATCTTTGTGCACATACAGGCTAAAAAGGGCCAGGAGAAACCCTTGAAGATAGAGAGATGAATCAGACTACACTGTCCTCTAGATATTTTCGGGAGCATAGATAGGCTACATAGAAAGTGGTTTCTCGTTCCCTGATAGGGGGCATAGAAATTTGTGCAATGGTTTATTGTTCTCTGATATGCATCATACAGACATGGGTAGTGGTTTCTCGTTTCTTGCTAGGGAGCATAGAGACTTGGACATGGGTGGTGGTTTCTTGTTACGAGCATAGAAAATGGGTAGAGGTTTCTTCTTTTGTTCCATGCTGGGGAGCATAGAGACATGGGTAGTTGTTAGACACGTTACGTGTCCACCAAACACGTTACGCCCCTGGCGAACGCTTCAGCTTCGCTCCGAAACGAGGCTGTCCAGACGGACAACCGGAAGCCGCTCTGATGGAATGCCGGTAATTAGATTTGTGCGTGACATTCCCTGACAGGGTGGCTAACTCAGCCACCTCGGCCATCCCTGCTACAAATAGAAAAGTTTACAAACAAATATGAAATCTTTGCTTGCTTATATCTAAAAACCGCTGATATCTAGCAACCACTACATTAAAATACTATTCCTAGCTGACAAGTTTAGAAAGCGCATCTCGATCTACGACGGTCTGTTTATGAAATCTGCAAATACAAATCAGCTACTTTTTTTGGTTGATATCTCATATCTAGAAAATATATAAACCTAATCTGTTTTAAATACATTGAAAAACATGTACACGTCGAACAAAAAACACAAAAACATGTACATGTCCAACAAAAACAACAAAAACATGTACACGTCCAACAACAACAACAGCTGTCAAACTTTGACAGTTATTTTCCTCGTTCATCTTTGTACATGTACATTTCTTCAGCACTCTGCAGTTTTGATGCTAAGAAAACGCCTTAACAGCACTTATCTCAATCATCTCAGCTGATGCGTCTCGGGTGAAAATACCCAAGTGTAGACAGACCCATTCTGCGGGAGGGGTTTCCATATACTAATAGCATGGAACATCTACCTCAAAGTGCCTTGCGTCTCAAGTGTGCCTCGCGTCTTAAGTGTGCCTTGCGTCTCAAATGTGCCTCACGTCTCTAGTGTGCCTCGCGTCTCATGTGTGCCTTGCGTCTCAAGTGTGCCTTGCGTCTCATGTGTGCCTCGCGTCTCATGTGTGCCTCGCGTCTCATGTGTGCCTCGCGTCTCATGTGTGCCTCTCGGCTCATGTGTGCCTCGCGTCTCATGTGTGCCTCGCGTCTCATGTGTGCCTCGTATCTCATGTGTGCCTCGCGTCTCATGTGTGCCTCGTGTCTCATGTGTGCCTCGCGTCTCATGTGTGCCTTGCGTCTCATGAGTGCCTTGCGTCTCATGTGTGCCTCGCGTCTCATGTGTGCCTTGTGTCTCATGTGTGCTTCGTGTCTCATGTGTGCCTCGCGGCTCATGTGTGCCTCGCGTCTCATGTGTGCCTCACGTCTCATGTGTGCCTCGTGTCTAATGTGTGCCTTGCATCTCATGTGTGCCTTGCGTCTCATGTTAGCATTGCGTCTCATGTGTGCCTTGGGTCTCTTGTGTGCCTCGTGTCTCACGTGTGCCTCACGTCTCTTGTGTGCCTCGCGTCTCATGTGTGATGTGCGTCTCATGTGTGCATTGCGTCTCATGTGTGCCTTGGGTCTCTTGTGTGCCTCGTGTCTCACGTGTGCCTCACGTCTCTTGTGTGCCTCGCGTCTCTTGTGTACCTCGTGTCTTGCGTCTACCTCACGTCTCTTGTGTGCCTCGTGTCTCACGTGTGCCTCACGTCTCTTGTGTGCCTCGCGTCTCATGTGTGATGTGCGTCTCATGTGTGCATTGCGTCTCATGTGTGCCTTGGGTCTCTTGTGTGCCTCGTGTCTTGCGTCTACCTCACGTCTCTTGTGTGCCTCGTGTCTCACGTCTGCCTCACGTCTCTTGTGTGCCTCGCGTCTTGCGTCTGCCTCACGCCTCTTGTGTACCTCGTGTCTTGCGTCTGCCTCACGTCTCTTGTGTGCCTCGCGTCTTGCGAGTGCCTCGCGTTTCGCCTCTCGCGTGTGCGTCGCGTCTCGTGTGTTTCTCGCATCATATATATTTATATAAATATATATCATATATGTAGATGAGATTTGTGTTGTTTTATTGTCAGTGACTCCGGCTAACATTAAGCCAGCTCTTGCTTAGCACCTTGTGCATATTTTGCTAGTATGTGTAAGTTATATGCCTAGTCCCTATCGCTCCAGGCTCATTATGTGCAAGTTTCTACTGCCAGTTCCACCCATTTTCCGAGGAGATATAAATCATCACTGTTGTTTTAGATCAGCCTGTAGTGTGGGCTTGATAAATTTATCACTCAAATCAGGCTATTGATTTCCCAGTGTACACGTTTTTCTGTCGTTGACATAACCGTTGAAGCCAATACCAACAGACCACCAGCTATGTAACATCAATCAGCTGCTGTTTTATTCACCAGATGTCGCTCGGCTTGCCATCAATCACCAGGTGGCTGCTGAGTGCAGGTTGTAATGACGTCACCCAGAGGACGGTTATCAAGTGTAGGATCGATATTCCCTGCTCGGCTTGTTAACAGTATCATATCATGTCAAAACACAATGATACAATGTGCAGTCTGTTCAGCAGAAGAATTGTGAAAAATAATTGAACGAATGAGTTCATGAGTAAGTTCATGAGTGAGTTCATGAGTGAGTTCACGAGTGAGTTCATGAGTGAGTTCATGAGTGAGTTCATGAGTGAGTTCATGAGTGAGTTCATGAGTGAGTGAGTGAGTGAGTGAGTGAGAGAGAGAGAGAGAGAGAGAGAGAGAGAGTGAGTGAGTGAGTGAGTGAGTGAGTGAGTGAGTGAGTGAGTGAGTGAGTGAGTGAGTGAGTGAGTGAGTGAGTGAGTGAGTGAGTGAGTGAGTGAGTGAGTGAGTGAGTGAGTGAGTGAGTGAGTGAGTGAGTGAGTGAGTGAGTGAGTGAGTGAGTGAGTGAGTGAGTGAGTGAGTGAGTGAGTGAGTGAGTGAGTGAGTGAGTGAGTGAGTGAGTGAGTATAGTCTCACAATGAAAGCCGCTGCAGAGAATGTACTAATGTTATAAGAATGACATTTAGTCCAGCTCTATTCTGTGGCTGCTGGGTTTTCGTGAGGCCTGTTTATTGTTGTGTTGACGTCGAGGACGAACCTCGCGGAGCAGACGTCCAATTCATCATGTGTTGTTAACACTCCCCAGCCCTCAGTAATATCATGCAAGTGACAACAACTCACAACCAGTTTTAAAAAATAGACCAATCTGACAAAAAAACACAATGTGGGATAATAAAGGAGGGGGGGGGGGGGCGTGGACCGATGGAAGATTGCTTGTCCTCACGCGAAAAAAATGTACGTTTATAACAATGATTTCGTAGGTAAAAAAGGCCACCGTCTGGATAAATACAGAGTGACTGGAGCTGGTGTTTGGGTTGATGTCCAGACGATGTAATTCCTTGCCTAGAAATAAAGCATAACTCACAAAAGTAATGTGAAAAATATCAAGTTTTGTATTGAATGAATTTGGCAAATTGTCTAAATCGTCCCTCGTAAATGAAATGAATCGAGCTTTAGGCCACCTTTGTGTCTAAATGTGTCTAAATCGTCCCTCGTAACCTTCTCTGGTTCCAGTGTCGATTTAAACAATTATCACAATATTTATATGTTTAACCATTGGAGTAAGGAGTTCGACTTTAGACGTCAGAATCAGACGTCTGTAGACGTCAGATTCTGACGTCTAAAGTCGATTCCCGCGATGTAAGAATTAAAATATTTATAATGACCGTAGACACATAACAGTTATTTATATGAGTCAGAAATAGCTAAAGAAAACATTTATGATGATTTCAAATTGAGAAATCCCTTTTGACTCTATGGATATTTCAGTTCTTTAAGGGGTGAGTTGACAAGTTATGTTTTATTTTACCAAACATCTGATCGGTATCTGCCATAGGATTAAACCGATCTGGCTAATAATAAAATAATTTATTTTAACAATTTTCACAATTTTAAAACACACAATTTCACGTGTAATAACTGGCTATGGAGAAATACTCGACTTTATCATCGTGTGATTCTCGACGGTGACAAGGTGTGATAGTATATGTCATTTTTGCTACATGTCATTTTTGTGCTTTTAGTAAATCGCTGATAGTTAACTGCATGGTGTCTAACAGTGTTTACGGTGACTCATGACGAAAATCAGGATGATTCTGTGATCTGTGTTATCATATAGATTATAATGATATCAGTCGGTGATATGCAGCATGGTTACGTCACTCACATCTCAGTACAGAACAATCAATCAGATTTCACGATCTCTTAATTACCTCTGCTTTCCCGGGAACTCTCGTAATTCATCCAATCTCTGTGATGCACGATGCGGTGTTTTTCATCCTATTTGTGAGCTTCAGATCATCTTTTTGCTTTCTGTGAGCGTCTGGTGCGATGTTTTGCTCTCTGTGAGCGTCAGGTGCGATGTTTTGCTTTATATGCGTGTCTGGTGCGGTGTTTTGCTTTCTGTATTCGTCAGATGCGGTGTTTTGTCATCTGTGCGCGTCAAATGCTGTGTTTTGCTATATGTGCGAGTCAGATGCGGCGTTTCGTTATCTGTGCGCATCAGATGCGGTGTTTTGTTTTCTATGAGCGTTAGATGCGTTGTTTTGCTATATTTGCAAGTCAGATGTGGTGTTTTGCTTTCTGTGATCGTCAGATGCGGTGTTTTGTTTTCTATGAGCGTCAGATGCGTTGTTTTGCGTCTTATCTGTGTCCACAGTCCGCTGCTGTGTGAGGTTTATGTGATATTAATGCTAATAAATCTCCCTCCGAGATTAACAAGTTTCCATGTTCTGTGATGATGACTGAGTTATACGGAACGCAGCACGTTAAATCCCTCGCCTGATATCATTCTTATAATAACTCTTTAATGCTTACAGCGCGGGGATCGACTTTAGTAGATAGAATCTGATGTCTGTAGACGTCAGATTCTGACGACTAAAGTCGATCCCTGTACTGTAAAAGTAAACATATTTCTACTGGCCATAAACCTATAACATAGGTATTCAAATGAATCAGAAAGAGCTAACGAAGACATTCATTATGATTTCAAAATGAAAAATCCCATTTGGTTGCGATGTTTTTCACAAATTAATTCAGCGCTTCAACCCTTTAACCGCCAAATTATTCTATTTGAATTTTCACCCACTTGAAGTTGTGTCTCGCTGCCGCTATCCACAAATCCAAGTGACTGAAAATTATTCAGATTTGACAAAATGGAGGTCAACTTTTTTCAAATCTTGCTGATTTACGTCACATTTTATTTTTAGCATGTATAAAAGGTGGTACTCAATGTGCTAATAAAAAGTGAAAACCCGAATATAGGCGACACCGGCGGTTAAAGGGTTAGTCGCTGAACACGAACACTTAGTCCGGTGTATTAACAGGTGAAATCACAGTACACAGTTGTTAGGAAATAAATGAGTGTTTAAATATCAAGATTTGCATATTGCTTGTCTCAAATTAAATAAATAATATTTGACTAATCATAAGTAAATATTATGAGTAATTTTCACCCACTTGAAGTTGTGGGTCGCGGTAGCGAGACACAACTTCAAGTGGGTAACAATTTAAATGAGTTAGCTTGGCTAGTGAAGAGTTAATCACCTTCTCGAACGAACAGTAAACACAGAACGTTGATTCAGTGCTGGCTAAATGTTGGACCAGCGTTGTAGAAACTGGGCCAAGAATGAAAAATGACAGGGTCAATATATCTCCAGCAAATGGTGGCCCATTATTCTACCATCACCGTGAGATGGTCGTGATAATTCTGTGACGCCCAACGTTAATTGTAGCACAGCTATCCATCTCGTTTTATGTGACATAACTTGATCCTTATCTCAGATATCCACACACTAAAGTCTGAATTTATCTTGATAAAATAAGATATATCTGTCACACATTTTATATTACAAAGGAAAATAACAGTAGTGCTTTATTGTCGGCAGAATCCTAAACTTAAAAACACAACCTGGGACTTATAGTAGATCTTTATAATGTTACCACACGTGTATTATAACCGGTTGCATTGTATGTCAACTGGTTACATTATACGACAGCCTATCCACATCAATGTATAATGTGACCAGTAGAAGCAACTCCTAAACCAAATAATGTAACCAGGTCAGATAATATTACCTCGGGTACCTTTTCTACATATTTTACATATTTTTTGTACTATTTTTCTGTAGGATCTTGTCTATTTCCACCTTTAAAATGATTATATTATCTTTAATCCGAAACGTTGAAACAATATAAAGCATGACCATCCAAAATTGTGATAAGTAGCCTTAGATAATCTGGAAATCTGTTAGTTTTGGGGACCGCTGAAGGAGTTCGGACCCTATGCCGTTTGGCCTCCCTCTCGATTTGTATCTGGAATAACATATATCCGTTTAGTGTGCTATAGTGTTTAAGGGGTGTTATACTCTACACCTGGTTTCCCAGCAAACATGGGGCATTCACCCAATGCCGTTTCAATGTTGGGCCAGCGTCGAAGACGGTGGGCCAACATTGAAACAGCATTGGGTGAATTCCCCGTGCTGCCGGGATTATTTAATACGGTCCCTGGCACATAAAGGGTTAATTAAATTCCCCGTGTTTCCAGGATTATTTCTGGTGATACGGTCCCTGGTACATAAGGGGTTAATTGCACACAGATCTCGTCATACACTCGTTACCGGCGTTTTTACAGTGTGACATTGCAAGGCGTCAAGGACAAACTAGAGATGGTATCAATCAGGATCACACCCCCCCCCCCAGCCATACCGGATGGATCAATAAGGCTCCAGACGTCTGCACTGCGAGGCCATAAGGCAGTAACAGCTTACTTTAAAAGTAAGCAGATACTGCCTTCTGGCTTTGCACGGAAGACTTCACACATTGATACAGATATTATACAGCAGGCTGGAGATCAATGCTGGGTGTGAGAGTTAGTGAGTGAGTGAGTGAGTGAGTGAGTGAGTGAGTGAGTGAGTGAGTGAGTGAGTGAGTGAGTGAGTGAGTGAGTGAGTGAGTGAGTGAGTGAGTGAGTGAGTGAGTGAGTGAGTATAGTCTCACAATGAAAACCGCTGCAGAGAATGTACTAATGTTATAAGAATGACATTTAGTCCAGTTCTATTCTGTGGCTGCTGGGTTTTCGTGAGGCCTGTTTATTGTTGTGTTGACGTCGAGGACGAACCTCGCGGAGCAGACGTCCAATTCATCATGTGTTGTTAACACTCCCCAGCCCTCAGTAATATCATGCAAGTGACAACAACTCACAACCAGTTTTAAAAAATAGACCGATCTGACAAAAAAACACAATGTGGGATAATAAAGGAGGGGGGGGGGGGGCGTGGACCGATGGAAGATTGCTTGTCCTCACGCGAAAAAAATGTACGTTTATAACAATGATTTCGTAGGTAAAAAAGGCCACCGTCTGGATAAATACAGAGTGACTGGAGCTGGTGTTTGGGTTGATGTCCAGACGATGTAATTCCTTGCCTAGAAATAAAGCATAACTCACAAAAGTAATGTGAAAAATATCAAGTTTTGTATTGAATGAATTTGGCAAATTGTCTAAATCGTCCCTCGTAAATGAAATGAATCGAGCTTTAGGCCACCTTTGTGTCTAAATGTGTCTAAATCGTCCCTCGTAACCTTCTCTGGTTCCAGTGTCGATTTAAACAATTATCACAATATTTATATGTTTAACCATTAGAGTAAGGAGTTCGACTTTAGACGTCAGAATCAGACGTCTGTAGACGTCAGATTCTGACGTCTAAAGTCGATTCCCGCGATGTAAGAATTAAAATATTTATAATGACCGTAGACACATAACAGTTATTTATATGAGTCAGAAATAGCTAAAGAAAACATTTATGATGATTTCAAATTGAGAAATCCCTTTTGACTCTATGGATATTTCAGTTCTTTAAGGGGTGAGTTGACAAGTTATGTTTTATTTTACCAAACATCTGATCGGTATCTGCCATAGGATTAAACCGATCTGGCTAATAATAAAATAATTTATTTTAACAATTTTCACAATTTTAAAACACACAATTTCACGTGTAATAACTGGCTATGGAGAAATACTCGACTTTATCATCGTGTGATTCTCGACGGTGACAAGGTGTGATAGTATATGTCATTTTTGCTACATGTCATTTTTGTGCTTTTAGTAAATCGCTGATAGTTAACTGCATGGTGTCTAACAGTGTTTACGGTGACTCATGACGAAAATCAGGATGATTCTGTGATCTGTGTTATCATATAGATTATAATGATATCAGTCGGTGATATGCAGCATGGTTACGCCACTCACATCTCAGTACAGAACAATCAATCAGATTTCACGATCTCTTAATTACCTCTGCTTTCCCGGGAACTCTCGTAATTCATCCAATCTCTGTGATGCACGATGCGGTGTTTTTCATCCTATTTGTGAGCTTCAGATCATCTTTTTGCTTTCTGTGAGCGTCTGGTGCGATGTTTTGCTCTCTGTGAGCGTCAGGTGCGATGTTTTGCTTTATATGCGTGTCTGGTGCGGTGTTTTGCTTTCTGTATTCGTCAGATGCGGTGTTTTGTCATCTGTGCGCGTCAAATGCTGTGTTTTGCTATATGTGCGAGTCAGATGCGGCGTTTCGTTATCTGTGCGCATCAGATGCGGTGTTTTGTTTTCTATGAGCGTTAGATGCGTTGTTTTGCTATATTTGCAAGTCAGATGTGTTGTTTTGCTTTCTGTGATCGTCAGATGCGGTGTTTTGTTTTCTATGAGCGTCAGATGCGTTGTTTTGCGTCTTATCTGTGTCCACAGTCCGCTGCTGTGTGAGGTTTATGTGATATTAATGCTAATAAATCTCCCTCCGAGATTAACAAGTTTCCATGTTCTGTGATGATGACTGAGTTATACGGAACGCAGCACGTTAAATCCCTCGCCTGATATCATTCTTATAATAACTCTTTAATGCTTACAGCGCGGGGATCGACTTTAGTAGATAGAATCTGATGTCTGTAGACGTCAGATTCTGACGACTAAAGTCGATCCCTGTACTGTAAAAGTAAACATATTTCTACTGGCCATAAACCTATAACATAGGTATTCAAATGAATCAGAAAGAGCTAACGAAGACATTCATTATGATTTCAAAATGAAAAATCCCATTTGGTTGCGATGTTTTTCACAAATTAATTCAGCGCTTCAACCCTTTAACCGCCAAATTATTCTATTTGAATTTTCACCCACTTGAAGTTGTGTCTCGCTGCCGCTATCCACAAATCCAAGTGACTGAAAATTATTCAGATTTGACAAAATGGAGGTCAACTGTTTTCAAATATTGCTGATTTATGTCATATTTTATCTTTAGCATGTTTAAAAAGTGGTACTTAATGTGCTAATAAAAAGTGAAAACCCGAATATAGGCGACACCGGCGGTTAAAGGGTTAGGCGCTCAACACGTATACCTAGTCTGGTGTATTGACAGGTTAAATCACAGTTCACAGTTGTTCCACCTAGTCCGGTGTATTAACAGGGTAAATCACAGTTCACAGTTGTTAGGAAATAAATGAGTGTTTAAATATCAAGATTTGAACATTGTTTGTCTCAAATTAAATAAATATTATTTGACTAATTATGAGTAAATATTATGAGTTATTTTCACCCACTTGAAGTTGTAGGTCACGGTAGCGAGACACAACTTCAAGTGGGTAAAAATTTAAATAAGTTAGCTGGGCGAGTGAAGAGTAAACACAGCACGTTGATTCAGTGCTGGCTAAATGTTGGACCAGCGTTGTAGACACTGGGCCAGCAATGACAAATGACAGGGTTAATATATCTCCAGCAAATGGTGGCACATTATTCTACCATCACCGTGAGATGGTCGTGATAATTCTGTGACGCCCAACGTTAATTGTAGCACAGCTATCCATCTCGTTTTATGTGACATAACTTGGTCCTTATCTCAGATATTTACACTAAAGTCTGAATTTATCTTGATAAAATAAGATATATCTGTGACACATTTTATATTACAAAGGAAAATAACTGTAGTGCTTTATTGTCGACAGAATCCTAAACTTAAAAACACAACCTAGGACTTATAGTAGACCTTTATAATGTTACCAGACGTGTAATATAGCCGGTTGCATTGTATATCAACTGGTTACATTATACGACAGCCTATCCACATCAATGTATAATGTGACCAGTAGAAGCAACTCCTAAACCAAATAATGTAACCAGATCAGATAATGTTAACTCGGGTACCATTTTTACATATTTTACATATTTTTTGAACTATTTTTCTGTAGGATCTTGTCTATTTCCACCTTTAAAATGCTTATATTATCTTTAATCCGAAACGTTGAAATAATATAAAGCATGACCATCCAAAATTGTGATAAATGAAATGAATCGGGCTTTAGGCCACCTTTGTGCACATATAGGCTAAACTGGGCCAGGATAACCTCCTGAGGATGGTGAGATGATTGAGATGACACTGTCCTCCAGACACAGGATTCGAAATTCGAACCCTGGCGGTCTGAGGCCGAGCACGCTACCTCTCGGTCACGGAGGCTCCCCACATTATTAACTTTCACACGTGGATGGGGAAGAAACATTTTTATTTCTTTCAAATCGCCGAGACCGGGAACCGAACCCCGAACTCTGGCGTGAAAGGCAGCGGTGCTAACCACTACCCTAGGGCCCCCGCCCCCAAAATTGTGATAAGTAGCCTTAGAGAATCTGGAAACCTGTTAGTTTCTGGGGACCGCTGAAGGAGTTCAGACCCCCTGCCGTTTGGCCTACCTCCTAATTTGTTTCTAGAATACCATATATCCGTTTAGTGTACATTAGTGGTTAAGGGGTGTTATATTCTACACCTGGTTTCCCAGCAAACACGGGGCATTCACCCAATGCCGTTTCAATGTTGCGCCAGCGTCGAAGACGGTGGGCCAACATTGAAACAGCATTGGGTGAATTCCCCGTGTTGCCAGGATTATTTAATACGTCCTGGCACATAAAGGGTTAATTACACACAGATCTCGTCATACACTCGTTACCGGCGTTTTTACAGTGTGACATTGCAAGGCGTCAAGGACAAACTAGAGATGGTATCAATCAGGATCACACCCCCTCCCCCCTAGCCATACCGGATGGATCAATAAGGCTCCAGACGTCTGCACTGTGAGGCCATAAGGCAGTAACTGCTCACTTTAAAAGTAAGCAGATACTGCCTTCTGGCTTTGCACGGAAGACTTCACACATTGATACAGATATTATACAGCAGGCTGGAGATCAATGCTGAGTGAGTGAGTGAGTGAGTGAGTGAGTGAGTGAGTGAGTGAGTGAGTGAGTGAGTGAGTGAGTGCGTGAGCGAGTGAGTGAGTGAGTGAGTGAGTGAGTGAGTGAGTGAGTGAGTGAGTGAGTGAGTGAGTGAGTATAGCTTTACGTCGTTTTGTGCAGATTATAAATGAAATGGGCCAGGAGAACCTCCTGAGGATGGTGAGATGATTGAGATGACACTGTCCTCCAGACACAGGATTTGAAATTCGAGCCCTGGCGGTCTGAGGTCGAGCACCTACCTCTCGGTCACAGAGGCTCCCCACAATACAGAATATGGAAATAGTGAAACCTCAATAGGTCCTCATTGCGAAGAATTCATTTGTAATCAATTAACTCTGATTTAAGATAAGCCTTTATATTAAAAAATCTCAATATAATTAATGACCATCACTGAAAAATAAATTTACATTTAATATGTTGATCACTTTTAATCAAATAACTGTACGTTTTTTAATACCCTGGTAATATTCTCGTATTACATGAGTTGCTTTAGTAATCAGCGTCATAAACTATTAACGAATACCAAGATTGTCAGGATAAACACATTATTAACCAGTAAATCGTCCAAATAGGACGAATCACCTCTGATTCTTCTATTATCGCTCAGTCAACATATTTTTTTGTCAGATTTAATAGGAAAACTAATGTCTTGCTCTCTAATTATTTGACGAAACCGGATGGAATTATTTGGATGATTTTTATTATTGTAGTGCGTTTTCACAAGATGATATTAAGGCTAGATGAGAGAAGACATTACTTCACGTCCGTCTAAATGAGAAGAGGTAATAGTTAACATTCCAACACCCAGGCAGGCAGGCAGGCAGGCAGGCAGGCAGGCAGGCAGGCAGGCAGGCAGGCAGGCAGGCAGGCAGGCAGGCAGGCAGGCAGGCAGGCAGGCAGGCAGGCAGGCAGGCAGGCAGGCAGGCAGGCAGGCAGGCAGGCAGGCAGGCAGGCAGGCAGGCAGGCAGGCAGGCAGGCAGGCAGGCAGGCAGGCAGGCAGGCAGGCAGGCAGGCAGGCAGGCAGGCAGGCAGGCAGGCAGGCAGGCAGGCAGGCAGGCAGGCAGGCAGGCAGGCAGGCAGGCAGGCAGGCAGGCAGGCAGGCAGGCAGGCAGGCAGGCAGGCAGGCAGGTGTATATTTAATACATATTCTTTCATTTCTCTGTTTTCAATATTGTTCTAGAGGTTCTACGAACAGATCCCCCTGAAGAGCCTGTCTCAGGCTGGCACTGATAAACATGCGCGGACAATGATCGACGGCATTGTGGTGTCAGGTGGAAAACAGATAAAACACTAAGCACTGTGTAGGCCCTGCTGTTAATGGCAATGCTGAATGTGGGTCCTGCTGTCAATGTCAATGCTGAATGTGGGCCCTGCTGTCAATGTCAATGCCCTACTGTCAATGTCAATGCTGAATTGCCATTAACTCACTTCTAATCACTTGCAGCTGGAGGTAACGCGTTGGCACTCAAATCGGCATGCCTTATTGTGGATGTGTCACCTAATTATCATCACAATATGCTCATTTGTGAACAAAATATGCATTCATTCATTCCTTCATTCATTCATTCATTCATTCATTCATTCATTCATTCATTCATTCATTCATTCATTCATTCATTCATTCATTCATTCATTCATCCATTCAATCATTCATTCATTCAATTATTCATTCATTTATTCATTAATTCATTCATTTATTTATGTATTTATTTATTCCTTCATTCCTTCATTCATTTGATCATTCATTCATTCATTCATTTATTCATTTATTTATTCATTCATTTATTCGTTCATTCATTCATTTATATATTCATTCATTCATTTATTTATTTTTCATTCATTCATTAATTGATTCATTCTTTAATTCATTCATTTATTCATTAATTCATTCTTTTATATAATCATTTATTCATTCATTCATTCATTTATTTATTTATTGATTCATTCATTCATTCATTCATTTATTTATTCATCATTCATTCATTCATTCATTCATTCATTCATTCATTCATTCATTCATTCATTCATTCATTCATTCATTCATTCATTCATTCATTCATTCATTCATTCATTCAATTATTTATTCATTCATTCATTCATTCATTCATTCATTCATTTATTCATTCATTCATGTATTCATTCATTCATTCATTTTTCCATTCATTCATTCATTCATTTATTCATTCATTCATTCATTCATTCATTCATTCATTCATTCATTCATTCATTCATTCATTCATTCATTCATTCTTTAATTTATCCATTCATTCATTTGTTTATTCATTCACTTATTCATTCAATCATTCATTCATTCATTCATTCATCCATCCGGGCAATCATTAATTCATTCAATACTTAATGCATCCATTTATTTATTCAATCAGTCATTCAGTCATTATTTCATTCATACATTTATTCATTCTTTCATTCATTGATTTATGTATTCATTTATTTAATCATTTATTTATTCATTCAGTCATTCAGTGATTTGATCATTTATTCACTCATTCAATCGTTGATTCATTCATTAATTCATTGATTGATTCATTGATTGACTCATTCATTCATTCATTCATTCATTCATTCATTCATTCATTCATTTATTCATTCATTCATTCATTCATTCATTCATTCATTCATTCATTCATTCATTTATTTATTCATTCATTCATTCATTCATTCATTCGGTCATTTAATCATTCATTCATTCATTCATTCATTCGGTCATTCATTCATTCACTCATTGATTCATTTGTTTATGCATTCGGTCATTTAATCATTTATTCATTCATTCATTCGGTCATTCATTCATTCACTCATTGATTCATTTGTTTATGCATTCAGTCATTATTTCAGTCATTTGATCATTTGTGTATTCAATAATTCATTCATTCATTTATTCATTTGTTTATTCATTCACTTATTCATTCATTCATCTATTTATTAATTTATGAGTTTATGCATTCATTTATTTAGCCATTCGTTCATAATTCATTCGTTAATCTTTCATTTATTAATTCATTCGCTGATTCATTCATTTATTCATTCATTTATTCATTCATTCATTCATTCATTCATTCATTCATTCATTCATTCATTCATTCATTCATTCATTCATTTATTCATTCATTCATTCATTCATTTATTCAATAATTTATTCATTTATTCATTCATTTATTCATTCATTCACTCATTCACATTCATTCATTCATTCATTCATTCATTCATTCATTCATTCATTCATTCATTCATTCATTCATTCATTCATTTACTCATTCATTCATTCATTTATTCATTCATTCATTCATTCACTCATTCACATTCATTCATTCATTCATTCATTCATTCATTCATTCATTCATTCATTCATTCATTCATTCATTCAAACATTCAAACATTAACACATTGCTATTGGTTCGACTAACGACAAAATTACCTTTATCTTTCCACTTAAGCTATTTTTCCGGGTTTACAATCCTCCCTTTCTGGGCTGTTTGACCGTTTGAGTTTAATCTCGGACGATGCCACCAATTACAGTAAGGTCAATGACCTGCCAATATCTATAATGCCCGGTCGCTCCCTAACTATGCCCCTTTAAGTACAGGGCATCCATCTGCGAGGAAATGATACAGTGCACTAACATAGGTATTCTTAAAGGTGATCTATCACCCCTTGTATAGTATGAATAAATTTGTGACAAATAAATCAAAGTTGCCACAAAAGTGTTTACTTATGTTGCCACAAAAGTGTTTACTTATGTGGGGTGATTGGCTATCATGTGACCCTCTCAGAGGACATAATTATTCATACCATATAAGGGGTGATCACCTTTAAAATTGAAATTTTGCCTTAAAAAGTGTCTAGCATTCAATCACCCAGCGATTTAAACCTCATAGTAACTGTTAATGAACAATGGAATAATACCCATGGCTAATTCACCCCCTTTCACTCACTTCGAGTAGTGTTTTGCCCGCGATACACACCTCGTCTTGTCAAGTTAAAAAAAATCCAAAAATCCGAGAAAAACTCGGATTGGCCAGACCCCATACACTCACCCCCCCCCCCCCCTATCCGATTTTTTTTTTGAAACATGTACACAAAAAAACACACAAAAAAACACAACATTTCCAAAAAAAACCCACAAATCCGAGTTGAGGTTTGACACACCCACCCACCCACCCACCTACTTCCGAGTTTCTATCGGATTTTTGGATTTTTTTAACTTGACAAAACTCCTTTGTTCAACTGGGTGGAATAAGTTTACTTTGCTGCTAATTATTTTAAATTTGCTGTTTACTAAACAAACATTTGACTCGTAAGAGCTGTTATGAAATATTACATTATATTATATTTTATCACATCTGCTACCGTTGTTATCCCTTTAGTTCGCCCACTAGCTTTACCCTTACAGTGCGGGGATCGACTTTAGTCGTCAGAATCTGACGTCTGTAGACGTCAGATTCTGACGACTAAAGTCGATCCCCGCTCTGTAAGAGTAAACATATTTCTAATGACCGTAGACCCATAACATAGGTATTCAAATGAGCCGGAAAGAGCTAGCTAAGACATTTATGATGCTTTCAAATTAAAAAACCCTTTGGTTGTGATGTTTTTTACAAATAAATTCAGCGCTTTTAGGGGTAAAGTTGTGGGTCGCGGTAACGAGACGCAACTTGAGGTGGGTGAGCAATGTAATCTCATACCTAAGCTCTGTCAAAGGGTCAATAACTACAGCAAATCACACGTCAACGTGAATAAAATGTTCAATTTTCATCAAAATAATCAATAAAAATAGGATCTGATCTTTAAGGATAACATATTATGTTATGACAGTTCTTACGAGCGAAATGTGTGCTTAGTGAACAACAATGCAAAATGCTTTGACACAACTTCAAGCGGGTAATTTTTTTAATCCCTCCCTTTGAAGATCGCTTGTATGCTGCATGCCTCTGACAGTGCTAGAGCATACGAGAACATTCTGTCTGCTGGTCTGCTTAAGGTTAATTAGTCTCCCTCCAGAGTGTAATTCAAGGTCAGCACTCCACATTTAGAAATGCGGATTTGACGAATTGACACTGTGTAATTGGCCAGCGTGCTGGACTGAAAGTCCATTAGCTCCCGGCATCACCACGAGAAACAATAACACTAGGGCAGAAGGTGAACCAGTGTTGTTTTAATGCTGGCCCACCGTCGCAGACGGTGGATCAACATTAAAACAACACTAGCTTTAACGTCACATGTTCGCAGTGAAGAAGGTGTACACGGCTATGGTTCATTATATGATCTGTTCCATTATCTTAAAACAGTCTATGTTTCTGTTACAATCTCTCTCCATTCTTTCTGACATACCACCCCCCTTGTTTCTGGCATAATCTCTCCATTGTTTCTGGCCTAGTCTCTCCACTTTTTAGCATAATCTCTCCATTGTTACTGGTCTAGTCTCTCCACTTTTTAGCATAATCTCTTCCATTGTTTCTGGTATAGTCTCCTCCCATTTTATAAAGTGTGTCATTGTTTCCACCACTATCCTTACCAAATTGTAAGCAACCAATATTGTTTCGTATACAGTAATTTCCTTTATTTATTAATTGAGATTGTTTATTGTACTATCCTTTCTGTTATACAATTGAGTGTTTTTTGTACAGTATAAAAGAAGAAATGCTAGTTTTTGTACAATTTTTTTCATTGTTGTTTCTCGCACTATTCATCCCATAAATAATGATCGACAAAAATACCTACTATTTCCCGTATAATTCGCTCGCTGATGCGAAACAATATGTTAATGTTCTTTAACATTCCTTCTACAATATAATAACTGTTAAAGTTTCTTGAGCGATCTGTTCTTATGAAATGTAAATGGTGGAATTCGTCCCGGGTTACATATATATGTTATAGTTCACATAATGATGTGCGAGCCTTTAGGCGAAGCTCCTCATTCTACTTAATAACCCTTTCGAGCCTGAGGACGAAGATGACTTGTAGTGGGTTGCAAATGAAAAAAAAACGATTGTTATTATTAACCATTTCCATAAAAAAATGTATTGAAAACTCTAGTTTTTAGGAAGTTAAGTCATCTTTCAGAGATGCAAAATAATGCTTTAATGCATCGTGAAGGCTTAAAGGGTTAAAGGGACTATCCCACCACCAGCTACTTTTAGTGATGGTTGTCAAAAAATTTAATCTTCCCAGGTGCATTGTTAGTTGGATAATTTTAAATTTTATTGTTAAAATATTATTAGACGAAAGTATTTCACCAATAAAAGTTAAAATCCAATGACCGTTGAAGCTCCTGAAAAAGATACCTAGTGTCGATCGCCGCACTGAAAGAGTGAAATATTTATAATGGCCGTAGATTAACATATGTATTCAAATTAATCGAAAAGATAAATATCCTGGTTTATATCCTGTCCCGTTTAATCATGTCAGTGGCTGGTGACATGTATGGATTGTATACCTTTGGACAGTGTGGTGTGTGATGGATGTTACATTACATCGTCACCTTGGAGTTAGAAGGTGCTAAACTGCCACTCTACGAAGTGGTAGTTTAGCACCTTCTAGCTCCAAGGGGACGACATGCAGATTATCCCTTAAAGCGCTGGAGTAGTTTTGTATAAATCAACAGAACAAAGGCATATTTTCAACTTGAAACCACCATAAATGTCTTTTTCCGCTTATTTTTAATTTTGGCTATTATTGCTTAATACGTGTAAATCAAATTGTGGCCAGCTTTTATAAAGAATAATGCATGGATTGTAACTATCGTTATATATATATATATATATATATATATATATATATATATATATATATATATATATACTAGCATTATATTGTGGGATGGGGATGCTTTTCAGAGACCTAAACATTTTCTCAAACGAAAAGCAGCATGGAAGGGAAATATCATAAATAACGTATCCATTTTTATTATTTCTAGCAAGTGCCCCGTCTTTTTAAACATGGTAATTGAAATTAATGTCATTAAATCTTCCCATGATGTTATAGGAAAAATAAATGGCACTGAAAAGGAATCAAATCATAATGCATCCATCTATTTTAGTTGAAAATAAAATTGAGCAAAACCAGAACCTCCGTTATTAACGTATTAATAATACTGATTATATGTCTGCATGTCCGTCCGCAGGATTACCTACAAAAGTAAAGAATGGATTTGCATGGAACTTTCACCATAAATGTCTTAGTTAGATCTTCCCGATTAATTTGAATCTCTATGTTATGGGTATACATATGGCCATTACAAATGTTTAATTCTTTCAGTTTGGTGATTGACTTTCTGCGTCAAAATCTAACGTCTATAAACATCAGATTCTGACGTGTTAAGACGTTCGCCGCAATGAAAAAAATGAAACATTTATAATGGGCGTAGACGCATAACATAGGTATTCAAATAAAGCGGGCAGAAATTATCAAGACAGTTAGGATGATTTAAAATTGAAAAAAAACTCTTTTGGCTCCCATGGTTTGTAAAAAATTAGTCAGCGTTGTCATGGTTACAATCTGCAGACGCTGCATATAAACCAATCATTAATCAGTTATCTGAGCGTGGCAGCCATGACAGGCTGTCAGTGACGTCATAGATCACGTGCATCACCACAGGGTACGATGGCTCACAGGGGAGTGTAGTTATATATGAACCTGTCCCGGGTCATACTGCATCCTAGGGCGACCCATCTCTCAAAATACACTGCCAGGAGAGACGCGGGCGCAATGAAAAAAACTGGACAAACTACAAAGACATCCGTTTAGATGGGGTGAATACACGGGAAACGCGAGACGTTCAACACCAGCCTGGCTCAATGTAGGGCCAGCGTTGCAGACGGTGACCCAACATTAAACCGGCACTGGGTGAACGTCTCATGTAAATGTAAAAACAAGACGTTGTCCCTGCTTAGATTAACCCTTAGAGCGCTGAAATATTTTGTAAAAAACATCGGAGCCGCAGAGTTTTATTTTCAATTGAAGATCATCATAAATGTCTTAGTTAGCTCTTTCCGATTCTTTTGAATACCTATGTTATGGGTCTACGACCATTAGAAAGATACAGTGCGGGGATCGACTTTAGACGTCAGAATCTGACGTCTACAGACGTCAGATTCTGACGACTAAAGTCGATCCCCGCACTGTAAGAGTTAAAGTGCTGAGCTACTTTTATATGAACCTAGAGAACAAACGTTTTTTTCAATTTGAAATCATCGTAAATGTCTTAGTTATTTCTTTCCGCTTTATTTGAATACATATGTTATGGATCGACGGCCATTATAAATAGCTTATTCTTTCAGCGCGGGAACTGACTTTATAATTTGACGTCGATAGCTGTCAGATTCTGACGTCTAAAGTCGGTCCCCGGACTTACAAGGTCGATGTTAGGCTTGCGTGGAAGACGGCGGACCAGCATTAAATTAGCATTGGGTCAATACGATTTGTGTTTATTACTAATACAATATTTCTTTTTTTTCAGATAAAATGAAATGAATGGGGATTTAGGCCATCTTTGTACACATATAGGCTAAACTGGGCCAGGAAAACCACCTGAGGATGGTGAGATAAATGAGATGACACCGCACTCCAGACCGAGGATGTGAAATTCGAGCCCTGACCGAGCACACTACCTTTCAGTATTTCCAAAATTTAACACACATTCCAACTATTCGTCGATGTAACGTAATGCATATATTGCATTTGCATATAGAGCATATATTATTGAACATATGCATCGGTCAATAGAGGTTTGCGATGGGGATTGTTTGCAGAAATAAACATCACATTTTACATGCTCTATTCTAGTTTACAAGAGGGAAGATATATTTTTATATAGTGTGTAAACTATGAACACGTTTCTTTGGTAGAACAGTTAAGAATATAAATCCTTTGCAAAGACAAACAGCAGTAACTGCTTACTTAGTAGCAGTTACTGCTGTTTATCTTTGCACGTTATGCCAGTACTCGATGGCAGAAGAGAATCCTGTAGCGCAAAGACAGACAGCAGTAACTGCTTACTTAAAAATCAAACAGTTACTGTTGTTTGTCTTTGCACGCTATGCCAGTACTCGATGGCAGAAGAGAATCCTGTAGCTCAAAGACAAACAGCAGTAACTGCTTACTTGAGAAGTAAGCAGTTACTGCTGTTTGTCTTTGTACGCTATGCCAGCACTCGATGGCAGAAGATAATCCTGTAGCTCAAAGACAAACAGCAGTAACTACTTACTTAAAAAGTAAGCAGTTACTGCTGTTTGTCTTTGCACGTTATGGCAGTACTCGATGGCAGAAGAGAATCCTTTAGCGCAAAGATAAACAGAAGTAACTGCTTACTTGAAAAGTTAGCAGTTACTGCTGTTTGTCTTTGCACATTATGGCAGTACTCGATGGCAGAAGAGAATCCTGCAGCTCAAAGACAAACAGCAGTAACTGCTTACTTAAAAGTAAGCAGTTACTGCTGTTTGTCTTTGCACGTTATGCCAGGACTCGATGGCAGAAGAGAATCCTGCAGCTCAAAGACAAACAGCAGTAACTGCTTACTTAAAAAGTAAGCAGTTACTGCTGTTTGTCTTTGCACGCTATACCAGTACTTGAGAATTAAGCAGTTACTGCTGTTTGTCTTTGCACGTTATGCCAGTACTCGATGACAGAAGAGAATCCTGCAGCTCAAAGACAAACAGCAGTTACTGCTCACGTGAAAAGTAAGCAGTTACTGCTGTTTGTCTTCGCACGTAATGTGTCCTGGAGGATGTCTGTCGACATCGGTGAAAAAAAATCGCTTCAGGAGTATTCCTATAGCTAGACAAGTAGCCGTACTTTTCATAATTTGGACCCCGATAAATCAACCAGGCCCCTTGAGATGATACCGTACGAATTCTGTTTTACCCGAGTCCCAGTGGAGTGTTCAGCGGTGAGTCTCATCGTCAACACTGCCACAACGCTGTGCCAACATTGTACATGCTGGCCCCCTATTGAACCATAATTGTGCCGATGTCTAATGCCTTTTCTGCGTCGCCCCTGCTCACCAATGATTGATATCGCAGACTAACGCACCGACTATCGCACCGTTACACAATGACACGTTCCTGAAATATGCAACTGAAAAATTGGCGTCCATTTATTTTGACAAAATGCCATTACGTGAGCTGAGGTGGGGATTATGCACTGGCCCTGTACTGCAGTGTGGGTTCTATAAGCAGTGACACTGCCGGCAGCACTGAGGGAGGGGTGTCACTGCATAGGCTAAACCGGACCACATACTGTAACCCAGGAATTAGGCACTGGACCTGTACTGCACTGTGAAATCTATAAACAATGACACTGCCGGCAGCACTGAAAGATGGGTGTCACTGCATAGGCTAAGCCGGACCACATACAACCTAGGGATTAGGCAGTGGCCCTGTACTGCAGTGTGTCACTACATAGGCTGTCATTCGTTATATAAATACCACCTAGGTTTTTCGATTGTATGTTTACAAAATGGTGGCTGGGTTTTCTGTTGTGAATTAGTTCTGATATAATTAACCCTCATAGCGCTGAATTATCTGTGTATAAATCATGGAAATCAAAGGTTTTTTTTAATTTTAAATCTTCATAAATGTCTTAGTTAGCTCTTTGTGATTCATTTTTATACCTATGTTATTGGTTTATGGCCGTTATAAATGTTTCGATTTTCACAGTGCAGGGATCAACTTTAGTCGTCAGAATCTGACGTCTACAGATGTCAGATTCTGACGATTAAATTTGGTCCCCGCACTGGAAGGGTTAGCTATATTCCGTATTTTAAGAGTGATGTGTGAGTGATCTGGTTAATATGACCGGGTTAGGGCTGTATTGTCTTTCTTAATGTAGCGATATACAACGGAATGAAGGAACGCATGGTTGTGTGAATACATGCATGTAGGAATTGATTAATTAATTAATTGATTGATAAATGTATAGATAAACCAAAAAATATAATATATATGTGTGAACGTATGACTGTATGAAAGCCTAAATGTTTGAATGAATGAATGAATGAATGAATGAATGAATGAATGAATGAATGAATGAATGAATGAATGAATGAATGAATGAATGAATGAAAAATTGAATGAATGAATGAATGAATGAAAGAACATATACAAAAATGAATAAACGAATGAATGGGTGCATAAATGAATGAATAAACGAAATAAAGAAAGAATGCCTAAATGACTGAATGATGGAATGAATAAATGAATAAATAAATGAGGTTTTAGGCCACTTTGGTGCAAAACTTTATAAGGAGAACGATGATATTTTTTATAGTGATATACAACCACAAAAAATATAAATGTCGATGACACAATAAAATGTCCCAAGAATAAGCTTTCAGCGATTATATATTCAGCAAAGAATATAAATTGAGCACATTTCCCTCCGTAACACAGACTCTAAGCTGCACCTAACGGAATACGCCACTTACGTTGCCCCAGACCCTAAGCCCCACCTAGTGGAATACGCCATTAGGTTAGCACAGCTTTTTTTATTTCCCGGAAAGACAGTGTAGGGGGATTTTGTAGGGGCACCGTGCAGGCGCCCAGCCTGGGGTCATTTCCGGTGATCAGCTTATGGTTTGCATACGTGACATGCGTGACACATTGTTGGTTTAATGTTGGTACAACGTCCGAGACGTTGGCTCAACATTATACCAACAATTTGTCGGTATTTTATAGGGTCCAGGGTTTGGTCACCCACAAGGCTTGGGACGAGCCGTCGATGCATAATAGATAATTGGTCGCATACATCAAATCTGTAACAGAGGGTTCTGGGAAGGCTTGTCCTGCCCCGCAGCTGCTTACTTCCGGTACAACTAGTATTCAGACTGGTCTGGACAGTGCTGGTCAAAATCATAGTACTAGCTGAGCCAAAGAACGGCCGGTGAAACTGGTACTGGTTAAATGGCATTACATTAATCAAAATAAAAATAAAAATCCGAATACATGCTTGAAATAAAACTCTGGCGGTCAAAATGGCAATACATGACTGGGAAAAAACTCTGGTGGTCAAAGTGGCAACACATGACTGGAAAAAAAACACTGCTGGTCAAAATGACAATACTAGCTCTACTGAGACACTGCTGGTCAAAATGACCATTACTGGCCCAAAACCGCTAGTAATCAAAATGGGATATCTGTCTTTATTAGAAACTTGGTGATCAAATGATCAATGAAAGGATAAGCTCGCATTTATTAGATTAGAATAATCAAATAATATTTAATTAAAGGAAAAAAATTATCAACAATAAAATGTGAACGTTGTGGGTTTTATTTGGCATATACGCTGTTTTTTTATAGCTTTTATAGGGATAGCTTTATTCTCATCCCAATCTGCATGAAAATGGAAAGAATTAAGTGGAATAATATGACAACAGCAACATCAATTTGAGAAATATTTTCTACCCAGCTGAAATTAGTGTGACTATACTAGCCCTTCCAGCGCGGGGACCTGCAGATGTCAGATTCTGACGTATAAAGACGATCCTCGCACTGAAAGAATTAATATATCAAATATTTATAATGGCTGTAGACTCATAACGTAGGTATTCAAATAATTTTGAAAGAGCTAACTAAGGCGTTTATGATGATTTCGAAATGAAAAAACCCTTTGGTTTCTATGGTTTATATAAAATATTACAGGGTTTTAAGGGTTACGTACTTGCCTTCCAGTAGCCCAATAAACACAAAACGTTTGTATAACTTTTATACAACGTCGGCCCAACGTCTTCGACGTTGAACCAACATTGCATAAATGTTATACAAATGTTTCATGTTTACAGGGAAGTGCGAGATTGGAATCCAAAAAAATACAGAAAAAATGACAATACTATTGGCTTAACAGAAACAGCAGTTTCGTTGAAGCTCACCGTAAATCAGGCGAGCACGTTCACAAGTTCAGGTCTCGCGATGTCTCGTCTGGCGAGACTACACGGCTGTGGTGACGAGATCTAATTATCGCTGGTCACTTCCTGTGAAGATAATCACGTGACAAATGGAGCTTTTCTTACAAAAAAAACGTGGGCCTAGCCAGAATATTGAGGTCCCCTCCATGTGTGGGAAAATATGCTTCTCTCCAAACCACCGTGATCCAAATTATCGACCCCGACTGCATGGTAACGTATTATTCTCTCCTGAACAACGTGGGCCTAGCCCGAATTTCGATGGTGACACTCACATTTTTTCATAAAATTGTTGATCTCAGCGTACATGGCTACCAGCATACAAAAACACAGCTTTTGGTTTGCTGGTCAAGTCTGACGACGCTAAAACAATTTTTTGCGTCTAACTGGACTAGGGACCATCCCAGTAAACACAAAACATTTGTATAGCATTTGTTTATGTTATTTCTGGATACTTCCCTGACACTGCATTATCAGCACTTTCTTTATTTTATTTCTCGATACACCCCTGACTCTATAACCTTAGCACCCCCTTCAATTTTTTCCTGGATACGCCCCTGATTCTGTATTCTCAGCACCCCCTTTATTTTATTTCTGGATACGCCCCTGACTGTATTCGGCCAATATAATCAGGAGAGATATGGCTGTGGTATCCATTGTGGGCGGCGGTCACTCCGCCCTGGCCCACAAAACTGAGCGATGGACCAACAAATCTGAAGCGACAATAGTCATACGTCATGATCTGTCATCTCAAATAGGCGTATCTCCGCGAGATCTCAACGAGAACCAGCGTGGGCCAACGAGATGTCATGGTTTTAAAGGCTGGACGCAAAGGAAACGAGACAGAGTGATACCACAGGCCGTGTCAGAGTTGAGCTCCTTACTTACATATTGAGGCACCGGAAGCTGTTACTTATTCATTCTTCTGTGTCTCTAATTTAAATTGCAATCACCGGAAATAAAAAAGTATACTTCTCTGGAGCTGGAATTACAACGGCTGTTCGCACCAGACTTGCCCTATAATAAATCCTTGTCCACGTTTTTTTTCCTTGAGTGTTACATTCTATTTTTTTTTAAATTATATTAGGCTAAGTGTTAATGCGGTTTGAGCTGTACCTGCTTCTGATGCAGCTGACTCGACAAACGTAAACGATAAATAGTGGAGGAGCACTATATTAAAATGCATAAAAATCTGCAACAAAAATGCAGAAAGCTGATTATTTTTCAGAAATTATAGAAGAATAACCACATTAATGAAAAACTTCACAGTTCCTAGCAATCCCCGTGTTGGCTTTAAATTTTTTAAGATTCGGATAAAAATCGGGCATACTGGAATATGGTATTATTTCCAGCACAGCTCAGCATAAAGCAACACCGGACGTTGAACTAGTTTTGGTTTAATGTTGGGCCAGCGTCGCAGACGATGGCCCATCATTAGTTTAACGTCCCTTGTCTGCTGGATAACAAAAGAGCCTTATATGCCTATTAAAAAGAAAGTGCAGTATGACATTTGAATTTATATATTTTGGAGCATCATGAGCTTGAAAAGGGTGGATTGAATAGAAGAAAATTAGCATCTAGAATCTATTAATCTGTCAGACAATCGTATTATGTCAAGAGATCCATGATGTAGTACTCACACTAATTCACTGACGAATGTTCGTAGTGAAATCTGAGATATCACACTGTTCAGTATTCATAACGGTGACCGCGCCTCGCTCGGCATCAATAAAAATCAGAAACAAGTAGAAAAAAACCACATTTTTTCTCAGTAGCATTTTAATATTGTTTAAATTTAGACCTTCAAACCCCTTGTACTGAATTATCTTTATGGACAGACCACCCAAAATTCCGATCCTAATATATAGTTTTTTACCGCGATTAATGTTTACTGCTAAACGTTAATGCTTTTCTTTTTTCGAATATTTCTCACATGTTTATGTAAAGTTACCTACTCATAATTCCTAGTAATATGTTTACTAACGCTACTTTTTACTGTCACACTGCAGGAGGGTGAAATTACACAGCCACACCACCTCACCGCCCCCCCCCTCCCACACCGGCAAATGTATGGATAGTAAGCATACTATTCAAAATTGTAGCTGAATTAACATTAATATCCGAAAGTTGAAAATATTTCAGAACTGGAAAAAAATTTGTAAGATAAATCTATATTATTCTGTGGACAATTTTAACTGTCCCCGAGGGGTAAGCTTACGATTATATGCGCAGTGTACCCAGTGTATCCATCCTTGGAGACCAATCCATCATAAAAACGGCCAGGACGACTTTAAATAAAACAGGTGAGAGACAAACACACTGAAAGGCTCATCATTAATTACAAGGCTTCTCTAAAAACTGGATTTCTCCAGGATGCAGACTCTGAAAGCATCAATCCCAGCGCTAAGAACCCCAACCCCCCAACCCTCCACCCTCAACCTCTCAAACACTGTATTAGATAATTGAAATTCCCACCCACTGTGTCTGAAGCTAGTTAATTAGCTTCGAGTGGGTGAAAATGATCGGGATTTGTTAAATTAGAGTTCAAACATTCTTACATTTCTGACTGAACGCATTTACTTGCTTTCCAAAAAGAATGTAAGTAAATATTTATTTGTTTTTAAATGACTTGTACACACATACAAATGAAATGAAAGTGCCTTTAGGCCATATTTGCACACATAGGCTAAACTGGGTAAGATGAATCTTCCGAGGATGGTGAGATGAACACTGATGAATGAGAAGTACACACATAAATATAACATAAACAGTATAGTTGGATTAAATACACAGCCCTTTGGGGGTTAATAGTTATTGCTTTTATTGATAACATTTGAAATAAAATTGAGATATAAAAACCTATAATTTCTTAATTGTTAAAACACATCACTACATTATTTTCTTCGTCAGCCCACTACATTCTAAGCCGGGAATGGGGAGTTAGCGTTGATAAAGTACACAACAATTATCATGGTAGGCCTCTGATAATAAAATCAGTCATGTGTGGCCGAGCTGTTGATTATGAGGGATCCTGATTATGTTCGGATGTGTTTTGAGCCAGTTAAAAACCTCGAAGCTCTACATTCTTATCTGTCAAAAGGGCCTCGACCTTTGGCCTCGACCCTTTTCAAAGATAAGAATGTAGAGCTCCTCAGGCATTATCCTATGTGAAGGCGACTTTCATTTTAGAAAGTTACGTGTCTAAAGCCTGCCAAATTGTGATGTTTGTGACATCTGTCTGCATCCCGTAGAATAGTAATATTAGTCTCATCTTGAGAAGCCATACAGGGATGCGGGTCTCGTAGATCCTCTTACATCCATCCATCTCTGGATGAGGCTGCTGAGAATGCTACATCACCAGCTGACAACCGGGCATCACGTCAGCAATGGCTTCATGTCCTGGATAGAGACGACACATGGACTTATGATCACCCAGTCCTACTCATCCGGACTGTATGTTCTCCGTGGAGTTTGAATGACCACGAATGAACAGGTCCAGTGACTAGGGAGGGAACTGTAAAGTCGGATGATATGTCTTCAGATTTGATATTATATAGTTATTTACATGTTATGGATAGAGTGTCTGAATCATCATGTCGCAGTAACACCTTATATGCATATATGGCATCGTTGGGAAGGCGAGATGGGCTCATCTCAGCACAAGTCACCACATCAAACCCGAGCCTTTAGGCGAGGGATTTATGTAATGACGAGCGCCGTCCATACCCAACGATACAGTATGTATTTTCTCGTATGAATATATATCTTAAGCGGCAAAATCAAATTGAGCAGTGCGAAATTGTATGCACATTGCATCGTTGGGAAGGCGAGATAGGTTCATCTCAACACAAGTCACCTCATTAAGCCCGAGCCTTTAGGCGAGTGCTTGATGTGATGATTTGTGGTGATTTGAGCCCATCTCGCCGTACCAACGATGCAGTATGTATTTTCTCGTACGAATAACTATTTGAAACGGCAATATCAAACTGAGCAGTGAAGGGTATATGAGAGAGTCCAAGATGGGCTGATCTCACCATACGTCTTGGAGTGAAAGCCAACAACATGAGCACCAGAACGGACTATAAACCTGCACCTTTACCTTTTAGCCTGAATAAAACTGAGCGTTTCAGATATTAAAAAGGTGTTCCTTTTCGTGCCGATATTTCGTGAGCAGCCATCTATTTCACTTGATGTACGCACCAAATGGATTTCAATTCGTACATGTGTTTGCAAGGTGGCACAACAGATATTCATAGAATATTTAAAGACAAAATTAGAACTCCCCTTCGCATAGATAAATATACGAAAACTGATTTACTGATTGTCATTATGCGTTTTTTGACGACTGATTACAAAACAGGACACCATGTGTCACACAGGACACCATGTTAGAAAGAGTATCCGCATGACAATCTACAGAGGGTGGCAGTGAAAATCAGGTCGCCAATAGGTTTATTAGAATTAGCTACATGTCATCTATACATTGTAATTATTGAATGAATTTACTGAATGAATGAAGGAATAAAATGAATGAACGTATAAAAGAATGACGAGTGAATGAAATGTATTAGTAAATCTGTAAATCATATAACAACTTTGATTGCTAAAGTAACAAGAGCACACTCGATAATAGCCCGCCGCCGAATTATGATAAAGAAAGTAAAGTCGAATGTCATCACGTAAATAACAACGCAAGATATAAATGGTATGTTAAACTAGCCGCTTTTCAAGTTATCGCGCCCACAAGGTCAAATTATGGACGTAAAATAAATGTGAAAAATCGCAATAAGTCGACCATTTTGATTTTTTTACCGGCCATTATTGAGCTTGTCCAAGAACTGCTTATTAGTAACATGCATAACAAACTTGAAGAGGATACTTGTGAAAATGTTCAAGTTATCGTGCCTACAAGGTCAAATTATTGACGTAAAATGAGAAAAATCGCAATAAATCGGCCATTTTGAATTTTTTTCCAGCCATTATTGAACTTGTCCAAGAACTACTTATTAGTAGCATGCATAACAAATTTGAAGAGGATATGTGAAAAACTTTTCAAGTTATCACGCCCACAAGGTCAAATTATTGACGTAAAATGAGAAAAATCACAATAAATCGGCCATTTTTTTTTTTTTCAGCCATTATTGAACTTGTCCAAGAACTACTTATTAGTAACATGCATAACCAATTTGAAGAGGATATGTGAAAAACTTTTCAACTTATCGCGCCCACAAGGTCAAATTATTGACGTAAAATGTGAAAAATCGCAATAAATCGGCCATTTTTTTTTTTTTTCGGCCATTATTGAACTTGTCCGAGAACTGGTCATTAGTAACATGCATAACAAATTTGAAAAGGATATGTGGAAAACTTTTCAAGTTATCGCGCCCACAAGGTCAAATTATTGACGTAAAAGGTGAAAAATCGCAATAAGTCGGCCATTTTGAATTTTTTTTCAGCCATTATTGAACTTGTCCGAGAAGTGGTCATTAGTAACATGCAAAACAAATTTGGGAAGGAAACATTTAAAACTTTTCAAGTTATCGCGCCCACAAGTAAATGTTAACGCCGACGCCGACGCCGACGCCGATGCTGACGCCGACGCCGACGCCGACGCCGACGCCGACGACGCTGAACTTCAATTGCAATAGCCCACCTTTTTTAATTAAAATTAAAAGGCGGGCTAATAAGTGAATCAGTGATTAATTTATTTAATTAATACGTGGCTGTATAAATCAATAATTTCATTGCTTCAGCGATCACATCGATTAATGTTATATCTGTCAGAAATAATGTTTATTAAAGGTAGTTTGTTTTTTGTTAAACATTGGATATTTACCAAACACACCATTATAGTAGGTGACATTGTCTCCTTGATAATTGTGTGTAGTCTCGTCCTGATAGTGATGCGTCTTGTTATCCAGAACAATAGATAAGCCACACAAAACCCCCAGAGAGGTGATAAGAAAAGTGGCTGGGCTTACAGAACACACAAGCAAACTCACCCCATATCACTGATACATGGTATAACCACGTGAAAACGAGAGGCAAGTCAAAGCAAACTCACCCATATCACTGATACATGGCATAACCACGTGAAAACAGGAGGAAAGTCATAGAGAACTAGACCCATATCACTGATACATGGTATAACCACGTGAAAACAGGAGGAAAGTCATAGAGAACTAGACCCATATCACTGATACATGGTATAACCACGTGAAAACAGGAGGGAAGTCATAGCAAACTCACACCATATCACTGATACATGACATAACCACGTGAAAACAGGAGGAAAGTCATAGCAAACTCACCCCATATCACTGATACATGGCATAACCACGTGAAGACAGGAGGAAAGTCATAGAGAACTAGACCCATATCACTGATACATGGTATAACCACGTGAAAACAGGAGGAAAGTCATAACAAACTCACCCCATATCACTGATAAATGGTATAACCACGTGAAAACAGGAGGAAGTCATAACAAACTCACCCCATATCACTGATACATGGCACAACCACGTGAAAACAGGAGGAAAGTCATAGAGAACTAGACCCATATCACTGATACATGGTATAACCACGTGAAAACAGGAGGAAAGTCATAGAGAACTAGACCCATATCACTGATACATGGCATAACCACGTGAAAACAGGAGGAAAGTCATAGAGAACTAGACCCATATCACTGATACATGGTATAACCACGTGAAAACAGGAGGAAAGTCATAGAGAACTAACTCCATATCACTGATACATGGTATAACCACGTGAAAACAGGAGGAAAGTCATAGCAAACTCACCCCATATCACTGATACATGGCACAACCACGTGAAAACAGGAGGAAAGTCATAGAGAACTAGACCCATATCACTGATACATGGCATAACCACGTGAAAACAGGAGGAAAGTCATAGAGAACTAGACCCATATCACTGATACATGGTATAACCACGTGAAAACAGGAGGAAAGTCATAGAGAACTAACTCCATATCACTGATACATGGTATAACCACGTGAAAACAGGAGGAAAGTCATAGCAAACTCACCCCATATCACTGATACATGGTATAACCACGTGAAAACAGGAGGAAGTCATAACAAACTCACCCCATATCACTGATACATGGTATTACCACGTGAAAACAGGAGGAAAGTCATAGCAAACTCACCCCATATCACTGATACATGGCACAACCACGTGAAAACAGGAGGAAAGTCATAACAAACTCACCCCATATCACTGATACATGGCACAACCACGTGAAAACAGGAGGAAAGTCATAGCAAACTCACCCCATATCACTGATACATGGCACAACCACGTGAAAACAGGAGGAAAGTCATAACAAACTCACCCCATATCACTGATACATGGTATAACCACGTGAAAACAGGAGGAAGTCATAGAAAACTCACCCCATATCACTGATACATGGCACAACCACGTGAAAACAGGAGGAAAGTCATAACAAACTCACCCCATATCACTGATACATGGCACAACCACGTGAAAACAGGAGGAAAGTCATAGCAAACTCACCCCATATCACTGATACATGGTATAACCACGTGAAAACAGGAGGAAGTCATAGAAAACTCACCCCATATCACTGATACATGGCACAACCACGTGAAAACAGGAGGAAAGTCATAACAAACTCACCCCATATCACTGATACATGGTATAACCACGTGAAAACAGGAGGAAAGTCATAGCAAACTCACCCCATATCACTGATACATGGTATAACCACGTGAAAACAGGAGGAAAGTCATAGCAAACTCACCCCATATCACTGATACATGGTATAACCACGTGAAAACAGGAGGAAGTCATAACAAACTCACCCCATATCACTGATACATGGTATAACCACGTGAAAACAGGAGGAAGTCATAGAAAACTCACCCCATATCACTGATACATGGCACAACCACGTGAAAACAGGAGGAAAGTCATAACAAACTCACCCCATATCACTGATACATGGCACAACCACGTGAAAACAGGAGGAAAGTCATAGCAAACTCACCCCATATCACTGATACATGGCACAACCACGTGAAAACAGGAGGAAAGTCATAACAAACTCACCCCATATCACTGATACATGGTATTACCACGTGAAAACAGGAGGAAGTCATAACAAACTCACCCCATATCACTGATACATGGTATAACCACGTGAAAACAGGAGGAAAGTCATAGCAAACTCACCCCATATCACTGATACATGGTATAACCACGTGAAAACAGGAGGAAAGTCATAGCAAACTCACCCCATATCACTGATACATGGCATAACCACGTGAAACAGGAGGAAAGTCATAGCAAACTCACCCCATATCACTGATAAATGGCATAACCACGTGAAAACAGGAGGAAAGTCATAGCAAACTCACTCCATATCACTGATACATGGCATAACCACGTGAAAACAGGAGGAAAGTCATAGCAAACTCACCCCATATCACTGATACATGGTATAACCACGTGAAGACAGAAGGAACGTCATAGCAAACTCACCCCATATCACTGATACATGGCATAACCACGTGAAAACAGGAGGAAAGTCATAGCAAACTCACCCCATATCACTGATACATGGCATAACCACGTGAAGACAGAAGGCGCGTCATAGCAAACTCACCCCATATCACTGATACATGGCATAACCACGTGAAGACAGAAGGAACGTCATAGCAAACTCACCCCATATCACTGATACATGGCATAACCACGTAAAAACAGGAGGAAAGTCATAGCAAACTCACCCCATATCACTGATACATGGCATAACCACGTGAAAACAGGAGGAAAGTCATAGCAAACTCACCCCATATCACTGATACATGGCATAACCACGTGAAAACAGGAGGAAAGTCATAGCAAACTCACCCCATATCACTGATACATGGTATAAACACGTGAAAACAGGAGGAAAGTCATAGCAAACTCACCCCATATCACTGATACATGGCATAACCACGTGAAAACAGGAGGAAAGTCATAGCAAACTCACCCCATATCACTGATACATGGCATAACCACGTGAAAACAGGAGGAAAGTCATAGCAAACTCACCCCATATCACTGATACATGGCATAACCACGTGAAAACAGGAGGAAAGTCATAGCAAACTCACCCCATATCACTGATACATGGCATAACCACGTGAAGACAGGAGGAAAGTCATAGCAAACTCACTCCATATCACTGATACATGGCATAACCACGTGAAAACAGGAGGAACGTCATAGCAAACTCACCCCATATCACTGATACATGGTATAACCACGTGAAAACAGGAGGAAAGTCATAGAGAACTAACTCCATATCACTGATACATGGTATAACCACGTGAAAACAGGAGGAACGTCATAGCAAACTCACCCCATATCACTGATACATGGCATAACCACGTGAAAACAGGAGGAAAGTCATAGCAAACTCACCCCATATCACTGATACATGGCATAACCACGTGAAAACAGGAGGAAAGTCATAGCAAACTCACCCCATATCACTGATACATGGTATAAACACGTGAAAACAGGAGGAAAGTCATAGCAAACTCACCCCATATCACTGATACATGGCATAACCACGTGAAAACAGGAGGAAAGTCATAGCAAACTCACCCCATATCACTGATACATGGCATAACCACGTGAAAACA
Source organism: Flabesymbios commensalis (assembly GCA_964017125.1). Lineage (NCBI taxonomy): Eukaryota > Metazoa > Annelida > Polychaeta > Terebellida > Flabelligeridae > Flabesymbios > Flabesymbios commensalis. The sequence goes on from OZ024905.1 coordinate 1,290,246, forward strand.
GGAGGAAAGTCATAGCAAACTCACCCCATATCACTGATACATGGCATAACCACGTGAAGACAGGAGGAAAGTCATAGCAAACTCACTCCATATCACTGATACATGGCATAACCACGTGAAAACAGGAGGAAAGTCATAGCAAACTCACCCCATATCACTGATACATGGCATAACCACGTGAAGACAGGAGGAAAGTCATAGCAAACTCACTCCATATCACTGATACATGGCATAACCACGTGAAAACAGGAGGAACGTCATAGCAAACTCACCCCATATCACTGATACATGGCATAACCACGTGAAAACAGGAGGAAAGTCATAGCAAACTCACCCCATATCACTGATACATGGCACAACCACGTGAAAACAGGAGGAAAGTCATAGCAAACTCACCCCATATCACTGATACATGGTATAACCACGTGAAAACAGGAGGAAAGTCATAGCAAACTCACCCCATATCACTGATACATGGCATAACCACGTGAAAACAGGAGGAAAGTCATAGCAAACTCACCCCATATCACTGATACATGGCATAACCACGTGAAAACAGGAGGAAAGTCATAGAGAACTAACTCCATATCACTGATACATGGTATAACCACGTGAAAACAGGAGGAAAGTCATAGCAAACTCACCCCATATCACTGATAAATGGTATAACCACGTGAAAACAGGAGGAAAGGAAAGCAAACTCACCCCATATCACTGATAAATGGCATAACCACGTGAAAACAGGAGGAAAGTCATAACAAACTCACCCCATATCACTGATACATGGCATAACCACGTGAAGACAGGAGGAAAGTCATAGCAAACTCACCCCATATCACTGATACATGGTATAACCACGTGAAAACAGGAGGAAAGTCATAGCAAACTCACCCCATATCACTGATACATGGTATAACCACGTGAAAACAGGAGGAAAGTCATAGCAAACTCACCACATATCACTGATACATGGTATTACCACGTGAAAACGAGAGGCAAGTCACAACAAACCCACCCCATATCACTGATACATATAGTATTACCACGTGAAAACAGGAGGAAAGTCATAGCAAACTCACCCCATATCACTGATACATGGCATAACCACGTGAAGACAGAAGGAACGTCATAGCAAACTCACCCCATATCACTGATACATGGCATAACCACGTGAAGACAGGAGGAAAGTCATAGCAAACTCACCCCATATCACTGATACATGGCATAACCACGTGAAAACAGAAGGAACGTCATAGCAAACTCACCCCATATCACTGATACATGGTATAACCACGTGAAGACAGAAGGAACGTCATAGCAAACTCACCCCATATCACTGATACATGGCATAACCACGTGAAAACAGGAGGAAAGTCATAGCAAACTCACCCCATATCACTGATACATGGTATAACCACGTGAAAACAGGAGGAAAGTCATAGAGAACTAACTCCATATCACTGATACATGGTATAACCACGTGAAAACAGGAGGAAAGTCATAGAGAACTAACTCCATATCACTGATACATGGTATAACCACGTGAAAACAGGAGGAAAGTCATAGCAAACTCACCCCATATCACTGATACATGGCATAACCACGTGAAAACAGGAGGAAAGTCATAGAGAACTAACTCCATATCACTGATACATGGTATAACCACGTGAAAACAGGAGGAAAGTCATAGCAAACTCACCCCATATCACTGATACATGGTATAACCACGTGAAAACAGGAGGAAAGTCATAGCAAACTCACCCCATATCACTGATACATGGCATAAACACGTGAAAACAGGTGGAAAGTCATAGCAAACTCACCCCATATCACTGATACATGGTATAACCACGTGAAAACAGGAGGAAAGTCATAGAGAACTAACTCCATATCACTGATACATGGTATAACCACGTGAAAACAGGAGGAAAGTCATAGCAAACTCACCCCATATCACTGATACATGGCATAACCACGTGAAGACAGGAGGAAAGTCATAGCAAACTCACCCCATATCACTGATACATGGTATAACCACGTGAAAACAGGAGGAAAGTCATAGCAAACTCACCCCATATCACTGATACATGGTATAACCACGTGAAAACAGGAGGAAAGTCATAGCAAACTCACCACATATCACTGATACATGGTATTACCACGTGAAAACGAGAGGCAAGTCACAACAAACCCACCCCATATCACTGATACATATAGTATTACCACGTGAAAACAGGAGGAAAGTCATAGCAAACTCACCCCATATCACTGATACATGGTATAACCACGTGAAAACAGGAGGAAAGTCATAGCAAACTCACCCCATATCACTGATACATGGTATAACCACGTGAAAACAGGAGGAAAGTCATAGCAAACTCACCCCATATCACTGATACATGGTATAACCACGTGAAAACAGGAGGAAAGTCATAGCAAACTCACCACATATCACTGATACATGGTATTACCACGTGAAAACGAGAGGCAAGTCACAACAAACCCACCCCATATCACTGATACATATAGTATTACCACGTGAAAACAGGAGGAAAGTCATAGCAAACTCACCCCATATCACTGATACATGGTATAACCACGTGAAAACAGGAGGAAAGTCATAGCAAACTCACCCCATATCACTGATACATGGTATAACCACGTGAAAACAGGAGGAAAGTCATAGCAAACTCACCCCATATCACTGATACATGGCATAAACACGTGAAAACAGGAGGAAAGTCATAGCAAACTCACCCCATATCACTGATACATGGTATAACCACGTGAAAACAGGAGGAAAGTCATAGAGAACTAACTCCATATCACTGATACATGGCATAACCACGTGAAAACAGGAGGAAAGTCATAGCAAACTCACCCCATATCACTGATACATGGCATAACCACGTGAAGACAGGAGGAAAGTCATAGCAAACTCACCCCATATCACTGATACATGGTATAACCACGTGAAAACAGGAGGAAAGTCATAGCAAACTCACCCCATATCACTGATACATGGTATAACCACGTGAAGACAGAAGGAACGTCATAGCAAACTCACCCCATATCACTGATACATGGCATAACCACGTGAAAACAGGAGGAAAGTCATAGAGAACTAACTCCATATCACTGATACATGGTATAACCACGTGAAAACAGGAGGAAAGTCACAGAGAACTAACTCCATATCACTGATACATGGCATAACCACGTGAAAACAGGAGGAAAGTCATAGAGAACTAACTCCATATCACTGATACATGGCATAACCACGTGAAAACAGGAGGAAAGTCATAGCAAACTCACCCCATATCACTGATACATGGTATAACCACGTGAAGACAGAAGGAACGTCATAGCAAACTCACCCCATATCACTGATACATGGCATAACCACGTGAAAACAGGAGGAAAGTCATAGAGAACTAACTCCATATCACTGATACATGGCATAACCACGTGAAAACAGGAGGAAAGTCATAGCAAACTCACCCCATATCACTGATACATGGTATAACCACGTGAAAACAGGAGGAAAGTCATAGAGAACTAACTCCATATCACTGATACATGGTATAACCACGTGAAAACAGGAGGAAAGTCATAGAGAACTAACTCCATATCACTGATACATGGTATAACCACGTGAAAACAGGAGGAAAGTCATAGCAAACTCACCCCATATCACTGATACATGGCATAACCACGTGAAAACAGGAGGAAAGTCATAGAGAACTAACTCCATATCACTGATACATGGTATAACCACGTGAAAACAGGAGGAAAGTCATAGCAAACTCACCCCATATCACTGATACATGGTATAACCACGTGAAAACAGGAGGAAAGTCATAGAGAACTAACTCCATATCACTGATACATGGTATAACCACGTGAAAACAGGAGGAAAGTCATAGCAAACTCACCCCATATCACTGATACATGGCATAAACACGTGAAAACAGGTGGAAAGTCATAGCAAACTCACCCCATATCACTGATACATGGTATAACCACGTGAAAACAGGAGGAAAGTCATAGAGAACTAACTCCATATCACTGATACATGGTATAACCACGTGAAAACAGGAGGAAAGTCATAGCAAACTCACCCCATATCACTGATACATGGCATAACCACGTGAAAACAGGAGGAAAGTCATAGCAAACTCACCCCATATCACTGATACATGGTATAACCACGTGAAAACAGGAGGAAAGTCATAGAGAACTAACTCCATATCACTGATACATGGTATAACCACGTGAAAACAGGAGGAAAGTCATAGCAAACTCACCCCATATCACTGATACATGGTATAACCACGTGAAGACAGGAGGAACGTCATAACAAACTCACCCCATATCACTGATACATGGTATAACCACGTGAAAACAGGAGGCGAGTCATAGCAAACTCACCACATATCACTGATACATGGCATAACCACGTGAAAACAGGAGGAAAGTCAAAGCAAACTAACCCCATATCACTGATACATGGCATAACCGCGTCACAACAGGAGGAAAGTCACAACAAACTAACCCCATATCACCGATACACGGTATTACCACGTGAAAACCGGAGGAAAGTCATAGCAAACTAACCCAATATCACTGATACATGGCATAACCACGTGAAAACAGGAGGAAAGTCATAGCAAACTAACCCAATATCACTGATACATGGTATTACCACGCGAAAACGACAGGCAAGTCATAGCAAACTAACCCCATATCACTACATGGTATTACCACGTGAAAACGACAGACAAGTCATAGCAAACTAACCCCATATCACTAATACATGGTATTACCACGTGAAAACGACAGACAAGTCATAACAAACTAACCCCATATCACTGGTACATAGTATTACCACGTGAAAACGACAGGCAAGTCATAGCAAATGACAATAATACTGTTATGCATCTACAAACTGCCTGCCTGCCTGCCTGTCCGCCTGCCCGCCTGCTTGCTTCCCTGCCTGCATACCTGCTGGCATGTCTGCATAGATGCATGTATGTCTGCATGCCTGATGCATGCATGCATGCATGCATGCATGCCTGCCTGTCAGCCTGCCTGCCTGCCTGCCTGCCTGCCTCGATGACTGGCTGTCGGTTTGTCTGTAGTCAATATACGCTTTCCTCTTCCCCGTCGGTTTGAATTTTGTGTGCTGCAGTACTAAAGCAGGACTAAAGCAGGGCTAAAGCGTCCCATTAAGTTCCATCAGCCGAATTGGTGAGAGCTTCAGAGGAGCCGTGACCAGGGGATGTTTAGCACGGCTGTTGCGTCTTTTACATCTCATTTGCATGTGATTGACCTTGCCAGGAAGGTAGGTCAGCCGGAAGTCATTTGGCTGGGAGATCAGCTGACCAGTCACGTGTGTGGTCACGTGATAGCCTTCTGCTATAAGTCGAATTTGGGCTGAGAATGTTTTTCTTGTGAAATAAAACGACCCATATCTCCGAGAAAAGTTGTTCTGGTAACATAAAACAGCCCAAATGTTCGATAATATTTAAATGCTGCGTCTGATTAAGTGAGCAATTTACCTTTCCTAGCAAACATGAGACATCGAACCATTGTTGGCGGAGTTTATTGAGTGCAAAATGAAAAATATAACACTAGTCGAATGAATAGGATATGTGATGAACACTTGCTCATGTCTTTCTGTCTGTCTACCAGGACACGTGCTGTATGTTTCATATCGCACGAAAAATGAGCAACGACTATATAATGTCTTAAAAATCGACTACATATCATTGATAGTGAGCGAAGCCACATGACAGCATGATACAAAATATCTGATGCCAAATGAGAATACAATTCAAAGTGTGATATAGGCTGATACCGATATACGTCTCATAGTGAAAACCACTGCATAGAGTGTGATATAGGCTGATACCGATATACGTCTCATAGTGGAAACCACTGCACAGAGTGTGATATGGGCAGATACCGATATACGTCTCATATTAGAAACCACTGCAAAGAGTGTGATATGGGATGAAGAAAACCACAGTGCAGAGTGTGATAAGGGCTGATACTGATGTACGTCCCATGGTGAAAACCACTGTACAGCGTGTGATATAGGCTGATACTAATATACGTCTCATAGTGAAATCCACTTTAAAGAGTGTGATATGGGCTGATACTGATATACGTCTCATAGTGGACACCACAGCACAGAGTGTGATATGGGCTGATACTGATATACGTCTCATAGTGGAAACCACTTTAAAGAGTGTGATATGGGCTGATACTGATATACGTCACATAGTGGAAACCACAGCACAGAGTGTGATATGGGCTGATACTGATATACGTCTCATAGTGGAAACCACTTTAAAGAGTGTGATATGGGCTGATACTTATATACGTCTCATAGTAAAAACCACAGCACAGAGTGTGATATGGGCTTATACTTATACACCTCTTATATTGGAAACCACTGTACTGAGTGTGATATGGGCTGATACTGAGATACGTCTCACAGTGAAAACCACTGCACAGAGTGTGAGACGAGGAGGAGTAATACCCCCCCCCCCCCCGCCGCCGCCGGAAGAGCTATTCCTCCCTTGTCAGCACACATTGCAATACTCTCACAGTGAGGGCCTGGCCGACTATCTCTTCAATCATCTCCTTATTTGTATTGCCATCTTCCCAATTAACAATTCTACGAATGTTTTCCTGGCTATTTTGTGGACGTTTGCCTTGGGGTATGGGCTTTTTGCGAAAGTTTCCCTGGGTTGTTTGTATATTGCATTACAAGTGTTTTCCCAGAGATATGGGTATCTTAGGGATTTCTTTAGGGGTGTTTCCTGGGTATCGGCATAGATGTGATGTTTCCCCTGCTCATGGGGCCCTAGGGTAGTGGTTAGCACCGCTGCCTTTCACGCCAGAGTTCGGGGTTTGGTTCGCGGTCTCGGCGGTTTGAAAGAAACAAAAATGTTTCTTCCCCATCCACGTGTGAAAGTTAGTATTGTGGGGAGCCTCCGTGACCGAGATGTAGCGTGCTCAGCCTCAGACCGCCAGGGTTCGAATTTCGAATCCTGTGTCTGGAAGACAGTGTCATCTCAATCATCTCACCATCCTCAGGAGGTTCTCCTGGCCTAGTTTAGCATATATGTGCACAAAGGTGGCCTAAATCCCGATTCATTTCATTTGCTCATGGTTATTTTGCGAATATTTTTAATTTGCGGGCTGTGAACTCGGCTATGTGTGAGAGCTGCTGAAACCCTATCATTGTGCGTTATATATACGCTCAGCTATAATTTCACTGAATTACGTGTGAAAGATATAAAGAATAGAGACTAATTCACAATCAACACGATATGTTGACCCAATGCTGTTTTAAAGTTGGCCCTCCGTCTGTGACGCTGGATTAACATTGCACCAGCATTTGGACAGCGTCTCTTGTTTCGGAGAAAGCTAAGCACATGTGTGTTACTATACCATTACATCCATATGAGGATAGTCAGCCAGCCAAGATGTGATGTCTAATTATCAAAAAAATGAGTACATGGCAAATATTTGCTACAAGCAAACAAACAAAACATACTTGTAGTTTAACAACCCGGGAATGACGTCTAGCACTGACATCATTTTCTTCGATACTAAAGTGTCTAAATTAGCAAAAACAAAATGGCCGCCAACTGGCGCTATTATTTTATGTAAATCACTATAAATTTGTCACTATGTATCCTATTCGAATGATGATGGTGTGTAATATAATGTTTTCGGTGTCAAAGAACACGATTATGAAAATAAAAACATGATCGCAGTACTTTTCATTTAATAAAATCATCATTTCGATGTTTAGTCAGCCAGCCATATGATATAATTTCAACATATGGAAATTGTTTGTTCCAATCAACCATACATCTTCATTATGTCCTTTAAATACATGTACCATAGATCGTCATGTAATGGGGGTTGTTAACAAACCTTCTATTTGTGTTAAATGTCATGAAAACGAAAAACAAAATGGCTACCAACACATGAGAACTATTTGTATAACTTTGTTAATAATATGCCGATTTTTATGATTTTGATGTCATTTTAGAGGTTTTCTGTGCTACTGAGAACGTTGGACACGTTCAAAATAACGAGAAAACTTTATATTTTGACTTAGCTCAGGTCTGTTTATATTGTTTTCAATGTATGTTTACAATGTTATATAGCCTATGTCATGATGACGTCGACAGAACGTCGCCTCGGAGCTCAAGGATCCTATCTGCCACTCTAACGAGTGTCAGATAGGATCCTTTAGCTTCGAGGCGACGAGAAGCTGGTTATATGCATGTATATACATGTATATAACCACTCCGCGGGGGATTAATTATGTTGATGATTCCTCACTCTCGTCTGATGAAGAACGCCCTAAGTTGACACCTGATGCAACTCCACTCCAGGGAATATTTCACACTGCTCTTCAATTGCGAACAAATCTAAAAGATTCACCAGGTCATGATACTAGTTGGCCTGGTATCGACATGGATCATGTAATCTAGCCGCCGGGGTCTGTTACCATAGCAACGCGTCTGATAAAGGTGCGCGCTGCCCTGCGCGAAAGTACCGCTGATATACTGATCTAAAACTTAACTCCACGATACCGCCATTAACGTGATCGCGTAGTCACACGGATATTTCCCAGAAAGAACAAATTCGGATTGGTGGGGTTCGAACAGGGGATGCCCACGTTCCAGACGTGTTTGTCATGCTCGACATTTGTTCCACGCTGCATTCCCAGTCCATTTAGATCTAATTTGCTGTTATTTACCTGTGTTATTTTATTATCCGTCTTTCCGTCCGTCTGTCCGTTTGTCTGGCTTGTTTTTTTTTTAATCCTTTAAACTCTTGCGATGCATGGACGCATTATTGTGCACCTCTGAAGAATAATTTAATTTCCCACACCTAGAGGTTCTGGAACGAGAATTTTCATGGAAATGCTGTCATAATAAAAGTATATTTTTTTCATTTGCCAATCACATCAAATCATCTTCATCCACTACAAGGCAAGAATTGCGACTTGTAGCAATTCGCGGCGTGTAGTGGATGAAGATGACAACGGTGAATTTAGGATTGAAAGGGTTAAGAGAATAGGCCTAACATCAAGTCTTTACCCCTTGTCACTTTTATATACTTGTGTTACAACATACATCAAAATAGATTGTTTTTACTTCGGGCGTCTTTCACCACCACACCACACCATAAGCGAATGCTAGCAATGGTCAAATCTAACCAGAAAAAAAGGAGAATCAAATGCAGCGCGGGTCAAGGTCACGCAAATTTCCGCCGTGTGCATTTGTTGCGCATAAGCCGTCGTCAGTCCCGTGCCGAAGTCTACTCGAGCCGTGTATTAACGGACCGAATTCACCGATATTGTCAGTTCAGCCAGTCAATCATTTCGGTCGGCGGCATGTGGTAGCCCTCTGCACTCTAGAGCGCTAAAAAACAAATTATTTGCACCAAGAAATGAATTCTCGTCTCACGACTCGTCACCACAAAAAAGGGGCGGATTCAGAAATTTGAAAAATATGTGTCAATATATGGGGGCTTAAAAGTCTAAATTCACCAGAGTAGTGCTTCAATTTGAGGCGCTACCTTCGTAAATTTACACTGTCAAATACTGATGTCTGTCTGCAAACACAAACAAAAATAGATGTTACCAGGTAGTGCCTCAACTTGAGGCGCTACCATGGTAAAATTAGACTGTCAAATACTGATATTTAATTAATTTTCTCTGTCTGAACTCACACATATATCTGCCCTCATTTATCAATTGTCATAAGATTGCGGAAGCAATTTATATCTCAAGGTTGGTAAATGAGGTGATTTTGTAAACCACCCTGGTGAAATATCTCCAACAGGCTCTTAGAGAATCGTTCTACCTGAACACATAATTCTAGTCGCGCATGATTCTCGCTGATTTTTCACACAATTACCAACCGATTTTCCTTAAAATTTCCACGAGCCATTTTCTAGTAAAACATCTCAACAAAATTTCACAACATCATATTGAATATTTGACATAAAATAAAATGTAAATTATGACGTCACTCTTTAAACACGTTTGATTACCTTGATTTAAATCCAGGAGTTTATTAAATGTCAAATTGCCTAGCTTTTAAAATACTCAATGGAATTTTGGGAATGTTGGGCTTCAACTAGAAAATAAACTCTATACAATTTCAAAATTACAAAATTGATTGAATAATGTGATTTGGCCCCCAATGAAAAACACATACGCTACTTGTACGTCTGCCTTCAGGTATATTGTGATATAATCATAATACTGCTCATGAAATAAATGAAATGAAATGAAATGAATGGGGTTTTAGGCCACCTTTGTGCAAATATAAACTAAACTGGGCCAGGAGAAAAAGGTGGTGAGATGAACCAGATGACACTGCTCTCCAGACACAGTATTCGAAATTCGAGCCTTGGCGGTCTGTGGCATAGGGTCAGACGTGTAATGACCAAGGGCATATCTCTCTAAGAATCTTAAAATTATGATTATCTTTCTCTCACTGGAAAAATTCGGATACGTTTACCTATTTTAATGTAAATGAATGAAGTTGAGCAGTCGTTAGTCCGGTGCCGCAGTCTATTCGAGCCCTGTTGTTAACAGAGCGAATTCACCGACAGTGTCAATATGGACTAAACATCTTAGAAGTTTATATCAATTTGCTCTTATTTACATTAGAAAAATTAAGACTTTTGTAATAGAAATGAGAGAAAGTTGAGATAATATTAATTTTAAGATTTAGATCATTTAAGATCTAAGTCATTTATAATTTATCATTAAAACACATAAGATGATTTTACATTTTTAATTGTAAAATATTGACAGTAAGATTACATCTTCTCATCCACCCCTGCTTTCAGTTATCGGTCTATTAACAGCCGTTACATTATTTTTCGCGAGGAAATATATACGTTAAAGTCGTTATTTTTTATCTTTTGAACACGAATATGAGTTTTCGTTAGAACATCCATCTCTGCTGCTGACAATGTCAGAATCAGAACTGATTCATCTGCAGTAAACATGGTAAATAGGATTCAACTCACTGAAGGCCGCTAAATGTGACCCATTCTGCAAAAAATCAAAATATTTACCCTTAAAGCGCTGAATTTTTTATATGAAAAACTTGGAGGCCAAAGGTTTTATAATTTGAAATCATCATAACTGTCTTAGTTAGCTCTTCCCATTCATTAGAATATCCATGTTATGGGTCTACGGCCATTAGAAATATGTTTCTTCTTACAGACTGTGATCGACTGTAGACGTCAAAATCTGACGTCTACAGACGTCAGATTCTGACGACTAAAGTCGATTCCCGCGCTGTTAGGGCTAAGATTATCCAAGCGTTCTCTCATTTCCAGTATAATCACTAACCCTTATCCCGCTGAGTTAATTGTTCAAATTGTTTTTAAATTTTAACCCACTTGAGGTTGTGTCTCGCTACCGCGATCCACAACCTCAAGTGGCTGAAAATTATTCATATCTGTTTAATTTAGGACCTAAAGGCTCGAGTTTGATGTGGCAACTTGTGCTGAGATGAGCCCATCTTGCCTTCCCAACGATGCCGTATGCATATAATCCCTTTAAACATCTGAATATATAGATGATCTTAGTTTTCTCTCTTTTCTCTTATTTTTTTTCAATTTTCAGCCTCTTGAGGTTGTGTCTCGCTACCGCGATCCACAACCTCAAGTGGCTGAAAATTACTTATATTTGTTTAATTTAGGACCGACCACCCACACATTTTGATGTTTATTCACACATTTTGTTTCCCAAGACAGGATTCAATCGGCTAATAACACGGATTAAAAACGACTATTGTCGTGATCAGCGGGCAAAGGGTTACCAACATTATATATTACATATCGTATTTTTTTCTAATGGAAATTAGAACAAGTAAGATAATAAATAACATTTATATTCCTATTGAGGCGGAGAGAGGGATCTATAACACTCGGGTTTGCACCACGGCACCAGTATTTAGTGATATAAGCGCATTGATTGCTAAAACTCGAAAAACCTCACAAATAAATATTAAACGAGGTAATTGCTGTTTAGGAAGTAACTTTAGCAAATTTACCTTTCTCTGAATTGAGAATTTGTATCGCAATTCTTACCTAACATTGAATACATATCGCTCAGCTTGTAACACAAAATTAGAAACACTTATTTTTGTGAGAATGTTTACTATTTAAATCGGTATTATTATTCTTTTCGGCAATTTAACTCCTAGGGAGGGAAGAAAGAATTACTGTGTTTGTATATTATACATAGTAGTTATATCTGGTGCGGGAAACACCTGTCTTCATAACTTGGTAAGGCTTTTTATTTTAAGTAGTCATCATTTACATTGTCAACATATGCAATGTATATTTTCATATGGTTTTAGCAAACTAACAATTTTGTATGTACACACATTTCTTTCACAAATAAATCTGTAATGAATTTTATCTGTGTCAATAAAATGAGTGTCTATCTGTGCCCTTTGTACAGGAAGGGTTCAGCTGGACAACCGCTCCAGTGCGCATGTCCGTCACGTGAATCATGGCTGACTGTAATAACAGAGCGAGAACGAGGCTGACTGAGCGGCAACGAGGCGGAATGGGTTCCCGCTCATTTTGTTGTCGTCTGCTCTGTCCACAGAACAAGAACGGCCAGTCAAAAGACACGCTAGATCAACAACAGACCAACTGTCCATAGAACAATAAAGGCCAGTGAAAGGCCAAGCCAAGTCAACTTCTACCAGCAAGAGCAGACCTACACTTAACACCATAAGAAACGCCACACTGATTAATCATTTTATCGCTCAGTGCGACTATAGTCGTTTGTGTTCGGTTTTATTAGCCAATTGAAACACACTGTATTTCGAAATAAACATCAACATATTTGCAATTTTTTTGTCTCAAATTAAACAAATGTGAGTAATTTTCACCCACTTTAAGTTGTGGGTCGCGGTAGCGAGCCACAACTTAAACAGGGTGAAAATGTAAATAAGATAACTATTAACGGGAGGCGGGTTAGTGGAGGGTAGTGGAGCTACTGGTAAACATATTGAATAGGAATAAAGAAACCGAAGTTTACTATTCACCGTCTAATTACTTATAGGATAAAGCCCGAGGAGCTCTACTTTCTGAGCTGTGAAAAGGGTCGAGGCGGAAGGCCGAGGCTTTTTTCTCAGCTAAGAATGTAGAGCTCCGAGGGTTTTAACTGACTTAAAACACATCCGATCATAATGAGTATCCTTCATAATCAACAGCTCAGTCACACCAGACTTATTTTAATGCCACTTGATAATAATACCATGATAATTGATCTGTACTAGGTCAAAATTAACTCTCCATTCCCGGCTTAGAATGTAGTGGTCGGAGAAAGAAAATAATGTAGTGGTGTGTTTTAATGAAGATGAATGCCTGTCAGTTATTGTGTCCTGAGTGAACCTGAGTATTATGACGACCATTTTCTGCTCACCTCTCCTCGCTAAAACAACAGCAGCGTCAGTCTGTATTTGTTTTATCAGATTTTGACGGAACCTAATTTTCAAACGTGGGCATAAGTTATTTTATTTTTTTGCTGAAATGACGGAGAATATCACATGAAAAATTATAACTGGTGAAAGATTTAATGTGGCTGTGTTTTTCTTGTTTGTAAAAATACTAAATCTTCAAAAATAGGCGAGTTTTATATCATCTTAGAATTTCCATCTAAGACGATTAAAATACCAAAATTTGTCACTCAAGCAAATTTGAAATGTTTTTCTTGTTTGTATCAGGGGCTAATGTGACATATCCTTTTGAAATAAGCAGTATATGATATGACATCCTCTGTCTGTCTTGTTTGCATCAGGGGTTAAAACGAGGTATTGTGTTGAAATAAGCAGTGTATGGTATGGCATCCTGTCTGGCCGATATTACAGACCCTTGCTTTTGTTAGAGAACATGGGGTGTGATAAACTACCAGGCTCACAAGTGGCCAAGTCACAAATAACACTCCTCAGATACTGTCCTCTCACAAATAGATCAACGGTAGTTTTTAGTTAAGGTTAAAGAATTTTGTATTGAGCTAGCAATATATACTTAAAAACAATTAGATTTATCTTAAAACATTTAGAATAATTCATCAAAAACTTAATTTCATTTTTATGACACTGCCTTCTACAACACATATCATTTACATGTAATGGGAACAGTGTCAGCGACTGCCGCCGTCCCGAGTTCGAGTAGTGGTAATCATACTTTTGCCTTATCCAGTTTACAATATACATATAATAATACACACACGGTTAATAAAAAAAAACTATTCACTAAATGTGAGCTACAATACACTGTTTTGTTAATCAACCATTGCAGTGCAGGGTTCAATTTTAGACGTCAGAATCGGACATCTTAAGTCGCTCCCGGCACTGAAAGAGTAAACTATTTATAGTGGATGTATACCTATAACATATGTATTCAAACTAAAAAAAACCTTTGGTGTCTTCGTTTATATTGATCCAGTTTAGCCTATATGTGCACAAAGGTGGCATAAAATCCATTCTTTTCATTTTAATTTATCTTTGTTTATATTGAATATTTCAGCCTTTTCAGATTCTGACGTCTAAAGTCGATCACCTCACTGTGACCCAGCAAACACGACACGTTTAACCAATGCTAGTTTAATGTTGGTCCACCGTCTGCGACGCTGACCCAACATTAAACCAGCATTGGTTAAACGTGTCGTGTTGGCTGGGGATAATTAAAATACTTATAATGACAGTTGACCTTTAACATAGGTATTCAAATTAACCAGAAAAACCAACTAAGAAATTTATAATTATTTTAAATTTTAAATAACCCTTTGGTGTCCATGGTTTATATAAAAAATATTTAAGCGCTGTAAAGGTGAAGATGTGCGTTTTTTGTTGTGGCCGTCCTGATAGAGTGTAGCAGCGGGGTGTAAATAAGCAGATCAATATCATTCCCAGGACCGACCGAGGCAACAACAGTTGATGAAAGGTTTATCATCCGCCTGTGACAGGGAAACCCCTATATTTGTCTGCGTGGACTCGTTCTGGATACAGTGACGTCAGGCCCCAGTGGCCTGCCGGGAATGCCTATTTATTCACCAGAGGGAGCCCAAGTCAACCTTATGTGTACTACTAGGTTTTCTTTCATTACTGAAATGTTCTCGATTTCTAAATGAAAAATAAAGAAGTTAAACAAAGCACATATTACCCGACAAAAATGAGGATATACTCTGATTATTACTACAGTTCAGTCTTCAATATAATTTATGTCACCTCATTTTTTCAAAAACAAGCAAGTATGTGTATGTCTCAAATATTGTATTGAAAAGGAATGAATTAGAGCAGACTCTAGCATAGCTGACTAATAATAGCACACTGCAGAATCAAAAAGACGCCTATTGGCGAAGTGCAACGCTTCTCGGCGCCAAATTGTGAACTTTTGCAGAAATCTTTCAAAATATCGTCTGAAAAAAGGCCAAAATGTTCAATTTATGTTAAATAAAGCTGTGCACGGGACAATAGTACATCTTATGAACCTCCACACATGGAATTTACATGGAAAAGCTTAATACATTTCTCAGACTAGTGAAAACAGTTTTGGTACCCTGCCTCACAACTGGACACGATTCCATTCAAATGTTATTTTTTTAATCTATTTGCATATAAATCTTCTATTATGTGATAGATTATGTTACATTAAGTCTGTTCTACGATATCTGATATCTCATTTATTTGTCTAATGGCCTGCATAAACAATAAACCGTTGAAACATTGTAAAATCAGTGTTGCACGCCTATTGGAGCAATGTGAAGACGCCTATTGGTGCAACTATGTATAATTTCACCTAGC
Source organism: Flabesymbios commensalis (assembly GCA_964017125.1). Classification (NCBI taxonomy): domain Eukaryota; kingdom Metazoa; phylum Annelida; class Polychaeta; order Terebellida; family Flabelligeridae; genus Flabesymbios; species Flabesymbios commensalis. The sequence goes on from OZ024905.1 coordinate 1,306,133, forward strand.
CACCCCATACCACTGGCAAATTGTTTTGGTGACATTTTGATCCCCATATCATCAACCCTTTTATCACTATGGCCACTAACGCGTTTCAGGAAACAATTTCTATCAGATCTTCTTTTAATCTGGCAAATATGCTCAGCTATGTCAGCCAATGATCTGATTCCCCTTTGGGAGCAAAAATTAAAAAATTTGAGTAATTTTGTGATATTTAAGTGACTCAAAAAAATGCAAATTAGCTGGACCATGAAAATAAAACAAAATGGAAGGTCTCACACAATGATAACCCATGACAAATTTTGCATTAATAAAATTCAAAATGGCCGCCAGTCGGCCATTTAAATTTTTCTCCTCATTAATCTTGCATGATAGCAGATCTAAGAACTTCTCTCTCTCATACTTATCCATCATACATATCCATCACATACCACCGAATAATTTTTGGTTACATTTTGCTTCCCATATAATCAACCCTCTAATTACGAGGGCCACTAACAAAGAAATACTCTTTAGCGCGTTTCAGGAAAAAGTTTCCAGCAGATCTTCTTTTTATTTGGCTAATATGCACAGCGATTTTAAAATGGCCGTTTAGTGGCCATTTTAAATTTGAGAAATTTTGTGATATTAACGTATCTCAAAAACAAAGCAAAAAAGCTGAACCATGCATATAGAACAAAATGCGAGGACTCACACAAGGATAACACATGCCAAATTTCGCAGAAATAAAATCCAAAATAGCCAACTGGCGGTCATTTTTAATTTTTTTTTTCTCATTATCTCGGAAATCTTGCATAATAGCCAAAACGGTAATATAAAATACAACTTGAGAAAGTTTGCTGATCTATATCAAATTTAAAATGGCCGACTCGCGATAACGGAGGGCTGCTTTCGTGTTCGTTTCCGAACAACACTCTTTCTAGTTAAAGACAGTTATTAATCTTACTACATAGTCTACTGGTCGTATCACTGTTCTGCCATTGATCTGTTGATATGTAGGCCTATAGGTCTACACGAGGCATGGTGGTCCAGATCTGTGATTTACTACACCGTGGAGCATGGATTGTTGTGCTCCTTTTATCCAAGAAAATGAAAGTTTTTTAGCATATGGTGGTGACTGAGAGCGATCTCGACTTCAACTCAAGATACAGTAGGCCTACATAACTTTTTAATGTTGTTTATAACAAATGAGCTGAGCATGGGATGTATAAGGCCTAGCTGTAATGTCACTGAATCTAACCAAGCAGTCATATTATCGACCTGATTAATCGTGGCCAATTTTAGTCTTTCATAATTATGAAGGCGAAATGGAAAGTAGGTTAATACATCTTTTATTGAAAGCCATCTGTGGCTGAAATCTTCAATTTCAAGTTTGTTTTCAACCACGATTGGACTATACTTACTCCCTGCTTATTGTGTCACCCAAGTGTACTATAGGGTCTACAGGGTTACACGAGTGCACATGTAGTTCACATGTATGCATTGGGAGATGGGGAGACGAGGATGAGGTTAATATGTAGCCCACACAAGGTTAAACATTTGATCTAAATCTTTTCATTACGCAAAGCATTATGATCTTAACACTTTTACTACCCAGCGAGCTTGTGACGTTGGCCCAAAGTTGGTTTACTGTTAGCCTATCGTCTACGACGTTGGCTCAACAGTAAACCTTATGTTTGCTGGGTACGACAGTCAGACTGGTAGTCTTACGGTCGGACCTGATGGGGAAAGGTGGTCAGGGGCGGATCTAGCTTTTCACTGACGGGGGTGGGGGGTTAAAACAAAGGAATATTTCACTGCAGCGCGGGGTCTTTGATTTTCAAAGGCTTTCTCCTGCAAATTAAGGCATATTGGGCAATGCGTGTCCCTCAGTGAGTGTGGAACCAGTTCATAAGGAAACCCCCTAAATAAGATTATATTTTTTTCGACCAAACCACCCCCTTGGATCCGCCCCTGCTTACTTATTTTATTAATTATCTTATAATTACCCCGGATCTTTTTTATATGGCAATATAGGCCTAGACATTAGAAATTAAACTTACGTTAGTTTAGTATTCTTCCGCGCTTTTTAATATTATATCCCTGCCCAACAAGCTAGGTTGGGGGCAGATGTTAGCCTGCCCCCCCCCCCATGCATCACCCCGGACGTGACGCTACATGAACTTCCCTTGGCCAAAATAGCTTTATTTATGCCTGATTTTATTTTATATAGCTGACATCTGATAATCACCATCGTACCTTATTACCATGGTTATAGTTATAAATATTATTTATATTACAAATAAATGTAGGCCCTATATACTAGACTTCCTAATAAAAGTTTCTAATAAAAATTGTGGGTTGTGGAGCTTTGATAATTAACATAGGCCTAATCATCTAAATGTGTTGGTATAAACAGTAGTAGACGTACATGATTAGTCCTAGCAATATAACGTTGAATAGGCCTACTACATTTATCGATAATACGTGATAAAAACAGTGTAGGCAATATAACAAAATATCTATATATATGGCTGGGTGACTCTTCCATTGGTCGGGTAGAACACCATCAAGATGCCACAACGTTAGCCTATTAGTGAAAGGGGCGCTTTATTTAACGTCTCAAACTTCATTTTCATATAAGAAATATTGATATAAAATTGATATAAAATACAAATTTTAAAACACAATCATTTTTTACACACACAGGTATTTTTTTCATCTGACCATGACATTGCAAGGGTCAGCAATATCGTGTTCAAATCATAGACTAAAATTTATTTTAGCCTATGGTTTAAATTAATAAAATGGGGGTGGTGCAACATTTAATTATTTTCTCGATTTCAGATATATCCTGCTGTGTATGCATGGGATATGCTGTCTAAATATTGAACCCCGCCAGATTCCTTTATTTAAATTTTTACCCGCGTGGAGTGATGTATCGCTCTCGAGTTGAAGTTAATGCAAATCACTGATATTTATTTAATTTTGAAACAAAAATCATTCGCAAATTTTGCTGTTTAGGCACTAGTTTTATTTCCAATAACAGCAATTTGATGAAACAAATTAAAATCGACTATAAAGGGGGGGGGGGCGGCAAATATAATACGTTGGTCGATGACGCTTCAATGTTGCCATTGTTCCATCGAGTCGGCGGGGGAAATCAATGACACATATATGTAGTGTGTAGGACAAAGATAGAGAAGGCTGGATATCGTGCTCCACTGTAACCCTAGACCCACCCACCCCCGGCAATGAGATAGAAACATATCCTAACTGGCCAAAGTCGATATCCAGCACTTTATTTGTCATGAGAAACACTCAATCTTCACAAATTAAATAATTTGACATATTGAACCCATTATCATAGCAGAGTGTCTCTTAGTTTGCTCACAGAATTGGCGGGAGACACATGCTACTAATAATGTATTATTAGATGTGGTAGACATTCTTCGGAGTGGTATCTGGAGACGTCTTATTGTATGTAATTGCCTGTCAGATGAAATTTTTTTCTATAAAATATGGAGACCAAAGAGGTTTTTTTTCAATTTGAAATCATTATAAATGTCTTAGTCAGTTCTTTCCGGTTCATTTGAATACCTATGTAATAGGACCATTATATAGGACCATTATAAATATTTTAATTCTTTTAGTCCGATGACCTCTTAATACGTCAAAATCTGACGTCTACATACGTCATATTCTGACGTATAAAGACGCTGATAGGGCTAGTAAAGTAAGCTGCCACGCTTCATAAATGTTGTCTATGTTTATACGCTGTACAACGTCACTGTCATAACACATAAAACAACAAAAAACATTTGTCCATAATAATATTGATTTAATGATTGCTGATATGTCGTGTTTTGATGTTATCCACCTAATATGAAATATCGTCCAGCGTTGTTTTAATGTTGGGTCAGCATTGAAGATGCTGGCCCAGCATTATAACAACGTTTTGTCCACAGCTAGTGCTGACCAGGTAACATGATAGTAGAACATTAAGCAGTATATGTTCTCTTAACACGATCACAGCAAACACGGAACATTGCTCACGTGTTGGTTCAATGTTGGCCCAACGTCTGCGACGCTGGCCCAACATTGAACCAACACGTGAGCAATGTTCCGTGTTTGCTGGGATGCATTATGAATAGGTCAATCAATGACTTAGCCCAATATACCTCTCTTATAAGCAAATAGACCAATAACCGGCTCAATGTCTATCGTACTCCTGTATCTCTTTACAAGTGAGTTCTCTATTTTATGCCATGTGGTAATGAGTGAATTATTGGAGGATATCTTTAATGACTCTTCTCACACTCTGTGTTGTGGTTTTCACTCGAGACGTATATCGGTATCAGCCCATATCGCACTCTAGCTGTAGATTGAGCACAGTGTATGGTAGTCTAGTATATGTGTGAATTGATCGTGTGAGAAAATACAAACGCTGTTCATTTTTCGTGCGATATGTGAAAATACAGCACATGTTCAATAAATAAGGTGTTCGCATAAGGGCTCACACCTTATTCAGTGAACTAGTGCTGTATTATACCGTGCCACCCTCAGTCTGAAGCTCGCTTCAGACTGAGGGTGGCACGGTATACTCAACAAACACAAGACACTAACAAATGTTGGCCTAATGGTGGGCCGACACCATTAAACCAACATTGTGTCGCCGGTGTCCCCGCTTGTACTGGGTTAAACCATCACAGCTTCTCTTGATCTTGTGAGATGCGAAGCTGTCCTTCCTGCTTCATTCACCTAATGGAGTCTCACTCTACTTTCATTTATCCGAAACGGCTCTACGATCTTAACATGTAGTAAGATTTCCCGGAAGTATTTCTTACACATAGTCCTTAGAAAAGAAATCCTCATTTTGTATAGGATACCTCATGACTGCCACGGTTTGCTGGGCGTTTTCATTGGATAGCATGGAGCGGGAGGTCAATCTTTGTCTGTGTCAATTCAGCATTACTTTTGACATTCGTTATAACAAAAAATCGTACAGGTGGATCTTTCACATATTTCCACGATATTTTTATTGTATGACACCAAAAGTCTAATTCTGTGGTGATAGGGTTGGATATTTGTACGTATTTGCACATTTAATGAACTTACATACCCGAAGGTTATAAACACAAAATTTTTCGTCACGGATTATCTGTCAAGTGCGTCATAATGATATGCTATTCTATCAGTGTTGTCTTAGTAGTAGTGGAGGTCTCCTTTTGTTTACTATATTTTTACAGTTGCCACAATTTACTGCAGGAGGGTGTTGGTTGCCATGGGTTCATATCACACCGCTGGTTACCATGGGTTACTGCAGCAGGCTATTGGTTGCCATGGGTTACTACAGCAGGCTTTTGGTCGCCATGGGTTACTACAGCAGGCTTTTGGTTGCCATGGGTTACTCTACATGGGGTTTATCTCAGATTCAGGTCTCACAGCCGCCTACCTTAATGACAACTATTTCCCCATCAGACCCTAATTCAATCTGGGAGCAGGGATTGCGACGGTGGTGATTGGGTGTGTGTCTGGGACCGAGGCCGGGGCTGGGGGGGGGGGGGGGGGTTAGGAGGAAAGGGCCGGAGCGGGGTGAGAGCTAGCCGTGTTGTCCTCTCCGAAGCCGTGGATTGCTGTATTCATTTTACCAGGAAAAGTCAACGTTTTTCGACATGGCGTTGACTGAGAGCGATCTCGACCCCAAGGTCCGAAAAATATGCATAACTTTTTAATGTCTGTGTGGAAAATAAACTGAGCATACGGATATGTAACTGAAATGTTAGTAATTCTAAAAAAAACTATTTTCGACCTGATTATTCGAGGGTAAGTTTTAGATATGAACGTCCAAAGAAATGCCCCACGATTTTGTACGGGGTCAATCTGTGGCACTGCGTGCTGGCAGACTGCAATACCCAGACAGATCTAGAGAACGTGCCGCCATTTCATCCTGGCAAAGAGGAGACATTGACGCAATGTTGGCTCAATGTTGGGCCATCGTCTGCGACGCTGGCACAACATTGAGCCAACATTTGTTGAACGTCCCGTGTTTTCTGGGATGTCATTTCACTTGAACCTTTCCTTCTACTTTACATTTAATTACAATACAAACAATAGAAACGTTTGTCCAACTAAATTAATAATAGTTACATTTTTTTTTACAATACAATACATCTATTATATTTACAATACATCTATCACAAGACGATAACCCAATGCTGCGTTAATGTTGGACCGACAGAAAATGCGATCAGCCGGCATTAAATGAACATTAGCTCAACGCCATCTGCTTGTCGGGAATAAATTCAAATTACAATCAGGATCTCGTCGCCACGGAGCTAAATGATCCTATCTGACACTCGTTAGAGTGGCAGATAGGATCATTTAGCTCCGAGGCGACGATCTGTTTCAACAAGTACATGTAGACATGCATGTTTGTGGGCGGGGGCCCTAGGGTAGTGGTTAGCACCGCTGCCTTTCACGCCAGAGTCCGGGGTTCGGTTCCCGGTCTCGGCGGTTTGAAAGAAACAAAAATGTTTCTTCCCCATCCACGTGTGAAAGTTAGTATTGTGGGGAGCCTCCGTGACCGAGAGGTAGCGTGCTCGGCCTCAGACCGCCAGGGCTCGAATTTCGAATCCTGTGTCTGGAGGACAGTGTCATCTCAATCATCTCACCATCCTCAGGAGGTTCTCCTGGCCCAGTTTAGCCTATATGTGCACAAAGGTGGCCTAAAGCCCGATTCATTTCATTTTTTACATGCATGTTTGTGGAAGTAGTTTAGCTAGGGAGCCCTAGCTATTGTCCCAATGTCATCTGAATGTTGGGCGACCGTCTGCAACGCTGGCCCAACACTTAGATAACATTGGATCAATAGTGGACACTGCCTTAACTGGTCTATTCTCCTATTATATCCTGTATTAGCCTACAAGATAATCCCAATTGTACGAAGATATAACAGTTGGGTAAAACCACATTTATTCGTCCGTTCACATCATTTTGTGCTAAACACTTTTACAATCATTATAATCTGCTACAACCAGTGCGATATGGCCTGATATCAATATAATTTTGTCCCAGAGTACAAAAACACTTCACATAGAGAGTGATCATATAATTGCAGTCATATCACTTCGGTAGTCTGAGGTCGCGCACGCTACCTCTCTGTCACATAAGCCCCCCACAATATTGGATCCATACATTGATACGGTTTTCACCATGTAAGTCAAGCCGCAGTATATTCCCATACATATACTGGGCTGTGTGACATGTCCTTGACCTGTAACTCTAGAGGTCACACACACGCCCGCAGTCACACCATTTCCTCGTCAGTCTCTCAAAGCTAAAATCACCATTAGCCTCGACCCCCCGAAACGTACTCAGCCTGGGAAGAAGCCAGAACTCTACAAGAGATTTAGTGACCCATTTTGCGCTTTAACCTTTTCTGGTCCGTTTTGCACTTTGACCTTTTCAAGCTTGAGTGCACCACAGACATCTTCATCCACTACAAGCCGTGAATTGCTTTCGCAATTCTAGGCTTGTAGTGGATGAAGATAAATGAGATGAGTGGGGTCTTAGGCCAATTTTGTGCACATATAGACCAAACTGGGCCAGGGATCCTCTTGAGAATATTAATATGAATGAGATGACACTGCCCTCTAGACACAGGATTAGACAATTTGATCCCTGGTCCAGGCCGAGCACGCTACCTCTCGGTGACGGAGGCGCTCCACAAGATTGTTTTTTTTACGAGTGAGCGAATGAAGATAATAAACTGAAGTGGGTGACAAATTAACGAAAATTGTCATATATTGTTCGAGCATTTCAGTTCTCGTTTTCTTTCTAGCACTCATAGATCAATGGAGTCAGTTTTCAGCGATGAAAGTTAGTTAAAATGTAGTAATTCTAGGGCAAGATATGATATATTTGTTATAACAATAGCAACTGCCATACTTTTATAAGTTTAAGTGTATATATATATAACAGCGTCGGGGCGTTCCTAGAGGCTTTTTAATGTGGAACCGTTTTTGTAAAAAAAGTTGGGGGAGGGGTGGCAAATGGGGGCGTTTGGGGATCCTCCACCAAGATAATTTGAAAATTGCAAATTAATGTGTAACCGTTTGCGTACGTTGCGTATAGGGCGGTACGTCATGTGTTAACTAGGTCAGGTCATAGTAATTCAGCGGTCATTAGACATCGACCAAAATTATAGTTGCTCAATCTGCAACGCTGGCCTTACATTAAAACTACATTGGACTAACATACCGTGTTTTCCTGTATAACATTATTGTCCTCCTGTATGGCACAATGATTGATAGACAGACGAGAGAAAAGACGAGAAAACCAAATCACCTGGATGACGAGTGAAAAAACACAGCGCGGAAAAAAGTAGTTCTCCTCCAGTTGATAAAAACCCCTCATCTCTTCTATCTATAGCCGCAAGGAAATGTAATCCCGTCCGTCTCACCACTAGGGGAGCCACTGAGCTCCACAATCATGACCCTCTCGTCTCCTTCATCCGGGTTTAAACGACCTCGTTTTGACTGTCTGGCGAGGAGGACTCAACGTCAAATTATTTCAATTGTATTCCTCGTCCACCTAAAAATGTCAACTGTTCATCATTCATCAAATTCATAGAAAATTAAGCTGATGAATTAGTACATGTGACATGCTGTATTAATCTGAAGCAGTTATTACAGCAAAAGGAAAACAACTATTTGCATTCAGGTCATTCAGGTCCTGTCTACAATAACTTAATATAATATAACTTTTTAAACTAAGGGTGATATAATAGTATAATGTGTATACTATACACAGTAGCTATTTTATCTCTAATGTTGGTGAGTGGAACAGATAAACCCTTATTTTAATATCTTGCCTTCTAATTTTATTTCAAGTAGGCCTAGTAATAATAAGCAATATTATCGTACTCCCAAAGGTGTTATCGACCATGAGACTTGTACTGATAACCTCCTGTATCGACCAAAACACTCGTTTTCCGGTTGCGAATTATTTACGTTATACTGACGCCACACGTCTAAATATATTAATTATCAGTTAAACATGTGGGTGGTCGTACAATAAAATGCATATGGCACTGCTTTTTGGTCGATACAGGCTAAGATCGGTACTTGTCGCCGATACAGGCACTCGCCTTCGGCTGTATCTGTATCTGGCGACGGCGTACCGATCTCAACCTGTATCGACCAAAAAGCAGTGCCATATGCATATCGTATCAAATATTAAGTGTTTTACTATGGCAATGCCATTTGAGATGATTTAAATTCTGTATGTCATACCATGATATTGTCATGTGATTTAAGTAAATTAGCCATCTTGTATATATATATACATATCTATCTATCCTTCATTTCTATGACAAACAAGTCAGTAATTACTTTTTATGTCAGTAAAATATCTGTCTGTCTAACTGTCTAGTAGCTAATAATGCATGGATTCCAAATTCAAGTACGGTACTATGATGATCCCTAATTTAAATAACATCTAAATGACGTCGATGATCAGATTATCTGATTATGTCACAGACTGGATGTGTTGATAATGAAATACGAAAAAAACTAAGGTTATAATTAAAGGTAATCAGACGTTTTCTCCTAGACTAGTAGACGTGCAACTTGTGGCTAAACGAATCGACTTTAAGGTTCAGAATGTCATAGACACGCCTTTAATTTTATTTTATATTATTGGAAATGTACTCCACTTTCCAATGGTGTCTGATGTGGAGCCATATTATTGTGAAAAAATTATGAAAATTGAGTTTAAAGACATGTACCCTCAAATTTGCTAAACATTTCTGTACTGTCTCAGATTAGTCAGTCCTAATATAACTTGCTCTAATGGAAATGTTCTGAACGCAACTATTACATATAATAATCTATCTGGCCTAAATTTCTCCTTCTTTCCATTGCTTTTGTCCTGGTGCTCTACTCAGAATCGTTCGTTAATTCATTGATTCATTGATTCATTGATTGATTGATTGATTGATTGATTGATTGATTGATTGATTGATTGATTGATTGATTGATTGATTGATTGATTGATTGATTGATTGATTGATTGATTGATTGATTGATTGATTGATTGATTGATTGATTGATTGATTGATTGATTGATTGATTGATTGATTGATTGATTGATTGATTGATTGATTGATTGATTGATTGATTGATTGATTGATTGATTGATTGATTGATTGATTGATTGATTGATTGATTAATTGATTGATTGATTGATTGATTGATTGATTGATTGATTGATTGATTGATTCATTCATTGATTCATTAATTCATTTATTCATTGATTCATTGATTGATTCATTGATTCATTGATTGATTCATTGATTGATTCATTGATTCATTGATTCATTGATTCATCCATTGATTCATTGATTGATTCATTGATTCATTCATTCATTCATTCATTCATTCATTCATTCATTCATTCATTCATTCATTCATTCATTCGTTCATTCATTCATTCATTCATTCATTTATTCAGACGTGGTTCAAAAGTTGGGCGAACATTAAACCAACTTTAACACGTATTGTGTTTGCAGTTGACGTGGGCCCTGGGGGGGGGGGGGGGCGGCTAGTAGCGGCAACTTCAAACAGATTGTTTTGACATTGAGCCAAATGAGTCGGGACTGACAGTAATTTAAACCGACGTGACATCATAACGTCTCCCAAAATCAAAGAAAACGCGTAATTAACCATTGACTCAGAGCCCGGGGGTACCCGGTTCGAATCCCACTGAGGCCGATATCTGTCCATGGTGCACACATATGCAGTGACCCAAACTGTTCAAGATCGTGGGATAATGACAAGCGTACGTATAACTGATTCTCGCAGCATAAAAAAATGTACAAAAAATAGGCCTAATTAAATAAATTGACCAATATGTCAAGTTTAACAAAATTAATTCAGATTTGTAAAAGCCTTAAACATTCAAATCTATCAGTGATTTACTTTCATAAGCAAAATGCATCTCCTTGCGGTGAAACCAGATGCTTCATTCAAAACTAAGGCTGATTATCATATTCTGTGCTGTAGTTTTCTCCACCAGACGTATATCCATATTGCACTCTCGCTGTAGTTTGAACTTTGAAATGTCATGCGCGACTCGTCCAAGGAATAAGATATTAACCTAAAGGCTCACATCTTATTCAATGGACGAGTGCTGTATTTGCCATATCGCACTCAAATGACACCGCTTGCTCTAATTAGCTCGTCACATTATGTATGAATTGATGACATTTACGGTGTGATCAGACATAACAGAACATTAGACAAACAGCAGTAACTGATCACTTTTCCAGTAAGCAGTTAGCGGGGCACCATTTAATCTCCAGGTGGGGTGGGGGGGGGGGGGGGGGGTTTGTCGCGGACAAATTATTTATTTCAACCCAGCTCGGCGGCGCGCAGAAAATTACATGTTTATAAAGAACAGTTCTTGAAATTAATTATTTATTTCACGCAGAGGGCGGGGGCCCTAGGGTAGTGGTTAGCACCGCTGCCTTTCACGCCAGAGTCCGGGGTTCGGTTCCCGGTCTCGGCGGTTTGAAAGAAACAAAATTGTTTCTTCTCCATCCACGTGTGGAAGTTAGTATTGTGGGGAGCCTCCGTGACCGAGAGGTAGCGTGCTCGGCCTCAGACCGCCAGGGCTCGAATTTCGAATCCTGTGTCTGGAGGACAGTGTCATCTCAATCATCTCACCATCCTCAGGAGGTTCTCCTGGCCCAGTTTAGCCTATATGTGCACAAAGGTGGCCTTAAGCCCGATTCATTTCATTTTTTATTTCACGCAGAGTCTGCCCGAGATTATTTATATAAAAAAAACTCCAGCCCCCCCCCCCCCCCCCGGCGATTGAGTGGTGCTCCCCCCCCCCCTTACTGCTGTCTGCCTTGGCTGACAGTTGTCAAGCCCATGGTAGGGGAAGGGGGGGAAGGGTGGTCGGCATTGTTCCAGACATACATCTCAGCTAGCAGCAGTTAAACAGGCAAAGAACTGTATCTACTTACGTTTTTACTCTTATGGCGCGGAGATAAACTTTAGTTGTCAAAATCTGACGTCTCACAGCGCGGAGATAGACAAAATTGGCAAAAAGAGTTGGCAAAATCTCACGTCAGATTCTGACAAGTAAAGTCGCTCGCCGCACTGCAAGAGTAATTATATTTCTAATGGCCGTAGACCCATAACATAGGTATTCAAATGAATCGGAAAGAGCTGAATAAGACATTTATAATGATTTCAAATTGAAAAACATCCTTTGGTTGTTATGTTTTATTTACAAATTATTTCAGCGCCCTGAGGGTTCAGTTCCCGCTACGGGTCTTTGTTGCAGAGATCCACATCTCTACCATCTGAATCTCCGTCTATTTCCGGGAGAATCCCGCGCAGGATCTGAGGCTGCTGACCTCTGTGATGTCTCAAGGTCATCTCTGCTTGATGCGCCGGGGGGGGGGGGGTCACGTGATCCGTGTCAGTCACCGGGATATGGACAATATAAGATGAAACAGAACACACGAGAACACGGGGCATTCACCGAATGCTGGGTCAATGTTGGGCCAGCGTCGTAGACAGTTGGCCAACATTGACCCGACGTTGGCCATATGTCTTGTGTTTGCTGTGAATGCCCACATAAGCCCTCCATCAGCATCTCCTGCATTCTCTCATATATGACATTCATGTAGTAACCTTGTGTATACTCGCCTTCAAATTAAAAGGATCAACCAGCATCACATGGTTTCGGCGATTTTTCCGTCAATTTTGACCCGATTTCTTAGAAATTTTGCAGAGGCCATTTCATATTAAAATCCTAAAAGCGGTAAATATTCGCGAAATCATATTTTATATTTCAAAAGTTAGACAATTCGCCATGTAATAAAATTCTAAAATTAGTTTAATGGGGATATAGAGGGACGTCGTAATTTCAATTTACTACATGTCAAATGGTCTAACGTTTGAAATACGGTATATAATTTTACGAAATTTTCAGGGCTGTTAGAAAATTTGAAGGTAATCGGTTTGGAACTGACGGAGAAATCGCCGAAAATCATGCGATCCTGGTTGATCATTTTCAATTTGACGGCGAGTGTAGTCTGCTTTAAAGGTTGACTTCAAATGTCGATCACTTTCATATCATTTCATTTTTTTTAATTACTTTGAACCTTCAGCACACAGGTATTTCTTCTCGTTTTTACCCTTTGCCCTGTAAATTATCTTACTTTTCTTTTCATCCACTAGAAGTTTACATGACTCTTATTTCTGTACAATTCCTGCAGCAAAAAGTGTTTATTCATGGTATATCATTTGATTAGGTTAGTCGATGGACACAGCTCCTTCGACCATTTCATCAAGTTTAATTAGATAGATAGATAAATAGATATTTATTGACATATAGAAAAGTCATTACTGACTTTTTTGTCATAAAAATGAAAGAATATATATGTACATGTATATACAAGATGATTAATTTGCTAAAATCACACGACAATTTACAAAATTAAAATCATATTAAAGGCGTTGCCATGGTGAAACACTGGATATTATATTTCATTCGAAACGTCAATGATGAGTAAGATTCAGAAAGATTTTGTCCTTCATTGAAACAGCTTGGTCAATGTATCATGTCAACCGTGTACATGAATATGATGCTGTAGCGAAACCTGTATAAATGATTCCATGAAGCTTGTTGATCCAATGCTACTGGAATGCTGGTACAGCGTCTCCGACGCTGGACCAACATTCCAGTAGCATTGTGTGGTGTTTGCTTGGGTTAACCAGGCTAATCTTACACACGCTGATAATTCTGTGGCAAGGACACATGGCTTAAAGACTAACAAGATCAGAGGAGTCTCCATCAACCAGCGAGATAGACTGCTGCTCTCTATAGAGGCTCTCAGAATGCTGAAGCCGATGGCATTTCTGGCAGCGCCTTCAATAACGCACAGCAATACTTCAAGCCGATGGTATTTCTGGCGGCGACTTGCAATAACGTACAACAATGCTTCGTCGCGTCACCCGCTGTGTGGGCAAATCATAAATCACAAATACAAACTCTTCAACCATACATACAATAACAAGGCGACTTAAGTATATTTTATGTAGAATTTGTTTTTAATTGTTAGAAATGGAATGGTGTTTATATAGTCGTGTGTCACCTTTGTTTTACAATTTAGGATGCTATCACAAATGACATCGTGTATGCCACAGGTATCTTATAGACTCAGTGTTCTCCCAGGATGCATAGAGCCTTAACTCTCACAACGTTGAAATATCTTTATTATACAAACCAATTTTTAAAATTTGAAATCATTAATCAGCTCTTTCTGCTTCATTTGAATACCTATGTTAAAGGTCTACGCCATTATACATTTTGCTTGCAGCCTTGATTGTCAGCTTTGGCTTCGGGCCTTGATTACCAGTCTTGGCTTCTAGCTTTGAATGCCAGTCTTGGGTTCCATTCTTGATTGCCAGTAGGCCTTCACCAATCTTGACTTCTAGCCTCGATTACCAGTCTTGGCTTCTAGCATTGATTGCCAGTGGGCCTTTGCCAGTCTTAACTTCTAGCCTTGATTACCAGCCTTGGCATCTAGCCTTGATTGCCAGTAGGCCTTTGTCAGTCTTGACTTTTAGCCTCGATTGTCTTGGATTCTAGTCTTGATTGTAAACCTTGGCGTCCAGCCTTGATTACCGGTCGTTGTCAGCCTTTGTTTCAAGCCTTGACTACCAGCCTTTGTCGGCCTTTGCTTCTATAGCCTTGATCACCGGCCTTTATTTCCAGCCTTGATTGCCTTTGTGCCCTGCCTCTTGTTATCTCTTTGTCACAGACCTCATCAGACCCTGGTCTATGATCTGAGGACACGCCGTCATCACATATCCTTCCTGGATGTCATATCTTCACATGGCAATCTGCGCAAACCACAATCCTCTAACATTATCTTTCCCTGCACATAGCAGAAGTTCATTCACTGTATGTTTAATGATGGGCCAGTGTCGCAGACGGTGGGTCAGCAATAACTCTTACAGTGCGGCGATCGACTTTAGTCGTCAGAATCTGACGCCTGTAGACGTCAGATTCTGACGACTAAAGTCGATCCCCGCACTGCAAAGAGTAATTATATTTCTAATGGCCGTATACCCATAACATAGGTATTTAAATGAATCGGAAAGAGCTGAATAAAACATTTATGATGATTTCAAATTGAAAAAATCCTTTGATCTCCAATGTTTTTTTTAATTCAGCGCTTTAAGGGTTAAACATACAGGGGGTCTACGTCTCCTGTTTGGAAGGCCAGAGAATCGCTTGCCAAGGTATGCGTGTATCTATACTATGGGCCACAAGTATTTAGTAAAATATGTTTTAAATATGAAACAAATGTTTCCAGTGTACGGATACCACTTCCAACTACATCACCCGATCCGAGGGTAAATGAATTACAACATTCTTAAACTACAAAAATGGCTAATATAATAGGTCATGTGATACTAAAATTAATTATAATTAATATTATTAGATTACAATTATTAGACCTGTATAGTGGTAAAGATGATATTTATTCAGTGATGTTCAGATCTCTAAGGATGGTTACACCATTGATGAATATTATATATATATATATATATATATATATATATATATATATATATATATATAACTATAGTAAACTAGCGAACAGATCTATAATCTTATAGATCATTATTGGAGAACTGAATAATTGAGTATGCTATACCTAAATTAGTAGTAGACTGTATGACATACAAACTACATACACATGGCAAAGGCTGGTATACGGGTGGCATACGGATGGGATACGGGTGGCATACGGATAACAAACGGATGACATAAAGATGGCATACGAATGACATACAAATAGCATACGGGTGGCATACATATGGCAGACAGATGACATATGCATGGAATTCAGATGACATACGGATGGTATACGGATGATATACAGGTGGTATACTGATGGCATAGGGATATGATGAGGATGGCATACGGATGACATCCGGATGGAATACGGATGGTATACGGATGTAATAAGGGTGATATACGGATCGAATACGGGTGGTATACTGATCGCTTAAGGATGTCATAATAAGGGTGTCATACGTATGACATACGGATGGTATACGGATCGAATACGGGTGGCATACTGATGGCATAAGGATGTCATAAGAATGGCATACGTATGACATACGGATCGAATACGGGTGGTATACTGATGACTTAAGGATGGCATAATAAGGATGTCATACGGATGGTATACGGATGGTATACGGATCGAATACGGGTGGCATACTGATGGCATAAGGATGTCATAAAGATGGCATACGGATGACATACGGATGGAATACGGATGGTATACGGATGACATTATATATATGGAATGCAGCTATAATGAAGTATTGGCGTACATGACGATTATATTTCATTCCAAAACTTATTCAACTCTTTACATAGCTATGTCATGTAAATTTTTACCCACATGAAGTTGTGTCTCGCTACCGCGACCCACAACTTCAAGTGGGTAAAAAATTACTGATATTTGAGTACTTTTAGACCAAACATTAGCAAAACTTGATGTTTGCACACTCATTTCGTTCCCAATAACTGGGATTCAACCTGCTTATAAAACTGATATAAAATGGTTGTAGTCGAGGTTAGTATTTCTTGAAGGCCATCCAATGATGGAGGGTATTTTGACACCACGTGGTGCTATACCGCCAATCAGCACCCGTTATTTAGTAATGGTGAATTGGACGATTTAGATCAAGAAAAGACAAATGTGATGGCAATTTACGATGAATGTTCACACCCATTATGAGTTTTCACAAGAAAAACACCCACAAACTCAGTCTTGAATAGGATTATTGATTTCAATTCTTCACTCTGCCTCTTGTCTACCACATCATCAATAAACACTTAGTTTTCGGAAGCACTTCAAAAAACTCATTGAAAGTGGTTATAGATTTTATGCCAGACTGCCTTTAAAAACCTTTGTCGACTTTTTTGTTTGATGTCGCCTTTCCATAATCGCAATAATCTTATCATATTTCTGCTTGACGGTTGGTAATTTATATCCCTTGTTATTTTTAAACATCCTTCTCACGTTCGGTGGAGTGGAATTTTCACTGTGAGACGGTCATATATATTATCCTACACGCACTTGTCGCCAAGCCTGGTGATAATAATTCTGTTAGATCAGAATTTGAGCTCGAGACGCAGAAGTGTTTTACTTGGTCCGTATTCCCGTACAAGTTACGATATATCGCAGGCTTCTGATTGGTCGAGATGGCCATCTCGACCAATCAGAAGCCTACGATATATCGTAACTTGTACGAGAATACGGCCACTGACGAATAAAAACAACTTGGAGTGAGTAAAAAATATTAACATTTTTCAAAGCAGAAGAAAGTCATTTTTAGATCTCGTTTATTAAAAAATAGAAAAAATGATCAGTAGCAGCAGTTCAAGGGGTGGGGGGGGGGGATTATGACGTTTAACATTGACCCCGCACTTTTACGTCGATACACTGGCTTTAACGTGATCGTCTAATCACATTGAGAGGGGGGGGGGCAAGGATATTTCTCTGAAAGCTCCACGCATGATCAGCTGGGCTTGAACCCGAGACACGTGCATGACTGGCCCTCTATCAATGCACGACCCCCCTCTCTATGCACTTTTTGTTTATGTTAGATTCATGTTTTAGTCATTGACCTATCTATGCTGTGCTGTGGTAGGCCTACAGATTACAATGCTTTGATGTCACAGGGCGCTATTTGAGTCCCTGGCTGCTCTATTCTGACCATTCATTATTTAGCCAGATTAGTGTTCAGTAGGCCTGGCTCTGTGGACAGCGGGAGATTTGGAGGCCACAGTGGTCCGTACCTTATGTGGGACCCCCCCCCCCCCCCCGAAGTGGTGGTCTCCCCCCCCCTTCGGGAGATGGTGGTCAACCCGTGTGGTCAATCATCAAATACGATCTATTAACTCTTGTCCTGCTATGTATAAAAATAATAATAAATAAACATATATGAAGCGTATAGACGTTAACCCTTGTGCTGCTAGGTCCTTATATATAAATCAATAAAGTTGTGTCTCGCCATCGCGACCCAAAACTTCAAGTGGATGAAAATTACCCATATTTGTTTAATTTTAGACCAAATATTTGCAAATCTTGATGTTTAAACACGCATTTCATTCTGTATAACCGTGATGTATAATGTAGTTTAAACGGATTGAAAACGACGATAGGGGTGATTATGGGTGTCCAGCTATAGGCCTATGTCCGTAATTATACGGGCCTAGCTAGATTCTAACTGAAGAAAATGCCGCTAAAATAAAACAAATATGTATGTTAGTATTATCGAATTTAGTCAATTAGAGAGTATAATATTTTTTGTCATTTGAATCTGGAAGTGATCGACTTTAGACTGAATAATGACGTCCATAATTGTCGATCCCAGCACAGTAAGAGTAAACATATTTATAATTGCCGTAAGACCCATAACATAGGTATTAAAATGAAGCGGAAAGAGCTAACAAAGACATTTTATGATGATTTTAAATAGAAAAAACCCTTTGGTCTCCATCGATTATACAAAAATATTTCAGCGCTGTAATGGCTCAGCATTGGGTGTCATGTTGGACTGTAGGAGGAGGTTCGTATTGGTATTGATGACATCAGCATCTCTCTTCATTTGATGGTAACTAGCGGAGTGGAGGAAACAGGGAACCAATCAGCGAACGGGGTAGATCAACCAGGGAACCAATTAGCCAGCGGGGTAGATTAACCAGACAGCCAATCAGCGAGCGGGGTAGGGTGATCAGGAACCAATCAGGGTCATCAATGAGCTTTATGACGTCTTATCAAAAACAGCACGTATGATCTGGCTCCAGTCTGACTTAAGTCAAATTTTGTCTTAACTATCAACACGTGATCACGTCTCAACCAATCAGTTAGCTTAAGACTGACATAAGTCAACTGACTTAGGTCCATGTAAAGCTGGTGAAACCGGCCCCTGGTATTAATACCTCTGGTAGATCTAACAGACAAATCGCTCATCGGTAAACACAATCGGATAGTTATATCTTGATAGATAAATTTAGGATGTGAACCATTTAGCTGATAGGACCTGATATAACAGTAACCCTTGAGCTGCTAAAACAGTTTTTTATTAAGTTGTTAACCCTTTGCCCACAATTTATCTTCTTCTTATTTTCAACCACTTGAAGTTGTGTCTCGCTACCGCGATCCACAACTTCAAGTGAGTGAAAATTATCTGTATGTTCAAATCTTGACGTTTAAACACTCAGTTAGATCCAAATGAAATTGATTTATTCTGGTAATAAAATAAAACAACAATTGATAAATTACAAATATAGTCGTGCTTAGCTTTTAAAAGGTTATGAAATGACTCAGACATTTCTGACATATAGTGTCGTACCCTCTGAGAGAAAATAAAATGTGGGCGATATCTAGTGTTCAGTAATGTAAATATTTTTCATTCATTTGAAGCTGGAAATTAAGTGAGCAATTCCAGCTTCAAATGAATGAGAATAGAAACAACAAATGAGCAGTCATAGTAATGACAAGTCAACTATCTGATCACGCATTCTGGTGATCTAATTGAGTTTTCTAACGTGAAAATACAACAGCAGGTGACAAGTAATGAATGAAAGCAAATAAACCAAATAGAAAATATATACACACCGTTTTAATAAGAATTGTTGGCCACAATAATTGTAAGCTTGTTTGAGATCTGCAGCTATAAGCCTACATTTGATGAATACTTAGTCAAAACGCATTAATATTTGATAAATACTCAGTCAAAACGCATTAATATTTGATAAATACTTAGTCAAAACGCATTACAAAAACGCTTCAAGGAGAGGCCTGTAGTGAAAAGTATAAAATATACGACACTATTGTGTCATCTTAATAGAGGAGAGCTGATAAAACTTATTCCTTTCCAAGTTAATGTTTCCTGTTTTATGTGAATCGATCCTTCACCTGCAAGGACTGGCGCAATCTGTCTTTACTGTGGCACAATCACATTTTTGGTATCCGCTCATATCAGCTCTGTCTACGTCGTAGTCAGATATCAAACCCCAACCCTAACTTAAAACACACCACTACATTATATTCTTTCTCCGACCACGACATTCTAAGCCGGGAATGGGGAGTTTTTGTGGACCTAGTACTGAAACAATTATCATGGTAGTCCCTATAGTGCTATAATCAATCAGGTGTGACCGAGCTGTTGACTATGAGGGATCCTCATTATGGTCGGATGGGTTTTAAGTCAGTTAAAACCCTCGGGGTTCTCAATTCTTAACTGTGAAAAAGGCCTTGGCCTTCGGCCTCGGACCTTTTTGAAAGCTAAGAATGGGCATCTTCACTCTGCCATGTGATTTGCGGCACGCAATCTTGAGCCATGCTCTGCGTGTATTAAGACTGGACTGGTGCAGATGAGAATGGGGTTCTCCATTCTTAGCTATGAAAAAGGCCTCGGCCTTCGGCCTCGGCCTTTTCCACAGCTAAGAATGTAGAGCTCCTCGGGCTTTATCCTATACGGAATCATTACCATCATTATTTATTTTGATATGAGTTTAGCTCAGCTCTGGAGTCGTAGTCAGAGCTGTGATATGATATGAAAAATAACTTCTGTGGAATATTACCACTTAAAGTACGACTCTAAGTCGTTTGCATCTTTATTGGCAGGTTAATTCACAGTAATCAGAAATGAAATGAGTGTTTAAATAGCAAGATTTGATAAATGTTAGGTCGCAAATTGAACAAATTAACGTTATTTTCACCCCCTTGGAGTTGAGTTTCGCGGTAGCGAGACACAACTTCAAGGGGGTGTAAATTTAAATTAAACAATTTTTTTTTTTGGGGGGGGGGGGGGTTAAAGGATAGACATTATATCAAAACTAACTGGTTATTGTATAGATGCCAGGTTGTACTTGTTGCATCCGCAATTGTAAAGGAAAATTAAATCTAATGTTCAATCCAAGCTATCCAAGCTATCCAAAAAATATGGGCATTACATGCTTTTCTAGCAGCCAAAATGTTTATGTAATCACCCAGGGAGGCGTCATGTCGTAATTGATAATTACAGCTACCTCCATCTACTGCAGCAGGTGTTCAAAACATCACACTTCAAAAATAATCTCGTTGTACCAGCTGTTAATGTTTTAAATTATAAAACCTCTCCACGGTGCGGCGTGTTATAATACAATTTAAAGCAGACACATTTTCATAGGGGCTCTCACACTACAGCGTATGAACCGGCGTATACCGACGTGTTAACAAATTGCCTGAAACGTCGGCATACGTAAAACTTTTTTTTCCAAGGAGACTGTTAACGTATGAATAACGTATAGATTGCGTATGCGTAGCGTTCTTCTACCCGTAACGTGTGTGCAACGTGTAGTAACGTGTTCCAACGCATGACAAACGTGTGGCCAGCGTTCTGAACGTATCTATGGCGTTTGTGTAGCGTCAGTGTTGCGTATCAGTAACGTACTAGACGTACTTCTAACATATGATAATAAATCAATTATATGTGTAGCCTAGTAGTTGTTGTGATTTTTAAACTGGTACCTGCTAAAACAGTTGATCCCAGTAAACACCATTATTTTGACACAAAGGTGCCTTAGATTATCGCTGATATGCTATGCTTGATATAATCAGATAATAAAAAAAATGTTTTTTTTTCGCTATATTCATTGTAGCAAGGAAAATATAATCTGATTATATGTTTCTCGTTTGTGGGAATGAAACATATGTTCGCAACGTGTTTTGTGTACCCATGTGTATTAGTGATGACATTAACCATGTTAATTAGGCCCTATATGGCTTCCAATTGTTTAGTTACTATAAAAATACAGTACAAATGTATCTCAGCATTGGGATAGTGCCTTTTTGAAGAGCCGCCCTTGGGCGTATAGAAAATAAATTTCAACGCTTTTGGATGATTGTCCAGTTAAAATGTCAGGAATTATTTAATTTGCAAATAATATTTTAATGTTGGCGTTTGTGCCATTTTCCTGTGATTCTTAGCTTGAAATAATCCTGATAATGAAGCACATTAATTTTAACTTTTAATCCTAACTAATTTTTAAGACCCCCTTTCCAGATTTTAGGTTTCAAAAATTTTATCATGCATAATAATTGACTACATTCTGGCTTCTGGGGTTGCTTTTCAAGGGTGGGAATAGGTGAAAGGACATTATATATTGTTGGTCTATCGTCTACGACGTCGGCCCAACATAAAACCAACATTGGTTCAACGTCTCGAGTTTGCTGGGATATGACCTTTTGTTTCCAACATAGCGAGCACAATTTGCTTAGCCAGCCTTGTTTTAATGTTGGACAGGTGTCGCAGACGGCAAACCAGCATAAAACTGCATTAGGTAACCATATCACGATTGGTAGGAATTTGCATCTGTCGCATCATAATAATGTCATCACTTCAAAGCAACTCTTCAACTAAAACCACTGTTTACTTAAAATAATGTGACAAATAATGTGACGGACAACTTGGGTATCTTGTCATTACACGTCGCTATACGTTAATGACATTGAATTTAGAAAAGAACCAACTTTTTATGTGGAAGTTTCGCTCTGTTTTCCAGGTAGACAAAAAGGAGAGCGGGAGTGTGGGTGGGGTGAGGGGTGGGGGGAGGGGGCGGTGTGGGGGGTCAACCCAGAAGGCCATTACAGACGTCCAATCTCCCCTGGAAAAAAGAACAATAATTAGGGATGGGCGGCATCGGAGACAAGGCTGAGACGGCCAAACTACGAGTGGTGAAGAATGCAGTCAAATTACTGTCCACAAGCGACCCAATAACGCCAATGACGGTGCAATGCTAGGCCAGCTTCACAGACTGTGGATCAGCATTAAAACAACATTGGGTCAAATCACTCTCCAGCATACAGTAGACGCTCAATCAATGCTGTTTTAATGCTGGGCCAGCGTCGCAGACGGTGGAACAGCATTAAAATAACATCGGGTGAGCGTTCGCTGTTTGCTGGTGGCTGACTGACGAATGAACATGACCAGAATGAAGATGGGGCAATCAGTGAAATGAAGAGTTAAATGTGCAGTGGATCCATTCTACATGCCGGTGGGCCCACCGCCAACCATTCTACATGCCCATCACCAGCCATGCTACATGCCTGTGCGCGAACATCGGCATGTAGAATAGCTGTCGGTGGGCCAACCCCCAGCCAGTCTACATGCTGGTGGGCACACCGGCATGTAGAATGGCTGTCGGTGGGCCCACAACCAGCTATTCTACATGCCTGTGGACCCACATCGGCATGTAGAATGGCTGTCGGTGGGTCACCAGACATTCTACATACCTTACATCTATCACGTGACATCGCATGGTGGTCACATGGCACCACACCTCTAATACTGTTTTCAGTCTTATTAGGTGTCATTATGGGTCATCCAGGGTCAATAGACCCAGGAAAGCGGAAGCCTATCCTACTTAGTAATATGATATAAAATCACAACACTCTTTAATGCATTTTCTTATTCTATTTTTTTTTTCTTTATAATATTTGTGGGGCCCGGTCAAAAAGTTATTGATGGCTATACACTTTTTACAATTTTAAAATATATAACTCAACCGTTAAAATTTATAATAATATTTTCCATTAGTTGTGTCTTGCTACCGCGATCCACATTAAGTGGGTGAAAATTAATTTAAGACCCAAAATTTAAAAATCTTGATGTTTAAGCACTCGAGTCATTCCCAAACACAGTGCATTATTATGTGAATAAAACAGATGAAATCTATTATAATCCTGCTTAACACAGAAAGGGTGAAAACCACATCACTTGATAGTCACTCAGTAGAGAGATGGCAGACGTCAAAATAGGCGTGTGGTCGATGAGATAGAGGAGAATAGATTGGATAACATGCTATAATCAAAATGGTATAAATTACAAATGGATTGCCCGTCCTTGAATTAGTCTCAAGGGTAGATGAGCTCACTCAGCTGACTGGCTGGGATCCACCTTCACTGACCTTGCCACAAGCCGAGAACGGATTGCTTCCCGTGGAAACGATTTATCTTGGAAAAAATCAGTACGTAACAGTGGCGTACGCAGAAATTAAATAAGGGAGTGTTTAGATTAACCCCAGCGCGGGGATCGACTTCAGTCGTCAGAATCTGACGTCTGCAGACGTCAGATTCTGACGACTAAAGTCGATGTGTAAGAGTAAAAAATAAAAGTCTTTATAGGCTACTGACCGTAGACCCAGATTAATTATGACTAATAAAGTTGATCCCCACGCTATACTGTATTATGCTATTTCTACTATTATATATAGACCCATAAGATAAGTAGTATTTAGATTTTTAGGAACCTAACACCTACAGCGGGGGGCGACTTCAGTCGACAGAATCTGACATCAGATTCTGTCGACTGAAGTCGATCTGTAAGAGTGAAAAGTAGAAGTATTATACTGGCCGTACACCCATAACATATGTATCAAAAGAATCAGAAAGAGGTATAAATAATACATTTATGATGATTTTAAATTGAAAACACCCATCGATTTCCATGGTTTATACAAAAAATATTTCAGCGCTTCAAGGGTTCAGCCAGGTAAGCGGGAGACGCTGTCTCTGTCTCTGTATCGGTTTATTGTTGGCCCACCGTCTGAGACGCCTCCCTCGAAATTAACATGAAACAGGATGACTTCACTGTGTTTACCTGCAAGCCCCATATAATAACCCTATCAACGCTGATATATTTTAGTATAAAGCACGGAGACCAACGGTTTTTTCAAATTGAAATGTCTTAGATAACTTTTTCCGTTTCATTTGTATATCTATGTTATGGGTCCACGGCCATTATAAATATTTTTATTATTTCAGTGCGGGGATTGACTTTATACGTCAGATTATAACGTATAAAATCGGTCCCAGAGCTGAAAAAGTTAGGTCACCGAGAAAGGACAACATTCGACATATATATAAAACCATTATTAAAACACACCACTACATTAATTGCTTTGTCCGACCACTACATTCTAAGCTCGGGCTCTGAAAATTTCACTCAATATCGACAATTTTTCTTTTATTGATATAAATAAACATAGTTGTATACATATCAAATGTCAATATTATCAACTAAATTCCGGAAGATCAAACATGAACGGAACGTGAAAAAAATGCGCAGAAAATAGTGAAATCCGAGGAATGGGCAAGCCTGCCGTATATCAATACCATCTTCTCTACAGCAAAGCTAGACTTCCAGGTCGCAACCCTAGCGAACCCTAGCCTTGCTCCAGGGAAGGTGATCAATGCCTATTTCTTAATTGCTTCGAAGAGACTCTTTAACCATTCAGCCACTAGTGTCATTTTTTTATTTTTTTTTATTAGCACATTAAATACCACCATTTGAACACGTTAAGGATAAAACCTGACAGCAATCAACAATATTTCAAAATCGTAGATATCCAGTTTGCCAAATCTTAGTAGTTTTCACCAATTTGAAGTTGTGGATCGCGTCAGCGAGACACAACTTCAGGTGGGTGAAAATCCCCATTAACAAATTTGTCGGCTAAAGGACTAAGCTTTTAAATCTGTTTTATAGGTTGAATCACAGATATTAGAAATTAATCGAGTGTTTAAACTCGAATAAAACAAACATGAATGATTTTCACCCCCTTGAAGCTGTGGATGAGAATTAAAATAAGGGATTTTGACATGCAAAGGGCCAAGTATTTGCTATAAAAAGAAGGCATTTTAATATTATGTTAGCGAGCTACGAGAGCACTTAGATAATTGAGATAAAAAGTCATAGTATCTGCGCTATAATTACCGCCAAGTAATGTGTTGTCATGATGATTAAAACGGTATAGATTGGACGTACTGCGAAGATAAAAGGCAGTAACGGCTTACTGCAACGACAAATGACAGTAAAAGCTTACTGTGAAGACAATAGGCAGTAACTGCTACTACAAAGCCAAAAGGCAGAAACTGTTTACAGCAAGGCCAAAAGCCAGTAGCTGCTTAATGGAAAGACACAATACAGGAGCTGTTTACTGCAAGACAAAAGTAACTGCTTACCAGAAAGACAGAAGGCAGCTGCTTACTACTAAATTGTCATTTAGTGTTATAGCGTGTCTAGTGTGTTAACGTAAAATTATACTAACGCTATAACACTATATGACGACTACCACGTAGTTTGTTACGTCTGAGAGCTCGGGACATCAACTTTCCCTGATTGGTTTGTTTATGTCTCTCACTCACTCAGTAATTGTCGTAATTGAAATGAGGGGCTTAATATGTCATTCACTAATGAAAATCCTCGACAGTCGGCAAAAAAAATACCCGTTGTTGAAAAACCCTCTCCTGATAGAGAGATCTAGGTAAAAAGGAAACCTATTAAAGCTGCTATAATAAATAATGGCGCTCTTAAAAAAATCTGGAGGCGTGAAATTAAATTATTTCAGGTATCTGTACGTAAATGCGGGCCTGGCATAACATTTTTTATTTTTCTGAAGAAGTTATAATTATGCGAAATTAAAGTAATTTATTATATGTGGCATATCCGTCGATTAGTGGGTGTGTGCGAGCAATGTCGGCTGTCTGTATTATAGAAATTACTGAAAACTGTCCGACAAAACGTAGAACTAATGTTGATTTAGTGTTAGTTCACCGTCTCTAACGTTGGCCCAGCTTTAATCCAGCGTAGTTTACCATCTCATATTTGCCAGGGTATCTTGACAAAGCGATGCAAATTAGGTTTGTGAAATATGAGCAAAACATGTGTTTGTTTTAATGAAATTTTCAGTAAATACATCCGGTGTTTTTCAGTATAAAATAGTATAGATTACACTGTAATTTCTATAATTCACAAAGTAAAACCAAAATCACATTTCAATATTTGATGAGAATGATTTTATGGACCATCAAGTCCATTTGCAATGACAGTCGACAATTTTCACGGGAAAAAAGAGGTTATTTTTCAAGTATCCTGCAATGTTTTTATTTCTAATAAAGCAGCCATATTCCCAGATTTGAGCCAGTGTTTACTCCGCAAGCACGAGACGTTGGCCCAATGTTGGTTTATTGTTGGGCCATCGTCTTTGACGCTTGCCCAACTTTAAACCAGCATTGGTGTAATGTTATCTGGGTTCCCAGGCAACCCTGGGTCTTCTCTTGCAGAGGGGGTCGATAACAACTCAGCATGTTTCCTTTTAGGCGGCCTATTTCCAGTACTCCTGATTTATATATCCACGGCCAGCTTATACAGTAAAAACACGTCTGCCTCCACTATATCAAAATACGATTGCCTCATTTAGACCGGTACACTGAAATAGCAAACAGAATAACTGCTCTCCTTGTAAAGTAAAGTGTTACTGCTGTTTGCCTTTGCCATACAAGTCGAAAGAAACAGCTGTAATCAACAATAACTGATGTTTGCAGTCATGGCAATATCGCGACAGAACGAAGCCCGATATCGGATTGCGCCCTACTCTTATCGAATGACTTCAAGAGGTCTTTATAAGATAAGATAAGGTAAGATAAGATAAGATAAATTTTATTTTAAATCGGCATGATACAGTCAACCATATAGTGCAATATAATGCACAGTATCATATAGATCCTTCCACACACTCCAGGCATTTGAACAGTTCGGAGCATTGTATATGCACAACCTCGATGACAAGCGGCCGGGATTCGAGCCCAGTACCTCTGAGTTTCAAGCCACAACCGGACCGAATGAGCTTACATTGCGGTAACTGCCTACTGTAATGGCGAACAGAAGCAAATCAAGCAGTTAAGGCTATTTGTTTTGTCCTAAATTGCAATGTCAAAAAGCAGTATTAAAGCGCTGAATTAATTTGTAAAAAACATCGCAACCAAAGGATTTTTTACTATGAAATCATCCCAGATGTCTTAGTTAGCTCTTTCTGATTCATTTTAATACCTTTGTTATGGGTCTACGGCCATTATAAATATTTGTACCCTTACAGTGCGGGGATCAACTATAGACGTCAGAATATGACATCTGTAGAGATTCTGACGTCTATTGTCGATCCCCAAAAATTGTACCAACTTTGGTTGAATATTATTGTTGTTTAAATCTACAGTGTGGGTCAAATGCAAACAACACTGGCTCAGCAATAGCTACTGTTTGACTTTGGAGAGCTAAACATCGCAAAGCCCAGATGTGAGGATGTGTACTAGAATTATTTGCTAAATAATATGGATGGCCAATCCGACCGAACTATCAATGTTTTAAAATGTCGATCAGTGCTACATTCGATTTGAAGCCTCGATGTTTTCCCCGGTGCCCTAAATACCGAGCTATAATAACAGACATAAAAGAGAAGCCTGTATATACCCTACTCTTAAAATACAGCCTTTGAGTCCTTATTACCATACGTATAGGTTTGCACTACATCAGACCCTAAAAAGGGATGAAATCTGAAAAATGGGCAAAAACGGTGCAACACAATTTCTGTCACATCAACCGATATGCCAACATACAGTATTATCCGCATTATTTCCACATTTTTGACAATAGATCTCGCTAAAACTTAGTGGCGACATATTTATTTTTAGATTTTGCTGCATAGATACATGTCCCGTACAGCAAGGCTGAGCTCGCAGACTGAGTCTGTGACTTAGGGAAGCCTAGACTTGCTGTACGGAAGATACATAGACGACATAGTTTAAAGGTGATCTATCACCCTTTATATGGTATGAATAATTATGTCCTTATATGGGGTGATTGGCTATCATGTGACCCTCTCAGAGGGTCACATGATAGCCAATCACCCTATATAACGAAACACTTGTGCCCCATCTTGTGGCGACTTTGATTTATGTGTCACAAATTTATTCATACTATATAAGGGGTCATATGTCACCTTTAAAACCTGAATTTATCATTAAACTCTGCATCCATGGCGCGAATTGTTGTCGTAATTCTCGACTTGTTGTTGACGAAATGAAATTAAATGAATCGGGCTTTAGGCCACCTTTGTGCACTGGGCCAGGAGAACCTCCTGAGGATGGTGAGATGATTGAGATGACACTGTCCTCCAGACACAGGTTTTGAAATTCGAGCCCTGGCGGTCTGAGGCCAAGCACGCTACCTCTCGGTCACGGAGGCTCCCCACAATACTGACTTTCACTCGTGGATGGGGAAGAAACATTTTTGTTTCTTTCAAACCGCCGAGACCGGGAACCGAACCCCGAACTCTGGCGTGAAAGGCAGCGGTGCTAGCCACTACCCTAGGGCCCCCGCCCTTTTGTTGACGAAGATGACTTGAAGTGGGTCATAAATTAAACAAAATTGCCATATATACGTAGTAAACAAAAAATCTGTCAATTCCCGTTCTAAAACAGGTTTGTAAAAATAAGCCAGCTTTTGTTATCAGGCATCAAGCAAGGTACTGTTGGAACAAGCTACACAGAGCTCTGTCAATTTATTCTCCTATACGCTTATTACGCAATCAGACGACAGGAACGTCCCACGAATGAAGTATTTCGCTATTGTGTCTCCCATATGTCGGCGTGATTGAGAATCATGAGGTGGAATACATTACCAGTGTGACTATGATGAGGCAGCTTATAAAGACATGAATGTCTCATGTCGGCCCTATTGCTCGTGTGTTGAGGTGGACTTTAGAAAATCACAATGACTTAGGCCTACATTATGATATTAAAATCGAACTTTTTTTTCATAAATTATTTTTGTAAAGGCCATGGAAATTAAAGGTGTTTTTTTTTTAAATCATCGTACATGTCTCAGTTGGTTCTTTCTGGTTCATTTAAATACCCATGTTACCCATCCTGTCATCTGGCAGGGTGTAGTTCCCACTGCAGAGTGAAAACGAATACAACTAAAGACTACAGGATGATGCCATTTTCAAAATTAGAAGCAAGATAAATATGATATAAACTTTGCAAAATATAGACTGGTTTAATATCTTAAAAAATAGTGTTTGCAATAATTGATAGTTACATTAGATTACGGATGTACCTTTTGTGTGGTGAAGCTGATATTTGATAACTGTAGTATGTACATGGTCCACTGATTCCAAAGGGTGGCTCCCATAAGGCGGATGGATGAATAAATAATAAATGCACGCTCCCCAGGGAGCATTAGAAGTATCCCGGCTTTAGATCTGTGACCTCTATACAATGTATGCTCCCCTTCAAAGACAAACAGCAGCAACTGCTTACTTTAAAAGTAAGCAGTTACTGCTGTTTGGCTTTGAAACGTACCTCAGAGTCAAACAACTGTAACTGCGCAATTTCTTTTAAGTATTTATTCTGTTTGCATTTGTCATATTATTCAAAGGCAAACAGCAGTAACTTCATACTTGGAAAGTAAACAGTTACTGTTGCTGTGAAGATAAACAGCTGTAACTGCTGTTTTTTACTATAATCAGTTACTGTTTTTTTGTCTTGTAGAGCAGTAAGTATACTGAGACACCCCACCCACCTTAGTTAAATATTCAGTAGTTCAGATTGTTGTCACGCTGCCGTTGAGAGGTAAAACACAGTGGTAAAACAGAGGTAAAACACAGTTAAGATGTCAGCTGTTACAGCTGTTTGACTTTGACCTTCGACACAGAGAGCCGTAACTACTTAGAAAAGGAAAACAGTCACAAGACGTTGAATCAATGTTGGTTTAACGTTGGTACACCGGCTACGACTTTGGACCAACGGTAAATCAACATTGATTCAACATCTTGTGTCTGTTGGGTGCGTTTGCAGGCCATTCTAGATTGTTGTTGTTGTTGACATGTAATGTACCAACAGTTGGCACTACACACAACTTCACCAGTGGGACAAAGTTAAAGGTGATATATTACCCCTTATATAGTAAGAATAATTTTGCGACAAATAAATCAAAGTTGCCACAAGATGGGGCACAAGTGTTTCCTTATATAGGGTGATTGGCTATCATGTGACCCTCTGAGAGCGTCACATGATAGTCAATCACCCCATATAAGGACATAATTATTCATACCATATAAGAGGTGATAGATCACCTTTAAATACAATCAACGTTTACACAGCAAACACGACATGTTGGATTGATGTTGGCCCGAGGTGCATGAATCCAACATCGGGTCAATATTTCGTGTTACCGTTGCCGGCTTTTTCAAGAAAACAGCAGCCTTAAAGCGATGAAATATTTGTGTCTAAACCATGTTTTTTTTTTAATTTGAAATCATATAAATGTCCTAGTTAGCTGTTTCTGCTTTATTTGAATAGCAATGTTATGGGTCTATAGCTATTATATTTTGTTGTAATTCTTTCAGTGCGGGGACCGACTTTAGACGTCAGAATCTGACGTCTGTAGACGTCAGATTCTGACGTCTAAAGTCGGTCTCTGTGTAAAAAGGGTTAAGTAGACAGTTACTGTTGTTTGTCTTTCAGCCACTTTTCATATTCAAACAACGGTAAATAATAACTTCTTAAGCATTTTGTTGCCCGATATATTAGGCATGGTGATTTATTTCCTCAAACAATTACATCTGTTTACCTCTTCGTGGCAGAATGTGAATCAGTGTCATCCAGTGACTGGTTTATAACACCGGGTTTGGCAGCAGTCACACAACCCAGAGTGTAAAAACTAATTACAAGTGACACCCCAAGGATAATTACCTCAGACACGTGCCACAAGACGCACAATAAATGAGAGAAGGGGATGATAATTATTACTGAGATCTTTCTGATTAGGAGGAAAAACGTAAACCCAGGGATTTTGTAGGGTTTTTGTAGTAACCCTTGTCCGACATGGTCTTTATATAATAGTCAAGCAGGTTTAAAAACAAGTTTGCTTATTTATTTATTTATCTATTTATTCAGTTATTTATTTGACTGCAAAATAATACAGTTGCAATATGTACAATAAAATGCACATATAATATAAAATTGATGAAAATTGCATAAAAAGTATATAAAGTAATTGTGTGTATAATAATTTTGCTTGCTAGGCAGTGGGATAGGCAGTATATGCCCAGTAATTCCACCCCTGTTAGTTTTGACATTACGAGCATTGTCTACATATTACATACTTACAAACATGAACCCATGTGCAGGTGTTGTTTACATTAAAATAAGATTTTAAAATATCCTTAAAATATATAGTTAAGCTTTTCGGGAAGTTAAGCTCTCGGGAAGCTTGTTCCAACTATATACAACTCTGTCTAAATAAAAGTTTCTAGATTGCTCATTTTTACATCGTGGTATCGGACAATTTGATGATTCAGATTGTCTAGTACATCTCTGGTCATTTCTAAAATATATACTGTCTGGAGTTAATGAGCAAGGATCTTGCATAACTTGATATAACTGACACAGATCAGAAATGTCTCTGATATTTTAATTTACCTCGTGACCTTTATTACCCTCTGCTCACCCTGACTGCAAGATGCCTCTACTGGATATTGATCGAATATTTTTATTCTTTCAATGGGGGGATCGACTTGAAGCTGTGTCTCGCTACTGCGATCCACAACTCCATGTGGCTGAAAATCACTTGGATTTGTAAAATGAGGTCATATTGTATGTCAGCTGCACTTGTATAAACTGGTTTCACAGTGCTTACAGTTTCACTTGTATCAACTGGTTTCACAGTGCTTACAGTTTCACTTGTATAAACTGGTTTCACAGTGCTTCCAGTTTCACTTGTATAAACTGGTTTCACAGTGCTTCCAGTTTCACTTGTATAAACTGGTTTCACAGTGCTTACAGTTTCACTTGTATCAACTGGTTTCACAGTGCTTACAGTTTCACTTGTATAAACTGGTTTCACAGTGCTTCCAGTTTCACTTGTATAAACTGGTTTCACAGTGCTTCCAGTTTCACTTGTATAAACTGGTTTCACAGTGCTTACAGTTTCACTTGTATAAACTGGTTTCACAGTGCTTACAGTTTCACTTGTGTAAACTGGTTTCACAGTGCTTACAGTTTCACTTGTATAAACTGGTTTCACAGTGCTTACAGTTTCACTTGTATAAACTGGTTTCACAGTGCTTCCAGTTTCACTTGTATAAACTGGTTTCACAGTGCTTACAGTTTCACTTGTATAAACTGGTTTCACAGTGCTTACAGTTTCACTTCTATAAACTGGTTTCACAGTGCTTACAGTTTCACTTGTATAAACTGGTTTCACAGTGCTTACAGTTTCACTTGTATAAACTGGTTTTACAGTGCTTACAGTTTCACTTGTATAAACTGGTTTCACAGTGCTTACAGTTTCACTTGTATAAACTGGTTTCACAGTGCTTCCAGTTTCACTTGTATAAACTGGTTTCACAGTGCTTCCAGTTTCACTTGTATAAACTGGTTTCACAGTGCTTCCAGTTTCAGTTGTATAAACTGGTTTCACAGTGCTTCCAGTTTCACTTGTATAAACTGGTTTCACAGTGCTTCTAGTTTCACTTGTATAAACTGGTTTCACAGTGCTTCCAGTTTCACTTGTATAAACTGGTTTCACATTGCTTCTAGTTTCACTTGTATAAACTGGTTTCACAGTGCTTCCAGTTTCACTTGTATAAACTGGTTTCACAGTGCTTCCAGTTTCACTTGTATAAACTGGTTTCACAGTGCTTCCAGTTTCACTTGTATAAACTGGTTTCACAGTGCTTCCAGTTTCACTTGTATAAACTGGTTTCACAGTGCTTCCAGTTTCACTTGTATAAACTGGTTTCACAGTGCTTCCAGTTTCACTTGTATAAACTGGTTTCACAGTGCTTACAGTTTCACTTGTATTAACTGGTTTCACAGTGCTTACAGTTTCACTTGTATAAACTGGTTTCACAGTGCTTACAGTTTCACTTGTATAAAGTGGTTTCACAGTGCTTACAGTTTCACTTGTATAAACTGGTTTCACAGTGCTTCCAGTTTCACTTGTATATACTGGTTTCACAGTGCTTCCAGTTTCACTTGTATAAACTGGTTTCACAGTGCTTCCAGTTTCACTTGTATAAACTGGTTTCACAGTGCTTCCAGTTTCACTTGTATAAACTGGTTTCACAGTGCTTACAGTTTCACTTGTATAAACTGGTTTCACAGTGCTTCCAGTTTCACTCGTATAAACTGGTCTCACAGTGCTTCCAGTTTCACTTGTATAAACAGGTTTCACAGTGCTTCCAGTTTCACTTGTATAAACTGGTTTCACAGTGCTTACAGTTTCACTTGTATTAACTGGTTTCACAGTGCTTACAGTTTCACTTGTATAAACTGGTTTCACAGTGCTTACAGTTTCACTTGTATTAACTGGTTTCACAGTGCTTACAGTTTCACTTGTATAAACTGGTTTCACAGTGCTTACAGTTTCACTTGTATAAACTGGTTTCACAGTGCTTACAGTTTCACTTGTATAAACTGGTTTCACAGTGCTTCCAGTTTCACTTGTATAAACTGGTTTCACAGTGCTTCCAGTTTCACTTGTATAAACTGGTTTCACAGTGCTTACAGTTTCACTTGTATAAACTGGTTTCACAGTGCTTCCAGTTTCACTTGTATAAACTGGTTTCACAGTGCTTCCAGTTTCACTTGTATAAACTGGTTTCACAGTGCTTACAGTTTCACTTGTATTAACTGGTTTCACAGTGCTTACAGTTTCACTTGTATTAACTGGTTTCACAGTGCTTACAGTTTCACTTGTATAAACTGGTTTCACAGTACTTACAGTTTCACTTGTATAAACTGGTTTCACAGTGCTTACAGTTTCACTTGTATAAACTGGTTTCACAGTGCTTCCAGTTTCACTTGTATAAACTGGTTTCACAGTGCTTCCAGTTTCACTTGTATAAACTGGTTTCACAGTGCTTACAGTTTCACTTGTATAAACTGGTTTCACAGTGCTTACAGTTTCACTTGTATAAACTGGTTTCACAGTGCTTACAGTTTCACTTGTATTAACTGGTTTCACAGTGCTTACAGTTTCACTTGTATTAACTGGTTTCACAGTGCTTACAGTTTCACTTGTATAAACTGGTTTCACAGTGCTTCCAGTTTCACTTGTATAAACTGGTTTCACAGTGCTTCCAGTTTCACTTGTATAAACTGGTTTCACAGTGCTTCCAGTTTCACTTGTATAAACTGGTTTCACAGTGCTTACAGTTTCACTTGTATAAACTGGTTTCACAGTGCTTCCAGTTTCACTTGTATAAACTGGTTTCACAGTGCTTCCAGTTTCACTTGTATAAACTGGTTTCACAGTGCTTACAGTTTCACTTGTATTAACTGGTTTCACAGTGCTTACAGTTTCACTTGTATTAACTGGTTTCACAGTGCTTACAGTTTCACTTGTATAAACTGGTTTCACAGTACTTACAGTTTCACTTGTATAAACTGGTTTCACAGTGCTTCCAGTTTCACTTGTATAAACTGGTTTCACAGTGCTTCCAGTTTCACTTGTATAAACTGGTTTCACAGTGCTTACAGTTTCACTTGTATAAACTGGTTTCACAGTGCTTCCAGTTTCACTTGTATAAACTGGTTTCACAGTGCTTCCAGTTTCACTTGTATAAACTGGTTTCACAGTGCTTACAGTTTCACTTGTATTAACTGGTTTCACAGTGCTTACAGTTTCACTTGTATAAACTGGTTTCACAGTGCTTCCAGTTTCACTTGTATAAACTGGTTTCACAGTGCTTCCAGTTTCACTTGTATAAACTGGTTTCACAGTGCTTCCAGTTTCACTTGTATAAACTGGTTTCACAGTGCTTACAGTTTCACTTGTATAAACTGGTTTCACAGTGCTTACAGTTTCACTTGTGTAAACTGGTTTCACAGTGCTTACAGTTTCACTTGTATAAACTGGTTTCACAGTGCTTACAGTTTCACTTGTATAAACTGGTTTCACAGTGCTTCCAGTTTCACTTGTATAAACTGGTTTCACAGTGCTTACAGTTTCACTTGTATAAACTGGTTTCACAGTGCTTACAGTTTCACTTCTATAAACTGGTTTCACAGTGCTTACAGTTTCACTTGTATAAACTGGTTTCACAGTGCTTACAGTTTCACTTGTATAAACTGGTTTTACAGTGCTTACAGTTTCACTTGTATAAACTGGTTTCACAGTGCTTACAGTTTCACTTGTATAAACTGGTTTCACAGTGCTTCCAGTTTCACTTGTATAAACTGGTTTCACAGTGCTTCCAGTTTCACTTGTATAAACTGGTTTCACAGTGCTTCCAGTTTCAGTTGTATAAACTGGTTTCACAGTGCTTCCAGTTTCACTTGTATAAACTGGTTTCACAGTGCTTCTAGTTTCACTTGTATAAACTGGTTTCACAGTGCTTCCAGTTTCACTTGTATAAACTGGTTTCACATTGCTTCTAGTTTCACTTGTATAAACTGGTTTCACAGTGCTTCCAGTTTCACTTGTATAAACTGGTTTCACAGTGCTTCCAGTTTCACTTGTATAAACTGGTTTCACAGTGCTTCCAGTTTCACTTGTATAAACTGGTTTCACAGTGCTTCCAGTTTCACTTGTATAAACTGGTTTCACAGTGCTTCCAGTTTCACTTGTATAAACTGGTTTCACAGTGCTTCCAGTTTCACTTGTATAAACTGGTTTCACAGTGCTTACAGTTTCACTTGTATTAACTGGTTTCACAGTGCTTACAGTTTCACTTGTATAAACTGGTTTCACAGTGCTTACAGTTTCACTTGTATAAAGTGGTTTCACAGTGCTTACAGTTTCACTTGTATAAACTGGTTTCACAGTGCTTCCAGTTTCACTTGTATATACTGGTTTCACAGTGCTTCCAGTTTCACTTGTATAAACTGGTTTCACAGTGCTTCCAGTTTCACTTGTATAAACTGGTTTCACAGTGCTTCCAGTTTCACTTGTATAAACTGGTTTCACAGTGCTTACAGTTTCACTTGTATAAACTGGTTTCACAGTGCTTCCAGTTTCACTCGTATAAACTGGTCTCACAGTGCTTCCAGTTTCACTTGTATAAACAGGTTTCACAGTGCTTCCAGTTTCACTTGTATAAACTGGTTTCACAGTGCTTACAGTTTCACTTGTATTAACTGGTTTCACAGTGCTTACAGTTTCACTTGTATAAACTGGTTTCACAGTGCTTACAGTTTCACTTGTATTAACTGGTTTCACAGTGCTTACAGTTTCACTTGTATAAACTGGTTTCACAGTGCTTACAGTTTCACTTGTATAAACTGGTTTCACAGTGCTTACAGTTTCACTTGTATAAACTGGTTTCACAGTGCTTCCAGTTTCACTTGTATAAACTGGTTTCACAGTGCTTCCAGTTTCACTTGTATAAACTGGTTTCACAGTGCTTACAGTTTCACTTGTATAAACTGGTTTCACAGTGCTTCCAGTTTCACTTGTATAAACTGGTTTCACAGTGCTTCCAGTTTCACTTGTATAAACTGGTTTCACAGTGCTTACAGTTTCACTTGTATTAACTGGTTTCACAGTGCTTACAGTTTCACTTGTATTAACTGGTTTCACAGTGCTTACAGTTTCACTTGTATAAACTGGTTTCACAGTACTTACAGTTTCACTTGTATAAACTGGTTTCACAGTGCTTACAGTTTCACTTGTATAAACTGGTTTCACAGTGCTTCCAGTTTCACTTGTATAAACTGGTTTCACAGTGCTTCCAGTTTCACTTGTATAAACTGGTTTCACAGTGCTTACAGTTTCACTTGTATAAACTGGTTTCACAGTGCTTACAGTTTCACTTGTATAAACTGGTTTCACAGTGCTTACAGTTTCACTTGTATTAACTGGTTTCACAGTGCTTACAGTTTCACTTGTATTAACTGGTTTCACAGTGCTTACAGTTTCACTTGTATAAACTGGTTTCACAGTGCTTCCAGTTTCACTTGTATAAACTGGTTTCACAGTGCTTCCAGTTTCACTTGTATAAACTGGTTTCACAGTGCTTCCAGTTTCACTTGTATAAACTGGTTTCACAGTGCTTACAGTTTCACTTGTATAAACTGGTTTCACAGTGCTTCCAGTTTCACTTGTATAAACTGGTTTCACAGTGCTTCCAGTTTCACTTGTATAAACTGGTTTCACAGTGCTTACAGTTTCACTTGTATTAACTGGTTTCACAGTGCTTACAGTTTCACTTGTATTAACTGGTTTCACAGTGCTTACAGTTTCACTTGTATAAACTGGTTTCACAGTACTTACAGTTTCACTTGTATAAACTGGTTTCACAGTGCTTCCAGTTTCACTTGTATAAACTGGTTTCACAGTGCTTCCAGTTTCACTTGTATAAACTGGTTTCACAGTGCTTACAGTTTCACTTGTATAAACTGGTTTCACAGTGCTTCCAGTTTCACTTGTATAAACTGGTTTCACAGTGCTTCCAGTTTCACTTGTATAAACTGGTTTCACAGTGCTTACAGTTTCACTTGTATTAACTGGTTTCACAGTGCTTACAGTTTCACTTGTATAAACTGGTTTCACAGTGCTTCCAGTTTCACTTGTATAAACTGGTTTCACAGTGCTTCCAGTTTCACTTGTATAAACTGGTTTCACAGTGCTTACAGTTTCACTTGTATAAACTGGTTTCACAGTGCTTACAGTTTCACTTGTATAAACTGGTTCCACAGTGCTTATAAACCACAGAATAACAACGCAAACTGGACACCAGCGATCAGGGCGTTAACGTCTGTGAATTTTTGTGGTATCGATCTTCTCCTCTAATAAGACAGTAAATGCCAGACAGTCAGATTTACAACTGGGGTGTGGTCCGGCATCCGAAAACACCCCACACCATGATAAAAGGTACTGTTATATTGAACACAACATACCAACTAGAATTTGAGAAGCATCAACTATCACTACCGGTAGGCCTACATTCTTTAAAATATAATGGTTGTAGACTCAAATGTTTTCAAATGAAGCAGTGAAAAATTGACTACTTAGCATTTATGATGATTTCAAATTAAAGACAACTTTATACAAACATATTTCAGTACTATAAGGGTTAACCACAGTCTCCATAAGTCAGATTCTGGTGTATAAAGACGGTCCCTGCGCTGAGAGGGTCAATTAGACATCACAGCTAACACAACAACCCGAACCAATGCTGATTTAATGTTGGTTCAGCGTCGTAGACGGTGGACCAACATTAAACCAGCATTGATTCAGGGTGTTGTGTTTGCAGGGATAGGCGTGTTCTTTGATACTATATACCCACAAGATTTACCACGCCCATCACGCAGGACGTCTGGTGTCGAAGAGCTCGACACCAATTATTTTCATTTTATGACCAAAATATCGGCCATAGTTTAATCAACTACTGGCAGCAGTTGACAATGTCACAAGCAGCAACTGTAAAAACCTTCCACTTTTATAAACACTCGTATAGACATGAAGTTGCGGTGTTTTATCTATGACGAGCACTGCGGATGCAAACAGTTCAAACTACAACAACAGGGAGATGTGGACTTATATCCAAAAACGTCACATAGTGAAAACAGCAGAGTTTGAGAAATGTCCCCATTTACCGCCACCATCCCATTGGCCCCATTTTTTATCGTCGCCATCCCATTGGTCCACTTGCTCCAAGAGGACAGCGTTTTACGAGATGACCTTTGCACAGGTCATTGTGTCAACTTCCGGTGCCACTGCAGTAGACTACAATTATATTTTATGTCCAAGAAAAGAAGATGCCGGAGCCAGAGAAGCCCTGTTGTTACGGCTTTGTCTGGCCATGCTGGGCATATACTCGCTGTCAATTTAAAAATGATCAACCAGGATCGCATGATTTTCGGCGATTTCTTCGTCAATTTTGAACCGATTTCCTTCCTTGAAATTTTGCAGAGGCTATTTTCTACTTAAATCCTAACAGGGGTGAAAAATTCACAAAATTGTATTTAATATTTTAAAAGTTAGGCCATTTTCCATGTAATAAAATTCTAGGAATGGTTCAATGGAGTTATAGAGGGACGTCGTAATTTCAATTCCTTACATGTCAAATGGTCTAATTTTGAGATACGCTATATAATTTTACGATTTTCAGGGCTGTAAGGATTTAAATAAAAAGTGGCTTTTGCAAAATTTGAAGAAAATCGGTTTAGAATTGACGGAGAAATCACCGAAAATCATGCGATCCTGGTTAATTTGACGGCTAGTATAGTGTATACAGACATTGTTCATAAAAAGTGCTGTTTGGAAATACATTTTGCCCTAACCCCCAACCCTCTAACCCTTAAAGTCCATCGAATCCAAAGTTTTTTCTCATTTAAAAACCATCATGAATAGATCAGCTAGTTTTTCTGATTCATTTAAATACCTGTGTTATAGGTCTACGACCATTATAAATATTTTAATTCTATCAGTGCTGGGGCGGTCTAGCGTCAGTAGACGACAGATTATGACGTGTAAATTCAATCCCAACAATGTAAGAGTAAAATTATTTATAATAGCCATAGATCCATAACGTAGATATTCAAACGAAACGGAAAGAGCTAGGTAAGACATTTTGATGATTTCAATTGATAAAGCCTTTGGTCTCTAGCAATTTAT
Source organism: Flabesymbios commensalis (assembly GCA_964017125.1). Lineage (NCBI taxonomy): Eukaryota > Metazoa > Annelida > Polychaeta > Terebellida > Flabelligeridae > Flabesymbios > Flabesymbios commensalis. The sequence continues at coordinate 1,346,665 of OZ024905.1, forward strand.
CGCTTCAAGGGACGAATGTGCTCTAGCCCCCAGATGTTTGGCAATCAAAAGAAGTGAATGTAGTGTTTTCCGCGTGAGTTGTTGTCCTGCGGAACGTGGAATGAGGAACGTGTACGTCTAAATTATTAACGCGCGGAATCTCCGTAAGATGTAGTTCAGTGTGAGACCCCCAGGTGGAGCCAATCAGACTGTAAGCTCAGTCCAAAGCGGAACGCGAAACTGGGACAGCTTACGCTGCGTGTATGGACACCTTTCGCAAGTAAACACGACACATTCAGTCAAAAGCAGAAGCTAGGGGGGGGGGGGGGGGGGGGCTTTTCGGCCTTCCCTTTTCAGAAGCTAAATTGCATAAGCATCGTTCTAACTTTCACAACATCGGCATGTGTCATTCAAATTTACTTTGTTGATTCTTAAACCCTTGCAAAGCTAAAATATTTTTGTATAAACCATGGAGGGAAGACGGTTTAATTTTTTTCCAATTTGAAAACACCATACATGTCTTAGTTAGCTCTGTCCGTTTCATTTGCATATCTAAGTAATGGATCTACAGCCATTATACATTTAAAATTATTGCAGCGCTGGGAGATTCATTAAACATCATAATCTAACGTCTACATAGTCAGATTCTGGCGTTTAAAGTCGCTCGCCACACGTATGAAAAATAGCCTTACTGCAAATAATGTCCACCCTGTATAATTATGTCTCAATAAAAAATAAATAGATAGACCTAAATAAAAAAAAACTGTTAACTTCTCATTTCGGGGTGAATACTGATAAGCGTTCTTTGAGTGTAAAATTGATCGTTTTTGCTCGCAGTACAGGACAATTTTGATCAGACATTTACATTTGGGATCCGCCCCTGAATCTCAATCCAAAGCTGGTCGCTAAACTCAGACAGCTTACGCCGGTATAACGCTACATGTATGGACACCTTACGCCACCATATGCTGAACGAAGGCTACCATCACAAGAGGTCTTTATACAGATTGTCCAGCGGTAGAAATTACCCAAAATAAAATTTAGCTTTTCACTGATTGGCGCCAGGCTAGCTCATTGGTAGCGTGGTTGAGTCAGAGTCCGGAGGTACCGGGTTCGAGTCCCGCTGCGGCCGATATCTTTCCTTGGTGCACACATATGCAGTGACCCAAACTGCTCGAATTCATGGGATGAAGACACTCGAACGTATAACCGATTCGCGCCGCATAAAATCCCCACAACTTCAAGTGGGTGAAATGTATACATATGTCTATGTCTTTAATTTGAAACCGAGCATTTGCGGATCTTGATGTTCTAAGACCTATCTCGTTCCAAATTAGGCCTACAATGATTTAATCGGCTAAAAATTGGATTAGAAACGACTATATAGTCACGCTTGACGGTGTAAGAGTGTTAAGTCTCATGTGAGAACACTGTCTATTGGTGGTCATTATCAAGTAAAATACAAACGGTGTACATTTGTGTGCCGCGCGGCAACATGCACCACTTGAACATTGACCCTTACAACGCTGGAATATGTTTGTATGAACCATGGAGAGAAAAGGGTTTTTTCATTTGAAATCATCATAAATGTCTTAGTTAGGTATTCCCGATTCATTTGAATACCCATGTTATGGGTCTACGACTATTAAAAATGTTTTTACTGTTTGAGTGCGGGGATCGACTTTAGACGTCAGATTCTGACGTCTAATGTCGATCCCCGCACTGAAAGAGTTAATAGGGTGTGATTCTGACGTCTAATGTCGATCACCGCGCTGAAAGGGTTAAATGGGTGGGAGTCTTAAGGCGAATACCATGTTCGGTGCACACTGGCCATATATTTCAATTTAACACGAATAAAGATCGAGTCGCACACCATACAACTGCCATAGATTCCAGTTCGAATTACAGTTCGATTTGGGCTGATAACAAAATACAGCTAATGGTGAAGACGACTGCGCGGGCTGTGAAAATGCCCAAAATGTAACGTGCGATATCAGGCTTCATTCTCTTTTTTACATTGTCAACATGGACATATTGTTCATTTTATTTATTTTTAAAATGTTACTTTGCGGTGCTAATCGGTTATACTTTATATTGTCATGTTGCGGACATCATGATTAAACCAACCATATACGTTTAATTTGAGATCAAATGTATAAATCGTTATATTTAAAAGTACATTTTGTTCCCAATAGGAGTGATTTAATAGGCTAATAAAACAGATCAAAAACGTCTTTACTCTTGTTTAGTGATGAAAAGGTTAGCAGTAAACAGACGTCTCGTGTTATTTTAAAATTTGTGACGATAGACCTATTCCGCTAGATCTAAAGAAATAAATAGAGCATGACCGCCGCCCAGACGTTCACGTCAGCCCTGGCTGCGTCGATCAATACGAGGAGAGTAGCCTCACTTTGATTAAATATGCCTTCAAATTGACTTTACCAATTCAGTGAGCATGTCCACACGGAAACCCAATAAACAGAATGTCATCAAATTGCCCCCGTAAATGTCGAAATGTGGAGCAAATCAGCCGAATTGATCGAATGTATCGTGGAACAGTCGAAATATGGCTTCCATTTCGGTAAATGTGACCGAACTTTCAACAAATGTGACTTGAATTTGACTAAGTGCGCATTCAAATTGATTGAGTGTTGCTTTGAATTAGATTAATCTGGCATCAAATGGATTCTAGTTGTCTCGGTCTTAGAGAGGATTTTGGCAGTCTGATGCCCGAGTTAATCTGGTTAGCTCAGTGTTAAAACAGGCCAACCCTGAGCCCCTAATACCCACAGCCGTCAACAGTTTAAAAGCCATAGCTGATGGCCTTTCTTGACAAACAAGACATGTTGATTCAATGCTGGTGTAACGTTGTGCCACCGTCTGCGACGGTGGCACAACATTACAACAACATTGGGTGGGCATTGCGTGTCAGCTAAGCTAGTGGGGATTTATTATTCTGGGGGAGTTTGCAGAGGGTTTCTTGGAGGAAATCTTATTTGATTACGCGCGATAAAGCTGTGTCAGTCTGGAGGATCCGAGGCAATGTTAAGAGATTAAGACGGGAAGGGGACAGGGCCAGACTGTCAAACCTAGCCCTGTTTGGGGCCAAGCCAAGGCTGATAGCCCTGTTTGGGGCCAAGCCAAGGCTCGTAGCCCTATATGTGACCAAGCCAAAGCTGCTAGCCCTGTATGGGACCACGCCCAGACACCTAGCCATCTTTGGGGCCAAGCCCAGACACCTAGCACTGTTTGGGGTCAAGCCAAGACACCTAGCCCTGCTGGGGGACAAGGCCACACATGTAGCCCTGTATGTGACCAAGCCAAGGCTGCTAGCCCTGTATGGGACCACGCCCAGACACCTAGCCATCTTTGGGACCAAGCACAGACATCTAGCCCTGTTAGCGGCCAAGCCCATACACCTAGCCCTGTTTGGGACCAAGCCCAGAGACCTAGCCCTGTTTGGAACTAAGCACAGACACCTAGCCCTGTTTAGGACCAAGTACAGACACGTAGCCCTTTATGGGGCCAAGCACAGACACCTAGCCCTGTTTGGGGCCAAGCCCAGACAGATAATTTATTATGCCATTCATTTACATATTACATTTTAGTATATTTGTATTCTGATGCTTTATAATATGCTGTATTTGTATGTTTCATTTCTCCAAATATGGAGGTGAACTAAATAAATAAATATGGGGCCAACCCCATGCTGCTGGCCCTATATGGCCTAGCTGGCCTCTAAGACGAGAAAGGGACAAGACCATGCAGACTGTCAATCTACTAGCCCTGTATGGGGCCAAACTCAGACACTTCTAAGGAGAGAAGGGGATAATAACATACTTTCAAACCACTAGCCCTCTTTGATGTGACAGACAGAAAGATAAAAAACTTTCACCAGCATATAATTTAGTGCGAGAGATTGCTTTTATGCCATAAGTACATGTGGCTGTCCAAGGAGCTACCCTATAACAACAGTTTTATGCTAACTGTTGATAAAAATGAATGATGTCCATATGATGAGATGATGGTGTTTTTATTACATTTATCTGTTCTTGTATAGCGTTACGTTAGTTCTGTGTCATCTTCAGCTGACACAGTGTTATTTTAACTCTTCCAGTGCGGGAACCGTCTTTATACGTCAGAATCTGACGTCCAGAGACGTCAGATTCTGACGTATATAGAAGGTTCCCGAATTAAAATATTTATAACATGTTTATAACATAGGTATTCAAATGAAGCGGAAAGAACAAAACTATATTTATGATGATTTTATGATGATTTCAAATTGGAAAAAAACCGCTTTGCTCTCCGTAGTTTACACACACATATTTGTACGGGCTTATAACGGACCAGCGAAACCAACATTTAAACAACACCGTCTTTAAGTTCTATATCTTAAAATCTCACATCTAATGCCCCGGTCACATTGCCGCGAATCATGATGGCGAACTGATACGGATGTGAATCCGTATTAGATCGCCAGCTGATTCGCCACTGTCGTATTGTTCCGTGCTAGAGCGTGTCAATTCTCAAAAAAATCTCACGGCTCTCAACGGTTCGCCAAGCCGATACGGATGTTTCAAACTGTTTAAAACATCCGTACTGCCAATACGAATGAAACCCATTCGTTGTAGTTCCTTACAGTTCGTAGCAGTTCGAATCGGTTCTAATCAGTTATTTGCACTTCGTATTGCTCTTCGTATCGCTTCGCAGGTAACGGGTTGGTTCGTATTGGAAGGGTCTGGCGATGAGCAAGGAATCAGAAAGAACTGACTAGAACTGACTCGACGCAACACGGTACAGATACGGTTGTCGTTGCTTGTCGTGCTGAATCGTTGCTATTTACGGCCTGGAGATACGATGCAGTACAATTTACATCACAAACTAGAAAGGATAGCTACAGATTGCAACGTTGCGCAACGATGAAGTGAGACGAGTTACGAATAAGGTAGATCCCAATGCGCATGATGGCGATTCACAATGAAATAATGCGAAACCAAGATGTTACCAATACAACACAGGACGAATGATGTGGATTCACATAGCGGTAATAATATAAATAGGGCCTTCGACTCTTATATCATTTCAGTGTTACCAGGGCAGACTATGATGATCATTGTGTTTCAAATAATGGCCAAACCTCACACAAATTGCAACAGAATTTCTGACTGTTGTTTCCTACTCATAAATATGTCTCCTATAAACTCGAAAAGTCTCAAGAGATTCGAGTGGCGAAAAGTATTTTCAAACACGGTACCCTTTCACCATATTCGACTATTTTTATTGTGGTATGACGAGACACTTTCTAGCAGTGTTATGTACGTATTTTAATAGAAAGCTTGGTGCGATGTTATTATACCATCGCCTTCTTAAAAGACTATATTCAGATAGTATTTATTATCATTATACGAATAATTATACCAACAATAACCCAATTTGTACAGTTCCAGATTGGTAAAAATAGATATTTAAAAAAAACCCTTAAATATATTAATTTTGATCAAAGAAAAACATATACATAAATGATACATAAATAGGCATATATATAGATGTGACTGGCAGTAGTGAGATGTACATGTTGTACACAGGGTACTACAGGTAAGTAGGCACTTGTGATAAGGTCTGTACAACCTGTGTAGGTGATCATGTGTGCAAGTCGTATATGCGTGAAAAGTCATGGGTCATTGACCATGATACGGATTTTGTTGATGCTGGAAGAATGTGATTGGCTGGGAGGAAACCCGCGAAATCGTGCGTCTCCGTCGACAAGTTTTAGTCACTTGCTCATTTTATCTGGCAGCGTGAAGCTGCAGTTATTTACCATTGACTGTTCATGATTATTACAGGTTGGTGGCTTAAAGTCCCTTTATGGGTTACAGTGATAAACATTGTTTCATCAAATATTGTATTTTAAAAGGTTCATGTAAAGCCTGATATCAGTTGGATATATATATTAGAATAATTGGAATATTATTTACCGTAACACACGGTTTAATTAACCCTGTATTTAGACTTGCTCATTTTATCTGGCAGCGTGAAGCTGCAGTTATTTACCATTGACTGTTCATGATTATTACAGAATACATGTGAATAAAGACTGTGCAGAGATACCCTTTGTTATGTGTTGATGCCATGGCAACGCCACCAGCTATCTGGTCCACCCCCTGCCTATGCCCTTAAAAGCTTGAGTTCCGGAGCCTCAACCCACGAAAATGAAGTCACGGAAGTGTGGTTTGCAGCTAGCCGGGAGCGTAATTCCCACCCGTGACATCTGGCGCCCAAGTGCAAGGATCCATGAACTGAAGCAGTGAGTGAAGGCAAGAAGTGTGGACAAGTTCCAGGAAGGATGAGTTCGACAAACCATCATGGTCATGTGACTTGTCGGTAGAAGACCGTCAGTACAGTGTGTGTGCTTCATGTGTATGCCATCATGACCTCCTAGATGTGTAGCCTTGTGGGTACAGCGTTGTTGTGTAAAGGCAAGTGTATACGTTTATTTCGTCAAAGTGACAGTTGTGTCAGTCTATGGGCCCATAGCATGTTTGTCGTGTGTAAACTGTAAAGGTGGTTCATACAAGGCAATACGGTATTCTGTCAGGAGAGGTGTGTGACATACAGTGAGGTGTTAAAATAACTCCTCACGCGTGTGTATGTCATGTTTACGACGTGGACAAGTCGTTGATCTCTCATAGTTGGCGTGATTTAATAATTTATATATTTGCATCTTGACATTGACTGTACGGCGTGTACGGCAAGTGAGGCGGTATGGGTTTTCTGTGCAGATATTTTGTGCAGTATTGCCTGTATCAGTAACTTTGATAGCGAGGCTGACAGCTGTCAGTATAGTTTTTTGTGACAGTTAGGCCTAGTATTAAAATTAGCAGTCTTCAGTGAATTTCTACATGAGTTCTACACTACCCAGTCTACAGTAACGTTACCGGACTTGTTTGAGGCTTTTTCATATTATTATAAGCCAGGACTGATGAATCCAGCGTTAGTTTAGATGATAGTGTGTTGCTATGTGGAACTAGAATCTACAGATCTAATTGTGAACTGAAGTTTATAATTGTGATTTGACAGAATATAGTATTTAATTTGTTAGGTTGATTATATTGTAAATTGAGTTCTGTGAATTATAATATATTAAAGAATCTGAGAATAGATGAATTGTGGGTTAGATTCACTTGTGTTTCTAGCTCAGAACTTATCTATTTTTCTGAGGTTTAGCCTATCAGTTTGTGTATTGTATTTTTTCTCGGAAACCATGATGTCTGGTTAAATCTCTCCCCATTTCAGAGGCTGTTGACATTGTTGGAGGATGGAGAATGCTGTCAGTGTCATAATCCCATTTCACTATTGCACTTAACCCTTCCCCCCCCCCTATTTTTCCTATATACTAATTTCCCCCATTGTTCATTGTCTGATTAATTCAAATGAGAAATATTGTGGGTACAGTTGATAATTAATGGTTTGAAAATGTGGTGACAGGCATATAAACCTGTTCACTAATGATATTTTCTTGACAAACCGGTTAATTTTTCATGTCGATTTTTCATGTTGAACATTGAACGAGTAGTCTAGTCGGTTACAGTGACTTTTTTTGTGACCTTGCTCATACTTATCATATTTGAAGGGTGAATTAGTTATCGTTCAATAATTTTATCAGACAGAAGCAAGCTTAATGTGTAATAAATAATGTCTGAAATTTAGAGGTGGATTTCAGAGCTCCCCAGGTTCTGACCAGTTTATATTGGCCAATGACCTGGTGCAGTTATTAAAAGACTTAGTATTTTAATATCTGCGCCAGCGAATGGTAGCTTGGTCACCAATTATTGTTCTAATATTTTGCATTATTGAACTGAACTTGGTCATTAGACTTGCTTCACCTTTGTTTTTTTAAACCACCAACCTGTTAACCGGAAGCCTGTTAGATAATTTTTTTGACATATAATTTGTGTGTCATACATTTAGTGGGTTTGGTCCTTGTGTTTTTTTCAACGAAAGGGTGATTTATTGTATCGCTGCTGTTTGTTGATTGCTGCTTGGGTGGTTGAATTGTGTATTCTGATTACATGTTTTTTTTTCCAAATGTGAATAAAAAATAAAAATGCGGGTCACACTACAGCACCCAGGTGATGGTTCTTCTGAGCCTAATGGACAAGGTTTGTATGGTACAGCATTTATATGGTGATGCGCTTTGCCTTTATTTTGTGATTCAACGACTTTGTTGTTGTTGAACCGACACTTCAATAAATTAAATTTTATTGAATTGTCTGGTGACATTGTGTATTGAACAGTATAGTTCAAGTGATATTTTTCAGGTGAGTTATAGGACCCCTATGTGTTTGCTAGCTAGCTCTAATTTGAGTTACTAGTTTTATTGCATTCATTTTATGTCCTATACCATGATTCTGATTGCGATTTGCGATTGTATTCGTCGAATCATTTGAGTTAGTCTATTACGGTTTAACTTGTATTTTTACGATTCGCAGTATATGCGATTGTCGAATCATTTTTGAGTAATTCGATTACGGTTTTGACTTGTATTTTTTCTGATTGTCCAACTTGCATCAATTATGGCAGATGTCAATAAATTGTTGCAGGACATAGGCAAGTTGTCGCCCGCTGACAAAGAAAAAATTTCTGAGGCGTGCGGTGGGAGCGTTGTGAAGGAGGAGAAGGATGGCGCGAGTAAGTTTTCATGTGACCGTAATTCGCAAGCGCGTATTTCTACGTTCTCTGGCGATGGGAACAAAGGCGAAGTTAGTTTTGCGCAATGGCGCTTTGAGGTACGCGGTCTAGTACGAGACAAGATCTATTCCGAGCTCGTCATCGTACAGACTCTACGCCGATCTCTTCGTGGCACCGCCGCCGACGTTCTCCTGCACATGGGCGAGTCGATCAAAATTGACGAGGTGATCGATAAGATGGACAAAGTGTTCGGAAATATTTTGCCATCCGAAGCTGTACTCGAGCAGTTTTATTCCGCAAAACAGCTCGCGGCGGAGTCAGTTGCAGTCTGGGCATGCAGACTTGAGGACATTTTATCGAAGTTGAAGACCCCTTTGTTTTCTAAAGACGTAACGAAGTCTATGCTCAGGACTAAATTTTACTCGGGCTTACGGCCGGGGTGTTTGAAAAACGCGTTGCGCCATAGCTTTGACGGCGGCGCAAATTATGACGATTTGTTAGTTGCGGCTCGTGTAGCTGAGCTCGAAGAAGAGCAGGAGAAGAAAGCTACAGCGCGGGCACAGCAGTCTGTTGTGGTCGATACGGGCATGGCGGCTAAGTTGGATAAGGTGTTAGCTAGCCTCGAGACGATGCAGAGCAGGTTGGATCGTTTAGAGCGGAAGGAGCAAAGAACTCCACCGTCCCAGCCACCGAATAAGCAACGTACCCGATCGTTCACCGGTAACTGCTACGGGTGCGGTCAGACTGGACATATAAAATCTCGGTGTCCTTTAAACGCGCAGCAGCCTGCTTCGGGGGGCGGAAAGTAGGCCGATATTCATCTAGCCCCGAATCAACCGTAAACCGTTTAGTAGGCCAGGCTAACGAAGTTGATATGTGTATAAGTGGCACTGATACCCGAGCATTACTTGACACTGGTTCCATGGTAAGCACGATTTCCGAAAGTCTCGTCGTCAAGTTGAAGTTACAGGTTAAAGCGCTCGACGACTTGATTCGGATCGAGGGTGCTGGTGGGCACAACATTCAGTACCTGGGCTACGTGGAAGCCGAAATTAAATTTGCGGACTTGCCTGTGGAATCAACGTGTGCCTTATTTTTAGTTGTTCCGGACACAGTCTATCATTGCTCCGTACCTGTTCTCGTCGGAACAAATATTTTACGCTCTGTTTTACCGTCCGTTACCCGTGATATATCTACCGCTTGGCGTCTCGTTGGTCGAAGTTTGTCTGCGCAGGACAAGCTTAATAGTTGTCGAGCTAGTCTTGGACAAGTAAAGACGACCAAGGCGGTTACTATTCCTGCTGGTAGCAGGGTTATGATTAACGGTTTAACTCGTGCTGCATCGGCCACGTGCATGAAAATTGGTGTGCTCATGGAGGATTCTGACACCTCGAGACTTCCGGGTGGGCTAATATTAACCCCTGGCCTCCGCTTTCTGAAACCCGCTAGTTCAGTGGAAAGGGTGGCTGTTGAGGTCTCGAACGTGTCAGGACACACAGTGACTCTCCCCGCGAAGAGCTGTTTGTGTGAGCTACATCACGTTGATGTGGTACCTCCGGAAGAGACAGTGGTCGATGACATGCGTCCGAGTGAGGATTTCCGTGATAAGTTTTTAGAGTCTCTGCAGACGAACTTGCAGTCTGACCAAGTCCAGGATGTCTGGAAGATGATAGGTCGCTATGCTGATGTTTTTTCACAGCATGACATGGACTTGGGTCACGCCAAGTCGGTGACGCATCGTATTCGCCTGACCGATGACACTCCGTTTAAGGAGCGGCCGAGGCGTATTCCTCCCAACATGATTGAGGACGTGCGTAAACATCTTCATGAGATGGCCGACTTGGGCGTGATTCGTCGTTCAAATAGTCCTTATGCGTCCAACATTGTTTTAGTTAAGAAGAAGGATGGTAGCCTCCGTTTTTGCATAGACTTAAGGCGTCTAAATTCCGTGACGATAAGGGACGCGTATTCTCTACCTCGGATAGATGAGTCGCTAGATGCGCTCGGTGGAGCTCGCTGGTTCTCTACACTTGATTTAAAAAGTGCGTACTGGCAGGTCGAGCTCGAGGAGGAGGACAAAGAGAAGACCGCGTTCACGGCTGGCGCTTTAGGTTTCTGGGAATGTAATGCCATGCCTTTTGGGTGCACGAATGCCCCAGCCACATTCCAGAGGCTAATTGAATCCTGCATGGGAGACTTGTATCTGTCTTCATGCCTATTGTACCTGGACGATATTGTAGTGTTCAGTAACACGTACGAAGAACACATCGAAAAGCTTGAAGCCGTTTTTGAGCGTCTCCGTCAGAACGGTCTGAAACTAAAGCCTAGTAAGTGTTGTTTCTTTCAACATAGAATCAAATACCTGGGACACGTTATCTCAGACGAAGGAGTGGCAACCGATCCGGATAAGATAACAGCGGTGAAGGCGTGGCCAGTGCCCACTACGGCCGAAGAACTGCAAAGTTTTATCGGATTTGTCGGATTTTATCGCCGTTTTATTAAACATTTTTCCAAGATCGCCCGCCCGTTACATGATGCACTACAGAGGAGCGGAATCCAATCGACTAACCGGAAGGGTCATCGCCGTAGATCGACCCCGGTTGAGTGGAATCCGGCTCAGCAAGAGGCGTTTGATAAACTCATTGAGGCGTGTACGACAACCCCAGTGTTGGCGTTCGCCGATTTTAAGAAACCTTTTAAAGTGTACACTGACGCTAGTCTCGAGGGCCTAGGAGCTGTTCTTTATCAGGAACAGGATGGGCGTGACAGGGTGATTGCGTATGCGAGTCGTCGCCTCAACAAGGCTGAAAAGAACTACCCTGTTCACAAGCAGGAATTTCTAGCTCTTAAATGGGCTGTAACCGAGAAATTCGCTGACTACCTGATGGGCTCGAGCTTTACCGCGTTTACTGATAACAACCCCCTAACCTACGTTCTTGGTTCGGCCAAGTTGGACGCGACCGGTCATCGTTGGGTCGCCCAACTCGCCAACTTTAACTTTGACATTAAATATCGCTGCGGTAAGGCTAATATCGACGCGGATTCTTTATCGCGAATTAAGTGGCCGAGCGATATGACAAGTATGGCGACTGCAGAGGTTGTTGACTCTGTGTTACAGTCCACTAAAGTAGACGTTCCTTTAGCCGAGGTTAGGTGCTTTAGTGGGTTGGCCTTTGCTAATGATCCAGCAAATGTGATCCTACCCTCCTCGGGTATCAAGAATATTAACTGGTCTGAGGAGCAGCGTAAAGACGTCGCGATTAATATCCTAGTTGAGCATGTGGGTGGTAAACCCCTCAACCCAGACCAAAAAAAGAACCCTCACGTTAAGCGACTGTTGCGCCATCGCAAGCGCCTTATCATGATAGATAATGTCCTTTGTCGCCAGCGGCAAGTAGAAGGAGAGATGACATTCCCGATGATATTGCCACCAGAGTATCATAATCGTGCTCTGAAGGGATGCCACGACGACGTGGGTCATATGGGTAGAGAACGAACGTTGTCCCTTTTGCGTGACCGTTTTTACTGGTCATCTATGTCCGAAGACACTGCCGCCTACATAGCGAAGTGCGACCGTTGCCTGCGACGTAAAGCAGTGCAGGACCGAGCAGCTTTGGTAAATATTACTACCACCCAGCCGTTGGAAATGCTGTGTATTGATTTTCTCTCTCTAGAACCCTCTAAGGGTGGAGTGGAAAATGTTCTTGTGGTGACAGATCACTTTACGCGTTATGCACAGGCATTTCCCACGCGCAACCAAACAGCTCGTACCACTGCTCGAATTCTGTTCGAGAATTATATAATCCATTATGGATTTCCAGCCCGATTCCATTCGGATATGGGCCGTAATTTTGAAAGTGCCACTATAAAGCATCTCTGTGAGCTCGCTGGGATTGAAAAATCTCGTACGACGCCGTATCATCCGATGGCTAATGGTCAAGTAGAGCGATTTAATCGCACGCTCCTAGACATGCTTGGCACGATGGACAAAGCCCAGAAAACCGACTGGAAAAAGTATGTGCCAGCTCTCACCCACGCCTACAACTCCACAAGACATGAGTCAACCGGCTATTCACCTTTTTTTCTCATGTTTGGGCGTCATCCGCGGCTCCCTGTGGACTTGCTGTTTCGAAGGCAGGGTGATGAGGCTGAACAGCAAAATTACACCGACTATGTAGCTGGTCTGAGAAAACAGCTAGAATATGCGTATTCGTTAGCTTCGTCTAGCATAGCGAAGTCGCAGCTGCATAACAGCCAAAACTACAACAAGAAGGTACGTGGTACTTGTGTAGAGGTAGGGGATCGCGTGCTAGTGAGAAACGTGGGTGTGCGTGGCAAGCACAAAATAGCAGACCGGTGGGAGGAGGAAGTATTTGTTGTCCTGGGCAAACCGAACCCAGAGATTCCTGTCTACACAGTGAAACAGGAAAACGGCAAAGGTCGTACTAGGGTCCTTCACCGTAACTTGCTGCTGCCAATAAACCACGTTCCGCCGGCTAAACAGAGGGAGACTTTAACCCCTGTTGCGGTCGTTCTAGAGGAGACTGAGGGCCAGGTTACTGTCTCTGATGAAGAAGATAGTATGTCGGTAGTTTCGGACGATTCAGATATCGGTCCACCGTTACTGCGGCCACGTCGTCAGTTGGCAAATCAACCACCTCGTGTGATTGAGCCGGTGTTAGTAGTCCAACCGCCTGTAAACCAGCCTGTACCTGAACCCCCTGCAACCCCTGAGGTTCTTCGACCCATTATTAATATTGCAACCCCTATAGGTGGGGCGGAGGCTCTTCCTCCTGCTGATGATCCAGTGATAGCAGATGATCTGCGTGTACCCCCTGTGGTCCAGGATCATAGCCCCATAACCTCTAGTGGGGGATCAGAACACGAATCACCCCCACCTAGACGATCGCGTAGGAACCGGCGGCCTCCGGATAGGTATTCTTCAGATACTTACCAAGTATCCCAGCAGCGTAGTCTGTCTGGATTGGAACAGCGAGTGGCGTTGCTACGGGATATTGGTCGTTTATTGTTAGAGACCGGTGGTTCCACAAAAGAACACTTTGTGTAGCCAAGTGTTTAGCGGATTTTAATAAATTGTTATATGTAAATATTTTGAATGTAAATTTAGTGCCAACGTGGATAATCCAGCTGACATGATGCCAGGTAAGTATTAGTAAGTGTAATTGGCGGTGAAAATCTGGTATTTAACCAGTATAGTGCAAGTGTGAGGACACCCTTTCTCGAAAGGAGGAAGTATGTGACTGGCAGTAGTGAGATGTACATGTTGTACACAGGGTACTACAGGTAAGTAGGCACTTGTGATAAGGTCTGTACAACCTGTGTAGGTGATCATGTGTGCAAGTCGTATATGCGTGAAAAGTCATGGGTCATTGACCATGATACGGATTTTGTTGATGCTGGAAGAATGTGATTGGCTGGGAGGAAACCCGCGAAATCGTGCGTCTCCGTCGACAAGTTTTAGTCACTTGCTCATTTTATCTGGCAGCGTGAAGCTGCAGTTATTTACCATTGACTGTTCATGATTATTACAGGTTGGTGGCTTAAAGTCCCTTTATGGGTTACAGTGATAAACATTGTTTCATCAAATATTGTATTTTAAAAGGTTCATGTAAAGCCTGATATCAGTTGGATATATATATTAGAATAATTGGAATATTATTTACCGTAACACACGGTTTAATTAACCCTGTATTTAGACTTGCTCATTTTATCTGGCAGCGTGAAGCTGCAGTTATTTACCATTGACTGTTCATGATTATTACAGAATACATGTGAATAAAGACTGTGCAGAGATACCCTTTGTTATGTGTTGATGCCATGGCAACGCCACCAGCTATCTGGTCCACCCCCTGCCTATGCCCTTAAAAGCTTGAGTTCCGGAGCCTCAACCCACGAAAATGAAGTCACGGAAGTGTGGTTTGCAGCTAGCGGGAGAATTAATTCCCACCCGTGACATAGATATATATAGTTACAACACTTACAACAGTTATTATAGGCTTGTATTTAGTCTGATAACTAAATGAAAGCCTATAATAACTGAATCGTTAGATATTATGCATACTGATTTGCAGCACTGATATGTTTTAAAATATATTTTTATTCCGCTATGAAGTGGGATTTTTTGAGAGCAATTTAAAAATCGAAAGGATTAAAAATTGGGCGAAGATGATGTTAATTTGATGGACAAAGAAGACTGGCGATAATACACGAATGAGCGCGCATTTTGTAGCCAACAGCTCATCCCTTTTAAATCGCACTGGTCCGTTCCAGGTCGTATCAGTTAGTATTGGTCCGTTCCAGGTCGTATCAGTTCGCACTGGTCCGAGTTGCATTCTACTTGAGTCATATTGGTTCGTATCAGTTCGCAGGCTTATTCGCATTAGATCGTATTGATTTGTACAACCTTTCGTATTAGTTCGTGTCAACCCGTTTTGATTTGTATTGGTTCTAGTCAATTACTCTTAATTCTACTTGGTTCTCCGTCATTCGCAATTTAAACCGTATTGATTCTAGTTGGTTCGTTGTTCAATAAATTATTCACCTCAGGAACATTTTTATTCTCCATGATTTGCACTCACATCCGTATTGCACATATCGCCAGCATCCGTACTGGATCGCCAGTGGATTCGCGACAGTGTGACTGGGGCATGACACCCAGCAAAGGTACAGGTTTGTCCTACTGCAGTCAGTATAATACAGCCATTTTTAAGTGTTTTTATCTAATTGACATTCATTGCAGGATGCTCCTGTGTCATTAATCTACATTGTAACCTCATTATCCCATTAAATAAACACCAGTCTAAAGGAGAACCTGACCACGAACCTTTTATCTCTATAATTGTACAAGTGATGGGTGAGAGGGAGTGTGAGTTAGTGAATGAGTGAGTGAGTGAGTGAGTGAGTGAGTGAGTGAGTGAGTGAGTGAGTGAGTGACTGAGTGCGCGAGTGCGTGAGTAAATGAGTGTGTGATTAAGTGAGTGTGTGATTGAGTGATTGAGTGAGTGAGTGAGTGAGTGAGTGAGTGAGTGAGTGAGTGAGTGAGTGAGTGAGTGAGTGAGTGAGTGAGTGAGTGAGTGAGTGAGTGAGTGAGTGAGTGAGTGAGTGAGTGAGTGAGTGAGTGAGTGAGTGAGTGAGTGAGTGAGTGAGTGAGTGAGTGAGTGAGTGAGTGAGTGAGTGAGTGAGTGAGTGAGTGAGTGAGTGAGTGAGTGAGTGAGTGAGTGAGTGAGTGAGTGAGTGAGTGAGTGAGTGAGTGAGTGAGTGAGTGAGTGAGTGAGTGAGTGAGTGAGTGAGTGAGTGAGTGAGTGAGTGAGTGAGTGAGTGAGTGAGTGAGTGAGTGAGTGAGTGAGTGAGTGAGTGAGTGAGTGAGTGAGTGAGTGAGTGAGTGAGTGAGTGAGTGAGTGAGTGAGTGAGTGAGTGAGTGAGTGAGTGAGTGAGTGAGTGAGTGAGTGAGTGAGTGAGTGAGTGAGTGAGTGAGTGAGTGAGTGAGTGAGTGAGTGAGTGAGTGAGTGAGTGAGTGAGTGAGTGAGTGAGTGAGTGAGTGAGTGAGTGAGTGAGTGAGTGAGTGAGTGAGTGAGTGAGTGAGTGAGTGAGTGAGTGAGTGAGTGTGAGTGAGTGAGTGAGTGAGTGAGTGAGTGAGTGAGTGAGTGAGGTAGTGAGTGTGAGTGAGTGAGTGAGTGAGTGAGTGAGTGAGTGAGTGAGTGAGTGGTGAGTGAGTGAGTGAGTGAGTGAGTGAGTGAGTGATTGTGTGACTGATTGTGTGAGTGAGTGGGTTATTATTCACTCCATGAGACCCCTGCTAATTCTAGATCATCTTCAGTCTCTTGTGACAGCAGATTACTCATAGATGAGCAATGAGATAACACCAAATTAATATAGCCTTCATGTTTTATATAACTTTTGACGAGGCGGGTCAAGACACTGTGTCAAAGAGCAATTGGTTTAACACAGATTACCATAGTTATATAGTTATGGTTAAGCTATATTAGGATGCCAAATTCTCATTGCAATATGGGACAGCGTTACAGATCGATGGAGCCCCAGACATACATGTAGGTCAAAGTGCTCCTCTGTCTCCTAGTACGGGGATTTGACATCAAAGTCGATCATGCTACTGAAAGGGAAAATGGCCATGGACTAATACAAGAGTTAGTCGAATGAAGCGGAAAGCGCTAAGTAAGACATTTATGACAAGGGGCAGAAACTTGTGTTGTTTTAAATAATAATCACATTATTTGTTTATTTTCAGTCTTTTGAAACGGTGGATCGCGTTAGCGAGACATACCTTTAAATGCTATATTATTGTAAAGGCGGACACAGATAGAAACGAATACAATGATTTACATGTTGGAATGTTGAAATGGTCTTTACATTAAAAGGCTGCTTTGTGCAGACCGTTTACTTTTACTGTCAAATTGTTTTCTTTATCAAAATGTAATAGGTTTTACGTCCCCAATGCATCTCCTGTTTGTTATTGGTGATGACATTGGAGGTCATAGGTCAGCCCTTGTCATCCTCATCCATCTGCTGTAGCTGTTTTTGTTACAGATACTTCTATTGCTCCTGCTGCTATTTTTTTTTGTTGTTGCTGCTGGTGCTGCTGGTACAGTTGCTGGTGCATCAGTTGTTACTTGTGGTGGTGATGCTGTGGTTGTTGCTGCTGCTGCTGTTGCTGCTCCTGCTGCATTTGTTGCTGCTGCTGCAGCTTCCGCTGCTGCTGCTTCTGCTGCCGCAGCTGCTGCTGCTGCTGCTGCTGCTGCTGCTGCTGTTGCTGCTGCTGCTACTGTTGCTGCTGCTGTTGCTGCTGCTTCTGTTGTTGTTGCTGCTGCTGCTGTTGTTGATGCTGCTGATACTGCTGCTGCTATGTCTCATGTTCCCGTCGTTGTAGTTCTTCCCACTTTAGCTGCTGCTGTTGTTAACGCTGATTTTTCTGCTGCTGTTTCTGCTACTTTCAAAGACGCTACTGGTGACACTGGATGACAAGGGGCAGCCAGGGGTGGCATGAGATGATGGAGAAGGTACGTCCACAACAATGACACCCCTTAACGGACTCTACACAGCATATCACCAGATACGGAAATATGAGTGAATCATTGAGGTTTTATAGCACTTTTATGTACCATCCAGTGGATGGTGCATAGAAGTGAAATTAAACTGATATTGGCATCCAGGCTAAACTTGGATATAAGAACCTCTTAAAGAACCTCCTTAAGATGGTAAGGAGTAATCAGATTAAACTACCATTCACACACAATACATGTACATGAAATTCCATGCAGAGCAGATATAAATACTAGTTGAGGAGTCGTTATTGAAAATATAACGATGACGTCAGCATTAACCCTTTAACCCTAAAAGCGCTGAATTAATTTGTAAAAAACATCGCAATTAAAGGTTTTTTTCCAATTTGAAATCATCATAAATGTCTCAGTTAGCTCTTTCCGATTCATTTGAATACCTATGTTATTGGTTTCCGGCCATTAGAAATATTTTGATTCTTACAGTGCTGGGATCGACTTTAGTCGTCAGAATCTGACGTCTGAAGACGTCAGATTCTGACGATTAAAATCGATTCCCACGCTGTAAGAGTAAACCGTTAACACGAGCATAGTCGTTTGAATTCATTTTAAAGTACATTAAATCATTGTTAATGGGTATAAAACGAGTGTCTAAACATCTAATGAGAACAGAGTTGGTCTCAAACTAGCCAAATGTGTATAATTTTTACCCACTTGAATTTCTGGGTCGCGGTAGCGAGACACAACTTTTATTGCGTAAAAATATATATATATACATTGCTTGGTGATGATAGGGTCAATTCTTTCAGTCGTTCCATAATTATGACAAAGAGTGTACGACTTGGTGATCATTGGATCAGTGGTTTCAATTGTCCCATCATTATGAGCAAGAGTGTATGACTTGGTGATCATTGGATCAATGGTTTCAATTGTTCCATCATTATGACCAAGAGTGTATGACTTGATGATCATTGGATCAATGGTTTCAATTGTTCCATCATTATGACAAAGAATGTATGACTTGGTGATCATTGGATCAATGGTTTCAATTGTTCCATCATTATGACAAAGAGTGTATGACTTGGTGATCATTGGATCAGTGGTTTCAATTGTTCTATCATTATGACCAAGAGTGTATATCTTGGTACTGATAGGGCATGTGGTTTCAGTCGTTCCATAATTATGACCAAGAGTGTACATCTGGCACTGATCAGTGGTTCCAGACATGACGTGATCCCGGTTTTGTGATGCGATTCCTTCCGGGTCCAGGTTTTGTGATATGATTCCTTCCGGAGACAATACCAGCTGCCCATAAAACACAATAGATTTGCCCATTGCTGGTTCAATGTTGGTCCAGCGTCGTAGACGGTGGGCCGACATTGATCAAGCAATGGGTCAATGTGCTGTGGTGTCTTCTGCCAGAACAAATGTCATTCCTGTCATTTCACGACAGACTTTCCAACAATCTGCCCGTCATCGCACCAAAAACCTCAGATGGCTTTATACAATATATGCAGAAATGAAATGAAATGAATGGGGTTTTAGGCCTATATTGTGCAGCACATATAGGCTAAACTGGACCAGGAGAACCAGCCGAGAATGGTCAGATGCCCTCCAGACACAGGATTTGAAATTGGAGCCCTGGCTGTCTGAGGCCGAGCATGTTTTCCCTCGGTCACGGGGGCTTCCTACAATCTTGAATCATTACGAGTGAGCAGGGAAGAAACATTTTGTTTCTTTAAAGCTTGGAGGTCAGGGTGGTGTTTCAACCCGCGATCTCCGCCTTTCCAAGCAGACATATTTAACCACTGCATGAGATCTCTCCGCTCTATATCATGTATATGTAGATCCCACTATTCGTCAATGTAGTCAATTTATCGCGAAGTTGATACTAAAATAGGGTTACAGCGAGGTCATTTTTTTCAATTTAATGTTTAATCAGATCAGACATGAAAGTTTCATTTTGTGAGATAATCCGATACATCGACCTTAACCCTTTAAGCCCACACGATGCATTAACCCTTTCACCACTGAAACCCGTTTTATGTGCTGAATGCTATGGCATTCAGCACATAAAACGGGCTTCAGTGGTTAAAGGGTTAAAGCATAATTTTACACCATTGAAAACATACTTGATTTTTTCACAGCTAAGGGTCTTAGAAGGCAAATTTCGATAAATACGTAGTAATTTTCTTCAATTTTAAACCACATCAAATCAGCTTTATCCACTACAAGTCGAGAATTGCGACAGCAATTCGCGGCTTGCAGTGGATGAAGATGACAATCGTAAAATCAGGCTTGAAAGGGTTAACCTCACACATCCTGCAGTTTTCAGAAGTCGTTCTCACTCCTAGTGTGGAAACAACTAAAATATATGACACAATTATTTGCATCGCATGTTTTTCGTTGATTTCTCCGTCGATTCTGAAACGATTTCATCGAAATTTTCTACAAGACATTCCCAAGTCATGTCCTAACACGGTGAAAATTTATATTTATTATTGCAAAAGTTAGACCATTTGACAATAAAATTCCAGAATTAGTGTAATGGGTTTATAGAGGGAAGTCATATATTCAATTTACTACATGTCAATTGGTCTAAATCTTGCAATATTAAATATACATTTTTACCGATGTTAGGATGGCAGGTCATGATTTGGAAATGTCCTGTAGAAAATTTCATGAAATTCGGTTGATAATTGACGGAGAAATCGACGAAAAGCAAGCGCTCCAGATAATTGTGTCATAGACTTATAAGTCTGTCACTGTCATGATGCTCCACTGTGGCTGAACCAGAGCCTGAAACTGAAGGTTCCAGCCACATATTGCGCCCAATCTAAAAATGAAATGAATCGGGCTTTAGGCCACCTTTGTGCACATATAGGCTAAACTGGGCCAGGAGAACCTCCTGAGGATGGTGAGATGATTGAGATGACACTGTCCTCCAGACACAGGATTCGAAATTCGAGCCCTGGCGGTCTGAGGCCGAGCACGCTACCTCTCGGTCACGGAGGCTCCCCACAATACTAACTTTCACACGTGGATGGGGAAGAAACATTTTTGTTTTTTTCAAACCGCCGAGACCGGGAACCGAACCCCGAACTCTGGCGTGAAAGGCAGCGGTGCTAACCACTACCCTAGGGCCCCCGCCCTGCGCCCAATCTATAGCGTGGGATTTTTCTTTGGACGGTAAAATCTCAGACTTGTCCTCGATTAATCAGGTTTACAATAGGTTGTTTAGAATCAGTAACATTTCAGCTACATGATCAAATACCCAACTCATTTGTCGCAAAGTCATTAAAAAGTGGACATTTTTTGGACCTTGGGGTCGAAATCGAGTTGAAAAACGTTGATTGTCTGGGTTAAAAAAACCCAGCAATCCACAGCTGCCTCGACCTATGATATCACCGATGATTAAATCTATCTCAACTAACACTGAGCTTGCTTAGCATGTACGTTGGCCCACCATTTGAGACGTTGCTCTATAAGGCAGTATCGCACCGGGCACACGACGTTGATACGACGTTGAATCAACGTCATTGACGTTGATTCAACGTCGCGACAATGTCGTGTGCCCAGTGGGAAGCGACTGACATTCTAGACGTAATGATGTCTTTGCACGTTCTCGACCTCAGACCGCTAGGGCTCGAATTTCGAATCATGTGTCTAGTGGTCAGTGTCATCTCTTTCATTTCACCATCCTCATGAGGTTCTCCTGGCCCAGCTCAGCCTATGTGAACAAATATGGCATGAGAACCCATCTTTTGTGAATTTGCTGATGTTGAAATGAAATGAATGGGCTTTTATGCCACCTCTGTACACATATAGGCTAAACTGGGCCAGAAACACCAAGGATGGTGATGTAAATGAGATGACATCGGCCTCCAGACACATGCGAAATTTGAACCCTGGCTGTCTGAGGCCGAGGACGCTAAAATTCAGTCACGGAGACTCCCCGAAATACCGAATCTTTACGAGTGAGCGGCAAAGACACCTTTTGTTTCTTTGAAACTTGACTGCCAGAGTTGGGCTCGAACCCACGATCTCCGACTTTCCAAGCAGGTAGCTTTAACACTGCACCAGGGCCCTTGCCCTAGATATATGTAGTCCCCACAATGGTGGCCTATACCCCATTCATTTCATTCATTTCATGCCCTGATATATCCGGTATGACTGGTATGAGGCATAAAAAGGTCATCCTGCAGTATCCAGAGGTAGTCTTCTGGAAACAACTAAGTCTGCCTCTGTCAGTATGACTGGCATGAGGCATAGAAAGAGAACGAAAAATAGAACCATTGCTACTTTAATGTTGGCTCACCGTCTGCGAGGATGGCCCAACGTGAGACACATCTGCATGGAGGCATATGGCATTGTGAACGTCTTGATATTCAACGCCCTTCTGTGTCGGCTGCGGTATGTCTGTAAGGTCGACCTGCGAGAAGCCATGCCATGTCTATTTCTACATAATACACGACGATGACATTTAAGCAGCCAGACAACAAATCTGACGACTGGCCACACTGTGGTTCACCCAGTCAGACGTCACCTATTTATTTTCATTTCTTTCACGTCGAGATGAGAATTACTATTGCAATTCTCATCTCGACGTGAATAAAAAATATCCAGATTTTCTTGAATAATATATCCAATTTAAGCTGGTAACGACCTTATTATGACGGATTGTGACATTTTTTTGGCCAATGAATTTTATTTGAAAAAATTAATGTGGTACATATATGTGGCGATTGGACTTAAAAGGGTTAGGCACGGAATGACCCATGTATTTCTGCCCCATGTCTCTCTGGGGCTTGGAAGATTTAGGCCTCGAATAAGCCATGTATTTCTGCCCCATGCCTCTCTGGGGCTTGAAGGGTTTAGGCCTGGAATAAATCATGTATTTCTGCCCCATGTCTCTCTGGGGTTTAGAGGGCTTAGATCTGTAATAATCCATGTATTTCTGCCCCTTCTCCCTGGGGTATAGAGGATTTAGGCATGAAGTGATCCATGTATTTCTGCCCCTTCTCCCTGGGGTATAGAGGGCTTAGGCCTGGAATAAACAATTAATTTCGGCCCCATCTCTCTGGTGCTTAGATGTTTCAGGCCTCGAATAAGCCATTTATTTCTGCCCCATCTCTCTAGGTCTCGAATAAGCCATGTATTTCTGTCCCATGTCTCTCAGGGGCTTAGAAGATTTATGCATCGAATAAGCCATGTACTTCTGCCCCATGTCTCTCTGGGGCTTGAAGGGTTTAGGCCTGGAATAAATCATGTATTTCTGCCCCATGTCTCTCTGGGGTTTAGATGGTTTAGACCTGGAATAAGCCATATAATTCTGCCCCTGGGGTATAGAGAGTTCAGGCGTGTAATAATCCATGTATTTCTGCCCCTTCTCCCTGGGGTATAGAGGATCTAGGCATAGAGTGATCCATGTATTTCTGCCCCTTCTCCCTGGGGTATAGAGGGTTTAGGTCTGGAATAAACAATTAATTTCGGCCCCATTTCTCTGGTGCTTAGAGGTTTCAGGCCTGGAAAAAGCTATGTTTCTCTGCCCCTTCTCTCTGGGGCTTAGAGGTTTCAGGCCTGGAAAAAGCTATGTTTCTCTGCCCCTTCTCTCTTGGGCTTAGAGGTTTCAGGCCTGGAAAAAGCTATGTATTTCTACCCCTTCTCTCTGGTGCTTAGAGGTTTCAGGCATGGAATAAGCCATGTATTTCTGCCCCTTCTCTCTGGGGCTTAGAGGTTTCAGGCCTGGAATAAGCCATGTATTTCTACCCCTTCTCTCTGGTGCTTAGAGGTTTCAGGCCTGGAATAAGCCATGTATCTCTGCCCCCTCTCTCTGGGGTATAGAGGGTTTAGGCATATAATGATCTATGTATTCTGTCCCCTGGCTCTCTGGTGCTTAGAGGTTTCAGGCCTGGAAAAAGCTATGTATCTCTGACCCTTCTCTCTGGGGCTTAGAGGTTTCAGGCCTGGAAAAAGCCATGTATTTCTGCCCCTTCTCTCTGGGGCTTAGAGGTTTCAGGCCTGGAATAAGCCATGTATTTCAGCCCCATCTCTCTGGTGCTTAGAGGTTTCAGGCCTGGAAAAAGCTATGTATCTCTGCCCCCTCTCTCTGGGGTATAGAGAGTTTAGGCATATAATGATCTATGTATTCTGTCCCCTGGCTCTCTGGGGAGGTGTGTCTACAATGACAAACCTCGAAGAAGTCATGACATTTACTCAGCCAGACAACACATCTGACCACTGGGGCCAAACTGTTAGCCAAGAATGTCACCGGTCAGATGTCACATAAAAACTGTGACTTGCAGAATTAAATAACTACAGTTAAAACCCCCCGTGTAGACACGTGTTCAAAAAGTTAGAAACCAAACAAAAATGTCATCTACACTCGGCATGTTCTGAGCCGTTGTCCTTATCAAGTATACATGTGATATCTTGTGATACATGTATTAGTAATAGATTAACTCATTTTTTCAGTTTTCAGAAATGGCTTGCTCGGTCTGGCTGCACCTCGAAACTCGGATGCACTGGGCTCGAATTCTGAAATCTTTCGATATGAGTATGGAATTGTCCCGACTTCGTATCCCCTTCTGTCGTGATATTGCCAATGTACAGAAAGATACGTATAACAATATCCACTTTCTCATCGTTTCTCTCTGAGGTAAACTGTCTTGTCGCAGTGGTGTTCATCTCACACCAACAGACCACCTAATAACACGGGGCACTTGTCTTGTCGCCACGGTGCGCATTCTATACAGTGTTCTGACAGGAATGAAGGCTGCACAATTACTGCCAGAACAACCTAGCGAAAACAAGACATTAAACTGCCAGAACATCTGAGCAAAAACAAGGCATTCAACTACAAGAACAACCTAACAAAATTAAAACATTCAATCAATGCTGGCCAACCGATTACGACGCTGGATCGGTATTAAGCCAACATTTATTCAACGTCTTTTTCCCGGAACAGCAGCTATGTCCACAGCAAGCACTATATATTGACACAATGCTGGTTCAATATTGGCCCATCGTCTGCGACGCTGGACCAACATTGCACCAGCATTGTGTCAATGTATCATGTCACTGTGATCGTCCTTTGCCCAGACTTCACATGTATCTCAATCAGGATCACGAAGATTTCACCTGATGCAATCAGACAGATTCACGTAGGTAGGGTCAGTCTTCACCAGCAAACAGCAAACTGCTCCTCAACAAGAAAGCATTTACAATACAACTGTTTGCTTTGTCCTCAACTGCAAAGTCAAATATTCACCAGGAGCTGCTCCCTTAGAATGTTTACAATTGAGTTAATCTACGAAAGGCTTGTAGAAAGTGGTTACTTATATTAGTATAAATCCTAACCAGTAGCTCTACAGTGCCATGGCAAAGGCAAAGACAGTAACTGCTTAGCAGACATGAATTAACAAAGTTATACTTGAACAAAATCGAAATATGAGTTAAAGTTATTTGCCTTTAATTTATGATGTGATATGATAATTATTTTTATATGTTTAGCAGTTACTGCTGTTTGAATTTTTCATTGTTGTCTCAGCCTTTTCACCCATGTAAAGATTAAAAACAGTAACTGCTCACTTTAAAAGTAAGCAGTTACTGCTGTTTGCCTTTGACTTGTAATGCATAAACTAGTATTTGATATGATAAAACAAAAATTGAAAAGTACAGTTGTGCTTAGCGATTAAAAGGCTAATGTAAGTAATTACTACCGCTTCTCTAATAATAATAATAATAAAATATATTTATTCAGGGTAAAACTGATTAGCAGAAGGTGCTATTTTACATAGTTGCCCTGATGTACCTCAAAGACAAGGTAATATTGACGTTACTATAAAATACAATTTTTTTTATAAAAATGTGCAGTGTGGGTCAGATATAAACATTACTGCTTATCTCTCGAGTGAAGAACTAGGTTGCTTCCTTATCAAGTCACCTCAGTATTACTATGTTGTGTAAATCAAATGCAAACACCAACAATAATGCTGACTACTGAGCTATCCCAAGTCATGAATGGGACTTTAGCCACATTTCCCCACGTAAAGACTAAACTGGGTCAGGAAAGCACCACCAGGTTGCTCTCCAGACACTGGGCTCGAACCCCGATGGTCTGAGTCCCAGCAAGCTACATCTCAGTCACAAAAGCTCCTCGCTTAGTTAGTCTGATTTCAAGAACAAACAGCAGTAACTTGTTATTCTTTAAGTAAGCAGGTACTGCTGTTATCTGCCTTTGAATTGCTGTGCAAAGACAAAGCAGTAACTAATTACTTTGAAAATAAGCAGTTACTGCTGTCTGTCTTTGTGCTGCAGGATTCTCTTCTGCCATCAAGTACTGGCATACTGACCGCCGTGCAAAGGCAAACAGCAGTAACTGCTTACTTAAAAAGTAAGCAGTTACTGCTGTTTGTCTTTGCACCTTAGACTTGGCACTGTTCGCATGTGATCGCAGGCCCCGATAGCTCATTCGCATCGACTGGGGCTTGTAGCATGGATGTACCAGGTTCGAATCCCGGTCTGGCCGGATATTTTACATCGTGGTTGTGCATATACAGTGATCCAAACTGCACAAATGCATTGCTGCCTATGGTACTGTGCACTATAGAGAACTATTAAAGTTTTTCGAAATAAGAGTAGATAAAGTCCTGGTTTCGGACTTCCTTCTGTTGCGGGGCGGGGGCCCTAGGGTAGTGGTTAGCACCGCTGCCTTTCACGCCAGAGTTCGGGGTTCGGTTCCCGGTCTCGGCGGTTTGAAAGAAACAAAAATGTTTCTTCCCCATCCACGTGTGAAAGTCAGTATTGTGGGGAGCCTCCGTGACCGAGAGGTAGCGTGCTCGGCCTCAGACCGCCAGGGCTCGAATTTCGAATCCTGTGTCTGGAGGACAGTGTCATCTCAATCATCTCACCATCCTCAGGAGGTTCTCCTGGCCCAGTTTAGCCTATCTGTGCACAAAGGTGGCCTAAAGCCCGATTAATTTCATTTATTTCTGTTGCGATATTGACATGATTGTGCAGAAAGCGACTCTCTGTTCGCATATGATATAGCGGGAACTCCCCCGGTCCTGGTATCTCTGGCAGCCTGCATTGATTTTCTCCGGTGGATTAACGAGGTTTATGGCTGGCAATCGCCCGACAACCTGGTAGAGGTTAAACCACTCGCCCAAAATGATGAGCTTTGTGGGGAACAGCGGTATACTGTGATGACACTCACCAGGAAGGGTCAAAATGATGAGGTTTCTGTGAGACTATGTAGACCAGCGGTATACTGTGATGACACTCAAAATGATGAGGTTTGTGTGAGACTATGTAGACCAGCGGTATACTGTGATGACACTCAAAATGATGAGGTTTGTGTGAGACTATGTAGACCAGCGGTATACTGTGATGACACTCAAAATGATGAGGTTTGTGTGAGACTATGTAGACCAGCGGTATACTGTGATGACACTCACCAGGAAAGTGTCTCAAGTATAGGATAAAGCCAGAGGAGCTCTACATTCTTAGCTGAGAAAAGGGTCGAGGCCGAAGGCCGAGGCTTTTTTCACAGCTAAGAATGTAGAGCTCCGAGGGTTTTAACTGACTTAAAACACATCCGACCATAATCAACAGCTCGGTCACACCTGACTGATTTTTAATACCATAGGCACACCATGATAATTGGTCTGTACTTGGTAAACATACTCCATTCCTGGCTTAGAATGTAGTGGTCGGACAAAGAAAATAATGTAGTGGGGTGTTTAAAAGCACGCAACACACAACTTCAGGTGGCTAAAAAGTCTCACATAGGTTTAATTTGAGATCAAACGTTCGCAAATATTGATGTTTAGGGGTCTTGTCACGTTGAAAAAAATATAAAAATCCGAGAAAAACGAGGCTTGACCCACCGACCCACTTTCGAGTTTTTCTCGGATTTTTGGATTTGTTTTAACTTGACAAAACTCCTTAGTACTCATTGCATTGACACTAACAGACATGTATGTTAGTAAAACAAATTAAAAACGACAACAGCCGTGGTCAAGGGTTGACAGGAATCAACAAAGCTATACTTGAGCAAAATCGAAACATGAGTAAATGTTTTTTGCCTTTAAATTATGATATGATATGCTAATTATTTTCATATAGCATAATATCATGTAGACATGCAGATCAAGATGATTTCAAGTCACAGCTTACATTTCTTTGTTGTCGTGTCTAATGCCCGTGAAAACACACATCACAAATTCTTCATTAAGATCAGCACATTAAGAAAACAACTAGATAGTACACTATATAAAGCCCACCAGGCAGTTAATAAATCAATGGAAAGCTGATGGTCTCGAGGATATTATCCATCAAGAAGGCGTAAGAAAATACGAAATTATTCCCACAAGCTATGCACAGGTTCTATTGCGCATCACCAAAAATCCGCCTAACGAAAAATATATCAAGTTTCCTGGTCTTATTAAATAGCGGTTCACCTCAGTACGGCTTTACTCCTTGACATTTTTAATTCATCACAATCTGGCATTTGCGTCAGCAATGCCAGCCTGTGATGAATTAAAAATACGTTCACATTTGAAAACTGTACTTGTTATAATATATGTTATGTGCCTGAAAGGCATATATGCCACCTGTGCCTTATTCATTAAACGAGTACTGTATTTTCCTATATCACACTTAAATTAACACCGTTTGCATATAATACGACCTGAAAGCCTATTCATTCATTCATTCATTCATTCATTCATTCATTCATTCATTCATTCATTCTTTCATTCATTCATTCATTCATTCATTCATTCATTCATTCATTCATTCATTCATTCATTCATTCTTTCATTCATTCATTCATTCATTCATTCATTCATTCATTCATTCATTCATTCACTCATTCATGTATGAATTGACGAAATTTTGGGAAACACAGTGACGTCACCGGAAGCCGTTTTGAATGGCAACTCGGTGAAAGCAATGTCATATAAGACTCCATCCCCCATACTTCACTGTATTAGCTGGCTCTGTGAGAACGAAGGAGTTCAAGGTTGAGGGCTCATATCACTCCTAGACGTGGTTTGTAGCAGTCAATGTACTGTGTAAACAAGTGTGGATTAACGAGTAAAAAGTGCTCTATCTGAGTGGCTTGTTACACAACACCACACGTATTAACCCTCAAAGCGATCAGTTAGCTTACTTAAATTATTGCCCACTTGAAGTTGTGGCTCGCGCCAGCGAGACACAACTTAAAGTGGGCGGAAATTACTATATTTGTTTAATTTGATACCTTTACGCTGCATATGTTGTTGTTGAACGCACATTTTATTTCCAATAACTGTTTTTAATCCGCCAATACATCAGATTAAAAACGCCTATAGTGGTGACTAGGTCTAGGGTTCTATGAAGTGAATGGCAGCCTCTCACGATGAGTGGATATTCAACATGTACACGTGTCACGCTAAACGTCCATAAAGTACAGCGGTAAGAGAAGCAGGCATAACAGAACTTGAATTCCAGTGTGGTGTTAAATTTACTATCTTAAATTAAATTAATTTAAATTGCGGATATCAAATCAAATTCACAACGGATTAATGTCCGTTCTGTATCTTAACCCATAAAGCGCTGAAATATTTGAGACCAAAGCGTTTTATCAATTTTAAGTCACCACAAATGTCTTAGTTACCTCTTCTCGCTTCATTTTAATACCTATGTTATGGGTCTACGGCCAGTATACATACATACAGTGCGTGATTCTGACGTCTTAAACTGTTATGTAGCCAGGGTTTACAGTTCGAATCTTATGTATTGACGATAGTGTCATCGGATTCCCCTATCGTGGTTGTGCATATGTGATGCTCCAACTTGTTCAGAGGTGATGTGGGTGCAGTGCTGCCTATGGTAGGCCTACTATGCGGAGCTAAAATGCAGTATTTGCTTACTTCGCAAGTCAGCAGATATTGCTCTTTGGTTTTGCAGAGCATTATTTAGAACCGCTAAATACATTTGTCCTTTTATTCCCATACTGCCACTATGTACAAACAGCAGTCTTAAAGCAATTGTTGGTTGCGGCAGTGATCTACTAATTATCATAGTTTATTACCGCTAGACCACAACTTGATAAATCTATGTATTTTAAATCTTGTTATTTTATGCGAATAAAATCGCCAGCATATTACTTACTGGAATGGTTTAACTTTAACTGAAGTTTAATTTCATTAAAGCTCAGTTCAAGTGAAATAACAGAAGGGGAATTTCAGGACGTTAATTGACCACTTGTAGTGGTCAATTAACGTCCTGAAACGTCCCCTTAGTTAAAGTGATTCACTAGCGAAGTAAATCATTGAGTTGATTATGTTATTCGAGCAGCACACACATAGATTGCACACTGAGTGCCGTATGTTTGTCATCCTTTCTCACCATAATCAGCCAAATCCTTTCCCAGACGCTCATCCATGTTTAATGTCCGGCAGACAAGCCGACACAGGCTGTTAGAAGGCTCATATAGACGCAAGCAATGTACAAAATACAACCTATATAGTGTTTCACTATGCAGTCACAGAAAGCAACATTGCAACATTTCCCATCTCACCCATGGCCATTTACAATTGTTCTGAATCCCTACTACCATAACCTTTATAATGCAATTAAATTGGAATAAATTGGAAAACAGTCTATCAGTGTCATGTGGTAATGGTAATTATGTTATCTTGCCCGAGATAACGTCGATTTCGTCTTTCTTTCCCAATGACATTAAGTAGGCTCAAGCTAACAGCCATACACTGCAGTTCAATCTACAGCTAGAGTGCGATAAGGGCTGATACCGATATACGTCACATAGTAAAAACCACTACACAGAGTGTGAGAACATAAAACAATTTGATAAGGTCAATATTGCTTGAGTAGTCATGGAAAAAAATGAGGATAATAATTTTCAAACACTTAGTAAAAAGTACCGGTAGGCGGCGGGATAACTAGATAAGCCTATACACCTGAAGAGGCTATTAGACTGGCCTCAAATTGAGCTAGGTGCGATATTGGCAAACGTCACTCCGGGCCTTTGAACAGTTTTGAGCACTGTATATGCACAACCTCGAAGACAAGTATCCGACCCGGCCAGGATTTGAACCCAGAACCTCTGAGTTTCGCACCACAACCAGATCGGAGCCGGCTTCAAGGGGTGTCAGGCCCACAGATTATAATATCACTGGAAAATGAAATGAATCGGGCTTTAGGCCACCTTTGTGCGCATATAGGCTAAACTGGGCCAGGAGTACCTCCTGAGGATAGTGAGATGATTGAGATGACACTGTCCTCCAGACACAGGATTCGAAATTCGAGCCCTGGCGGTCTGAGGCCGAGCACGCTACCTCTCGATCACGAAAGGCAGCGGTGCTAACCACTACCATAGGGTCCCCGCCCGATATCACAGGGACTTGCATGGCAACCTTTGGGGCGTCAGTTCGACAACAGCTCCGCTCCTAATGCGAGATGACCTGTCAGTGGTCGGCTGCTCATAGGGCTCCTCAACCAATCAACCAATCAGACGCGGCAACACAACAGGGAGACACGCTCAATTATGTAGTGGCGATGTCCGAGCCCCCCTGGTGACCGTAAAGAGAACTCTCACACAGGGGTCCAATGCTGGTTTAATGTTGGGCCAGCGTCTACGACACTGGCCCAACATTAAGCCAGCATCAGAATAAGATGCCGAGTGTACTGGGCAGACAGTTGTTGGCTCAGTGATTCTCTACCTGTTATGCATACGTAAATGTCAGCTGCAGGAGGGACTGGCTAGCGCAGATGCTAGGTGTCAGACCGTTAAGTTACACTCTCAACTCCAAAGTAAAATAGCACCTAAATCCTCGGAGGACCGAGTTAAGAGGCGCACACATGATCATGTCTCATAATACATGTCAAAGCAAGTTCGTCAACATGAAGCCTGAGTAGGAGCTGTGACCAGGGTGGAAAAGCTAGAACGAATAGATGCAATTTTAGTAATTTCCGGTATGTTCCGGCATTGTTTTTTTTATGCACTAGTCTAATAAAGAAGACTTAAGAATAAAATAGCCATAGCTATAGACATAGACACTATTGTGAGCAAAAAACGATGTCTTGCTAGATATATCTACTATTGTTAACAATCTTAAGATCGTTTTAACTAAATTTTTAAGAATAATTTAAGGTTCTCTTGATATTAAAGTAACAGTTTGTGCTGAACTGCTACATACTTAAGGTGCTATTTTTGTTCCTGTGAGTTAACGGACCGTTTTTGTGCCAGTGATTTGAGGTTTTATTTTTGTGCTAAAGAAATGTTTGTTAGCATTGTGACAGTGGTATGAGGTATTATATTTGTTCCTGTAACTTGAGGTAGGCCCCCTACTATCGTTGTGCCAGAGATGTGAGATTGTATTTTTGTTCCATTGATTTAAGGCTGTATTTTCTGTCAGTACTACGAGGTACACTTGGTCCAGTGATTTGAGGGACTATTTTTGCGCCAATCATTTGATGTGCGATGTTTGTGCCAGTGATTAAATGTGCTATTTTTCTATCAATGATTTGATGTACCATATTTGTGCCAGTGATATGCGGTGATGTTTTGTGCTAGTGATTTGAGGTACTAAAGTCTATGGTGTGTGCCATAATTTGATGTGGTATTTTGTGTGCCAGTGATTTGCGAGCTATAATTGTGCCAGTGATTTGATGTGATATCACGTGTACCAGTGAATCGAGGGCTATTTTTGAGCCAGTGACGACTTCAGACTCCGCCCCACGTGTCTGGCTTGGTATTGGGTCTGATAATCTCTGCTCTGCGGCTGATGGTTGAGTAGTGCAATGATTACCATGGCATCACAGCCTGACATCATCACAACCTTTTGCCCGCTGAGTTATGAGACATCTAGTTGTGTCTCGCTACCGCGACCCACAATTTCAACTGGGGAAATTACTCATATTTGAGACCTAGCGCTCAGAGGGTTATTAGACTCCAGCAGATTATAATCGTCAAATCACAGACTGATATCATCTTGACCTTTAACCTCTGATGTCCACTCTAGTGGTATTTCCGTGGTTTTATCCTCACTTTTGTAATCAGTTCATGGAGTCCCAACCACTACCCTGCTAAGTTAATTAAATTTCCACCCACTTGAGTTTGTGTCTCGCTACAGCGACACACAACCTTAAGTGGTTGAAAATTACTCATATTTGTTTAACTTAGCCATTTACAAATCTTGATGTTTAAATGTCATTTCATTCCCTATAACAGTGATTTAAGCGGCTAATAAAAAACGACCAGTCGTGATCTCACAAAGGTTTAAGATGTGTAAAACTGGTGTGCAATGTGACTTAATACTTACAGCGCGGGGATCGACTTTAGTCGTCAAAATCTGACGTCTGTATACGTCAGATTCTGAGGTGTAAATCTATCCACGCGTGTAAGAATAGAAATATTTCTAATGACCGTAGACCCATAACATAGGTATTCAAATGAATCGGAAAGAGCTGAATAAGACAGTTATGGTGATATCAAGTTGAAATAGACCCTTTGGTTTTTTAGAAAATAATTGAGCGCCTCAAGGGTTAATGGTACAATTCCCAGTAATTTTAGTAAGCGAGACACAACTTGAAGTGATTGAAAGTATAAACTTATAGCGATAATAGTAGAGCATATACATCACAGTTAACTACTTCTATATTAGTATATGCATGCTAGTTAACTACATAGATAGATAAATATTTATTGACGACGGTAAGTCTATGCAGACTTATGCGTCATTAAAATGAACATATGTACAAGACTATATACAACAGGAATAGCTCGGTAAAATATGCATGCTAAGTTGAACAACATGTTAAAATCAAACGACATTATATGCTAGAACAACCACAGGTTAAATAAAATATGCATCAGAACTATTTAAAATAACCTACAGCTAAGCAGCATTGGCATGATATTTTTAAGATTCCCGCACCAAAACATATATGATAGTGCACATGCTAGGAAACTGTACCAGTAGGCCTACATATAATACACATACTAGTTACCTACACCTATACTACGTCGGCATAATGATGACATTGCTATGTCCATTGTTGATTTTTTTTCTAATATGTTAATTTGAAAGTCGATTTGAAAGTAGAAATATTTTATATAAAATTTTCCAGACATTTCAAGGTTAATTTATGTTTTGCATCTCGATAGATTCTGTATCGCAGACGTTTCTTATCATACGTAATATAAAATGGACATAAAAGATTTAATCAGAAGTCCGACGAAGTTTAGTACACATGCTCGTTGACTGCTTTTATCATGATGTAAATTAACATGGCTAGTTAGTTCTCTAATGACATACATGCTAATTAAATACAAGTAGTGTAATTGCGTGCATGATTCACTTTCATCATTTCAATCAATGTAGGCCTACACATACTAGTAAGCCATTTCTATCATGGTAGGCCTGAACATGCTAGTAAACCACTTAGATCATAGTATGTTTCAAAGTAGGCCTACACATTCTAGTAAACCAATGTTCTCATGGCAGGCCTAGTAAGGCAACGAGTTACTTAATACTACGAGTATACAATTAATACTAATTAGCTACGTCTAAGTTAGTAAATGTTAGTAAAGTTAAACAGTGTGCCAGTCAACTGGGCATACTATATCTTAGTCTACCAGTGAGTATCAGACTATTATATCATTAATAACTCTTATAGCGCGGGGATCGACCTTAGACGTCAGAATCTGACGTCTGTAGACGTCAGATTCTGACGTCTAACGGCTATCCCCGCACTGTAAGAATTACAATATTTCTAATGGGCGTAGACCCATAACGTAGGTATTCATTTGAATCAGAAAGAGCTAAGTGAGACATTTATGCTGATTTTAAAGTGAAAAAACCCTTTGGTCTCCATGATTTATTCCAAAATATGTCACCGCTTAAAGGATAAAATATGAAGCAGAATTACTATAAAAACAATGGTGCCGGCATCTCACGGCACAACTAAACAGTGGATGGACAAATCCATTTGAACAAATCGAAGGCTGAATAGAACAAATGATTATCCCCCAAAGCGTTATGATACAATATTTATATTTTTAGCCATTTGAAGTTGTGTCTCGCTACCACGACCCACAACTTCAAGTGGGCTAAAATTACTCATTTTTGTTTAATTTGAGACCAAATATTTGCAAATCTTTATGTAGAGCACAGTTTCGATATAAAAATTACCCACAGTTGCACAATTTGAATCCAGACTTTTTTTGGGGGTCAAATAAAACGGCTTAACCCTTGAAGCGCTGAATTTCTTTATGAAAACCTTGGAGGCGAAAGTTTTTTTTTCAATTCTAAATCATCATAAATGTCTTAGTTAGCTCTTTCCGATTCATTTGAATACCTATGTTATGGGTCTATGGCCATTATAAATATTTTCAATATTACACCGCGGGGAACGACTTTAGACGTCATAATCTGACGTCTACAGAGACGTCTAAAGTTGGTCTCCGCACTGTAAGGGCTTAAACGTGATCTGCACACCTAATTACGATTATAAATAATTGTTTTTAATCCATTTTATTAGCCGACGAAAACCACTGATATTGGGAAGAACATGAGTGTTCAAACATCTAGATTTGCAAATTTTTGGTCTTAAATTAATAAATGAAGAGCTATGTATTCAGGCTAGGAATTGAAATTAGTACTATTCACTATTATAGCTTATATTAGCGAGAAAAGGGAAATGTTTGATCACTGTTTGACGGCATGCAGCCACAGCCGGTACACATACCCCTGTAATGTGACTGTATACGACCAACATGGCGCAAGGTGAACGTGAGTGTGACTGGCTTCAGTGTGGATGTTGAAGTGTAATAATTGGAAACTGTCATATTTGAAGTTGACGAAAATGTGCTGACCGCAAAGCCATCCACATCATCAGTAGAAGTGATACACAATTTAAGGTGGAAACACCTGCTTCGGGTGAGTAGAGTCACTGACAACTCCCTAATAAACCTTTCAGTGCGGGGACCATATTTAGACGTCAGAATATGACGTCTTTAGGCATCATATTCCGACGTCTAAAGGCGATCTCCACACGGAAAGAGTAAAATATTTATAATGGTCGTAGAGCAATGACCTAGGTATTCAAATGAAGTAGAAAGAGCTAACTAAGACATTTATGATGATTTTAAATCGAAAAAAAACCTCCATGCAAAAATATCTCAGTGCTATAAAGGTTAATATATAGCTGAATATTAGCGGTGTCAGCCTGTTTGTGACAGTGGTGTCGGCTTTCCACGGACGTGGCATCAACACGTCACATCACAGGGTCCGATCATGTAGCATCACACGATGCTCCCGATCATGCCCTGAGTTTCTCTGCTCTGGGAATCTCATCAAGTTCTGCAGCAAGAAATTGCCATTTTGATTAGATTATCGGAGGTGCTAGAATCAGTGGTAATGTCAGGTCTGGCTGTAAACTGCCCCAGGCGAACCGCACTACGAGACGTTCAACATTTTGGTGGGTCAATGCTGGCCCAGCGTCGCAGACGATGGGCCAACATTGAACCGTCAGTGGTTTAGATGAGCTGATCCCTGCAAAACTAATACATTGAGCCAATGGTGATTTAACGTTGGGCCAGCGTCGTAGACGGTGTAACAACATTAAAACAGCATTGCGTCAACATCTAGTGTTTCCTATATG
The DNA here is from genome assembly GCA_964017125.1 of Flabesymbios commensalis. Taxonomy (NCBI): domain Eukaryota; kingdom Metazoa; phylum Annelida; class Polychaeta; order Terebellida; family Flabelligeridae; genus Flabesymbios; species Flabesymbios commensalis. Next base: position 1,383,045 of record OZ024905.1, read on the forward strand.
AAACATCTGCTCAGCGGATCCCAGCAAACAGTGAGTCCATGTAGTGTTATTGCTGGACATCTTAGCAAACCTTGTACCAGCATCTACCCAGCGTGGGCTCAGTGTGTGGTGCTTCCTGATATCTCGCCAGGTTTCCACATGGGAGCGGGTGCCCTAGGGTAGTGGTTAGAACCGCTGCCTTTCACGCCAGAGTTCGGGGCTCGGTTCCCGGTCTCGGCGGTTTGAAAGAAACAAAAAATGTTTCTTCACCATCCACGTGTGAAAGTCAGTATTGTGGGGAGCCTCCGTGACCGAGAGGTAGCGTGCTCGGCCTCAGACCGCCAGGGCTCGAATTTCGAATCCTGTGACTGAAGGACAGTGTCATCTCAATCATCTCACCATCCTCAGGAGGTTCGCCTGGCCCAGTTTAGCCTATATGTGCACAAAGGTGGCCTAAAGCCCGATTCATTTCATCTCATTTCCACGGGCTCTTAAGCTATATTACAATTCTATTTTGGGCCCTAATTATTAGACCAGAGTCAATATTTTTTTTTGTATACGAATAATGAATAATTATAAATAATGTAACCATGTTGGTTTTTTGTCCCTACTTGAGACCAAGAATAAACGTCATTGTCATTGTTATTGACTTTGTCATTGTCATTGTCATTGCCATGTCAGCAGGAGCCAGCCAGAATGTGTGATGGGGGTGGTATAACTGTATGTGACCAGAGGTAGAAATATAATTGTTAGAAAGTCTCGGTTGTGTTATGGGTCCACCGCTATTGTATATTTTTCATTCTTTCAGTGTAGGGATTAACTTTAGAACCTCCTGAGGATGGTGATATGAATGAGGTGACACTGCCCTCCAGACAGAGGATTCGAGATCGGAGCCCTGGCGGTCTGAGGCCAAGCACGCTTGCTCTCGGTCACAGAGGCTACCCACTCTATTCAATTATTACGAGTGAGCGAAGAAGAAACATTTTCTTTCTTTCAAACTTGAATGCCAGAGCGGGGTTCGAAGCCGCGATCTCCGACTTTCCAAGAAGGCAGCTTTAGCCACTGCACCAGGCCACACTGACACCTTGACTCTTCGCGGGCGGGGGCCCTAGGGTAGTGGTTAGCACCGCTGCCTTTCACGCCAGAGTCCGGGGTTCGGTTCCCGGTCTCGGCGGTTTGAAAGAAACAAAATTGTTTCTTCCCCATCCACGTGTAAAAGTTAGTATTGTGGGGAGCCTCCGTGACCGAGAGGTAGCGTGCTCGGCCTCAGACCGCCAGGGCTCGAATTTCGAATCCTGTGTCTGGAGGACAGTGTCATCTCAATCATCTCACCATCCTCAGGAGGTTCTCCTGGCCCAGTTTAGCCTATATGTGCACGAAGGTGGCCTAAAGCCCGATTCATTTCATTTCATTTACCTTGACTCTTCGCGTTGGTTTCGCTGTTGCTTTATGAGGTCGCATTGATGTTCTGGCAGTAATACATGTAAGCTGGAGTATTTCATATTTTTGGCATTTGCGCTCCGTTCTCGTTAATATGTGTTGCTGTTTAATGTTGGGCCAGCGTCGCAGACGGTGGCCCAACATTAAACCAACATTGGTTCAACGTCTTGTGATGCAGGCTCACAGTCTGCGATGCTGGCCCAGCATTAAAACAGCACTAGGGCATTGCTTTCCAGTAAAGATAAGACGTTCACTCAACGTTGACATAATGCTGGCCCATTGTCTACGACGCTGGCCCACCATTATAGCAACATTGGCTGAATAAACGTTATGTATTTGCTGTGATCAGACACAAAACGCTGAATCAATGTCGGGTTGACGTTGGTTCACCGTCTACGACGTTGGAACAACGTCAAACCAACATTGATTCAACGTATTGTGCCTGCTGGGAAGCCATGGCTGGCTCAATAGCAAATCTCCAACAGCAAATTTCATCAAATCGTCAGCGTCACGGAAGCCATGGGAGCCCGGGAGGGGGGGGGGGCAAATTGAGCACATATCAGGGACGGCAGGTCTCATGCAGGGTTTCCCTTAGCTCGTCAACAACCCACTTACCCCAGGGTCTGCTGCGAACTTAACCTAGATCGCCTCTACTGGATGTGTAAGTAAATCAATGGTCAAAGGCAAAAAATGTCACCACACGCATTTACGTTGGCCGGAAATAGGTGTTGATCGGATAGATCGTGATATGTGATTAAATCTCAAGTCTCTATAGTCTGAACGACGCCTTTGGGCCTTCTGATCATATTTTTTCATTAAATAATTTTATGATGATTTAAATTTGTCAAATTTACATAAGTTAATCTCAAATAAACCATTGATTATAAATTATGGCAGGTCTAATTATCAAATGTTCAGTTATTTTTTATTAATCTCAAGCTGTCAGTTACGTCAGAATTGTCAGCTTGAAATGAAGGAAGGAGTGACGTCACGGTCTGATGCGTCTGAGTCACCCCTCACAGCGCTGACATATTTGTGTATAATCCGCGACCAAAGTGGGGGTTTTTATTTGAAACCATGATAAATGTCTCAGTTATGTTTTCCCTCTTCATTTGAATACCTATGTTATGGGTCTACGGCCATTATATACGTTTTAATTCTTTAATTCACATAATTAGGTCATGTGACTGTACCACCACCACGTGGGGTATGTCATGTGACTGTGCCACCACCACGTGGGGTATCTCATGTGACTGTGCCACAACCACGTGGGATATGTCATGTGACTGTGCCACCACCACGTGGGGTATTTCATGTGACTGTACCACCACCACGTGGGATATGTCATGTGACTGTGCCACCACCACGTGGGATATGTCATGTGACTGTGCCACCACCACGTGGGATATGTCATGTGACTGTGCCACCACCACGTGGGATATGTCATGTGACTGTGCCACCACCACGTGGGATATGTCATGTGACTGTGCCACCACCACGTGGGATATGTCATGTGACTGTGCCACCACCACGTGGGGTATGTCACGTGACTGTGCCACCACCACGTGGGATATTTCATGTGACTGTGCCACCACCACGTGGGGTATGTCATGTGACTGTGCCACCACAACGACATGTGACAGTATAAGAACCACCACTAAGTGGGGTATGTCACGTGACTGTGCCACGGAGCCATCACTGCTCGTGATATGTCCAATTGCCTTCCCTGACGGGTGGACGCCGGTCAGGAATGCCCCTATTATCTGGCTTAATCAGGGTGCTGTCTCCGGCAGTATGGAATGTCCCCGCGATAGGTGTGGCCCATGCTTGATGGGCGTCTACCCCAGATTACTGACCTGATTTACTGGGGTTGTTTCAATGTCGGGCCAGCGTCGGAGACGCTGGCCCAGCATTAAAACAACCTTATATCAACGCCTCGCGTCAGTTTTTCAAGTCTTCTCTCTTGCTGAGCAGGAATGCCATCAGATTCTGAGGTGCCAGGTTTTAATAGGCTTTACCGCCGGGAGGCTGTTGCCCCATTCTCCCGGCTTTACCACGAGGAGGATGTTGCCCCATTCTCCCCAGATCATCTCTCGTCAATTCTGTCCAGTGGAACGTTTGGCCTCTACCAATAAGCCACCATTCACGTTCTAGAGTTCTGAACAGGGAAGCGTTTGTCCCCTACCAATAAGCCACCCTTGGTGTGCTAGGGTTCTGATCAGGGGAACGTTTGGTCCGTCAACGAGCCAACATCCACGTTGAATTATACTCAGGGGAACTTTTTGCCCGTAACAATAAGCCACCATTTGCGTTCTATGGTTCACGTTTGGGTCATGCTAATACGTCACCCTTGAAGTCCTATGGTTTTTCATGGAAACGTTTGACCAATCACAATAAACTGCCCTTGACGTGCTATAGTTCTGATCAGAGGAACGGCTGGCCCATCACTATCCACAGCTTCAAGTGAATGAAACTTATTTACAAGCCAATCTGTCAAATTGGAGGGTGCGTTTTTTTACTTTCACAGAGAAGAGACGTCATATCTCACATTCCACCCCGACTCATGACTTTAAGTTGGTGAAAATTACTCATACGTGTGTAATCGAGAGTGAACATTTGCAAATGTCGATGTTTAAACAAATATTTCATTCCCAATAATAGTGGTTTAAACAAAACAAAACGGATAAAAAAAAAAGATAAAAACGACTAGAGTCGTGCATATCACACTCTGTGCTGTGGTTTCACTATGAGACGTATATCGATATCAGCCCATATCGCACTCTAGGTGTAGTTTGAGCATGATGGATGGTACCATATGTCATGTGTGACTTGGTCGTGTGAGAAAATACAAACGGCATTGTTCGTTCTATATGTGAAAATAACTCACAAGTTTATTGATTAAGGTGTTCGCCTAAAGGCTCACACTTTATTAATTGAACGATTGCTGTATTTTCCCATATTGCACTCAAATGAGCACCGTTTGCATATCTTAGCGCTGTAATGATCGCATTGAAATGAGAACTGTTGCAGGTGAAATCAGAGTAAATCTGCCGTCCCATGGAAAAAGGGCGTATCTCAAGATGACAGAAAAGTAGTAAGTGCATTGCCAAAAAGCAATGCACTTACTGCTTTTCTGACATTTTGACATTCATCATTGCTTTATCATCCTCCAAATACAACTTGGAGGTTTTCTACGACAAAGTTGTAAGTGAAAATGTTAAAAAGCTGTATTTTAACATTTGGAGATAAGCCCTTTTGCCATGGAAGGGCAGAAATATCGGGGTACTTAAAGGGTCGAGGGCAGTATATTTCCAGATTTTTGTTTAATCAGGCATACAATGTAAGGACAGCCTGTCATATCAGGCGTACAGTCTAAGGCACAGTGCCTCATTACATCAATCAGGGTGGTATTTTGTATATCTGCTGAGCGGTCACATCAGTGGTAACCACACTGATGTTACCATAAATCCAAATCAGACTCTCTTTGTTTTTCCAGTTTATTCGTCCCCTTGGTCACACTCATCGTTTACCTCATAATAGACACTCACTTATAACACCCACACCAAACCCATTCAAAGAGCTGACAAATGTTGATTTAACAATGATTTATTACAAACACTTTCAGCCCCATAAATGCACCAAAGGAATTTGTAATAAAACTCATCGACTAAAAAAACCCGTATAGCCCATCACCATAATGACATTCTAAGATTTCATTTGAGATATATACACTCGGATATTTTAAAAAAATCAAGACATCTTCTCTCATTTGATATGTTTTTATAAAAAGTGACTTAATATAAATGCTAATATCATATCTGTTTTGATGATACAGGATTTAAGAGATAAAATGTATCTACAAATTACCATATCTAAGATAGCCGAATATAAATGGAGTTTAAATATGTTGTTCACGTTACGTTGACCTGATGCTGGTCCGATGTTGGGTCACTGTCGTCGTGTATAAGACATTCAAATGCAGATTTCGTAGAACATTTCCATATTATAACCACATGTAAACGAGCAGTTCTTCATCTATTTTACTTTCAAATTGAAAACATTATTAATTGAGTGAAAGCGTCCGACATGGTTTTAATTTTGGATGAAGAGCACAGGTCGAGACGACCTCCTCCAGGACAAATATTCATATGATATAAAACCAACTGTTCGCCAGTTTTAGGTGTAGGCCTAGTTAACATGTAAGTACACCTACAATGTGGTGTAGCTGAACCCTTCAAGCCGTGATTTTTTTGTAAACAACTTAGAAATCAAAGGGGTTTTTTCAATTTGAGAATCATAAATGTCTTCGTTGGGTCTTTTTGATTCATTTGAATAACTATGTTATGGGTCCACGGCCATTAGAAATATGTTTACTCTTACAGTGCTGGGATCGACTTAAGACGTCAGAACATGACGTCTACAGACGTCAGATTATGACGTCAAAAGTCGATCCCCACACTGTAAAGGTAAATATACGTAATGTTACAGTACAAGTTATTTGATTACTTTCATTTTGTGATATTTATAGGTCACTCATGTAAACGATTGATGAAGATTTAACCAAAACATACTGTCACGTGTTCGCGTAATAGTTCACGTTATTGTTAATAATACTGTAAGATGACATAAAATATTTGCTGAGGTCAATAAACAATAAGTATTTTTAATGATATTATTTATGAATGTGAATTTGCTGTGCCTCCCCATCTGTCCCGCACTAATTGACTAATTGTTTGCAAAGTAGCGTTTTAATAGAATAGCTAGCTGCTATTTTAAACTATATCCCGCCATATATACACCGAGTGTACGCTGCATGTTTTTTTATCTAATTGACATTGATTGTAGGATGCTCCTGTTTCATTAATCTCCATTGTAACCTCATTACTTCATTAAATAAACACCAGTCTAAAGGAGAACTGTCTGTGGCTTTGAGTGCGTGAGTAGCACCTACGGATCAATACTGAGCCAGCTACAAGAAGTGAATACAGCTTGAAAACACACATCAGGCCAGTGGTGGTGATATCAAAACCAACTATTCATTCATTTATTCATTCGCCAAGAGATCATTTTTGATTCATGAAGGAAAACACAGTGTTTTCCTTCCTAATAATCTTGTGTCTGTGTTCGCAAAAACAACGATGTAGCAATGATACTCGTATCTAATACAATGTACTTTATCAATTTGACGTCTGATATTCTGGATTTTAAAAGCATTTCTCCGCGCCTTTTACATTATTCAATTTGCTATTCAGTATAGGCCATTAGAGCCAGCTATGGAAGTGCATCTATGACAGGGCTCATTGAATTAGCGAGTAAAATTTATCCGACCATCCTTTTTTGTCTGCAATTATTATTAGTAGGCCTATTTACAATGGTGACATAGCTTATTAACCCTCTAATCCCTGGTGGTGCCGCAAAGGATCATTTTTCAGCTTCCACTTAACTCTTAACCCTTTAAGCCCTCACGATGCATTAAAGCATCATTTTACATCCCTGAAAACAGACTTAATTTTCCTATAACTAATGGTTTTAGAACGAAAACTTCCATGAAACTAGTTTACCAATACATGGCAATTTTCTGAAATTTTTCGCCCATATCAAATCATCTTCATCCACTACAAGTCGAGAATTGCGACAGCAATTCGCGGCTTGTAGTGGATGAAGATGACAATGGTAAATTCAGGCTTGAAAGGGTTAAGGCGCTGAAATATTTGCACGTAAACCAAGAGACAAAACGTTATTTTCGATCTGAAATCATCATAAATGTCTTAGGTGGCTCTTTCCACGTCTTTTCAATACTTACGTTATGGGTTTACGGCCCATTCGGGAGTGCGAGATCAATTTGTGGGAATTGCAAGAACAATTCGGAGCTTGCTTTGAATGAAAGTTTCAATTGTAAATTCAGACTTGCAAGAGTTAGCAGTCACATGTGTACATTCATAACACCATTTTTTCATTTGTTTATTTACAAAACCAAACCAAAATTTTTCTGGATAACGTAACGTTTGTCAACGTTTAAATCTATATTTAAAGGGATCGACGATGTTTCTAAAGAGATCTGTATGAATAACACATTATTTTAAATTGTATTTGCCCTATGCTGAAAATAGGCAAACAGCAGTAACTACTCACATATCAACTGAGCAGTTACATTTGTTTGTCTTTAGTATATACCACACATCTTCCCTTGGTCAGTCTCACGGCCGAGGAGCCTGGCTGTATCGAGTACTCTTTCTGTCTATGTGGGCACCTTGGTGGTGTGTCTGAGATTTTTATTTAAGAGTCACGAAGCATCGACCTCTTGTTCAGCTCTCAAGCACTGGGTGTATCATATAGACAAGTTGGGGATCTCACATTTTGGACCGTGATGTGCGCCGAGCTCCCTCATGGCGGCTAGTAATCATATAGTGCCCGCCATCAGGGAATTTGCTACCCATAAGTGTGAGATTCTGAGCTTGTCCATATCTATCATACCAACAGAAACAATCAAGCTTTGCTCTCAGGCAGCTGTCAAGCGCTGTTTGATTGGTGGGTCTTGAGACAGCAACATTCAAGGTATCTCGCAATTTAAAATAGTTGAACGCTAGGCTCGATACAGCAAGGTATCGCCCCGCGGGCTTGTGGGTAAGATAACTTGTTAGGGAAGATGATACTACAACACATGGCAGACAACAGTAAATGTGTATTTGATTTGTAAACAGTTACTGCTGTTTGTCCTTTTTGCCCAGCAAACACAATAAATTAATGCAATGTTGATTTGATGTTGTGTTGATACACCGCGTACGATACTTTGAATGAAGGTTTCAATTGTAAATTCAGACTTGAATGTGTACATTCATAACACAATTTTTTTATTGGTTTATTTACAAAACCACATCAATATTTAATGGAATCGACAAACGTTGTAATTGCAGTCAATCAGAGAGCGTAATGTCGTAAATGAGACTATGTGAAGAGATAGGCTACTTATAAATAACACCTTATTTGAAATTTGTGTTGGACCTTTACTGAAAATAGGCAAAGAGCAGTAACTGCTCACAAATCAAGTAAGCAGTTACAGTTGTTTGTCTTTGGTATATACTACATGGCAGACAACAGTAAAGGTTCACTTGATTTGTAAACAGTTACTGCTGTTTGTCTTCATAGCCCTGCAAAAACAACAAATTAATCCAAGTTGATTTGATGTTGGTCCAGCGTCTACAACGCTGGCCCAACATCAAATCAACACTGGATGAACGTATTGTGTCTTGCGGGAGGCCATTATAGTTTCAGCTGGCTTTGTAGCCACAGAGAGAGTGATGGCATTACACAGCGCTAGCAACCACAGCAAAAAAACATCATTTGTCTTCAAGCGCAATGTCAAATGGGAGGGATCCCATTCAGTGCGTGTGATTGAAATACTGAGACCTTGTCTGCAGTCAGGTCAGCTCAATGGAAACAGGGAAGGTTTGGTAAACATCTCTTCAAAAATACGATTCTGTTTGTATGTTAAGAAAACAATACGAGTATGTGTGTTTAATTAAATAAGGATTCCGCTTGTATGTGTCACTATATCATAAACCTTTAAGCCTTACAGTGCGGGGATCGACTTTTGTCGTCAGAAGCTGACGTCTGAAGTCGATCCAAGCACTGTAAGAGTAAACATATTTATAATGAACATAGACCCATGACCATAACAGAGATATTTAAATGAATCAGAAAGAAATAATTAAGACATTTATGATGATTTCAAATTGAAAAAAACCCTTGGTCTCCGAGGTTTTCAGAAAAAAATCAGCGCATTAAGCGTTATGCACCCGCATCGAATAAATGCTTCAAATGAGACTTTTAGAATAATATAACAATTAATATTAGGTGGCAGTTGACGTTGCTTACCTTTGATCTACAATGCGAGATCCAACGACAGTATCTGTTCACTTGAAAATGAAACCGTTTCAACAATACAGTTGTTTGTATTTGGCTTACACAAGTGGATATTGGGTGAGGGAACATTGCTTTACGTCGCTTTCTGCACAGTCATGGTAATATCGTGACAGAAGGAAGCCCGAAGCCGGGACTATGCCCTACCCTGATTTCGAATGACGTACTGCATAGACAAACAGATGTAAGTTTTCACTTGACATGTATGCAGCTACGGTTGTTTGTCAAGTTTCAGCCTCTCAGCAAACATGAGACTTTTTTAAACCCTTTAAGCCCTCACGATGCATTAAAGCATCGTTTTACATCCCTGAAAACATACTTTATTTTATTACAACTGGGGGTTTAAGAGTGAAAATTTCCATGAAACTGGTTTAACAATAAATGACATTTTTTTTAATTTTTCACCCACTTCAAATCATCTGCATCCACTACAAGTCGAGAATTGCGACAGCAATTCGCGGCTTGTAGTTGATGTAGATGACGAATGGCAAATTCAGGCTTGGAAGGGTTAAATGTTGATTTAATGTTGGCCCACCGTATGCGACACTGACCCAATATTAATTCGGCATTGGTTCAATGTATCGTGTTTGCTGTGCTCGCTGTGAATCACCGACTACACTGCCAGCCTCGTTCTGAATGTATCACACTCAGGGGATTTGCCAGTGAGATCTCGCTCAGTCTCACCCAGATCCCGCGCGGTCTCAGCCTCCTCGTTGTGACTTTAGCATGATATTTTCTACCATATTTGCCCGGATATCTTTCCCACACAAGTGGCTGGGGATTTAGATTCTACACCGTACTCTATGATAGTATCTACGGAATGACGCAGTAACTTCATTGTAAATCTAACTACTCTTAAACCCTAGAGCATCGAGCTACTTAATATAAATTTTCAGTCACTTGAAGTTGTGTCTCGCTACCGCGAAACACAACTTCAAGTGACTGAAACTTCATTAGATTTGTGCAATTTAAGCTCAAACATATATCAGGGTTTCGAGATTGAAGGCACATTTTACTTGATCCGTGTACGTGTTCTTGTGCAACCCGACACGGACACGGATTACGCACGGAAACGTGCGAATAGATGGAATATAATACCCAAGTATTTCATTCATTTCAGTAATACAACATTGAGATTGTGAAGACTAACACATCGATATTATTATAAAGTTGCATGCTTTTAAAAATTGCTCTACTTGTAATTGTTTAATAAGTTTCTACGCTTCCCAGAGGGTTTAATTTGCTACCTTTATACTAATATGTAGTTATTTTATCTCTGGTTTTAGCGCGGGAAACAACAATTTTGTATAGTATATGTTTATGTTAATTTACTTTTAAGTGTACTTACTATGTATATACATTTTATCCAGGATGTCTAACTTAGTTAGGGTGCTGGTCACCTGTATTCGACATCTTGATGTACAGAATTCCACTTACAATTGCATATGTGTACGAGTATTGTATATATAAAGCCTAATAAATAAATAAATACATACATCAATTTACTTTGGTTTGAACTTTAAAATGTATATATATAATATATATATATGGTTCTGGCAGCACGAGGGTTGACTTCAAATTATATTTACGGAGAGTTATTGTTGATCAAGTACATACTAATTATTATGGTAGGCCTATGGTGCTATATCAGTCAGGCGTGACCGAGCTGTTGATTATGAGGGATCCTCATTATGATCTGATGTGTTTTAAGTCATGACAATCACACAGTTGTCACACAACATTGAAGTATAAGATAAAACCCTCGGAGGTCTCCATTCTTAGCTGTGGAAAAAACCTCGGCCTTAGGCCTCGGCCTTTTCCACAGCTAAGAATGTAGAGCTCCGAGGGCTTTATCTTATACTTCAATGTTGTGTGACAACTGTGTGATTGTCATGATAGTATCATCCCCAATGACAGTTATACATGACGCCCCTTATTATATTAATATTTCCAATCCTGAATTTACCATTAAAATATTTATTATAATCGCCCTCACCATATTGTACTTTATATATCGGTAAAATAAAGTTGTCAGTCTATCAGTCTGTCTGTATGTCTGTCTGGCATCCACAATCCGAGAGGTAGTGGATGCAGATGAGTTGAAATGAAATGAATGGGCTTTAAGGCCACCTGTGTGCACATGTAGGCTAAATCGGGCCAGGAGAATCTTCTGAGGATGGTGCGATGAATGAGATCACACTGCCCTCCAGATACACAAATCGACACTTGAGCCCTGGTAGTCTGAGGCCTAGCACACTACCTCTCGGCCACACAATTTCAAACAAAAACACGTTTTAAACTCTGTGTAGGATTTAAGTTTTCAAGAATATAAAATAATTATTTAGTGCACCATGAGTGTTTAGAGGGTTAGCTAACATTAGGTAACAGTGTCATATAGACCGTCTGGTTCTCCACCAATAGGTGAGCGAGCCAGGGGTCATAACCTATCACAAGTTGACGTGTTGTCCATGAATTCCCCATTCACACAGAAGTGGTTGGTGTGATGATAACCACACTCGTTCACCCCCTTGAAGCGTTTAACGAGCACCCAGTGAATGAGGTGATGGTGTAGCGCCGTCATAATAAGTGTTCAAGAACTTTGTGATGTGGCCAAGGTATCCAGGAAATATACAATAAACTACTTTATGTTGCTATTTGTGGCGCAAAAGATATGTTGAATGGTGAGGGAGCGCCTTATTGGAAGGTGTGAAACTGCCCTTTGGTTCTTAGGGGTTTCTGTCAGCAAAATTATATACTATACCTTCAATCACTTCATTCAAACATATTAACAGCACACATCACTTATGACAAATGACGGAATTCACTTTAATTTGGTAAATCATAAAAAAGCACGAAGAAGAGATATCTGAAGTACTGGGGGTTTTCTAATTACATTTCTACATAAACTAATACATTTTATAGAACTTATTTAAGTGTGAGAATGCTATTTCTGGATGAAATCAACATTATGGATGTCTTTGTATTAATGAGAAATACATTAAGAGTGGGAGATTGTACAAGGCTAAGTTTTTTATAAAAAACACTTTTTATACAAAAAAATGTCCTAGCTTCGGTTTATATAATAATAATAACTATCATTTTGACTCTCGGAAATAGCTAATTTGGGCTTTTTCACAATCGTGCATTATGTCACTTCTGAAATATCCGCGACACGAAGTGCAGGTGTTAATTTTTTTTTATATTATCCCTGTTTACCAACCCTTCTTAAGACTTTCCACATAGCACACTAGCTCTTCATGAGAAACTACATGAGTAAATTGTATAAATATGCTACTTTCAATTTGTTAAACCTGATTTAAACTTTTTCATTGTACATATTTCTGTTGTGGGGTCGACGAAACATACACGGCTTTGAAAACTTGTCTGGTTTCTCTGACGGGAGTCCCTGCTGAAATGTTTGTGTCCATTTTTTGTCATTTGAAGCTGGAATTGTTAACGCAATTTCCAGCTTTTTCATCGAATGATTTCAAGAGTTAAGTTAGTTCTCGTCTTCTTGGTATTAAAGGGTGTATCTGCCACTTTACAAAGTGGCAGATACACCCTTTAATATCAAGGTGACTATTTAGTGTATATAGTACTATAGACATCACTGCACACTCCAGAACTTAGAACATTGTCTATGCAAACCTCCACGACAATCATCCGATATTCGAATCCTACTTTGTAAAGCGCAGCGATGGCACCGGGAACCAACCCTTTGAATAGAACTCGGTGAAAACAATGTTATATAATCACCCCTCACACTTTATGTATTAGATTGCAAGATGAAAATATTGTAGGTCAAGGCTATTGGGTTTCACAGCATAACTGTCAGTTTCGAGCCACAACCAAACCGAATAAGCCATCGGGGCCAACCTCGTCTTTGTAACACCCCCCCCCCCCTCCTGTCCATATTGACAGATCTCAGGTAGACACACCGGTTACTCTGCCACTGCCACGGGTTTTGACCGCTATCATAACGAGATCTCACAACTACTCATTCACGTGTCAGACCGGAGTTAACTGTAAGAAAGGGAATCCCGCAGACGTACCGGAAACACGTCATTAGACATCCGGGCATTTGCAGGGAATCCCTCCCTCTGGGGCATTCACTTTCTGAAAGGCCCACAGATAACCTGGCATGTCATTTGCCCATTGCTGGATCAATGCTGGGCCAGCGTCGTCGACGGTGGGCCAGAATCTTCCCGGCTTTGGGTTTTCCAGGCACTCACTGTCTGAAAGCCTCTCCCAGCAAACACGTGGCATTCACCCAATGCTGTTTCAATGTTGGCCCACCGTCTTCGACGAAGTATGTAATGATAATGATCCCTATCAAGCTGGTTTTAAAACCAATTCGCGAACAACGGACAATATATTCATACTATGTGCCATCATAGATAAACAAAGGTGTCTTTCTAAACCCCTGTATACATGCTTTGTCGATTTCACAAAAGCATTTGACTATATTGATAGAACAGCATTATACTACAAATTATTGAACAGGGGAATAGACGGCAATTTGCTAAACATAATAAAAAGCATGTTTTCTAAAGCAGAGTGCCGTGTAAAATGGGACTCGCGTATCAGTGACATATTAAAAAGCGAATTTGGGGTTCTACAAGGCGGTATGCTCAGTCCCAAACTATTCACGGAATTTTTACAAGACATATCCGCATCATTTGACCAAGATCAAGGTATCGCTGTGGACACCTTACTAATGGTATATCTGTTATTTGCAGATGACCTTGTCCTTTTCTCAGAATCTGCCGAGGGATTACAAAAACAGCTAACTGCCCTGTATTCATATGCTTCCCTATGGCATATCATAGTTAGCATTCCTAAAACAAAAGTTCTTATCTTTAATGAACGTTACACAACAGTATGCGGAAGCTTCCACTATGGTGATAACATTATAGAAAAGACTGAACAATATAAATACCTTGGTGTAGTGTATAGCACCAAGTCCGCTAATAACGTGTTAAAAGAAACTTTTTCTCATCTTGCTTCCCAAGCTGGGAAAGCAATCTTTGCTCTACGTAAACAGTCCCGTCCTGTGGTCGGTAAATTGTCACCCACTATTGCGTTCAAGGTATTTGATTGCCAAATATTGCCCATACTAGAATATGGAAGTGATATATGGTATACAGGCGATGATGTTAACGATCTGGAAAAAATCCATCTAAAATTTATTAAATCCACACTTGGCGTTAGAAAGCAAACACCTACTCCTGCAATATATGGGGACACGGGTCGATTTCCACTGATCATCCGGCAACACATAAAAGCTGTAAAATATTGGTGTAGAATTCTAAAATTATCTCGGAGCCATCCAGTCAGAAATGCCTACAATATGCTACTTGAGCTAGATGCCATTGGCTTCACGAACTGGTGTTCCCGTATTCGCTCTGTCCTCGAACGAACCGGGCTTGATCAAACTTGGGAATCACAGAATATTGGGGATACAAATAAATTCATGCTTTCATTTAAAGAATCAATAGTTAGAATATTTACACAGCAGTGGAGAAAAGATATTGAGAGCTCGAGTAAGCTGCGCACATATGCATTAGTAAAAAAATATTTCTGTGTTGAACCATATATCTTGCACATAAGGGGGAACCACCTCATAACAGCAATGGCGAGATATCGAATGAGCTCACATGATCTAAATATAGAAAGAGGACGATTCAATAATCCAATCACTCCAAAAAATCAGCGAATATGCACAAGGTGTCAATTAAACGAAATTGACGATGAAATACATCTTCTTCTCCACTGTTGCGCTATGAAGAATGAACGCCAAATCTTGTATGATTCTGTAGCCGCAATTATCAATATACAACCGACAAATGAAATGTTTCTAGGAATTATGACATCTAGAGACATAACAGTGGTGAAGTCACTAGCGCAATTTATTTATGGTTGCTTTAAACAAATTAAGGGCTAAAACTACTGAGTATAATAAATCTGTCACCTGTCGCTATATTATTCTTATTATCATGCCCTCATGATCTGACTTGGGTATTACCACATATCAAGACGGTTGTTGCTCTGGGATCTTATTATTTGGCTTTTTGGGGCCGGTTAGGGACGTTTCCGTCGCCTTTGTTATCAGACGAGGTGGGGCCTTATGGAGGATTTCAGAGTTGCTAAGTCAACTGATTTTCTCCATGAGGTCGGGAATGTTTTTCTTCGATTGTGACTCCGAGTATGTGGTTCTAACTAGGTCGTGATTGAAACAGTATGAATTAAACAATATAGTGAATTATAAAAAGGCTTAATGTTTTTGTGCGAGGGCCATGTCCTGTGTGAATTGCACAAATAATTTTTAACCGCCATTACTACTGTTATTACGTCGTTAAGTTTGCACCACTAGTCAATCTCAGGGAATCTCCGCGCTCATAGCGACTGTGCTTGCATGGTCACATGACACGGAGCTTCCTGTTTATGCCATATTTATTGTACTTGCATGATATTATATTTAATTTTAAAAAAATACCATATAATTTTTACCATTGGCTTATTGCATACTCCAGTTACTGTAGCATAATCATGCACTTGTATATATTTTAGGTTTCTACGCTTTCCAGAGTGTCTTTTTTGCTACTATATATAATTAGTATGTCATACGTAGTAGCTATTTTATCTCTGGTTTTGGTGCGGGAAACAAAATGATAGACCTCTATGTTATCTTGGCAATGCCTTTTAATTCATTCTTAGTAGTAGTCATTTATATTATCGAAATACCCAGTTTTTATTTTGGCAATGCCACTTAACATGATTTTAGTTGTGTATGTCATACCATGTATATTATCATATGATTTTAACAAACTAACAATCTTGTATATACATGTACATATATCTCTTTCATTTCTATGACAAATAAGTCTGTAATGACTTTTCTTTTCTGTCAATAAAATATCTGTCTGTCTGTATGCTGGCCCTACATTGAAACAGCATTGGGTAAATGACGCGTGCTGGCTGGGGCTCTGATAAACGTGACCAAACAACCTAGTGTCTACGGAATGCTGGCACAGTGTTTGAGACGTTGGGCCAGCGTGATGCAGACGCTACTAACTTTGTAGAATCACGCAGAAAGAGAAAGACATTGACCCAATAATGATATGAGGCTGGCTCGACCATTACAGGGCGGGGGCCCTAGGGTAGTGGTTAGCACCGCTGCCTTTCACGCCAGAGTTCGGGGTTCGGTTCCCGGTCTCGGCAGTTTGAAAGAAACAAAAATGTTTCTTCCCCATCCACGTGTGAAGGTTAGTATTGTGGGGAGCCTCCGTGACCGAGAGGTAGCGTGCTCGGCCTCAGACCGCCAGGGCTCGAATTTCGAATCCTGTGTCTGGAGGACAGTGTCATCTCAATCATCTCACAATCCTCAGGAGGTTCTCCTGGCCCAGTTTAGCCTATATGTGCACAAAGGTGGCCTAAAGCCCGATTCATTTCATTTATTTCGACCATTACAACGTTAAAATAGTTGGGGAACAACGACTTTTTTAAATTTGAAATCATCATAAATGTCTTAGTAAGCTTTTTCCGGCTCATTTGAACACCTATGTTATGGGTCTACGGTCATTAGAAATATTTTACTCTTTCAGTGCGGGCAGCGTCTTTATACGTCAGAATCGGACGTATTTGTTATATTGCATCTTCATCTATCCAGTTGTCGCTCGCGCCCCCTCTTTTTCGTACCGGCTTCACACACACCTGTTGTCAAGGTCAGACTGGTAGTCTGACGGTCTGACCTGACTGGGTAGGGTGGTTATATTGTGGTGATGCAAGTTTAATAAAATACCTATGCTATTGAGTCTACGTCCATTAGAAATATTATAATTCTTTCAGCACTGGGACCGTCTTTATACGGCTGAATCTGACGTCTACAGACGGCAGATTCTGACGTATAAAGACGGTCCCCGGGCTGAAAGGGTTATTGCCCACACAGGATCAGCGGGGCTCGAACCCGGGACGCATGCATGACTGGCGAGGCAGTCAGTCGCTCCAGCTATACGGCACGTCCTGTTCCCTATTCGGTTAGAAGCATAGTACTTTATAATAGACGCTTCTATGAGCAGCAGGGTTAACTTTTAAAGTGTAAGTCGCGTCTGTGTTTAGCCTTTTTTATTTAGGCTACGATTCAAAATCATTTACATGAGAATTTAGTAATAAAATTGCCAGATTGGCAAATATTTTGATTCAAATTTAAAAAATATAAATATTTTTTACACATATGTTTGTATGAACTTGGAAACCAAAGGTTTTTTCTAATTTCATATTCATAATTGGCTTTGCTAGCTCTTTCTGCTTAGTTTGAATACCTACGTCGTGGGTCTACGGCCATTGGAAATATGTGATTTCTATCAGTGCAGAAACCGTATTTATGCGTCAGAATCTGAAGTCTACTGACGTCAGATTCTGACGTATAAAGACGGTCTAGCGGTAGCGACACACAACTTAAAGTGGGTAAAAATTAAAATTCCCTGCCTTAGCGCTTAAAGGGTTAATTTTCTTAGTACATCCCGTATATCAGCCTCACTAATTAGGAGAGATTTTTTCAGATTTTTATCTCATTATCGCCCAGCGTATGCTGTGACAGTGCTGCCCCCTCTCTGATGATCATAGTGACCTTGACCTTCCGTGACGGTAAATATGAAGTCCTAATTAATTGGCTGTCTTCGTTAACAAGAGGCTCATACAACCGAAAGTAATAGCGCGGGATACAATAATTATGTATTATGTATTATGCGTAGAGTATCTTTTTACATAACTTCACTTTAAAGTGTAATTACCAGACATTTTTAAATTCACCTCTCTCTTCTCTTCTGAAGAACAATCTGCGTTCAGAAAACCTGCTAAATTCTTATATCTACGTCACTCTCAGTTGTATACTAGAATATATTCTCACACCCACATAACCAGTCATTGACATCAGGATTGTTTTATATCAGACAACAGGACGGGTAAACTGTGATTTTTGTCTGCCCTGGTGACTTTAACTATAGACCTGGAAGTGATACGTAGGGCTAAAACTATGAAAACTTTACCCGACCACCGGCCGGACGATGTGGATAGTTTATCCGACCTGTGCCTTTTTAACCTGCCTCGGGCGGCCGGTCGGATGTCAATGTCAATGGCTGCTTTATTGCATCACTGTTCACGCTTTATCTGTTATCACGATATGTACGCGTCAATAAATACTCTTGTTTATCTGTATGCGCACAGATTGTAAATCTATTGCTGAATAAACTTACTTAAATATTATGAAGATATTACCCTTTACAGTGCGGGAATAGACTTAGTCGGCAGAATCTGACGTCTGTAGACGTCAGATTCTGACGACTAAAGTAAATCCCCGCACTGTAACTTACAAATTAAAGAGTTAACTCTCGTATATCAGCCTCACTAATTGGGAAGGATTTTTTTCAGATTTTTATCTCATTATCGCCCATGATACAGTGTAAGAGTCAAATTATGTATAGTGACCGTAGACCCATAACATAGGTATTCAAGTGAATCAGGAAGAGCTAAATAAGACATTTATGATGATTTTTAATTGAATAAAACCCTTTATTTCTTCATGGTTTGTACGAAAATGACCTATCATTTTAACCCTTTAACAGCCAAATTATTCAATCTGAATTTTCACCCATCTGAAGTTGTGTCTCGCTGACGCGATCCACAACTTCAAGTGAGTGAAAATTATTCAGATTTGACAAAATGGAGGTCAACTCTTTTCAAATCTTGCTGGTTGATGTCACATTTTATCTTTAACATGTTTAAAAGGTGGTACTTAAAGTGCTAATTAAAAAATGAAAACCCGAATATATGCGGCACCGGCGGTTAAAGGGTTAAAGGGTTAAGTACGCTTTTGGCGATTGTGTCGCTTTAGCTGCGCATTTACCATAAATTAATTAATTAGTTGCAGTGGAATTTTATTCGGTTGGAAAATTGATTAAAATCGTATAATTATATACACAAAGCGTGGCGGCACCAATGCTGGTAGACTAACTCTTAAAGCGCTGATATAATTTGTAAAAAAACATTGTGACCAAAGGGTTTTTTTACCTTGAAATCATCATATATGTCTTCGTTAGCTCTTTCCGATTAATTTGAATACCTATGTTATGGGTCTACCGTGGCCGGTAAAAATGTTTTTTATTCTTACAGTGCGGAGGTCGACTTGAGTCGTCAGAATATCCCCGCACTGTAAGGGATAAAATCCCACATGTCCGAGAGCAGCACAGAATACACCTCATAATAATTATAATTATATGCACACAATGCGTGACAGCACTACTGTTCTTAGATTTAAAGCCCACAGGTCCACAAAACAAACCTTATAATTCTGTGAAACGCAGTGACGTCACTCGGTGAAAACAAGTTATATAACACCCCCTCCCCCATACTTCATTCTGTGAAACGCAGTGACGTCACTCGGTGAAAACAGGGTTATAAAAGAACCCTCCCCTTTTTTTCATTGTATTAGCCAGCTCGGTGAAAACAAAGGGTGTCGAGGTCATTTAGTTTCACAGAATAACTATAATAATACACACACGTGTGGCGGCATTACTGTTGTTAGATTAAAAGCCCCCAGGTCCAGAGACTGAGCAGCCGCAAAAGGCCCCCTCCCCGGGGAGGAGGTGGGGAGAGTGGCCGCGTGCACGGATCGTCCTGTGATGGGGATAGGGATGAGGAGACCGGGGTCAGTTGGTCCCTGGGGGGGGGGGGGATAGAGGATACCGAAGTCAGTTGGTCCCGGGGATGAGGTACAGGTTGATCTCGTCAACTGGTGTAGGAGCACGTGAACATGCGTGGATGGACGAGATGTCACAAATCCATTCCCATTAAGAGAAGGACGCGTCGTCACATCAGGGGATGATCCAGAATCATCTCAAAGGGGGTGTAGTCCATATGTTTCCACATATACAAATATGTATGAGAACAAAACCATTATACAAAATGGTTTATATGGCACAGTTGATTCAAATTTTGTTACGCATCTTCTTATATAATTTGAAAGTTTGTATTGTAGCTCAGTTACCATTAATTGTATTGTTTCGTTTTACTTTACTCACTGCAAGACTCACCTATTAACTTTTTTTTATTATTTCTATATTCCCAACTATATTCATTTTTTAATAAATCACTGTTGTTGGGAATTAAATAAGTGTTTAAACATCAAGATTTGGTTGGTCTCAAGTTAAACAAATATGAGTCATTTTCATCCACTTGAAGTTGTGAATCGCGGTAGCGAGACACAACTTCAGGTTGGATTATCACTAGTACCCAGCCAGCACGAGGCATTGAACTAAGAGGTATTTTCAAGTTAAAAAAATCCAAAAATCAGAGAAAACGCGGAAGTGGGTAGTGGGTCAAGCCCCAACTCGGATTTTTTTAGTGCCTGTTTCCTCCGCCAAAAAATAGGTAGGGCGTCAGTGTGGTTTTCCAAATTTATTTTGTCTCTGATTTTTTTTTTCAACTTGACAAGACCCCTCCATGTATGTGTCAGAAACCGTCACTGCGTCGCGGTACATCCCTTCGCCGCTCTCTATGTGTCTCTGCCTGGTCCAGCGGGATTTATCAGTTTACCTCGGTTAACGACCGGTCTCAGGAGTCCAGATCCCTCTACAGCAGGCTTCTGGTGACAACAACCCTATCTGATCGATTCAACACTATGTCCCGCACTGAAGCTAATCTGGGGCCCTCTGACCAGATATCTATGTGCTAATGACATTCAAATACCGATGGCGAGCATTGCGCTCAGCAAGAAAAACTGACCAGTTGACCATTACCTCTTATAAATTATATATTAACCCTCTCAACTCTGAAATATTTTTGTATAAACAAAGGAGACCAAAGCAGTTTTTTTCAAATTGAAATCATCATAGGTGTCTGTTTCCTCATCATTTGAATATCTATGGTCTGGGACTCTGGGTATATGGTCATTATAATTTCGGCAATTTTTTCAGTGCTGGGACCATCTTTATACGTCAGAATTTGACGTTTTTAGACGTCAGAATCTGACGTCTATATACGTCATATTTTGACGTTTAAAAATGGTCCCCGCGCTGAAAGGGTTAGCTGTTCTAGTTCTATAGCTGCTTTTAATGAGAACAATAATAGTGATCTATCACCCCTTATATGGTATGAAGCATTATGTCCTTATATGGGGTGATTGGCTATCATGTGACCCTCTCAGAGGGTCACATGATAGCCAATCACCCCATATATGGGGGTGATTGATTATAATGTGACTCTCTCAGAGGGTCACATAATAGCCAATCACCCCATAGGAGGAAACACTTGTGCCCCATCTTGTGGCAACTTTGATTTATTTGTCACAAAATTATTCATACTATATAAGGGGTGATAGATTACCTTTAAATCTACTAGACTTTATTTGATTCAAATAGTACATATCACAGCAATATAAACCTACCTGAAGTTGTAGGTCACGATGGGCGAAAATATAAATTCTTGAACCTAGCGATTAAAGGGTTAACGCTTTAAATACACGGGGATGCTCTGTTTAACCCTTACGTATAGGATGAAGCCCGAGGAGCTCTACATTCTTAGCTGTGAAAAGGGTCGAGGCCGAAGGCCGCCTATTTCCCAGCTAAGAATGTAGAGCTCCGAGGGTTTTAACTGACTTAAAACAAATCCAACCATAATGAGGATCCCTCATAATCAACAGCTCGGTCACACCTGATAATTGGTCTGCACTTGGTCTTCATTCCTGGCTTAGAATGTAGTGGTCAGACAAAGAAAATAACGTAGTGGTGTATTTTAAAGTGCGGTGATAGACTTTAGTTGTCAGAATCTGAAGACTAAAGTCGATCCCCCCACTGTACCAGTAAAAATATTTATAATGGTCATAGAACCATAACTTAGGTATTCAAATGAATCGGAAGGGGCTAACTAAGATATTTATAATGGTTTCAAATTGAGAATAAACCTTTGATTTCATGGTTTATAATTATGCAAAAATTGTCAGCGCTTCAACCCTTTGACCGCCGGTGTCGCATATATTCGGTTTTCATTTTTTATTAGCACATTAAGTACCACATTTTAAACATGTTAAAGATAAAATATGACATCAATCAGCAAAATTTGAAAACAGTTGACCCCCATTTTGTCAAATCTCAATATTTTTCACTCACTTGAAGTTGTGGATCGCCTTAGCGAGACACAACTTCAAGTGGGTGAAAATTCAGATTGAATAATTTGGCGGTTAAAGGGTTAGGGGTTTAGGGCGGATCCCTGCGCCATTGTGACAGAAGAGTAGAGTAGATTCCACCGCTTCTTGTTTCTCTCTCTTTTAAATTATGGCCTAGTGTGGCATCTGTGCAGACAATCGACTGTAGACGTTTTCTTGCCATGCCCACCCCTTGTTTATTTATGTTAAGAAGATTTACAATGAATTAATTCACTTATTTGTAAAAATCCAGCTTTAGCCATTCAATTATCTCGCATTGAGACCACGTGACCAAACTAAAAACCTATCATTTGTTTAATTTAAATGTAAGAAAAGCATCATTTCGATTATGATTGTATTGCGCTAGAGGGGGGCTTTGATGGATGTATTTTGTCATGTATTTTTAGCCGCTCAAACGCAATCTGCTGTACATGCCAACCAAAAGCCCACAGTAAAATATAGGGTGTAAATTATGGAGGACCAGTTTATAGAAAACAGTCACCCCATTGACCTAGCGTGGACATGGCCTTGAACTTTACATGTTTGGCCAGGAAGAGTCCAACAAATCACTGAGCGCATGGTCAACTGACCAGCTGACCATTAGTTCTTAGACCCACACAGCGCTGAATTATGTTGTATAGACCATGGAGACTAAAGAGGTTTTTTCAATTTGAAATCAACATAAATGTCTTAACCCTTTAGGTGCTCACGATGCATTAAAGCATCATTTTACATCCCTGAAAACAGACTTGATTATCCTACAAAAATAGTTTTAGAACGAAAATTTCCATAAAAATGGTTTAACAATACATGGCAATTTTCTTTAATTTTTAAACCACATCAAATCATCTTCATCCACTACAAGTCGAGAATTGCGACAGCAATTCGCGGCTTGTGGTGGATGAAGATGACAATGGTAAATTCAGGCTTGAAAGGGTTAGGCGTCAACTATTCTGCTTCATGTCACTGAGCGCATGGTCAACTGACCAGCTGACCATTAGCTCTTTGCCCTCTCAACGCTGAGTTGTTTTGTATAGACCATGGAGACCATTATTTGAAATCATCATAAATGTCTAATAGTCAACTATTCCGCTTCATGTCAATGTTATGGGTCTACGGCCGTTAGAAATATTTTAATTCTTTCAGTGCGAGGATAGACTTCTTACCTCAGAAGCTGATGTATAATGGTTTGGTGGCATTTTTATGATATTTGTTTGACCTTCAAGCAAAAATATTTGAAGAAATGAACAGTTCATTTCAAAACGGCGTCTGTTTCAAATTCTAAAATTTTCACCCACCCAAGTTCTCTAACCGTTTTTATCATTTTTATTTGCCTTTCAAAATTTGAAGCAGAAATAAACATTCTATTATCTAGACTGGTATATGTCTTGATTCAAATTATACATAGTGTCAGCAATTTTTACCCAATTAATGCTCCCTGGCCGTTTTTGATCATGTACAGTTTTTTCAACGGTCCTGTCTGTGTGCCATAAATCTTAATAGAATTCCTGTTGTCATAAAATATTTGTATGTGGCTTTATATGGTCATGAACGGTGTATGCTGCGATGAAGAATTTCAAGAAAAATGTGAGGGTATCCTAATTCAAATGACAAGCCTACTATAAGTTTTAATCCCCTAGCTATTATGGAGCTGTATGTGTAGGTCTACAGAGTCTCTTATTACTGACTACATGCAATAATTACATACTTTGTATCGTTTAGGCCTAAATATTATGCTATTCTGTGTTTCTAAATCTGATGGGAGATGGCGGTGGGGGGGGGGGGGGCGTGACCGCGAATAATCGCTGTGAAGTCCGGACATTAGATGACAATGGGCGATAATACAGAGTAATAAGGAATCCCACCCACTGCCGTGCATGAAAAGTAATAACCGGACAAGGTCAAATCTGACAAGGTCAAGGACGATTAGAGATACAGACCTTGTGAGGTTTCATTCCAGCCAGCTGATACGTGACATTGTCCCAATGTTGTTTCAATGTCCAGCATTGAAGCATAAATGTTTTAATGTTTGCAGTAGCGACATGTTTTTCCATAGATCGAAATAGATCCACCCCCACCTGACGCACAGTGCAGCGCACTGCACAGCATCGCACTCTCCCATAGAGCACTGATTTCGACCACAGTGGAAATTCTGTGTTTTCATTAGGTCAAGGAGAAAGAACGAAATTCTATAGATTCGTAGATCCGAATATACGAGGCGCGCAACGCCGAGTATATTCAAATCTACGAATCTATCGTAATTGAGTTCTTTCTTCGACTAAAAATAGGCCTACACAAAATACGTACATGTGCTACAAGAATTAATAGATGAAATAGTCAGTATGGTTAACCAAGAAATTAGGCATGTAGTGTTATGGTAAAACCTGCATAATAATCATATGAAGAATTCAGTAGATTCGTAGATCCGAATCTACTGTTTTAACAATAGACTGACGTCACCCGTCTATTTTAACACCTGTATAACCCCTGATAACGAGGTGTCCACTGTAATATATGCCTTTAATCTTGAAACACTGATATATATTTGAACTAAAATTTCACAAATAACATTAATTTTCTCTCACTTGAAGTTGTGTCTCGCGGTAGCGAGACACAACCTCAAGTGACAGAAAATTTAAATAGAATCGCTCAGTGATCTCAGGGTGGAATATTTGGAGCGTCAACCCCACTTAAGCGTTTAAAGCATGACTATAGTCGTTTTCAATCGTACTAGTCGATCGAATTAGTGTTATTTGGAGCGAAATGAGTGTTTAAACATCAAGATTTGCAAATGTTTGGTCTCAAATTAAACAAATATTAGTAATTTTCACCCACTTGAAGATGTGTCTCGTCACCGCGAAAACTTAAATTTTAAAACCTAAGAATTAGGACTTTAGTAATTTTACATTAATTATTTTACTTTGATAACACAGCCTTAATTAGATGGTCACTGATAAACAGCCATGAAAGATCTAGAGCTAAAATGAGTGTTTAGAACGGCCTAATTAAATTCATGATATCATATCAAACTAGATGTTAGTCATGCCGTGTCATGAGGTGCAGAAAGGCGCCTTAACAAGTAAATTATTATTTAAAGTTTAAAGTTGACCAAGTACGCAGATTCAATAGATCAACTAAATTTATTCCGAAAACAATCTGTTTACTTAACGTTTTCTAATTTATTTTCTGCACATACTACGACACACAAATTCTAAATGTATGACAAATATTTATCTTTTGTTGTTTAACCTTTTTTTTCCATTGATTATACTGTAAGCAATATAGGTTACTTAAAGGGAACCTTTAAGTACTGTTATCATGCAGCCCCTGGAAAACCCTTTCAGGGTTCTCCTGAGATTGCATGGTAATAGTACTGAAGGGTTATTTTTAGAGAACCTATATTGTTTAGAATGTAGTGTGTTTCAGCAACAACAAATTTACGCTAAAACTCCTTTCCCATCTTACAAAAAAAATCCAACTTCTGCAAATGCCACAGCGCACGGCAGACTTTTTTGAGTGCTTCCCATGCAAATGTGAATCCCCTGACTGACCACAAGTCAAAGTTGTCCACTGAAAGTACGATCCATCATGACTTCATTCATCAAAAACATCTCCATCTCGCCAAACAAAGCACTAGAGACTCAGCTGCTCTCAGTGCCTTCGAATACGGGAGCCACAAAGAGGGAGCTGTTCTTTACACCCTACAGCGCGGGGATAGACTTTAGTCGACATAATCTGACTAAAGTCTATCCCCGCACTGTAAGAGTAAAAATATTTCTAATGGCTTTAGACCTATGACACAGGTATTCAAATGAATCGGAAAGCGCTAACTGAGACATTTATGATGATTTCAAGGTGAAAAAACCCTTTGGTTGCGATGTTTTTTTTACAAATTAATTCAGCGCTTTAAGGGCCACAAAGAGCGAGCTGTTCTTTACACTCTTGAGATTCCCTGAGATCCCACCATCAGAAAGCACTAAATAAACCTGAACACTCTCACTGTAATCATGGGGGTCATTTTTTTCAAACAAAAAGTTCGACTGAAAAAATATTGTAGGATTTCCCCACTTAACCGTTTTCGTCCTAGTATATATAATCCCCTTGGTATTAGAAGGTGCTAAACTGCCACTTTACAAAGTTGAGCTGTAGACAATTAGGCAGATTTCTCTAAATCACTGTTAATGTCGTTACTATTTCGGCACAGCCTTTATTAAAACATCAATTTTGATTACGCTTCCCATCAAAATTGATCTATTTTACTCCTATATGATCCCCTTGGAATTAGAAGGTGCTAAACTGCCACTTTGAACTGCCTTTCCAGTTGAACTAGAGACATTATGGAAGGATTTCCCACTTCAACTAGTTGTTTTACTTCCAGGACCGAGTATCATCCCCTTGGAATTAGAAGGTGCTGAACTGCCACTTTACAAAGAGGCAGTGCAGCACCTTACAACCTTATAACCTTATATATATGGGGACGATATATACTTTTTCAAATGAATGTTAACCCTTTAAGTGCTAATCACGACTACAGTGGGTTTTAACCCTTGAAGCGCTGATTTTTTTATAAAAACAATGGAGACCAAATGTGTTTAATTCAATTTGAAATCATCATAAATGTCTTTGTCAGCTCTTTCCGGTTCATTTGAATACCTATGTTATGGGTCTACGACCATTATAAATATTTTTTACTCTTTCAGTGCGGGGATCGACTTTAGACGTCAGAATCTGACGTCTACAGACGTCAGATTCTGACGACTAAAGTCGATCCCCGCGCTGTAAGGGCTAATGTGTTTTTATTAGCGGTTAGATCACTCAAATGGAGTGTTTAAAACCTCAAAATTTGTAAATATTAGGTCTCAAATTGATCAAATAATAGTGATTTTCACCCACTAGAAGTTGTGGATCGCGGTAGCGAGACACAACAGCAAGTGGTTGCAATATTTAAATTAGATAACTTGGCGTGCAAAGAGTTAAGCCAATGTCTCTGGCTGGTTATTTTTTAGCTTAAAGTGTATTTTGAGCTGTCCTTTGTCGCCAAACATGAACGCATGGATTTCTGCATCTTTCTCCTTTACCTTTCAGAAACGTAGCCACATAAGCAGCATCGAAAGTCCAGTAACCCAGAACTTCAGATGGATGACAATTTAAATTAAATAACTTAGCGACAAAAGGGTTGAACTAAATAAAATAAAAATTAAATTGATATTATATTTTGTTGTAAGTAATACATTACTAGTGATCGAGAAATTCAGATTAAGCGATATCCATTTGTCATAAATATATGTATTTTTCATTCATTTGAAGCTGGAAATTGCGTTAGTAGTTCCAGCTTCAAATGAATGAAATATAGAAACAAACCATTCCGCAACACACCGTTAGTTAAAGGTAACTGCACATGCTGAAAGTAGTACAATAAAACCTAAAATGCTGTCGCTACCATGAGACTGATTGATTTAAAATCACTTTATTTAAATATGTTGAGATGATCTGACCCGTACGGCACAATGTATAACCTAATGCGGCCCGGGTCAATTGGATGTAAATACCAACCAAAAGGAAGACGTTAGATCAACATTCTGAAGAAGATTAAACGGTAAGCTATTAGGTCACGTCTGAAAACCCATAAATGATTTTTATAAATGACGATAATCACCTGGTCCTAAGTTGGCAATCTTTTAAAGGCGAAGTTGGTTATTGAGTTAATAGGATTTGAGGGAATTGTGACGTCGTATTTTCAATGTGAAGATGCTGAGCTGTGATTGGTCAATTCAAAACCGACAAATATCAGTCGAAATAACAGCAATTTTAAATCTTCCCATTGAAGATTTTACAAATAAATCTGTAGCCTCCACCCAATCATTTTTCAATCCTTCATGCAAATGTAAATGCATGTAAACCAACAGTCAATGATTCTCTAAACTATTACTATCCTGAGAAAACAGAGGTTTATCAAGCTTTGACCAAAAGCTCATCCCATCGTTGAACCAATATTGCTCTAATGTTAGCCCGCCATCAGCGACGCTGGCCCAATATTAAACCCGACTTGGACTAACGCGGAGGCTCCGCGATTTCTTAATTCGCGGTCCGGTCCCGATGGCTCACTAGGTGTGGTTGTTGTTCTGGGTTCGAATCTTGGCCAGGTCGGATGTGTGTTATCAAGATTATTCATATACAGTGCTCTAAACTGTTCAAAGGTCTGGAGTTCTACAATGTGTAGTGTTGTCTGTGATAATGCATAAGAAGAACTCTTTCCAACGAAGTCATATCATAGGAGTAGGACAGACTCCGACTGCGGTTTTTTTATTTCGCGATTTTGCCACAATGCGCAGAAAGCGACGTAAAGAAAGACCTAAAAACAAACACATAACATTTGTATAACATTTGTACAATGTTGTTCCAA
Organism: Flabesymbios commensalis; assembly: GCA_964017125.1. NCBI lineage: Eukaryota > Metazoa > Annelida > Polychaeta > Terebellida > Flabelligeridae > Flabesymbios > Flabesymbios commensalis. Next base: position 1,411,985 of record OZ024905.1, read on the forward strand.
CGTCTTCGACGTTGGAACAACATTGTACAAATGTTATACAAATGTTATGTGTTTGCTGGGTATTCACTCATTCACATTGGGGCACAGCGTCACCTGGTGTAAACAGAGGTAACTTTGCGGATCAGCTGCCAGCCTTGCCTTTCCGCTTACAGATCAATGCGGCTGAGGTCGACGAGTAGCGTGGAGATTTGGTTTTCTTGCCGGGCTGTCACTCTCTCCGGGATTGATAGCATTTGACCGGATGCTGATGTGAGCCCGGCATTCAATTAGCGGAGGCACCTACAGTCAGCACGTCCACATCACCGGCACTGTGACCACGCAAGTACAATGCCACGGAGACGGGAAGAACATTTTTATCAATCTGTGATAACTTATTGGATAATCTGTTGTCAGATTGTCCAATATGTTTTAACATATTGTCCAATATGTGATAACAGATTGACTAATATTTTAAAACAGATTGTCCAGTATGTTCTAAGATATTGGACGAGAAATATTATTGAATATCTTAGAACAAATTGTCCAATATGTTAATGTTAGAACAGATTGTCCAATATGTTACGGCATATTGCTCAATATGTTATAGCATATTGTCCAATATGCTATAGCATATTGTTCAATATGCTCTAGCAGTGTGTCCTGTATGCTATGACAGATTGTCCAATATTCTATGACAGATTCACCAATCTATAGCAGTTTGTCTAGCTGTTATGTACACAAAGGTGGCCTAACACCCCATTCATTTCATTTCATTTTGTTATAACAGATTGGTGAATAAAAGATTCGCCAAACTGTTATGATAGATTGCTGAATCTATTATAACAGTATGTTCAATATGTTGTAACATATTGGCGAATCTGTTACAGCAGATTTTTCAACACCAGATTGAAAAGAACTTCAGCCTCGCCCTTCCTGTACCCCGTAAAATCAGGAGCAGCTGTATCAGACCATACAATTAGCGGAGTCACGTCCTGGCTGCGAGTCCACGTGCCAGTCACTGTGTCACTGTGTCACTGTGTCACCTCAAATCTAGAGTAACGGGAAAGACTGCTGTTTCCTTACTGCTACATCGGCAGATTGTAAGTTTATAGGCCTGGGGCTGTTTCCAAAAAAATTGGAATTCGCTGCACCCCTCCCCCCTGCGACATAGGTTTCATGGCTTTTTCTTATTCCTGGACATATAAGCTTTAAATTTTAGAACAGTAACCAAAAATTAAAGTGTCCAAAATATGTCATTTTAACCCTTTTAACACCAGAGCATCAAAATGAACTTGTGACAATTATTATGTAAAAATCGTCTCGCAAAAAAATTCAGGATACAGAAATCGTTTGAAAAATCGACCAATATATCTACGACAGCTGTGTAGATGGTGCAAAATCGAAACAAAAATAAACAGAAAATTTGAAATTTACAAATAAGGCATTTAATGAAACTTTATTTGAAAAAATGACAAATTTTAAATTTTTGATTTCATTTAGTTATACTGAACTTTAGAAGGAGTTATGTAGATCGTATTTATTTTTTTAATGTTCCAAATATATAAATTTAATTTTTAGAACGATTAACCAAACATTGGGGTATATAAAATACTCAATTTACAGTATTTTTATGCAGTACCGGAATGATTTTTTCGATTTTCTATGTCTATTTGATTTTCTTCGCCATATCATATTTTAATATAGTAGTTTTATATTTAAATGAAAGATAAATAACAATTATAAGTATTTATACCTAGATAGTGAATTATAAAACAAAAATAAACATTTAGAACAATTTCTTGGTAGTAATATAACATATTATACCAATATGCCAACTGGCTTCTATTCAAAGTCTGAATAGGCATCAGATCCTGGATCACATTTGTTGCATCAACTTCTATCGCGTTATCACATAGAGATTTACATCCACAGACACTGGTTCAGTTCAGGCTATTACTACAGCATGTACATCTTTTATCTTTAAAACTTTTGCACTTACAGCTAAGACACTCCAGAACAAGTTTGGGGGCAGGTGTGTTATTCATCTAGTCTATGAAAATGCTGTTTAGGCTACTTTCACCCTCCAACCATGTCCATGTGGGGTCAAATAAACTCCTGCGCCATATTGCAGCTTGATAGTTAGAACGCATAATATGTTTATATGTAGCATCTTGACATGGAGGCAGACGTGATGGATCGGTTGTGAGCGATCCAGATAAATAATATCTCAATTCATTGACATTATGATGTTGTTTAAGCCCATATATGGCACATATAGCTTCTCTTAGCAGTTCGTTGGAAATGTTGAATGTTGTGCCAAGCTGCTGCCTTGTTTTTCAAAATAAATAAATATTGCAGGTTAGTTTGAATGCAATATGGTATTATTACTTATTTAATTTAAGAACAGCTGTATAAATCTACTTTTTTATTCTCAGAACCATGGATAAAAACATTTCAAATAGTTGACCAATTATTTAGCAGATCTTGAACCCTGATCCATCGTTTCCTGGCCCGCATCTTGCAGGCTGTGCAATGCTATGTAGATATCCCACCTGTTTGTTATACTAATATCATCAAGCTGCCGATCAAAGTAATATTTGCAAATTTATTGACTTTGTCTTTTAAAACCTGTTGCATATTTAAGGAACATGTTTTGATTGACGTGCGAATATTACAAATTCGTGGGAAATCCCGTATATATCCGCATGCATTGTTTGTTTTTTCGTTGAGATCTAATACAACCCCAGAAGCTTTCCTCTAATTTGATAATATGGTTAACTTGAATAAAATTAGGATGCAGATCTATGACTGCTTTCATGTACTTATTTCTCAAATGAAATTGCTTAGGGTGTATTGTACTTATTCTCATCTATACATAATATTGCTCGAAGCTGGGACGGAAATGCCTCATATGTTAATAATTTATGTGATCCAAGGTGAAGAAAAATGGTACTACCATCATTGATACTTTAATCCAAGACTGTATTTGAGGAATACCCGAAATTCGTGTAATCCATGTGTGGCATTGCTTCGTCTTTTTGTTTATTTACTTCTCGTCTTCAGTTAACGCCAAGAACAGTACCACAATTATCAGGTATATGTGTTTGGTGACAGTTTGTTCAAAACAAATCTTGTTTCACCAGATAATAATATTATGTGTGCTTAGTAAGTACTAATTAGGAATGGGTATAGCTTATTGCTGTGTGCTTTAAAAATAATGGCTGGGAATATACCTAAGACATGCTGATGCTACAACATCATCTTCTTTAAAACGCAAATAAGTAGACCTATAATTAGCCAGAGTCACTTCTACTTCTGGAAGTATATTAATAAAGCTACGACAATGCCTAAATCGTGGAATTGTTGAATAAGTTTACTGAACCTTCAGTCGTTCATGAGTCAGAGTTGATGACGCTCATGATGTTTGACTTGTTGTCTTTCCTTAAACGAGTAAATGCAACTGTCTTCCTTGTGTCAAACAGTCCTGCTGTGATACAAGCTTGGTGTTAATTTGTTGCGTTATATCAGAACATTTTTTAGAATCATAATAACTGAAATCATGTACTTTAAACAAAATATGATAGACACCACCTGAGGAAGTGACCCCAAAAAATACATCCTTGCAAAATATTTATGTAGCTTTTGCTGGAGGGAGTACATCATCAGGTTTTATGACATATATCAGACCTTTAAGCCAATGTGCTAACTTTACATTTTGCTGTTTATTTTACTTTTGTGTAATTTACACCTTCCGGCTTTGTAATAAAGATAGCAGCTTCAAATTTAAATAAATAAATTTTTTTTAAATTATAACATTATGTTTGTATGATAACATATTTTAAAAAAAGAAGATTTAAAACTTTAATGCACATAACGGTACAAGTTCAATTCAATATCTTTTCAATTATATTACTTATATAGGGCCTAACGCCTCGCAGGAACGAGCTCGGAGGTGCGGTAATCCGTATCAGTGTCCGAAGAAGTGTTCATGTCAGTGTTTATGGTATTATAGCTAAAAGTCCAATCCGAAGACATCCTCATACTTCAATATATTTCAGGGTTTTTGATAAAATGTTATTTCATTTTCATATCTAAATTGTAATAACTTTATTATTTATTATTATTATGTCCTTATTATTACAAAAAATATATGTAAGATGCTTCACGGCTCACGTTATGACAAAAGTAATTGCAATTATATTGTCAGAAAGTGATAGGACATGCTGAAATGAACGACAGCCAATTTTGAGCTTATAATAATTAAATAAACAGTGTTTCTTTTACGTTTTATGTGGTCTTTTTCTTTCAAAAAACTAACAGCAGTAAATGATATGTCTTAGGAAGGTTTCCTAGAGAACTGTGTACCAAATTTGGTGCTTTTGTCCGCCCGATAAATATAATGCTAGAAAATGACGCTAAGGAACTAATACATATCCATTCGGGTATGGTCACAAAACACTTAATATGACACATTTCGGGATTTTTTATTTTGTGTTAATGCTATCAATTTTACTAAATAATCATATATGTTTAATATATATTCGTATAAAACTGTACCATTAGCGTGAATTCAGCGAAATCAAACTTACCAAAAAAATAAAATTAAAATTAAAACAAACAAACAAACAAACAAAAAAAATGATAAAAATGAAGTTTTTACAGCTTTTACAAATGTTTTATTTTTTATATTATTTATGGTTGCGTATGTATACATTTGTTTAGAGTATTTTAGCTCAATGTTTAATAAAATAGTATAATTCAGATAAGAATGATGACTGAATAATTTTTTTTTTAGTTTTATGACTTTTCTTAGGGTATGGTGATTTAAGTGGCTCAATTATGTTTCTTGAACATCGGAATTTTTGGTTACTGTTCCGGATATTAAAGTTGATATATTTTCCTACAATAAGAAACGAAGACACTTATGTCGCAGGGGGGGGGGGGGGGCAGCGAAATCGTGTTTTAGCAGGCTTTCGCAAATCAGCCCCAGGCCTATCACATAATATGTACAGAGGGACTCCCACTATACACCAATAAAACTCATCTTAAATATCTGCTGTCAATGACACGATGAATGAGTGAGTGGGTGGGTGTTTTGAGTGAGTGAGTGAGTGAGTGAGTGAGTGAGTGGGTGGGTGGGTGAGTGAGTGAGTGAGTGAGTGAGTGAGTGAGTGAGTGAGTGAGTGAGTGAGTGAGTGAGTGAGTGAGTGAGTGAGTGAGTGAGTGAGTGAGTGAGTGAGTGAGTGAGTGAGTGAGTGAGTGAGTGAGTGAGTGAGTGAGTGAGTGAGTGAGTGAGTGAGTGAGTGAGTGAGTGAGTGAGTGAGTGAGTGAGTGAGTGAGTGAGTGAGTCAGTCAGTCAGTCAGTCAGTCAGTCAGACAGTCAGTGAGTCAGTGAGTCAGTGAGTCAGTGAGTCAGTGAGTGAGTCATTGATCCACGGCTTCAAATAACTGAAAACTCAAAATTTACATACGGTTTTCAAATTACTCTGAGAAAGCGGAGGTTTGTCCTCCTTAGAATACACCTGATCAGCTGGTTCACCTTGACACGGCATTGCCGGGTATTAGACGTGGGCATCTGTTGCCATTTGATGGGCCATCGCCACATTGTCCTGGCTGATTCCGCACCACATAATGTCTGTTTCATGGAGGTTTTAGATCACTGCCGCCAGACCGGAACCAGGGCACGTCACGTGTGCGCATGCTCTAGTACGGGGATCTATTAACCGCGGGTCGTTTCTCACCGGGAGAAATGACGTCTAAAACCAGTGCAAACCAATATTCCTGACGTGCGTGTCCAAATCTGAGCAATGAAACATAGATACCTTTATTATCGCTCACTCGCCACGACCTCACCTAGCAAATTGTATTCAGCAAGTAAAATACTTGGAGCCAATGTAGGCGCAATGCTGGTCTAAAGTCGGAGATATTGGACTGTCATTAAACAAGCATTTGGTTCAACGTCTTGCTGGAAAAAAAATCCTAGTGCAGCTTATTGTTGGGCCAACGTATACGACGCTGGCCCAACAATAAGTTTCACTGTATTTTATGTTTCTTTGTGACGAATGGCGAAGTCGATATCAGAGCCACCATTTCCGATAGTGGGTTATGTCAGCCTTTTATCGCCCATAGCGTTCCAGGGTCCGATTAATAATAATTGCAGCTCTGTATCTAGTTAACACATATACATGTATCTTATGGTATTCAGGCTAATTAAGCGCAGTTGTCTGGTGTTTCTATTTTTGTTGGGAATCTCTTTTCGGGAGAAATTGAATTATCCGCAACAAAAGGTTAAGTTCAGTTAATTCTTTAACCGCTAAGTCACCTTATTCAAATTTTCACCCAAATGAAGTTGTATCTCGCTACCGCGATCCACAACTTCAAATGGGTGAAAATTACTCACATAATCCCGAAATAGCACTGATTTGTTCAATCAATCAATCAATCAATTAATCAATCAATCAATCAATCAATCAATTCGGTATTTTCTATAGCGCCTAAATCTTCGGAGATACGAGCTCACAGGCGCTGAATCCATATCGAAATCAGCTCAATGTCGAGAGTCAAAGCTTAAGTCGTCAACTTGGCGTCGGATCTCCGAGGAATTAGGGGAGGGGGGACCGATTCAAAAAGAAAAGACCAAAGAGTTTTTTCGATATAAAATCATCATAAATGGCTTAGTTAGCTCATTCTGATACATTTGAATACCTATATTATGGGTCTACAGCCATTAGAAATATTTTCATTCTTAGAGTGCGGGTTTGACTTAAGACGTCACAATCTGACGTCTACAGACGTCAGATTTCGACGTCTAATGTCTATCCCCGCACTGTAAAGGATAAAGTGATTACTATTTATAAGGAGATAAATAAAAATCACCTGAAAAACCCAGTATATAGTTATATCAAATTGTATATATATCCTAATATAATAATATAATGGTTTCTACGCTTTCCAGAGTGTCTTTTTGCTACTATTGATAGTAATAGCAGCTATTTTATCTCTGGTTTTGGTGCGGGAAGCATTTTATACTTGTACATATATTTACATCTTTTTATTTTTTTATCATATTAGGCACTGTGTATAATATATTATTCGTTTTTAATGACGCATAAGTCTGCACAGACTTCTGGTCGTCAATGAATATCTCTCTATATAGTGTGAAACTAACCACATCATATACCTTGACCTGTTGGTGACGGATAGTTTGCAGTATTTTACCTAAACGGCGTCCATACTTTAACACTTAATCAATTTGTATCTGTATTTATGCAGCTGAAGACGGTTTAAGTAACGTTCGCATTATGAACTTATACAAATGAATGTGAATACAAACGCAAAAAATCCGTCATATCTTATATTGGTGTGGCTGTTCACATCTACACGAACACGAACACGAAGACGAAGATGAAATCCATATAAGAAATAACATAGGAAACTAATGGGATGTGCTCGTAAATTGTGTATGTTGAAGGTTAAATAAAAAGTGATTCTGATGCTGCGTTGAGCTGCTTAATTGTTTGTTTCTATATCACGTCAATTAAAGCTAGAATTGCTGACGCAATTTCCAGCTTTAATTGACGAAAAATATATTTATTTATCAAAAATTGACATCTCGCAAATTGATTTTGTTATGAACTGAGTATCTATAAGAAACTATTGTATAATATTAATTTGGTTTAAAACATTCCAAATCGCACTATGTCATCTCTAGCAGATCAAGGGTAAAACGCCATATCACGATCATCTGTTACCATGCCGACCAGTGAAAATAGCAAGACTATTAGCAAAAAATGACCGGCAAATCAGCGCGGATATAATATGAAGATATCATATTATTATGTGGCATGGTTAGTGTATCTTTGTGTTGTACAGAGCTACATCTCATATAGGTCCATAATCCTACCTGATATATACTATAGGTCCATAATCCTACCTGATATGTACTATAGGTCCATAATCCTACCTAATATGTACTATAGGTCCATAATCCTACCTAATATGTACTATAGGTCCATAATCCTACCTAATATGTACTATAGGTCCATAATCCTACCTGATATATACTATAGGTCCATAATCCTACCTAATATGTACTATAGGTCCATAATCCTACCTAATATGTACTATAGGTCCATAATCCCACCTAATATGTACTATAGGTCCATAATCCTACCTAATATGTACTATAGGTCCATAATCCTACCTAATATGTACCATAGGTCCATAAGCCTACCTCATATGTACTATAGGTCCATAAGCCTACCTGATATGTACTATTGGTCCATAATCCTACCTGATATGTACTATAGGTTTATAAGCCTACCTGAACTGTACAGTCATTTTACGTCCATAAGCACTGCCTGATCTGTACTATAGGTCCATAAGCCTAACTGAACTGTAACATAGTTTTATAAGCCTACCTGAACTGTACAGCCATATAGGTCCATAAGTCTTCCTGTACAGTAATATAGGTCCACAAGCCTAACTGAACTGTACACTCATGTAGGTCCATAAGCCTACTTGAACTTCACTGTCACCTGGCCTATACAGTCACATAGGTCCATAAGCCTATCTGAACTGTACAGTCATATAGGTCCATAAGCCTAACTGAACTGTACAGTCATATAGGTCCATAAGCCTACTTGAACTGTACAGTCATATAGGTCCATAAGCCTAACTGAACTGTACAGTCATATAGGTCCATAAGCCTCCCTGAACTGTACAGTCATATAGGTCCATAAGCCTCCCTGAACTGTACAGTCACATAGGTCCATAATCCTACGTGAACTGTACTGCCATATAGGTCCATAAGCCCATCTGAACTGTACAGCGAGATAGGTCCATAAGCCTCCCTGAACTGTACTATAGGTCCATATGCCTACCTGAACTGTACAGTCATATAGGTCCATAAGCCTACCTGAACTGTACAGTCATATAGGTCCATAAGCCTACCTGAACTGTACAGCGAGATAGGTCCATAAGCCTCCCTGAACTGTACTATAGGTCCATACGCCTAACTGAACTGGACTATAGGTCCATAAGCCTAACTGAACAGCACAGTCATATAGGTCCATAAGCAAAGATGAAGGCAGATAAGAATATTTGCCAGGATGTTTACATAGTTAAGCTGTGTGTCGCTGTGAAAAAACCTGATTTATAACGGTTGAAAAATATTAATTAAATAAAGAATCACGTCAAACTGTTATAATATAAATGGCACAGCTGCAGCTAGACACATCAACTTCAGTGAAAGCAAATTTAAATATTTTGTGTTTCTCTTTACAAAGGCTTATTGTATCTGATTAATTAGACAATTTCAATTTGTCTTTGTACGTCTGCATGAACTCGTCTGACTGCATTCATTTTTATAATTGCATTTATATTTCAATTATTGCAAATTTAGCGAATTTGAATAGTCGTGGGAAAATCTGTAGACGCATATATAAACCCTTTAACCCTGAATTTACCAATGTCATCCTCATCCACTACAAGCCGCGAATTGCTGTCGCAATTCTCGACTTGTAGTGGATGAAGATGATTTGATGTGGGTGAAACAGTAAAGAAAAATTGTCATGTGTTGGTAAACAGGTTTCATATATATATTCATTCTAAAACTCTTGGTTGTAGGAAAATTAGGTCTGTTTTCAGGGATGTAATATGATGCTTTAATGCATCGCGAGGGCTTAAAGGGTCAAAGATTAATCACGACATTTTGACCTGTTTTTTTTGGCAGGTCAAATCGCTGTTTGTGGGAAAGAAAGAAGTGTTTAAGCATTTCAATGTTCGTCCTCCACTTCAGAAAATATCAGTAACTTTTCCCAACATATTGTATTATTGGACTTGGTTTATTAGTGCTTTGATACCAATTAAACGGAAAATAAATAATTTTTACCCACTTGAAGTTGTGTGTCGCCTTAGCGAGATACAACTTCAGGTAAAAACATACATTATTTATTCGAGAGCTTTATTCCATTCACCGCGGGGATCATCTTCATACGTCAAAATCAGACGTCTCTAGAAGTCAGAAAATATTCATATTTGTTTAATTTGAACACGAACTTTTGCATATGTTAATGTCTAAAAACCCATTGCTTTTGCAAAGTCTGTGAAAACAGATTAACAATAATAATTTGGGTGGCAAATTATAGAAGGTTGCCATATTGGATGAATAGACACATAGGCTAAACTGGGCAAGGAGAACCACCTGATGAAAGTGAGATGAATGAGATGACACTGCCCTCGAGACACAGAATTCGAAATATGAGCCCTGGCGGTTCGAAACCGAGCACGTTACCTCTCGGTCACAGAGGCTCCCCACAATATGCATCTTTACGAGTGAGCGGGGAGAAACATGCTGTTTCTTTGCAACTTGCATGCCAGATCAGGGTTCAAACCCGTAATCTTCAGCTTTACAAGCAGGCAGCTTTAACCACTGCACCAGGGCCCCCGCCAATTGCCATAGATTGACATCTAATGCAATATTGCCATATATTGTTAAAACAGTTTCCAAAAATGTCATTGAAGCATCCTGAAGGGTTGAAACGTTAAAAAGTAGCATGTTTTACATCATCCTTTGCCAGCTATTAAGCCTGGGGGGCAGGGGCGGATTCATGGGGGGGGGGGGGTGTCACAGGGGTCACGTGATCCCCCTTCAATTTATAAGTGCCCCTTTTGAAATCTAGAAAATATAATTTGATGTATATAATAATTAAATTATATGATGATATGAGTTATTTTTCCATTTGTTATGACTTAGATACCTAGAAATTGTGAATTTTGTATTTATTAGCAGAAAATCGCTCGGGCCTCAGGCGCTCGCCTTTGATTTTGTATGTATGTGCCATTTTAAACTTTCGGTGACCCTGCCTTTTTTCTACCCTGCATCCGCCTCTGGGGGTAGGGGGGAGGGGTTGCATCTGCTGCTAAGGTGCAGAACATAAGCACTGAGTAATGAACATAAGCAAAGAACATAAGCCATGCGATGCTGCAGGTGAAAGTTTCCATTGACCTAACTAACCGTTGCCAATTCTTAGATATGACCATCCAAAGTAAAATCCCACGTTTTTGTATGGGTGCGATTTGTGGCTGAACCCTTCAGTTTCAGCCACGTTGAGGCTAATGAAATAGACATCAACATAAATATTAACGGCACACAAATAAAATATACCAAACAAGAAAAACTCCTAGGTGTGGTTATCGATAACAACTTAACGTGGCATAGTCAAGTAAAACAAGTTAAACAAACAATTGCTTTCAAGCTGTCTATTCTCAGAAAAATAAGACATTATTTACCTGCAAAGTCCCGTATTTTGTATTATAACTACTATATTAAACCACACCTACAATATTGCTGCACTATATGGGGACAATGGAACAAAACTGACATATATTCAATAGTAAAATTACAAAAACAAGCCGTACGGCTCATTCTGGATGCAGATAAGTATTCCCCATCTAGTCCTCTGTTCGATCAACTTGAATGGGAAACTTTTGATAAAATTGTTCAGGAAAAACAGGCCACAATGGTATTCAAAGCTCTAAACAACCTTACCCCTGATTATATATCTAATTTAATTAAACCAACATGCACAAACACAAATCATTCTTTAAGATCGAAGACAAGCAATAAACTCCATGTATCAGCAGCTCATCACAAAAGCCTGAGGTTTAATGGTCCAAAAATATGGAATTCTTTATCCGATAAAGCACGCAAAGCAACGACATTAAAAGAATTCGTACGCGAATACAAAAACGGAAATAAAAAGTAGTTACAATATACATATATCAGATTTGTAATTATTGTGTTTGAAATAATATATATGTTGTCTGCAATTGTGCTTTAATTGTACTCTCAAATGTAATTTATGTATGTGTGTTTGTAGTTGTCATGTTTACAATGTATATACTGTATATATATATGTGTATATATATGTATGTATATATATATATGTATGTATGTATATATATTATATCAATACCATACATTATTTTATAAGTTATGTAATATGAGGTTAGGTACTGAGTTATATAAATATACCCCAATATAAAAAATGTCCAAGTATATTGTATTTTATCAATTATTCCCATGTATACAAATCAATCATGTAAATTGTTTTATATCAAAATGATCACTTCTTCTGTAGATGTTTGTAAAATTATATGTTGCTGCCAAATATATTGTCAGATTTACCATGTACACGAATTTAAATATATGCTATTATTACTATTTTATATTATATAAGTAAATGAACCATACGAGTTATGTATATATTATTATATTATTTAAATAGATGTATTTATCGATGTATGTTTTTTAATGTTTATGTATGAGGGCCCCACGGCGGATGAGCTATGCTCAGTGGGTTGGTACTTACATGTATGTATGTTTTTAATGTTTATTGATTTTGTACGTTGTTGTATATACCTGTACCCTCGCTAAATAAAGACTTTATTATTATTATTATTATAATGTAATGAAAGTATATCTCAGTACAGAGAAAACCCCTACCAAACAAAAAAAATCAGCGTAATTATGAGATCTGGTAGAAATGACTTTGTTACTGCTGTGTCATTCTATGTCTGATCAATGTTGATTTAATGTTGGGGCGACGTCTACGACGCTGGCCAAACATTAAATCAGCATTGATCAGACCTCCCAGAAAACGAAAGATTTTCATCCAATTTTGGTTTAATGTTGGGCCAACGTTGTAGAAGATGGTACAGCATTTACCCACCATATCGTTTTCGCCGGGATGCTTTGGACCCGTGTGCCCCTCTATGTAAGTGTCTGTCTAATCATTGAGCCAGCATTGATCAGAGACTGTTCGTAGCCCTATAGAAAACACTAGACGTTGAATCAATGTTAGTTTAATGTTGGGCCACCGTCTGCGACGCTGGCCCAACATTAAACCAACATTGCGCAGACACTACTTATAACCCGTGTCATTCAGCCCAGTTTGTCAAATGTATCAGCGAGGAAGACAAGAGACCCAATGTTCGCTTAATGCTGGCTCACCGTCTGCCACGCAGACCCAACTTTAAAACAACATTAGATCAATGTCTGTAGACTGTATGAGCGAGGAGGCGGAGAATTAATGCAGATGGGTTGAGTTGAACCTGCTGTGAATTAATTATAATCTCAGTGAGATGGCGCCGGATTCCCAAAGCTACAAATAAAGCGACTGGAGTTATTCAGGTGGATGCAGGGTATAAGCTGCTGTAAGGGGTGAACCATAAGACTAACGGGTGGATCCAGCGGGTGTATTAGGGGGTCCATAACCCCTTTTAAGCTGCTGTAAGAAGGTGAACCGTGTGACTGAAGGGCGGCGCCAGAGAGGGTGATTCAGGGGGTCTAGAACCCCCTTTTCAAGCTGCAGGAATGTGTGTGTCATGTGTCCAACGGGCGGCACCAGAGAGGGTGATTCAGGGGGTCTAGAAGCCCCTTTTAAGCTGTAGTGCGGTGTGTGTCATGTGTCCAGCGGGCGCATCCAGAGCGGGTGTATCAGGGGTTTAAGACCCCCTTGAAGCTACTGTAAGGGGTGTGCCATATACATGCCCAACGAGCTCATTCAAAGGGGAATAGTCTATTTATCTGTTCTATTAGCAGGTTAGGTTAGGTTCCAGTTATTTGGAAAGAAATGTGTTCTTAAACATCAAGATTTGTGAATGCTCTGTCTCAATTTTACCAATTTTTAGTAATTTTAACTCACTTGAAGTTTTGGGTCGCGGTAGCGAGACACAACTTTAAGTGAGTGCAAATTTGAATATGATAACTGAACAGGAAAAGCGGTAATATATTTTCTTATTTGAAATAAAACCTTATTTTATTAGTCTAAATTAAAAAATGCGGTTCGCCAACAGAATTCCCATCACCCCCCCCCCCCTGCCTTAGCGAAAGCTCTGGATACTCCCTATGTCGCTCTGTAGTACCAATCACCTCCACCCTTAGCATAATCTCTGGATGCGCCCTTTGTCTCCCCGCAGTCTGGTCCTCTTCTGATGAGCCAGAGTTTCTGAGGGCAGCCAACCGAGAGACCGCAGAGCATAAAAGATAATTTAGATAGGCCACTGGTGATCAGCGGGTGGCAGTTAGTGACGATGGACGACTAAAATGACGTCCAGACGCATCTTAACCTTTTAAACGCTGGGATGCTTCCACTTCATATAAACCAAGCAGCTCAAAGGTTTTTTCAATTGAAATCATCATAAATGTCTCATTTAGCTTCATTTGAATGCCTATGTTATGGGTTTACAGCCATTACAAATATTTCACCATTTCAGTGCGGGGATCGACTTTGGACGTCAGAATCTGACGTCTATAGACGTCAGATTCTGACGTCCAATGTCGATACCCTTTGTTGAAATGTTTAACCCTTAGAACCCTAAGAATGTCATAGAGCATGACGTTACATCCATGAAAACTCGCTTATCCCTAGAGCCGTATATATACGGATTCAAGTCAAATGTTTCAAACCAAACATAATCCCTGAAATGAGAAATTGTAAGAGATGCTCAGCCGCAAATAACTCAAACTGCGATAAAATATTTTTAATCATTTTTTTTGAAGCTGATAGTTGCGTCAGCAATTCCAAACTTTAAAGAAATGAAAAATGAAAACAAACAATTCAGACAGGGTCAATAAAGGGTTTTATCGTTCATTATTGACCCTGTCTGACGTTCCATAGTCTCCCTTGAAGTTGTGGGTGAAATTACCTCATATTTGTTTTAATTGAGACAAATCATGTGCAATCTTTGAAGACGCATTTATTCCCAATTTTATTTTCCTTTATTCACTTTTCATGGAACTGTTTCATTTTCCTTAATTTATCAACACCGTCAACGCATTTTCAACCGCTGCAAGTCGAAAATTGTGACAGCAATTTGCGGCTTATATTATTAAGAGTAATGATTTTAAAGAATGTTAAAGTTTGTCTTTCGATGTTAAACAAGTCTGTCCAACAGACACGAGGTTGATCCAAGGTTGGGTACAGACGTTGACCCAGCATTAAACCAATTATGAAGCAGCGTGTTATGTCTATCGATCTGTAGACGGGTCTAATGCGAGTCTATACATACACATACAATCTCAACAGACACAAAACTTTGCGCCAATGCCGTTTTATTGTCGGCCCATCGTCTAGGACGCTGGGCCGACAATAAACTACATTTGCACATTGTCTCGTGTTTGCCAGGTGAAACTAAGGTTTATGTCAAGGAGAAAGAACGAGATTCGATAGATTCGTAGATCCGAATATACGAGGCGCGAAGCACCGATTATATTCAAATCTACGAATCTATTGTAATTGAGTTCTTTCTCCGACTTAAAATATACATAATATGTGCAGATATTCCAAGATTTGGTATAGAAAACCTTAGTTTCATTGTCACTATGGCTAAATCAT
Organism: Flabesymbios commensalis; assembly: GCA_964017125.1. Lineage (NCBI taxonomy): Eukaryota > Metazoa > Annelida > Polychaeta > Terebellida > Flabelligeridae > Flabesymbios > Flabesymbios commensalis. The sequence goes on from OZ024905.1 coordinate 1,427,365, forward strand.
GAAACAACAGACATTCGTTTCCATGGATAAACCCGTATATTGTGCCCGACCTGATCAGTACAAAATAACAGTAGATTCGTTGATCCGAATCTACTGTTTTAGCAATAGATTGACGTCACGGGTATATTTTAAAGCAGAACTAGCGCATAATCTCGCGTCAGCCCTCTCGCTACGCGCTCCTATGAATTGCTGGGATGTTGATCGAATGTTGGGCCAGTGTTGCAGACGGTGGCCCAGCATTAGATCTACATTAAACCAGCATTCATCAGACACTCTATATGGCCCCTGTGCCGTGCAGCCCAATTTGTCAACTTGCGGTAGCGAGACACAGCTTGAAGTGGGTGGCAATTTAAATTTTCAATGTAGCGTGACATGTCTGGTCTATGCCTTAGGTCACTTTGTTTAATATCTCTGTTTTAGATCAGAAAAAATCCAAAATCTAATGAGGGAGGGCGGGCGGAAAAAAAACATTTAAGAAGAAAAAACATAGAACATATTTTCGAAAAACTAGCAAAAAAAAAATAGCCGGGAAAATATTTTTTAACTCCCGAAATAAACTTGTTTTTTTCGAAATGTTTTTTTTTCTCTCGAAATTGATTGTTTTTTTCCGGAGATCGGCAACAATCCAATGCACGCGCTAGGCAGAAAAAACACTTGTTTTTTGGTAATGCGCGGCCTAAATTTAATGCGCGCGCTCATCTGAAACAGAGAAATTTTTTTTTAGGTATGAATAATATCTCTTCCACAGATTGAAGAGATACTTTTGAAAAAAATAGGTAGTATCACTGAAAACACCGACAGACCACTGTCCACATCAGGGTCCGTATTCTCGTACAAGTTACGATATATCGTAGGCTTCTGATTGGTCGAGATGGCCATCTCGACCAATCAGAAGCCTACGATATATCGTAACTTGTACAAGAATACGGTCCCGGTGCTGTAAGGGTCAAACCATCCTTTACATGACAGTATAGCGGGGGCTGGGCTGGGGTAGGACTGGGGTAGGGCTGGAGTAGGACTGGGGTAGGACTGGGGTAGGGTCAACCCCAGCCAACAGGATCTGAAACATCCGTGCCATGGAGTGCTAATATTCTCATGTTTTCATAAGCTGCCGCTTACTTTACCGCCAGACGAAGGAGCAGAGCCGAGAGGGAGGTTTGATAGGGTTTAAAATTTTACCCAAAGTGTATCACTAGAAACCCACTAGTGATACATATTAGTTTAAAGATACGTCACCGTAAAAAAATATATATCACCATATGTCAGAATCTGACGTATACAGACGTCAGATTCTGACGTATGAATGTTAGTTCCCTTTTTATGGTATTTGGGAAACTAACTAGATATATTAAGCATGGGATCGTTTATCTTACGAGGAGACGTCTGGGTGAGAATACAATCTCTCTACCGATCCACTAGATCGAGATTGGTTGTAAAATAAGAACCTACCCAATCAGGAATGGCTCCTGAAAACCCGACTTGGAATATTTAGACTCTGCACTCTCAGCAAAATGTTATTGAATGTTCTATTTGATATAGTGATATAGAGAAAGTGTGGAACCTTTCTCTATATAACTATATGAAAAACCTTTTGTGTTAACAATGTATATATAATATATATCGCACCCCCAACCCCAAATTTCATGGCAATTTCACTTTGGTTCATTCAGTTCGGCTGTGTACAATGTATGTCATGTCTAAAGGATGTCTCTCTTGCTAGCTCTAGAACCCCCTGACATAGAACATTGAATCTTCCCCTGTAGACCTCCCTGGCTTGGCTGCAATTCCCACTGGGCATTTCTCCAGCCCTAGCCCCCCCCCCCCCTGACATGGCTTCCAGGCTAGTCCCCCTGCCATGTCCACTGGGTATCTCTCTAGCCCTAGCTTCCCCTTGACATGGTACCCTGGCTACTCCCCCCCCCCATGTCCACTGGGCATCCCTCTAGCCCTAGCTCCCCCCTGACATGGTATCCTGGCTACTCCCCTCGCGATGTCCAAGGGGCATCTCTCTAGCCCTAGCTCCCCCCTGACATGGTATCCTGGCTACTCCCCTCGCCATGTCCAAGGGGCATCTCTCTAGCCCTAGCTCCCCCTGACATGGCTTCCTGGCTACTCCCCCTCCCATGTCCACTGGGCATCTCTCCACAGCGTCTGGTTCAGTTGACATAGCTAGATGGGAGAGTGGTCGTAAATGCGGTACTACATAAATAATGTGCGTCTGCTGATGTGGTACTGCATAAATAATGTAGACATGTCATCCTCAATAATCAACCGCCATAGCGAATGGCATCACAGCAAAAGAGATACCATACCTCACAGTGGCCTCAGCGAATGACCTCACAGCAAAAGAGATACCATACCTCACAGTGGCCTCAGCGAATGGCATTACAACAAATGAGATACCATACCTCACAGTGGCCTCAGCGAATGGCATCACAGCAAAAGAGATACCATACCTCACAGTGGCCTCAGCGAATGACCTCACAGCAAAAGAGATACCATACCTCACAGTGGCCTCAGCGAATGGCATTACAACAAATGAGATACCATACCTCACAGTGGCCTCAGCGAATGACCTCACAACAAATGAGATAGCATACCTCACAGTGGACACAGCGAATGACCTCACAACAAATGAGATACCATACCTCACAGTGGTCTTAGCGAATGGCATTACAACAAATGAGATACCATACCTCACAGTGGTCTCAGCGAATGACATTACAACAAATGAGATATCATACCTCACAGTGGCCTCAGCGAATGACCTCACAACAAATGAGATAGCATACCTCACAGTGGACACATCGAATGACCTCACAACAAATGAGATACCATACCTCACAGTGGTCTTAGCGAATGGCATTACAACAAATGAGATACCATACCTCACAGTGGTCTCAGCGAATGACATTACAACAAATGAGATACCATACCTCACAGTGGCCTCAGCGAATGACCTCACAACAAATGAGATAGCATACCTCACAGTGGACACAGCGAATGACCTCACAACAAATGAGATACCATACCTCACAGTGGTCTTAGCGAATGGCATTACAACAAATGAGATACCATACCTCACAGTGGTCTCAGCGAATGACATTACAACAAATGAGATACCATACCTCACAGTGGCCTCAGCGAATGACCTCACAACAAATGAGATAGCATACCTCACAGTGGACACAGCGAATGACATCACAACAAATGAGATACCATACCTCACAGTGGTCTTAGCTAATGGCATTACAACAAATGAGATACCATACCTCACAGTGGTCTCAGCGAATGACATTACAACAAATGAGATACCATACCTCACAGTGGCCTCAGCGAATGACCTCACAACAAATAAGATAGCATACCTCACAGTGGACACAGCGAATGACCTCACAACAAATGAGATACCATACCTCACAGTGGTCTTAGCGAATGGCATTACAACAAATGAGATACCATACCTCACAGTGGTCTCAGCGAATGACATTACAACAAATGAGATACCATACCTCACAGTGGCCTCAGCGAATGACCTCACAACAAATGAGATAGCATACCTCACAGTGGACACAGCGAATGACCTCACAACAAATGAGATACCATACCTCACAGTGGTCTTAGCGAATGGCATTACAACAAATGAGATACCATACCTCACAGTGGTCTTAGCGAATGGCATTACAACAAATGAGATACCATACCTCACAGTGGCCTCAGCGAATGACCTCACAACAAATGTGATAGCATACCTCACAGTGGACACAGCGAATGACCTCACAACAAATGAGATACCATACCTCACAGTGGCCTCAGCGAATGACATTACAGCAGATGAGATACCATACTTCACAGTGGCCTCAGCGAATGACCTCACAACAAATGAGATACCATACCTCACAGTGGCCTCAGCGAATGACATTACAGCAGATGAGATACCATACTTCACAGTGGCCTCAGCGAATGGCATCACAACAAATGAGATACCATACCTCACAGTGGCCTCAGCGAATGACATCACAACAGATGAGATACCATGCCTCACAGTGGCCTCAGCGAATGACATTACAACAGATGAGATACCATACTTCACAGTGGCCTCAGCGAATGACATTAAACCAGATGAGATACCATGCCTCACAATGGCCTCAGCGAATGACATCACAAGAGATGAGATACCATACCTCACAGTGGCCTCAGCGAATGGCATCACAACAGATGAGATACCATACCTCACAGTGGCCTCAGCGAATGGCATTACAACAGATGAGATACCATACCTCACAGTGGCCTCAGCGAATGGCATTACAACACATGAGATACCATACCTCACAGCGGCCTCAGCGAATGGCATTACAATAAATGAGATACCATACCTCACAGTGACCTCAGCGAATGACCTCAAAACACATAAGATACCATACCTCACAGTGGCCTCAGCGAATGGCATCACAACAGATGAGATACCATACCTCACAGTGGCCTCAGCGAATGGCATCACAACAGATGAGATACCATACCTCACAGTGACCTCAGCGAATGAGCTCACAACGAGTCACACACTATACCTCACAAGCCTACATTACACCTGAATAAGCCGCCTCAACGAATGACATCACAACGCGTCACATACTATACCTCACAAACCTACATTATACTTTAATCAGCCGCTCCAACGAATGGTCTCGCAACGAATCACACGATATACCCCACAAACCCATATTATCTACACAACAGAACTCGACATTATGTCAAGGCATATTGTGGTGTGTCTATAATATATTGACATATATCGCATGTTGCGGTGTGTCTATACATTATTGACACATATCGCATGTTGCGGTGTGTCTATACATTATTGACACATATCGCATGTTGTGGTGTGTCTATACTCTATTGACACATATCCCATCTTGCGGCGTGTCTATTCTCCATTGACACATATCGCATGGTGTGGTATGCAATACTTCATTGTCACATATCGCATGTTGCGGTGTGTCTATACATTATTGACACATATCGCATGTTGCGGTGTGTCTATACATTATTGACACATATCGCATGTTGTGGTGTGCAATACTTCATTGTCACATATCGCATGTTGTGGTGTGTCTATACTCCATTGACATATATCACATGTTGCGGTGTGTCCATACTCTATTGACACATATCGCATGTTGCGGTGTGTCAATACTTCATTGTCACATATCGCATGTTTTGTAGTGTTTTTTTCTCTATTTCCACATATCGCATGTTCTGGTGTGTCTATACTCTATTGACACATATCACATGCTGTGTTGGTTGTGGGGGTTTGTGGCATTTTGTATAAAGAACTGGCAAACGTACCCTTCCCCACCTTTTCTTCTATTTTCTCTTCACAGTCATTTTTCCAGCAGATGTTCAGCTCCAGGTTAATTATCTGCCGCTTTTGTTATCCAGGTCTAAGCGGATCGGCTCCTTTCTATCGCCCAGTGGGATTACAGATTCATCACTCATATTGAACAATGCCTGCACACGTAACAATATCTGACAAACAGCAGCCGCGAGAAGCGTCTACCCAATGTTGGTTTGATGCTGGGCCATCGTCGCAGACGATGGGCCAGCATCAAACCAACATTGCATTTGCCAACTTCAAATTTTACAGATTCATCAGCCAGACATAAGTTTTTTATACTGACATTGTTCGTGAAGTATTCATGGGCCATGATTGGGCTAGCATATGCTGGCACTGGTTCTGGGTGATATATGGGGCAGAGTTAAGCTCTCATAATGTTGAACTCTGTCATGCTAAAATGAATGATTCTATTTCTATATTCAATTGGAAACTGGAATCACTGACGCAATGTCCAGCTTCAGATGAAGAAAACCATTTATATCTTTGGATATATATAGTGATTTTTTTTATTTAGTGAGCTTTGGCTAATTTTGTGCATGATTCTATTTTTCATTCATTTGAAACTGGAATTGCCGACGCAATTTCTAGCTTCAAATGACCAAAACCATTTATATATTTGGATATATATATATATATATATTGATTTTTTTTATCTATCACAAACCAACAATTTTATCAATAATTGTAGTGGCATTTATTTTGTACATGACAATTGACATGAAAACGCATTAACCCTTAGAGCGCTGAAATAATTTCGTGAAAACCATGGAGACCAAAGGATCTTTTCACCTTGAAATCATCATAAATGTCTTAATTATCTCTTTCCGATTTATTTGAATACCTATGTTATGGGTCCACGACTATTGGGAATATGTTTACTCCTACAGGACGGGGATCGACTTTAGTTGTCAGAATCTACGGACGTTAGATTCTGACGTCTAAAGTCGATCCCCGTACTGTAAGGGTTAATACGATCCAGCAACTCTCGGGTTAAATAGATCTATAGTAGTATCCTCTAACATGAAGACTAAACAATTACTTGTGTTTTCCTTTCAAGAAGAGTGCAGTGGGGTGCATATTACAAAGAATCCTAACTTTGATCATATCTCAACTTTCTCTTATTTCCATTACAAAAAGTTAGGATCACCTAACTTTTTGTAATGGAAATAAGAGAAAGTTGAGATAGGATCAAAGTTAGGATTCTTTGTAATATGCACCCCAAATGTTTCGTTTCCAGTAAGAAATCATAATGATGTTTGCATTTGACCTTCTATTGCAAAAGAAATTACTTGAAAAATAAGGAGATATTGTTTTTTGACTTTGAACAACACGCACATGCAAACAGCTGCAACTGTTTCTTCTGTAGTAACTGCGATTTGCATTTGACCTGCATTGCATAGGCAAACTGTAGCCCCAGTGGCTGAAACAGTTTTCAGCTACAGATTGACCGCGCACAAAATCGTGGGTCATTCCTTTGTACTGTCATATCGAAAAATATCACTGAGTAATCAGGTCAAAATCAGTAGCATTCCAGTTATATGCCCGCATGCTCAGCTCAGAGGTCGCACAGTCATTAAAAAGTTATGGACATTTATAGGACATTGGGGTCGAGATCGCTCTCAGTCACCGCGATGTTGGATTTTTAGGGTAATGCAAATACATCAATCCCCGGCCTCTGAGACATCGACGCGGCTAGGGCAAACACAGCAACTCTGTCGTGCAAAGCAAAAAAAACAGTATCAGCCCTACTTGTAAAGTAAACAGATGCAGCCTCTTAACTTTTCACGATATAATTGTTATTTCAATGATCACCAGTCACATCTGCGGTGTTGATGACATAGGCGTTGATCGCATGCACACGCCATCACACGCCTAAAACAAAGTTGAGGCGTATTAAAACACACCACTACATTATTTTCTTTGCCCGAACACGACATTCTAAGCCGGGAATGGGGAGTTATTCTGCATCAAGTACATACCAATTATCATGGTAGGCCTAATATATGTTGCTATAATCAGACAGTCGCGACCGAACAGTTGATTATGAATGCTTTTCAATACGGTCGGATGTGTTTTAAGTTAGTTAAAACCCTCGGAGCTCTAAATTCTTAGCTTTGAAAAAAGACTCGGCCTTCGGCCTCGACCCTTTTCAAAGCTAAGAATGTAGAGCTCCTCGGGCTTTATCCTATACAGAAAAACAGCACGCCTCGCACAATGCACAGATACGAGGGCAACATTCAAGGAGTGATTTTTCACAGACCCCACTATTTTACAAACCATCAGCACTGCAACTGTTTACGTTAAACCAAAACACACTAAATGCAAACAACAGTCACTGCTAAAAGTAAGCAGTTAGTGTTTTTCAGCTTTGCAGGGAAATAGCAGTAACTGCTTGCTTTTCAAATACACAGTTACTACTGTATGACTCTGCTGTGTAAGTCAAAGACAAACAGCAGTAACTGCTTACATTTTCTGTAAGCAGTTAGTGCTATTTGTCTTTGCGTGTCAGTATATTCATGAGATATTTCTGTGGTAGAGGTAAGAGCCAGTAGAGGGGATCAGATGGGGTTTTTATGCGCCTCATTCTGTGGCCGCCTCTCATTCACCCCACCCCTTAATGGGCCTCTCTCTGTAGCGCCTTCTCATCTAACTGAGTCTGTCATCTTGGCCATTGTCCAGGCGCCAGTTATCCCAGCGATATGAACCCAATGCTGGTAGAATGCTGGGCCAGCGTCGTAGACGCTGGGTCAGCATTGTACCAGCATTGGGTCATTGCCCAGCATCATGCAGCCATCTGACCATCCACATCTCAGTCTGACCTGTCTGAAGGTCAACCCAGATGACCTCTGGTCAGCGCCGCCACCCCACCACCTGTATCACCTGCCAGGGTCTCCAGAGACAATGTAACCCCCTCTTGGCTACTTCAAAGATGGAAGCATTCATTAGGTGGTCATCCCAGAATAAGATCAGCCAAGTCAGCCTGGACTTAAGCCAGCATTAACCATTGGTTCAGAGTTGACCACATGTTGTTATGGAAGATCACGTACAGGGTCCCGGGAGGGTTTTTGGGTGTCTGCATACCCCAAAATGCCTTGTTTTTTTTAAATTTTCCGAGGGGGGTGGCTACAGACCAACCTTTTACAAGATGGTGGTTCTGTAACCCCCTCTGTGTCGTAGTCTAGATACGTTCGGTGTCGAGACGGTGCCCAATTGTAGCTTTTTTTGTCAATTGCACAATTTTACGATTTAAAAACCATGTGGCTGGTCAATAATTTGAAATTTTTGCTTTGCAAACATTGTGAATCAGTCGCCAAATGTTGCAATAATGCAACTATTTGCCCGCCACTGATATTTGATATCATTTGTATGCGTTTTGAGAGTTCGGCTACTCTTGCAATTCCCACATGAAGCTACTTCCAGTCAGTGGTCCTCTAAAAGAAAAAACGTAGGGAAACTCCTCCCCGGCAAACATAAAACATTTGTATGACATTTATAAAAACAATGCTGGGTCAACACCGAGGACGTTTGGCCGTCGTTGATAAATGTTATAGAAATGTTTTGTGTTTGCTCTCTCTATTTTATTCCCAAAACAAGAGCAGTGTTCCCATTCCCATTTAACAGAGGGAGGGGGTGTCATGTTCCTGTGCCCACAACACATGTGTCGCAGTTTACCTCTCATGACATAACAAACGAATGATGGCAAATCCAACAGAAGGTTCCGCAGCACAAAACATTTGTATACCATTTATACAACGTCGGCCCAGCATCTTCGACGTTGGTCCAACATTGTATAAATGTTATACAAATGTTTTGTGTTTGCTGGGTCTTGCCATTCAGAGAATGTCAGGACATCTTCCTGAATGGCTGGGCGCCATGGGAAGTGGTACATAGAACATGTTACTCATTAATTTTCGTGTAAAAAATAAGAAAACTAAATTAATTTTTCGATGACAGGAAACACGACTAGAGTGAGACGTGCACAAAAGAGAGAAATCCCTTCTGAAATGTTGATGAATAAATCACGTTGTGATTTCTTCGAATATCTAAATCTAATTAATTATAGCAAGTGTGAATATTAGCTTGGTTGATTAAATTTCTAGGAAAGAACTGAATACTGTGTAGTTATAAATATTACTCGCATCTAGTGTATTGAATTTAAGGCTGTAGAGCGATGCCAGGTTATCTTAGAAGACGCTGGCAACAGAAAAATAAATTGTATTTTCTCGCACTCATGCTGTTGGCAGACGTATGCTGAGATTTGGCCGTTTCTGATAGATATTAGTAAAGGTGTGTGCTTGCTGTGATGAATTGTGCTGAGATGTGCTCATCTCGCTTTCCGAAAGATGCCTCATGCATATTGTGATAAGAAATGTCACCATTACTACTGCTGCCCATGACCTTCATTTTATATATGTCACATTTAATATTAAATTAATTAAAAAAGGGAAACTAAAGTGTTTTTTTTGACATTGCGACCTTTCCTGATTTGGTTCACGACGCGACATGCAATCGAATGAAGATGCTTACACAGTGGTTTTCACATAATGTGGGCGATGCTCGTCTTTTCAGATGAGAGCAGATTCAATGTGTCTTACAACGACGGGCGTGATAGAGTTTGGAGGACGCACGGTGAGAGGCTCGTCCCAGAGTAACTGTCTAGCCCTTTCAACGCGGGGATCGACTTTAGACGTCTGAATCTGACGTCTATAGTCGTCAGAATATTATGTAGACCCACAACATAGAAGAATCAAATATTTATAATGTTCGTAGACACATAACGTAGTTATTCAAATTAAGCTGAAAGATCTAACTCAGACATTTATGATGACATTAAAATGAAAAAACTCCTTGGCTTCCATGGTTCATAAAGACATATTTATTTTCTTTTATTGATACATTCCAATGAATACCGTTTGCATATATTATCTACGTCGTCGTGGTGACACACCGCATATAACAATTTTAAAGTAAATTCCTTCATTAACAATTTAAAAAGAGGAAAACATTTATAACGGCCGTAGACCCATAACATAGGTATTCAAATGAAGCAGAAAGAGATAACAAAGACATTTATTTCAAATTGAAAGAAAAAACTTTCGTCTCCATGGTTTATAAAACCCATTTCAGCGTTGTTAACAAAGGGTCTAACACAAGATAGAGGTTCTGAGATTTATTTTGCGATATTTTAATAAAGCTAGGGAATTTGTATTTATTTTTATCCCCCCCCCCCCTCCTCTCTCAGATGGGAATCACCACCACATTTCGCATCTAAATGTAAACAAAAATGCAAGCCAGGAGGGCCAGCACTTGCAGTGCTGTAAATAATTTTTCAATAAGCAAGATAACGACAAATCGTCGGAATAAGTAATATATGGCTTAATTCGCTTTGTCTGCTTCATTTGAATACCTATGAATACCTATTTAATAACACTGATAGCGTTAGCCATCCAGTACCGGCGACACTTCTGAGCGAGATCGAGCTGTGATTTTTCACAAACATTTTCCGACATTTACAAATAGCAATTGATTTTGCCGCCAGAATCTAACATCCAATGGTAGTGGATTCATATAGTGGATTCGTAATATGTAATATGGATTAAAGATGTGGATTTATGATCACGCAATCTATGCCATCCAATGGTCGTGATTCATATAGTGTGTACAAAAAGAACAAGCCACGCAATCTAAAAAAGAAATTAAACGGACCTATCTATAAAAAAAACTATTTTGCTAATGAGAGGGTTCTTCGTGCTAGTAAATGTTAACACGCCGAGAAACCTAATTAGAATAGACACAGGTGCGAGAAATAATAGATTGCAGCAGCTTTTCATAATACGTCAACGTGTAATACAAAACAAGACTTTTTAACTGTTTCGCTGCGAGTGGGTGGGGGGCTTTTGACGTCGAATTCTGACGCTTTTAGTGTCAGAATCTGACATCAAAAATCGGTCCACGGACTGGAATGGTTAAATGAAATACGTAAGCATAATTATAACGATGTATTTATGAGTTTTTTCATCGCCTTCGGACTTCACATGGTTGACCATAATATGTCAGGACTGCTATGGTAATCAGGTATATATTCTTTCACAGTTACTGTAGATCTGGTAATATTTGCGAGGTTTTTATTTTCGCGAATTTCGCGAGGAAAACAAATTCACGAATTCAAGAATCTCGCGAATATTTATATTATAATAGCACAGTTAAAAAAAATATAAATTTAAAACTTCGTGAGAAGGCCCAAAATCAGAATTTCGCGAGAATTTAAATACGTGAAAATTACAAAATCTACAGTATTTTTTGTGGAGGAAGCACCTGTATAATATTCAATAACTCGGTGGTGAAGCCTTGTCTTGGCCTGTCATAACACATGTTGCTGCTCTCAAGTGGGATCAATAGAGTGGTGTGGGTTATTAAAACAATATAATTATGTGAACAAAAACATGAAGAAACACAGATATTGTGACAAAACACAACCCACATTGTTTAAATATTACATCTTAAATTCACCAAATGTTATCTTATGCATTTCTAGGATATTGTTCATTCGACGGTGCAATGTGGTCTGAAATAAACCCAACTTTTCGCGGATTTCTCAATCAATTCTCAACCAATTGCTCTGAAATTTTGCCAGCACTATACATTGCTAGTCGTTAAACACCAACCCATTTAATTTCATGAGAATATATATCCCAGTAAACACAAACATTTTGTATAACATTTGTACAATGTTGGGCCACCATGCACGTGATGTAGTAAAATGTTAATTATGACGTCCTTCTATAAATCCATTAACTTCAAAATTGTCTCATCTCAGAATGGAATAACATGTCAAATGGTCAAACTTCTATATTTAAATTGCGAGCTATTAGTAAATAGTAAATTATGCAGTCCTTCTATCAAGCCATTAACTAATTCATTTTCATCACAATGCTTTGATAAGCATTGCAATGCTTTGTATTTCCATTGCAATGATTTTTAAAAGCTTTGCAATGCTCTTCATTTAAATTGCAATGTGTTGCATATCCATTGTAATACTTTTCAAAAGCATTGCAATGCTTTGCATTTCCATTGCAATGCTTTGCATTTCCATTGCAATGTTTTCAAAAGCATTGCAATGCTTTTGAAAACATTGTAATGTAAAGCATTGCAAAGCATTGCAATGTTTTTGCGAAGCATTGCAATGCTTTAGCATTGCGATGCTTTTTTAAAGCATTGCAATGAAAACACAAAGCATTGCAATGAAAATGCAAAGCATTGCAAGGCTTTTCAAAAGCATCGCAATAGAAATGCAAGCATTGCAATGTTTTTCAAAATCATCGCAATGCTTTTGAAAGGCATTGCAATGAAAATACAAAGCATTGCAATGAAACAGGAGTATTGCAATGGTTTCTTTAATATGGCGGTTTCGGCCTCCCATAGATGTGGTGACTTGTGCGAGATGAGCCCATCTCGCCTTCCCAACGATGCCATATGCATATAATGTGTGACTGCGATGATGATTCTGACACTCTACCCATAACATGTAAATAACTTATGAGATCGCCACCAGGTGTCACTCGGAGCCAAGTTCAAGGTCGCCTGTCAGGGAAAGGTGACATAATAAAACATCTGATGTGACGGTAACTCTTCACCTCCAAACAGAAGAAAATGTTTCTAAATAGTTTTATTAAAAATTAAAAAAAATACCTTGATAGAAGTAATTTAAAAGTACTCTACTGCAATCAGCTACATGCGTTCTTTATGCACGTCATTTATTCATGAAATAGCGGAGTGGGCGTAGTTTTGAGAACATTCTTCGTCACATTGACTCGTACATTTCGCATCATTGCCATTTCGCCCTACATTGACCAGAGGACGTTTCGCCGTCGTATTTGAATGAGACGTAATACGTTTCCCAGCATTGGTATTCGTTAAATGAATGCCAGGAAACGCCGCCTGGTCTTCTCAATCTCAAGATAGACGTAGGTAAAACGCTTTTTAAAGAGTGCATATGCGACTTTGTGAAGGCAAATGCACTCTTTGTCGTTTTTGAACTGTAGAAGGAAGATGGAGAATAATTTTAGTTTCGTTCTTTAAACCTTGAATCGACAAATGATAACATTTTATCTTGTGGTCACTGGTGTCACTACCGCGACCCACAAATTCAGGTTGGTAAAAACAACTTGTATCTGTTTAATTTGAAAATCTTGATGTTTAAGCAGCTGCACTCTTTGAAATTGAAGAGAATGAAGCATACTTATTTTTAATTCTGTGTGTTAACCCTTAGAACGCTGAAATATGCTTTGTATAAATAATGGAGTCCAAAGGTTGTTTGTTTTTCAATTTGCTATCATCACCAATGTCTTCGTTAGCTCTATCCTCTTCATTTGAATACCTCTTGTATGGTCTACGACTATTATAAATATTTTACTCTTTCATTGCGGGGATCAACTTTAGACGTCAGAATCTGACGTCTGTGGATGTGAGATTCTGACGGTTCCCGCACTGAAACGTTTAATAATTATTTAACGAACGAACGGGAACGAATTATGTCTTTAAACCTTTGAGCCCTCACGATGCATTAAAGCATCATTTTGCATCTCTGAAAACAGACTTAATTTTCCCACAACTAGGGTGTTTAGAATAAAAATTCCCAAGAAACTGGTTGACTAATACACGGCAATTTTCTTAAATTTTTAACCCACTTCAAATCATCTTCATCCACTACAAGCCGAGAATTGCGACAGCAATTCGCCGCTTGTAGTGAATGAAGATGATAATGATAAATTCAGGCTTGAAAAGGTTAAATAAGTTTTTGAGCTCCTGCTATTATTGGCACTCATCTCGCCAGTCAAAATAAAGCATCACTAACTCATATCTTCACTGCAAACATCCATCCTTTACAAAATAGTGTGGTGACATGGACAAATGCCCGGATGTTAGACTTGCCCATGTAAATGATCCCGGATCATCTCATGAATAATTCACGAGTCGTCTCAAATTGTCCTCCAATGACAGATCGCCTGACAAACACACATGTCACGTGTTCACATTCAAATATCCACTCACCGTTCTTGTCATTTCAATCGAGAAGATTTTGTCAACGTTTGTGATATCATAAGCAATCAATTTTCGTAAACTTATGTCCATTATTAAATACATAAGCTCATCTGCTTTGGGTTTGTGCGATTGTTGGCTCAACGCTAGCTCACGCTTTGTGAAATGTATTGCATATGATAACCAAATAATTTCCCACTTGAATATCGCTGTATTTTACCTGTATATTTCCTGTCTACATTTTCATTCTCTCAATAAATGGTCTCCACCCTTAACCCTTTCAAGCCTGAGTTTACCATTGTCATCTCCACCCACTACAAGCCGCGAATTGCTGTCGCAATTCTCGACTTGTAGTGGATGAAGATGATTTGACGTGGGTGAGAAAGTAAAGAAAATTACCATGTATTGGTAAACCAGTTTCATGGTAATTTTCCTCCTAAAACCCCTAGTTGTAGGGAAATCAATTGTGTTTTCAGGGATGTAAAATGATGCTTTGACCCTTTCACCACTGAAGCCCGTTTTTAAGTGCTGAATGCCATGGCATTCAGCACTTAAAAACGGGCTTCAGTGGTGAAAGGGTTAATGCATCGTGAGGGCTTAAAGGGTTAAGCTGTACAACGCTAAATTGTTTTTGTTTAATCTATGGAGACTAAAGGGTTATTTTCAATTTGAAATCGTCATAAATGTTTTAGTCAGCTCTTTCAGGTCAATTAAATACATATGTCATGGGTCTATGCCCATTATAAATATTTTTTTAGTGCGTGGATTGTCTTTATACGTGAGAATCTGGGGCCCATCCCACAAAGAATCTAAAAATTAAGATCGTCTAAACTTTCTCTTATTTGCATTAGAAAAGTTGAGATCATCACAATTTTTCTAATGCAAATAAGAGAAAGTTGAAATCATCTCAATTTTAAGATTATTTGTGGGATGGGCCCCAGACGTCAGATTCTGACGTATGAAGACAGTCCCCGCTCTCAAAGGGTTAAACCATCGCACCTAGTGAGTTGGAACCACATGCAAATATTCAGTGAGTATATGCACAAATATGATGCATTTTTACACGGCGAGATTTGCAAATGTTGGTTCAAATTATACAAATATGATAAATGTTCATCCACTTGATGTCGTGGGAGCGAGACACAACTTCAAATGGATGAAAATTGAAATATTATAACTTGACAGGATAACGGTGAGGACATTATCCTGGATAACGGTGAGGACATTATCCCTGACTTGAGATGGTTTCCTTTCAACCGAATGTGTATTTTCAGTGTATTATGATATTCATTGTCCTTTGCCGCCATACAAACATGAACATCGAATTTTTGCATCTTTCTCTCCTACCTTTTAGAAAAGTGGCCACAAAAACATCACTGAAAAACCAGCAAACACGAAGCATTCATACAACGCTGGTTTAATGGTGGTTCACCGTCTACCAGCTCTAACCCCAATCTTGCGAAGTTTTTTTTTATTTTCACCTACTTGAGGTTGTGTCTCGCTACCGCGACCCACAACCTCAAGTGGTTGAAAATCACTCGTATTTGTTTAATGTGAGACAAAAAAATTACAAATCTTAAGGAATAAACATTTTATTCCCCATACCAGTGATTTAAAGGTGATCTATCACCCCTTATATAGTATGAATAAATTTGTGACAAATAAATCAAAGTTGCCACAAGATGGGGCACAAGTGTTTCCTTATATGGGGTGATTGGCTATCATGTGACCCTTTGAGAGGGTCACATGATAGCCAATCACCCCATATAAGGACATTATTATTCATACGACTAATGTTGTGATTAGCAGGCAAAGGGTTAAACCGCCTGATGATTGCTATGATGGTTGCTATGCTCTGTCGTAAAAACTCTCAGATCCTACTAGAGGTTGGATATAATGTGATTACAGCCTAGGCCTGACTGGCATAGCAGCGCGATGACAGACACATCTCATTTACATAAGCTTTTTGAAAGAAATATTTTGATGTAATTTAAATAATTGTCTGAAGGATATGTTGTAAATAATTATGTAATGACCTCAAAGAAATTTGCCTGGCTTTGCTCGGCATCATAAATGACGCTTTTAAAAATGTGCACGCTTCGCTCGTCTAAGCCTACTTTGGGGTCCAACTTTGAGCCAGATGATAAATTTAAAAAAATTGAAATAAATATTTTGTCTGAGGCAGAGTGTGATACAAATAAAATATTGCAGATATGAGGTGATTCCTGTAGCGGATCATTGTGAAATAGTGTAATATTTTTCTTTTTCAAAACTACAAAAAGCAAGTTAATATATAAAATGTTTGTGTAGGTGGCAACCTCAATAAACAATATGCTTCTGTTGCCACCTATTTTTTCATGATGTTTAAAGACATACAATTGTTATGTGAATTTCATCCTTATTTGTCATGAAAAAATAAACTCTCAAGCAAATCCTAATCAATCAATCACTCAACCACTCACTCATCATCGCTACTAGCCACATAGTCTGTTGATAGTGGGCTTTGATGCTACAGATAACCATGTAAGCTGAGTCAGCGTGAATTAGAACATCCAGTCTACCAAATCCCGCTGGCTTTCTGCCCCACACACAATCTGCCAGCAAATCAGAGACGCAGACATTTTGACATGGCACTTTTAGGGGGTGTAGGTTACCAAGCACTAAGCCCATAAACTGTGGCCCAGATCCCCTGCTGCCATGGCGACCCGGAAATACAGACCAATACCAGGGGCTGACGGCAAACCAGGAACAGTACGCAACAGCTTGACCAGAATACCTCCTGTGATATACAGTGAGTGGAACCAATTACATACATAAACACTGTATTATACTGTTTTGCATTACAATGTCCAGCTTTACAACTAATTGCATTGGATTGCATTACATTGCATTGTACTCTGTAGCATTGCATCTTAATCCATCGAAATGCAATAAAATTAAATGAAATAAATTTAAATGCATGAATTATGTTATATTGCATCGAATTACAATGCTATGAATCTCATTTCATTTTATTTCGTTTTATGTCATTTCATTGTATTGCGCTGCATTACATTGCATTACATTGCATTACATTGCATTACATTGCATTACATTGCATTACATTGCATTACATTGCATTACATTGCATTACATTGCATTGCATTGCATTACATTGTATTACATTGCATTGCATTGCATTCCACTGCATTGCATTGCATTGCATTGCATTGCATTGCATTGTATTGCACTACATTACATTGCATTGCATAGCATTGCACTACATTGATATGCCTTGTGTTATATCGCCTTGCGTTGCAGTGTATTTCATTTCATTTGAATGAATTGCATCGCATTGAATCGTATTACATGCGTTGTATTCTATGCTATTGTGTTGCTTTCATCCGCCTATCATTTTATTGTACTTTGTTACAAAGCGTTAGAATTCATTACATTGTATTGTATCGCATTGAATTACATTGAATTGTACCAAAAACAAATACGGTTATTTATTTATAGTCTGGCACAATATGTGGATGTGTTGTGCTGGTCTTCGAGTGGAAAGTGTTAATTCCAAATTAAATAGCAGACTTTGTGGTTGTATTGTAGTGGTCTTTCAGATGAACAATGCCTTTTCTCTCCTCTCTCTTCTGACCAGGACAACCAGATTTCCTCCTCGACCAGTCCTATTGTCAACTGAACCTCCTGGGAAAGTGATTTACTTTTATAGCAGGCGTCCATTTGTGGTATGGTATCCCTGACCAGTGGTCAAAAAGACTAACAATGCCGCCAAGCAAACACGACACATTCACCCAATGTTGGACCAATGTTGGGCCGACGTCGTAGACGTTGGGCCAACATTGGTCAAACAGTGGGTGGATGTGTCGTGTTTGCTGGGTGTGTGATATTAGACAGTGCAGCGAACAAAAAGCGATGAACAAATATTGGTTTAATGTTGGACCAGCGTCGTAGACGGTGGAACAACAGTAAAACAACATTGGTCTCAATGTCGTGTGCTTGCTAGTCCAGTGCAGTGCCCAGTGCAAAGTAAATACAAACAGAAGTAACTGTTTACTTGAACAATAAGCAGCAGTAACTGTTGCTTGCCATTGATGTAAGCTTCTAAACCAAATACAAATAATTGCTAGCTTTAAACGAAAGTTAATTGGTATTGCTGTTGACCTTTGCATTACAGAAATATATGCTATAGCGCATGAAAATGCCATACTTGATTTAAAATAAAATAAGCTTTTACTGCACTGCACACTGGTACTGTACATGTGAAATCAGACTTGGTGATATACAAACAAGTTCGAGGAAAGAAGTATAGATAGATAGATATGTATCGACGGCGAGAAATTTATGTAGATTTGCGGGTCATCAATTTGAACAGAACATTATATTTTAAAGTGCATACTCTGATGAAATAGAAAATGGTGTATATTTGTGTACACGTATTAAATGTTTTAAAATAATTAAAAGAAGTATATTATGAGCCAGATATTTCTTATGATTTTTTATTCAGCTGTGAATTACTGTCGCATCTCCAGGCAAATAGAAGTACAACAATATTATGTAGTACTAGTATCCAGGTATACTACTTCAAATGAACGCTTTTGATTGAGTGTACCGCTCTGTAATCGATTCATTTTATATACAATATGCGATGTGAGTCGTAAGTGCGGGGACCGTCGTCAGAATATGGCGTCTATAGACGTGATATTATGACGCATAAAGACGGTCCCCGCGTTGAAAGAATTCAAAAAATTATAATGGCCGTAGACCCATAACATATATAGGTATTCAAATAAATCAGAAAGAACTAACTAGACATTTAAGATAATTTCAAATTGAAAAAAAGCCTTTCGTCTCCATGGTTTAGCAAAATTATTCTAGTCTTCTGAGAATTGAAGGGCTAGTT
Source organism: Flabesymbios commensalis (assembly GCA_964017125.1). Taxonomy (NCBI): domain Eukaryota; kingdom Metazoa; phylum Annelida; class Polychaeta; order Terebellida; family Flabelligeridae; genus Flabesymbios; species Flabesymbios commensalis. The sequence continues at coordinate 1,446,699 of OZ024905.1, forward strand.
TAGTCATTTATGTATCTATTGAGTTGATAACCCTTGGAGTACTACATCACGTATACAGCCGTCTTAATTAACCCTTTCAAGTTTGAATTTACCTTTGTCATTTTCATCCACTACAAGCCGCGAATTGCTTTCACAATTCTCGACTTGTAGTGGATAAAGATGACTTAAAGTGGGTGGCAAAATGAAATAAATCGGGCTTTAGGCCGCCTTTGTGCACATATAGGCTAAACTGTCCTCCTACAGGATTCGAAATTCGAGCCCTGGCGGTCTGAAGCCGAGCACGTTACCTCTCGGTCACGGAGGCTCCCCACAATACTGACTTTCACACGTGGATGGGGAAGAAACATTTTTTGTTTCTTTCAAACCGTCGAGACCGGGAACCGAACCCCGAACTCTGGCGTAAAAGGCAGCTGTGCTAACCACTACCCTAGGGCCCCCGCCCTAAAGTGGGTGGCAGATGAAAAAAAAATACATAGTTATTACTGAAACAGCTGCATGAAAATGTTTGGTCTAAAAGCTCTAGGTGTAGGAAATTCAATTATTCTTCAAGGATGCAACATGGTGCTTGAATGCATCGTGAGGGCTTAACCCTTTAACCGCCAAATTATTTAATTTGTATTTTCACCCACTTGAAGTTGTGTCTCGCTGACGCGATCCACAACTTCAAGTGAGTGAAAATTATTCAGATCTGACAAAATGGCGGTCAATCTTGCTGGTTGATGTCACATTTTATTTTTACCATATTTAAAATGTGGTACTTATTGTGCTTATAAAAAATCAAAACCCGAATGTATGCGGCACCGGCGGTTAAAGGGTTAAAGGGTTAAGCCATATACCACCCAGCAAGCACGATACGTTGACACAGCTATGGGTTAATGTTGGCCCATCGTCTGCGACGCTGGTCCAACATTAACCCAATGCTGTGTCAACGTATCGTGTTTGCTGGGCATTTGTTTTTTTCAAGCAAGACATTTTGTAAGGGAAACATAGCGTTTGTTTTGATTGAAATTGTACATTTGTAAGTAGTTTTTCACGCATATATTTTTCACGGTTTTAAGGTCTTAAGGGTTTAAGGGTTAGCCCAGTCATGTATGTGATGTAAAAACAGCGATCGCGCGCGTTATGCTGTGTCACGTACGGTCAATGATGCGTCAATGGCGGCGGTAAGAAGAAACACAATCTGTAGAGAATCTATGTCAGCAAGGAAAAAGCGGAGAAGCCGATGACATCGAGACGACCAAATCCTAGACAAGCCAATGTCTACATGAAGGAAATGAGATGTCAATGTCAACAAAAGGCACATGGCGTCATAGAGACGCAAGCGTCTGCGACAAGAAGGACATTGCGTCATAGAAAAGCCAACGTCTGTAGCAAGAAGGACATGGGGTCATAGAAAACCCAATGTCTGTAACAAGAAGGACATGGCGTCATAGAAAAGCCAACGTCTAGAGCAAGAAGGACATGAAGTTATAGAGAAACAAAAGTCTATAGCAAGAAGGACATGGCGTCATGAAGAAACCAATGTCTGTAGCAAGAAGAAAATGGCGTCATAGAGAAGACAATGTCTGCAAGAAGGACATGGCGTCATAGAAAAGCAAACGTCTATCGCAAAAAGGATATGGCGTCATTGGCGTCATAGAGATGCAACAAGAAGAACATGGCGTCTTATCCGCTGGGGGTATATTTGATTAATTTGTGGCTGGCAAATAAATCTGTAACGCTAGATTAACCAACGTCTGCAGCAAGGAGGAAATGGCGTCACACAGAAGCCAACGTCTGCAACAAGAAGGTCATGGGGTCACAAAGATGCCAACGTATGTATACAAGAAAGATACGGCGTCATGGAGAACCCAATGTCTGCAGCAAGAAAACAATCGCATTACAGATAAACCGTGCAAAGTCATAAGGCAATATCAGCTTAAAAGTGAGCAGATACTGCCTTTTGGATCAGCAGGGCAGATGCTTTGTGATTATATGACATGTTATCTGAGTAGAATGCGTGTCAGATAAAGCTACATGTACATGGCCAGTTCTAAACTCAGATTATACAAGAAATATAGGATCCAATACATCTGAGCTACACCTTCCACCAGCTACACCTGCTCGTCAAATCCAACAGGCTGTGTCTGCTTACAAGCGAGTGTAACTGGTGGAAGGTGTAACTCAGTTGCAAAAGGCTGCTTACAAGTAAGCAGACACAGCCTTTTTGGATTTGTGATTATACAAAATATAGGATCCAATACAACTGAGCTACACCTTCCACCAGTTACACCTGCTCCTCAAAACCAAAAGGCAGAATCTGCTTACAAGTAAGCAGATACTGCCTTTTGGATTTGCAGGGCGGCGAATGTATGTGCGATTATACAAAATATGGGATCCAATACACCTGAGTTACATGTTCCACCAGTTACACCTGCTCGTCAAATCCAAAAGGCGGTATCTGCTTACAAGTAAGCAGATACTGCCTTTTGGTTTTGCAGAGCGAAAATATGGGATTCACATACACCTGATTACATATTACTTCAGTTACACCTGTTTGTCTTTGTGATGCTGAAGCACACCACAGTAAATGCTTACTCTTCAAATGAAGCGTAAAACAGATGAGCGCTAGCGCGATCACGCAGGCGACGATAGAATGCGAAGTTATTCATTTCATGTTCGCCTTTCGGTTGGTGTGCTTGGCTACGATAATATAACGCGGTTGATTATTTGCGCGAGGTGTGTTTAGCTAACAAACAAAATGGTATTAATATAAGATTATGTACAGTATGCTGTCAAAATTTTATATACGGAATTGTATATATTATTGACTGACAATCTTCCACTGCACGTTCGATTCGCACAAATCCTAAAAAGTTTAGTGATCCGGTCAGCTTTAGAATGAGCAGGATTCATAGTAGTACAATACGGCTCTATAACGGTGCATGTATATTTACAGGGAAAAGCGAGAAATGCATTTTTTACAGCCAATCTAAAAGAGTTTGAACCAAGGAAACGTCTGGTTTGTCAAACCGGTTCGAGATCCAAATTTACCGCTAATCTAACAATATGACTAAAGAAACGTCTGGTTTGGCAAACCGGTTCGAGATCCAAGCCATGCAGGCAGGTATGATGGTTTGGTCAATCCGGCTCTAGTTTGGATCAATTTGGTGCAAATCAAATGCTCTGGATTGGTAAACCGGTTTACGATCGGTGCTAATTGAATGGGGCCTTAGTAAATCTCCCCTACACAAGCGAACACCGGATATTGAGCCGATGCTGGTTTAATGTTGGGCCACCATCTGCGACGCTGCCCTAACATTAAAGCAGCATTGGTAAAGGTGTAGGTTTAGAGTCTGATAATTATCAGGTCTGAAGATATATCATCCGACTTTAAATTGTACTCTTTGGTCACTGGACCTGTTCATTCGTGTACCATTTCAACTCCACGGAGAGCATACAGCAGCCTACTGCAGCCATTTCGGCGCATTAAACTTATCATACACATATCTCTGTCCTACCAGGTACTCATTTTCACCCGAGAGAAGTGAAGCATTTGATGGTGAAGTGCCTTGCCTAAGGACCAACATTGAAACAATGTCCCAAGATTTTCTCTGAAAATCTTGCACCAAGCGGGATTCGAAACCGCACGGCAGGCAGAGACATCAGCAGAGCGCCAGGTTCTAACTGTTACGCCATGTCCCTCTGGTAAATATATCGTGTTTGCTTCTTGTGTCACTATTTTCACCAGCCATGCAGTCAGGGTGTTAGGGTGATGACCTTGACCTGTATTCTGTATGTGGGGGTTGCGACCTGGTACAGACTAATGCTCCCTAAATGGAGCCCCCGGTCAGATAAATGACGTCATATGGGCGTGTGATATTAACACAGGTAATGCTGGGAGTGAAGGCACTGTAGGAGGCCACATGGGGCAATATCTGTGCTGACAAATCAGCCCTGCTGCCTGAAAACAGTACGTCAGAACCCATCTATATATAGTCTGTCCAACGCTGGAGGATCATCCCAAATGAAAGTTGATTTTTCGTTAATTACTCAGATAATTCTTAAGCAATATTCATGATATTTTGTAAACTCTATTCTTATGTGGCATCTATTCTGTAATTTGGTGAAATGATGAGACTGCTTAGTTTACATTTAAGCAGTTATACGGCATGAACGGGCCGCCTAACCCTTTTACTTCGCCGTAGGCCCGGTCACACTGACCGCCATTTTGTTTCCACTGCCAGCTGTGAAAAACGACACTCGCGTCGCCTACCGAAAAACTCGGATGCCATGAAACTGAGACGAACATTTCAAGTGTCCATGAAAACTAAGGCATTTTCAGCAGGCGTAAGCTTTTGATCGTATTAGAACTATTACATTTAAAAATGGAGGTCACTGTTTGAGAGCCTTGCGATGTCATCAGGGTATTAAGGAGTAACTTCTATTTGCAAACAGCCGTAAATGCCTACTTTGCATGTAAGCATTACTGTTATTTGTTTTTGCAGAGCAGAGAGACTTTCAAAATAGGGATCACCCCGACCAGAGCCAAGTGCAGGACGACCATCACTGAACCAATGAGAAAGCTAGTAGCCATCACGTGGTCTGACAGCTAAATCACGTTCTTAGTCTGTCATATTACGTGTTGTAATTTGCGGTGAGCATCCATTCATTATTGTTGTGTATGCGGCCTTGGGGTGGTCCCTACCAATGACAACCAAGCAAACAAAACAATATTATGGAACAGCCCTCACTTTTTATGCGGGAGTCATTGTTGTGATTTTTTTTGATTTTTTACTTCATTGAGTTATCATCGGAATCCATCCTTGCCCGGCAAACACGAGGCATTGAACCAATACTGGGTTATTGCTGGCCCAGCGTCGCAGACGGTGGGCCAACATTAACCCAGCATTGTTTCAATGCATCACGTTAGGGGAGATGTTTATAATTAGAGATCATTTATCACATATTGATTCTGTTAATCATATCTAACTAGGGCCCGCGGGCAATGACCGCCTCCTCCTATCACAGCCCAGGGAAATGCGGGGCTTCATTCCAATCAAGAAGAATCTGGTTAATTTTTCGTCTTTGTTGTCATGGTTACATTTTCACTGGGGAGGCCATCTGATGCAGTGATTATGAGGACATGTTATGTGGGGCGATGTTGTATTGACAACTATTTATGAAAAGTTAAATTATAAGCCAGATCAAAAACAAAAAGATGTAAGCAATTTCCGAAACATTATAATTGTTTGAGCATTTCTTGAGTACAGTCACCTTTCCACAGGGAAAGTGAACTGCTTCCTAATAACCTAAGCAGTTACCATTGTCTGAAGAGCTTGTCATTTTCATATTCTATTTAACACTATTCTATTTAAGATATTATCAGACAATCAATAACATACATCTTTACTTCTAATTATTTTACATATATCAATTGAGAGTAATCAATCAAAGGCTCTTTTGTGGTGTAATACTATTAATCAACAGTCACATATTTTGGATTTCGCAGCCCTTCTCTCAAGAAATCAAGAATGTAATTTGGTGTATGGCTTTACATAAATACCAGGACAGCATATCTCAGATCTGTGATTGGTAGATAATGAAATCACATGACCAATGTGGTGACACCTTCAAATAATGACATTTTTATTATGTTTTTACAATGTGTGAAACATAATATTAGGTAAGTAAGTTATGTAACTTCTTAAACATATCATGTGGTAAATAACAACTTAAATCATTTAAAGCAGTAAATGTTTGCGTCATTCGTTAGGAGCAAAACATTAAAGTGTGTAGATTTGAAATAAAGGAGAACTGTAGCGATTTCTTTGATTGCTATAACACAAAATTGTGCGATTAATAAACCTAGTATTTTTGTATATTAAAACATTTCCATAACACAAATTAGTGTGAGTTGTGAGCCACTTTTATTTTGGATTAAAACATCGCAGTGTTCGTTATTAACCCTTTCAGCGTGGGGATAAATTTTAGACTGCAGAAGCTGACGTCTATAGACGTCAGATTCTGACGTACAAAGACGGTCCCCGCACTAGAAAAACTAAAACATTTATAATGACCGTACACCTACAGCATAGTTAATCAAATAAATCAGAAAGAGCTCAGTAAGTCATTTATGATGATTTCAAATCGAAAATAACCGTTTGTTTTATTGGTTTATGTAACAATATTTCAGCGCTTTTAGGCATGAAATAGTTCAGAGCTTGAAGGGTTTAGGCTTTCTATGAGATGGGGATGGACACATGAAGTGTGTGTGTGTGTGTGTGTGTGTGTGTGTGTGTGTGTGTGTATGTGTGTGTGTGTGTGTGTGTGTGTGTGTGTGTGTGTGTGTGTGTGTGTGTGTGTGTGTGTGTATGTGTGTGTGTGTGTGTGTGTGTGTGTGTGTGTGTGTGTGTGTGTGTGTGTGTGTGTGTGTGTATGTGTGTGTGTGTGTATGTGTGTGTGTGTGTGTGTGTGTGTGTGTGTGTGTGTGTGTGTGTGTGTGTGTGTGTGTGTATGTGTGTGTGTGTGTATGTGTGTGTGTGTGTGTGTGTGTATGTGTGTGCGTGTGTGTGTGTGTGTGTGTGTGTGTGTGTGTGTGTGTGTATGTGTGTGTGCGTGTGTGTGTGTGTGTGTATGTGTGTGTGTGTGTGTGTGTGTGTGTGTGCGTGTGTGTGTGTGTGTGTGTGTGTGTGTGTGTGTGTGTGTGTGTGCGTGTGTGTGTGTGTGTGTGTGTGTGTGTGTGTGTGTGTGTGTATGTGTGTGTGTGTGTATGTGTGTGTGTGTGTGTGTGTGTGTGTGTGTGCGTGTGTGTGTGTGTGTGTGTGTGTGTGTGTGTGTGTGTGTGTGTGTGTGTGTATGTGTGTGTGCGTGTGTGTGTGTGTGTGTATGTGTGTGTGTGTGTGTGTGTGTGTGTGTGTGCGTGTGTGTGTGTGTGTGTGTGTGTGTGTGTGTGTGTGTGTGTGTGTGTGTATGTGTGTGTGTGTGTGTGTGTGTGTGTGTGTGTGTATGTGTGTGTGTGTGTGTGTGTGTGTGTGGGGGGGGGGGGGTGATAGGAAGAACAAAACAGAATCATCTGAACCAATACACAAAACTCCCAGCTGAAGCGAGATAATGACCCAATATTGCTGTGATGTTAAAACAGCGTCGACGACGCTTTTCCAACATCACAGCAATATTGGGTCATCGTCTCGTGTCAGCTGGTCGACCAATCAGCTCCTGGCAATCCATAATCTGACAATCAAACACTCCATCCTGGGTTGACAATCACGGCTCCCGTCTAATATGAGGTGACGACATGACTGACGGGATTAACCCTTACGGCGCTGATATACTTCAGTATAAACCATGGCGACCAAAGGGTTTTTACAATTTTAAATCATCATAAATGTCTTAGTTAGCTCTCTCCGCTTCATTTGAATACATATGTTAGGGGTTTACGTCCATGGAAATATTTTTACTCTTGCAGTGCGGGGATCGAAGTCGGTCCCCGCGCTGAAAGAATTAAAAATGTATAATGGCCGTAGACCCATAACATAGGTATTCAAATGAGGCGGGAAGAACTAACTAAGACTTTCCTTTCCTTTGGTCTGCATTGTTTATACTCAAATATTTCAGTGCTTAAAGGGTCAACGTTGTATAAATGTCTCTTGTTTGCTAGAATTCGTTAAGCACCATTGATCTTTTTCATGTCCCGTTCTGGAGTTCACAGCAAAGCCTTGGGCATGTTTCAGAACATCTTCCCCTGGACAATCTCACGCGAGTGCTACCGCAGGAGCCTGACCGTATCGAGTACTACAATCAGTTATTCTGTCTACGTGGTCATCTTGGGGGTGTGTCTGAGATTCAAACCTCATTGGATGTTTCAGATTTATAAATAGGTCATAAAAGGTCACGATGAATTGACCTCTTGTTCATCTGTCATGCACAGTTACCTGTTTCCGCTGCTAGATGTATTATATATATAAGTTGGGAATCTCTCATTTTGGACAGTGAGGTGTACCGAATTTCGTCCTGGCGGCCAGTAATCATATAGTGGCCGCCATCAGGGAGCTGGGAACACAATGACATCAGCGTGAGATTCTGAGCTTATATATCTATCTGATCTATCATACAAACGAAACAAGCAAGCTTTGCTGTCAGCCACCTGTCAAACGCTGTCTGATTGGCCGGTCTTGAGACGCGTGACATTCAAGGTATCTCGCTATTTACAATAGTTGGACACTATATGCTCGATAAAGCAAGGTATCGCACTGCGTGCTCGTGGGTAAGATAACTTGTTGTGGAAGATGGTTTCAGATTTACGTCGCTTTCACCATAATCATGGCAGCATTGTGACAGAATGCAAGTCGGAACTATGCCCTACTATTATCGAATGACTTCAAAAACTCTCTATGGTGGACATTATCATAGACAGCATTGCACATTCTAGGCATTTGAAAAACCTCGATGGCAAACCCTGACCAGTTCGGGATTCGAGACTAGTAACTGGAGCCTCATTCGAGTCAAACGAGTCACTGGGGCCGGCCTCATGTCTAAGAATTAAGTGAACGCATCAAGAAAATCTCTCAGCGAACAATGTCAAACAACAGTAACTTATCATTGTGTAAGTTATCTATATTTATTTATTGAGACATATTTATGCAGGATGGACATTATTAGAAGTCAGACTATTTTTCATATCTGCTCTGTATCAGTTATTGTTGCTAGCAAATGAAATGAAATTAATGGCGTTTTAGGCCACCTTTGTGCACATATAGGCTAAACTGGGCCAGGAAAACCTCCTGAGGGTGGTGAGTAGCACTGTCCTCCAGACACAGGATGCACAATTCAAACCCGTGGCGGTCTGAGGCCGAGCACGCTACCTCTCGGTTACAGAGGCTCCCCACAATATTGAATCTTTACGAGTAAGCGGAAAGAAACATTTTCTTTGAAACATAACTGTCAGAGCGGGGTTTGAACCCGATTTAACCACTGCACCACGGTCTCCGCCCTTTCTGTAAGCATTCAGAAGGCAGAGATCTCAGGAAATATGATCCAATAACCCACTACTGGTCCAGCGTCTTAGATGCTGGCCCAACCTTTACCCAGCATTGGGTGAGTCGCCCGTGTTGGCTGGGTTATCTCGGCCTTGATGAAGACAGATCGGCCATGTTCCACCACGTCCCCCCGGCTAATTTATATCATTCAATTAAGCCTGCTTAGACACAGCAATTAATAATTATTACCCAATTATCGATCCGCCAGACAACCATTAAAGAATTCCACGTCATTAATTTAAAAAATGTAAGATTAGCAACATTATATTAAGACATTAAGCGATTGAATTCAGGCTCGTTACACTTCGTTTGGATATTAGAAATCACTTAAATTAAAATAATGGACCCAAGAACATTAGTCAGTTTGTATTTGATGCGACGGCCTGAAAATGTATAACACCATAGCATGGGTGAAGGAATAAGTAGGGGTTTATATCACTTTGTTGCACATCCCAGCAAACACAAAACATTTGTATAACATTTATACAACATCGGCCCGTCTTAGACATTGGCACAGCCATGTAGGCCCAAATAAATCAGGTTTGAGGCCACTGTGTTGGCGCAATGACGTCATTGCGCCATGACGCTATGACGACAATCTCAATCACATGCCACCAAGAACATCTCATAACCTGGTGCCAGTCAAGCTCGACGACTTGACCTAGATCTTAAGACTACTTGACCTAGATCTTAAGACGACTTGACCTAGATCTGAAGACGACTTGACCTAGACCTTAAGACGACTTGACCTAGTTTTTAAGACAGCTTGACCGACATCTTAAGACGAATTGACATAGATCTAGTTGAGATTGGCTAACATCACCAACATTCACGTATATGATAAATTCACTGATTTTCGTCAATTTGATGAATACAATTAGATCGTCACGTTTTATTTACCACAGAAAATGTGTTTTTTCAACAGGAAGTTTATAAATTCAAGCAGTTTTTTTCTAAAGCACAACTAATCTAATCTAATGACGTGCTGTGCTTTTTGTGGTTTTTCTAAACTTCACCGGAACGTTTATTGAAAAAATCAGATATGCAAACGGTGTTGATATGGAAAGATATACAGAAAAAAATGGAAAAATACACCTTTTGCATTGGACATAATGTATTTCCCCATTTCGCACGCAAAATGAACAATGTTTGTATTTTCTCACACGGTCAAGTCACACATGATATAGAGTGTTTTATAGACTGATACCGATATACGTTGCATAGTGAGAAACCACAGCACAGAGTGTGATAATCTTCATTATTGTAGAGCAAACGGAAGACGCTGAGCCAGAACGACGCTGCTTTCTGAGACGATACACCATATTGTCTACGTGTACTATATGATTATGGTATGCTGCAGTACGGTGATCCCTTCATCAGCAGGATTATACTTCTGTACAAAGCCAAAAGGCTGTAACTGTTTACTCTTCAAGTAAACAGTTACAGCCTTTCAGCTTTACAGGGATCCATACATAATACAGTATCCTGCCTACATATACCATGATTATGATATGTTGCCGCAGACGCTAATAAAACCCGGTTTTGTGCCAATCTAATTTATAAGCGGCAGTTAATTAAGAAATGTTGTTGATGCTTTAATGAGGCGGTTCTGGGATTAGTGGAGTCCGGGCAGCTATTATGAGGAGACTAGGATGCTATCCACGTCATTCACGCCATTAATATCACTGTGTGGATCTGACGTCATACGGTGTCTATATGTAAAACATAGGGTCCCGTGACCAGGTGACTGATAGGTACCGTTCTCGGTGTCAGATTTAGAATTTTGCGTCTGGAGGACAGTGTCATGTGATTCATTTCACCTCAGGTTCTCATACACAGTCATGCTTGTATAATTATTATCAAAGTAGCCTCAAACTCATTCATTCATTCATTCATTCATTCATTCATTCATTCATTCATTCATTCATTCATTCATTCATTCATTCATTCATTTATTCATTCATTCATTCATTCATTCATTCATTCATGTATTCATTCATTCATTCATTCATTTATTCATTCATATATTTATTCATTCATTCACTCATTCATTGATTTATTCAATTTTTATTCATTGATTTATTCTTTTATTCATTCATTTATTCATTTATTCATTCATTCATTCATTCATTCATTCATTCATTCATGTATTCATTCATTTATTCATTCATTTATTCATTCATATATTTATTCATTCATTCACTCATTCATTCATTTATTCAATTTTTATTCATTGATTTATTCTTTTATTCATTCATTTATTCATTCATTCATTCATTCATTAATTCATTCATTCATTCATTTCACATAATACCGATATGCGTCTCATAGTGAAAACCACTGCACAGAGTGTGGTATGGGCTGATACCGATATACGTCTCATAGTGAAAACCACTGCATAGAGTGTGAAATGGCCTGATACCGATATATGTTTCATAGTGAAAACCAGAGCACAGAGTGTGATATGGGCTGATACCGATATACGTCTTATAGTGAAAACCACAGCACATAGTGTGAAATGGGCTGATACCGATATGCGTCCCATAGTGAAAACCACTGCACAGAGTGTGATATGGGCTGATACCGATATACGTCTCATAGTGAAAACCACAGCACATAGTGTTATATGGGCTGATACCGATATGCGTCCCATAGTGAAAACCACTGCACAGAGTGTGATATGGGCTGATACCGATATACGTCTCATAGTGAAAACCACTGCATAGAGTGGGATATGGGCTGATACCGATATACGTCTCATAGTGAAAACCACTGCATAGAGTGTGATATGGGCTGATACCGATATACGTCTCATAGTGAAAACCACTGCATAGAGTGTGATATGGGCTGATACCGATATACCTCTCATAGTGAAAACCACAGCACATAGTGTGAAATGGGCTGATACCGATATACGTCTCGTAGTGAACACAGCACAGAGTGTGATATAGGCTGAAACCGATATATGTTATAATAGTGAAAACCAGAGCACATAGTGTGAAATGGGCTGATACCGATATATGTTTCATAGTGAAAACCACTGTACAGAGTGCGATATGGGCTGATATCGATATATATCTCGTAGTGAAAACCACTGCTTAGAGTGTGATGTAGGCTGATACCGATATACGTCTCATAGTGAAAACCACTGTACAGAGTGCGATATGGGCTGATACCGATATACGTCTCATAGTGAAAACCACTGTACAGAGTGTGATATGGGCTGATACCGATATACGTCTCATGGTGAAAACCACTGCATAGAGTGTGATATGGGCTGATACCGATATACGTCTCATAGTGAAACTCACTGCGCAGAGTGCGATATGGGCTGATACCGATATACGTCTCATGGTGAAAACCACTGTACAGAGTGTGATATGGGCTGATACCGATATACGTCTCATAGTGAAAACCACTGCATAGAGTGTGATATGGGCTGATACCGATATACCTCTCATAGTGAAAACCACAGCACATAGTGTGAAATGGGCTGATACCGATATACGTCTCGTAGTGAACACAGCACAGAGTGTGATATAGGCTGAAACCGATATATGTTATAATAGTGAAAACCAGAGCACATAGTGTGAAATGGGCTGATACCGATATATGTTTCATAGTGAAAACCACTGTACAGAGTGCGATATGGGCTGATATCGATATATATCTCGTAGTGAAAACCACTGCTTAGAGTGTGATGTAGGCTGATACCGATATACGTCTCATAGTGAAAACCACTGTACAGAGTGCGATATGGGCTGATACCGATATACGTCTCATAGTGAAAACCACTGTACAGAGTGTGATATGGGCTGATACCGATATACGTCTCATGGTGAAAACCACTGCATAGAGTGTGATATGGGCTGATACCGATATACGTCTCATGGTGAAACTCACTGCGCAGAGTGCGATATGGGCTGATACCGATATACGTCTCATGGTGAAAACCACTGTACAGAGTGTGATATGGGCTGATACCGATATACGTCTCATGGTGAAAACCACAGCACAGAGTGTGATATGGGCTGATACCGATATACGTCTCATGGTGAAAACCACTGCATAGAGTGTGATATGGGCTGATACCGATATACGTCTCATGGTGAAACTCACTGCGCAGAGTGCGATATGGGCTGATACCGATATACGTCTCATGGTGAAAACCACTGTACAGAGGGTGATATGGGCTGATACCGATATACGTCTCATGGTGAAAACCACAGCACAGAGTGTGATATGGGCTGATACCGATATACGTCTCATGGTGAAAACCACAGCACAGAGTGCGATATGGGCTGATACCGATATACGTCTCATGGTGAAAACCACTGTACAGAGTGTGATATGGGCTGATACCGATATACGTCTCATGGTGAAAACCACAGCACAGAGTGTGATATGGGCTGATACCGATATACGTCTCATGGTGAAAACCACTGTACAGAGTGTGATATGGGCTGATACCGATATACGTCTCATGGTGAAAACCACAGCACAGAGTGTGATATGGGCTGATACCGATATACGTCTCATGGTGAACACAGCACAGAGTACGAGAATACATGAGAATACATTCTATTAGTGATATCATTATTTAAAGTCTAGATGAAGATCTAAAATATGACCGATATCTCAGAGATCTAATACCATGAACGTCTCCTTTCGGCATTACACAACATAATAACAATTAAAGGAGACTCTCAAATGCCTGTTTTACGACCCGGCTTGTATTCGTGTAACTCTTTCCACGCTGAAATATTTTATCTTTAAAACATAGAGAAGAAAGTGATTTTTTCAAGTTGAAATCATCAAAAAGTGTCTTAGTGAGCTCTTTCCGCTTCATTTGAATACCTATGTTATGTGTCTACGACCATTATAAATACTTGATTTCTTTCAGTGCGGGGACCGTCTTTATACGTCTGAATCTGACGTCTACAGACGTCAGATTATGACGTATAAAGACGGTCCCCTCGCTGAAAGGGATAATCAGTTGATGGGGTTTGATTCCCTTAATGGCGTCTTCAGGAAATGACAAGATAAAAACTCGTTCTCTGTCGATTACACGGGAATGGAGAGGACGGGGTGCGGGCTTGAAGAGGTTTCCATAAAAAAGAAGTAATTTTAATTTACTAATGGCTGCTAAAATATTCATAACTTAAATGGGAGTAATACTAGCAATAAATGGGCGACAATATAACAAATTTACAATAAATTTGCAAATGGGTAGATTTTTTGGTTTATACTAGTGTTGTTGTTGTCAGAACTTGTGATTAATAATGACACTATTAAAAACAGCGAAATATATAATAAGTTGTAAACCCTCATATTATTGGTGGCTCGTTCACGAGGTGTGTTGTAAGCCTTTCTATTATTGGTGGCTTTATAGCCTCCACCATAAACAACCCTTTTTCCACCAGGGGCTCCAGGTGACGTCATTATCAGAATGACAGATTTTATAGCCATCTGAGAAAACACACACATTCAGCAGTGTTGGGTCAATGCTGGCCCAGCGTCGCAGACGGTGGGCCAGCCTTGAACCAACATTGGTTCAATATCTCGTCCATCCTAGATAGCACGAGACGTTACCTAGTGCTGGTTTAATGTTGGCCCAGCGTCGCAGACAGTGGGCCAACATTCAACCAACATTGGTTAGACGTCTCGTCCATCCTAGACAACTATATAATTTGACCCAGATTTGGATTACTATTGAGTCGACACTGTATGCGGTGGCTCAACGTTAAATACACATTGTCTTAATGTTAATTTTTATTTAGTGGGATGAATCTTGCACCAGACTGACAGATTTAATAGTTCAAGGCTCCTCCATAACGCATCGCTCCAGAATACTGTCAACTCATCACGCAGCCGTCTGTTGCCAAGCAACACGTAACTAGGGGCGTGGCTTACAGGTTGTCACTCACAGACTGGAGGATTGTTTCCAGTTTTAATTCCTGAAAGACGTGTATTTTTAATCTATATTCAAATAAAACTGGCTTTTTCTTATCTACATTAATATCTATTTAAGATATTCTTGTATAGGTTGCTACAACTGTAAATCTTAATCTGGAGATGTCACAAACAGACCGATGTGCTTAGACGACATTGCATCAACGTTGGGAGACCGTTGGCAATACTGGTCCATCATTGTGTCAACACTGAGCGAGCATTCAGTGTTAAACTTCGTTCATCTGAATTGCTTATTATTTATTTTTTTTGTCATTTGAACTTCAAATAACGAAAAATAATTTTATAAATTTTGTGAAAATAAATTTGATGTTACTATGATTTGTATTTGCCTTTTAATTGACTTAATATTGATTTGAGAATGTATATAATAATTTTGCTTCTGCTTTTCATTCATTGACAAAACATATTTTTATTTATAAAAAATAGACTCTCCAATATTGAATTATTAAATTAAAACCGTAGGCCATTCATGTTCCTGTTTCGGGTTATAGTTATACCCCAGTTGACTCGCGCGGTGCTTTTAGGGTGTTGAATTATCCCGTTGTAGGTAAACAATAGATTACTCCTTTTTAACTAAGTATCCGCCGATAACTATTTGATCCAACTTAGTGATATTCTATTGACATGCTTGAAATATGAATGGCACGAGTCAGATAAACTTTAAAAAGGTGATCCATCACCCCTTATATGGTGTGAATAATTATGTCCATATATGGGGTGACTGGCTATCATGTGACCCTCTCAGAGGGTCAGCCAGTCACCCCATATATGGGGTGATTGGCTATCATGTGACTCTCTCAGAGAGTCACATGTAAGGAAACACTTGTGCCCCATCTTGTGGCAGCTTTGATTTATGTGTCACAAAGTTATTCATACTATATAAGGGGTGATATATCACTTTTAAACCAATGTACATCCCAGCAAAACAAGACCTTCACCCAATGCTGGATTGACATTGGCCAACATCTACAACACTGGATCAACTGTGCACCAACATTGATTCAATGTCTTGTGCTTGTGGTTTGCTAGCTCGATTTTTACCCACGACGCTGGAACAACTATAACCATTACAGCGCGGTGATCGACTTTAGACGTCGGAATCTGACGTCTATAGACGTCAGATTCTGACGTCAAAAGTCGATCCCCGCATGTGAAAGAGTTATATAATATAATAGCCGTAAACCCATAACATAGGTATTCAAATGAAGCGGAAAGTGCTAACTAAGACATAAAATTTCAAATTGAGAAAAATCAGAACTCTTATTTTATACAAGGAATTTAGTCTTTTCTATATTCCTTGGTTTATATAAAAATATTCCAGGGTTTTAAGAGTTAAAACAACATTGCTTCAGCGTCTTGAAGGTTAGGTTTGGCTCAAAACCTATATTTTATAGCTAGTCATGTTTATATTTGCAGCTCACTAGGCACTGACGGTTATAATATTAACAACATTGCTTCAGCGTCTTGAAGGTTAGGTCTGTCTCATAACCTATATGTTATAGCTAGTCACGTTTATATTTGCAGCTCACTAGGCACTGACGGTTATAATTTTAATTTCCCCCAGAGAGACGAGGCCCCAGGGAGACTCTGCCAGAGGAGAAGCTGCCGATTCATTTGATTAATTGCGCGCAATTGTGCGAGGAAGAATCGCTTTTGAATAAATTATTCGTCTTGAGGGTGTTTTACGGGCCCTGTGCTCTAAAGCCAGAGGCATGCGTGGCAAACCACAGGATAAAAAATCTCCCTCCAGTACGGTGACTGGGCGCCTTAACTCTTTAAGTGCTTCATTACTACTTAAAATTTTCCTTTCATTTGGAGTTGGCATTGCTCACGCAATTGCCAACTTCAAATGAAAGGAAAATACCTCCTCACTTAAAAATTAAACCTGCTAAATTCCACAATGGGGGCTTTACTCAAGATTTATACAAGCATATTTGTTCAATTTCTGTCAAATTTTAGTTGTGGAAAAACAGTATGAATGCGCTTAAAAGCGTCGCCCGCACTCAAAGGGTTAATATCGCCGTGCAATCCCCAGATTACAGCGATTAGTACGTCAATATTAAGACGCGGAATTTTGTATATATAAAACATGGGGACCAAAGAGTGTTTTCGATTTGAAATCATCATAAATGTCTTAGTCAGCTCTTTCCGCTTCATTTGAATACCTATGTTATGGGTGTACGACGATTATAAATTTGACGTCTAGAGGAGAATCTTACGACAGGCGTCAGATTCTGACGATTAAAGTCGATCCCCGCGATGCAAAGGTTGACGGGAAATCACGTCTAATATTAGACGTATTTCTGTGTGATGCTAACGGTATGCCACCTTAGCAAATTTAAATATAGTTTTCATTGATATTAGCGAATTTTTTTTTTAAATGCAATATTAATAGTATCACTTCGTAATATTAACAGTATTCAAAACTGTAAAAAGAAACCTATTCTATCGTAATATTAATAATCATAGCTATATTCCACTGTGATATTACTAGTCTTCCATCCTAGTTACAACGGTAATCCACCGCAAAATTAACGGTATGTCATTATACTACAAATGGTAACCCATCTCAGTAATAATTATATTTCACGAGCGTAAATTTAGCGGTATATTCCACTTTTAGTTATATCGGTATTCAACCGTGAAACTAACATTATTTCATCTTAATAATAAAGTAATTACCGTAAAATCACTATAAAAGACGGTAACCAACCGTAAAACTTACAGAATCCCATCTTAATAAAAACTTAATCACCGTAATATCAATGATAACCCACTGTCAAATTAATAGTATTCCGTGTTAGGGGGCCACCATCCAATATCCAGGGGGGGGGGGGGGGTTGTCGCGGACAAATTATTTATTTCAAACGGTCTCGGCGGCGCGCTGAAAATAAATTTCACATTTTATTATATTATTAATAGTTCTTGAAGTAAAATATTTATTTCACGCAAAGTCCGCCCGAAATTATTTATTTCAAAAAAACTCCAGCCCCCCCCCCCCCCCCTGGAATCGAATGGTGGCCCCCTTAGTAATAACGGTATCAATATTAACGGTAATCCGCCGTAAAATTACCGGTATTCTGCCTTACTATTATCAGTTTATCGAACTACTCATCACCTTATTTCATGTAGTCATCACTATAGTACAGTATCACCCGTATTTCTGTAGCGTTGCATGATGGAAATCGGAAAAAATCGGGGACGTGTGATAATTCTCTGCTGCACAGCAAAGAGAAATTACCGTGGGCGATAATCAGTGATTATCATGAGTGTGGTCGGCGATTAGTCCACATACTGAGTCCTGAGGCTGTCTAGCCCAGCCACCGCACGTCGCCCTATGGTGGGCTAATGTTGGCCCAATGTCGTTGAGGGTGGGCCAACATTAGGCCAACATAGGGGCGACGTGTGGTGCGAGCTGGGCTCCTTACATCCCAGAATGTGATCAAATAATAAAGTGATAACGTTCAATGCTCGGCCATAAAGAGGGGATAAGTCGGTGCGTGGCTCTGATCATAATATCAACACGCATATCGACCCCCCCCCCCCCCTGTCAGACATGCGCGCTCACTGCTTTAATAAAATATCATGTTAAAGTAATATTTTTCTAAAAACCTCTTTACTGTTGAATAGTTAGGGAATGAAAATACTTTTTCAGTAGAATGTAGGCACACTGCTGTTTTTCAAATACTGCTCATAGAATAAAATAATGCGATCAGAGAATAAACTGTTTATTATTCGTCACCTTGGTATTAAAGGGTCACCTTGCAAAGTGGCAGCTTCGACCCTTAAATGCCAAGGAGGCGATATGGTGAGATGTACTGTAGTTTGTGAAATAATGGATTCTGTGAGGTTAATGCGATGCCATAAATAGATTGTCAGATAAATTACAGGGAGAATTAGCGATGACATCCACCCTGCCGTAAGGAAAATATGATAAACGGGGTCAGAGAAGAATACCATGGCATTAACAGGAGGCATTGACCCAATGCTGGTTTAATGTCGGTCCAACGTCTGCGCCGCTGGCCCAGCATTAAATCAGCATTGGGTCAATGCCTCATGTTTGCTGGGTTTAAATCCAGGCCTGATATTACATTTTAGTAACAAGTTGGCGATTTACAGGTCGAGAATAAACGACTGTGAAATTATCTATCAGGATTTATAGTTGCTGAATTCAGTTAGCAAGATACATTACTGTCCCAATGCTGGTTTAATGTTGGTCTATTGTCTACGACGCTGGCCCAGCATTAAACCAGCCTTGGGTTTGTTGTGAAATTGCTGATTTCGCTTACGGTACTTTACATCGTGGCGTAATAAACGGACCAGCACGGCAATCATCAGCATAACTAGGGACAAAGGCGAGATAAACGATGCCAGCTACATCTACATTGTGCGCAAGACATAAATTCGCCCCTTGGATATGAAAGGGTGTATCTGCCACTTTGTAAAGTGGCAGATACACCCTTTCATATTCAAGGGAGCGATTTATTAGCAGAGAAAGTAGATATTAATCATTCTCTGGTGAGATAATCACATGATCAGTATTCGAAAACAATAATTGATTGATTGAAATGTGTCCATTCTCTTTCACCACAGGTACAGGTTTTTAATCCAATTTAAGCTGTTTTTGCTTAATACACAATATCATATTTTTTTTAAATGATAAAACTAGCGTACTAAGGGATGGGGTGTGCAGTGCTGTCTATGGTACTGTGCATTGTAAAGAACCCTTGGGGATTAGAATGGGGTCTTGTCCCGACTTCGCGCTTCGTTCTGTCGCGATATTGCCATGATGGGCAATAACGGTAATGAAAAGAAATGAATCGGGCTTTAGGCCACCTTTGTGCACACATAGGCTAAACTGGGCCAGAAGAACCTCCTGAGGATGATGAGATGAATGAGATGACACTGTCCTCCAGACACAGGATTCGAAATTCGAGCCCTGGCGGTCTGAGGCCTATCGGCACGGAGGCTCCCCACAATACTGAGTTTCACACGCGGATGGGGAAGAAACATTTTGTTTCTTTCAAACCGCCGAGACCGGGAACCGAACCCCGAGCTCTAGAGTGAAAGGCAGCGGTGCTAACCACTACCCTAGGGCCCCCGCCATGTGCAATAACGGACAAGATGTGATATACACTGAGTGGCACAGTACGCCTGAAGTTAGTGGAGAGACTGGTGAAACGAGTGAACATGTGATATAACATAGCAGTGAATTACTGTGATTCTAAAACGTCTACCCTAATTCTTAAACCCAGTAATATGTTCTACTCCTATGAAAATGCGTCAGCAAGTCAACGCATTTTAATTCTCAACATCCATATTTTGACACACGAAAAACTTTTTGGACTTGAATCATTTGTTATTTAGCATGATGGCATGCAGTACAGGGCTATATCGTCACCTTAGACATAAAAAGGTGTATCTGCCACATTCTAAAGTGGCAGATACACTATTTCATGTCCAAGGGGACGATACATATACATATATTACTTACTGGCCTATATTGTCACCAGTCTGTCGGGCATTTATCCTGAACCAATGTTATTCTTGTTGGTTCACCGTCTACAATGGTAAACCAACATCAAACAACATTGGCTCAATGTTTGTCGTGTGCTGTGTTCTGGCAGATGATCATGTCACTTATACCTGCAGGCTTTCTGCATAATACATGTAACCTACAGGAGCTATGACGGGGAGCTACATGTACATTGTGACGTCATACTATTACTCTCCACACGATTTCTCAGACTGTGTCGTCATAATATTACTTGCCACAGAATATCTCCTATTGTGACGTCAGAATATTACTCGCCACGGGATCTCTTATATTGTGATGTCATGATACTGGTAGCCACACAGTTTCTGAGATAGTGACGTCATAATATTACTCATCACATGATCTCTGAGATTGTGACGTCATAATACTACTCGCCACAGCATCTCTTAGATTGTGATGTCATAATATTACTCGCTATCACATCTCTTAGATTGTGACGACATAATATTGCTCTCCATCGCATTTCTCAGATTGTGATGTCATAATATTACTCGCCATCACATCTCTTAGATTGTGACGTCATAATATTGCTCGCCATCGCTACTCACAGATTGTGACATCATAATATTACTCGCCACAGGATCTCACAGATTGTGATGGCATAATATTACTCGCCATCATATTTCTCAGATTGTGACATCATAATACAACTCCCCACGGTTTCTCTCAGACAGCAGGGGGATCAGCACGTAGCCACAATATACATCTCTCCAATCTTCCTGTTGCCGAAATTAATTCCGCCACGGCCCAGCCCCTCCGAGATGAGTAGCGAGCCGAAATCACCAGTGTGTTAATACGGCCGCTCCGCGTAACACGGCTGCGCGCGTCGGCAAGAAATAGGCCATTTGGCTAAATTGGCTGAAGGAGAAGCAGCGAATTTAGTGCGAGTGGCTGAGAAGAAACCTCCAGACGGGCTGTACAGTAAATGTGGAAGAATTCCCTACTTAAAGGGGTACATCTAGCTAACCTAAAGGGGGCATGTAG
Organism: Flabesymbios commensalis; assembly: GCA_964017125.1. Classification (NCBI taxonomy): domain Eukaryota; kingdom Metazoa; phylum Annelida; class Polychaeta; order Terebellida; family Flabelligeridae; genus Flabesymbios; species Flabesymbios commensalis. Next base: position 1,468,230 of record OZ024905.1, read on the forward strand.
CTTACCTAATGGGTGCATCTGGCTGACTTAAAGTGTTACATGTAGCTGACTTAAAGGGGTATATGTAGCTGACTTAAAGGGGTACATGCAGCTGACTTAAAGGGTAGATGTGGCCGACTTAAAGGGGTACATGTAGCTGACTGAAAGGGGTATATGTAGCTGACTAAAAGGGATAGATGTAGCTGACTTAAAGGGGTACATGTAGCTGACTTAAAGTGGTACATGTACCTGACTCAGAGGGGTACATGTAGCTGACTTAAAGGGGTATATGTAGCTGACTTAAAGGGGTATATGTAGCTGACTTAAAGGGGTATATGTAGCTGACTTAAAGGGTAGATGTGGCCGACTTAAAGGGGTACATGTAGCTGACCAAAAAGGGGTATATGTAGCTGACTTAAAGGGGTATATGTAGCTGACTAAAAGGGGTACATGTAGCTGACTTAAAGGGGTACATGCAGCTGACTTAAAGGGGTACATGTAGCTGACTTAAAGGGGTATATGTAGCTGACTTAAAGGGGTATATGTAGCTGACTTAAAGGGGTACATGCAGCTGGCCTAAAGGGTAGATGTGGCCGACTTAAAGGGGTAGATGTAGCTGACTTAAAGGGGTACATGTAGCTGACTAAAAAGGATAGATGTAGCTGACTTAAAGGAGTACATGTAGCTGACTAAAAGGCATAGATGTAGCTGACATGAAGGGGTACATGTAGCTGACATAAAGGGGTACATGTAGCTGACTTAAAGGGGTACATGTAGCTGACTTAAAGGGGTACATGTAGCTGACTTAAAGGGGTACATGTAGCTGACTTAAAGGGGTACATGTAGCTGACTAAAAGGGATAGATGTAGCTGACTCAGAGGGGTACATGTATCTGACTCAAAGGGGTAAATGTAGCTGACTTAAAAGGGTGCATGTAGCTGACTTAAATATTATTAATAAAACTTTAATCGTTCAAAGAGTATATTACAATATACAATTGTGTAAAAAGTTTAATTAAACATAGCAGGAATCAATTTGGATATATTATACAATTTTCTTTCACTGTGAGGTGGAAATTGCACTAGAGGTGGCAATACACACTTCATAGAAAATAAAATTAATTAAGATGGCATTTCGAAAAGGTTACACGTCTTATAACTGACCACAAAATGAACCAGATAGCGGCACTTTAATCATGACTCGGTTGTAAAATGTCCACCTTAGTGAACCACCTTAGTGGTTAATCTCTACAAAACCGCTGAACGCCCAACACTCAAATATCGAGAGCAATTACAGCGACGAGAATCCATGGAAATCGATTCCAGGGACTGTCATTTCTCTTAAGACTTAGCCGTTGCAGATCTAATTAGGACGAGTTATTCTGCTGAGCTGCCATGTCTTACTGAGTGAACCACAAGGAATAGTCTGACTAAAAGTCAGCTGTGCAAAATCTGGATAACTAATAGAAAGAAGGAAATAAGGGCGCGGGCCCTGGTGCAGTGGTTAAAGCTGCCTGCTTGGAAAGGGCGCGGGCCCTGGTGCAGTGGTTAAAGCTGCCTGCTTGGAAAGGGCGGGGGCCCTGGTGCAGTGGTTAAAGCTGCCTGCTTGGAAAGGGCGCGGACCCTGGTGCAGTGGTTAAAGCTGCCTGCTTGGAAAGGGCGGGGGCCCTGGTGCAGTGGTTAAAGCTGCCTGCTTGGAAAGGGCGGGGGCCCTGGTGCAGTGGTTAAAGTTGCCTGCTTGGAAAGGGCGGGGGCCCTGGTGCAGTGGTTAAAGCTGCCTGCTTGGAAAGGGCGCGGGCCCTGGTGCAGTGAGTGGTTAAAGCTGCCTGCTTGGAAAGGGCGGGGGCCCTGGTGCAGTGGTTAAAGCTGCCTGCTTGGAAAGGGCGCGGGCCCTGGTGCAGTGAGTGGTTAAAGCTGCCTGCTTGGAAAGGGCGGGGGGCCTGGTGCAGTGGTTAAAGCTGCCTGCTTGGAAAGGGCGGGGGCCCTGGTGCAGTGGTTAAAGCTGCCTGCTTGGAAAGGGCGCGGACCCTGGTGCAGTGGTTAAAGCTGCCTGCTTGGAAAGGGCGGGGGCTCTGGTGCAGTGGTCAAAGCTGCCTGCTTGGAAAGGGCGGGGGCCCTGGTGCAGTGGTTAAAGCTGCCTGCTTGGAAAGGGCGGGGGCCCTGGTGCAGTGGTTAAAGCTGCCTACTTGGAAAGGGCGGGGGTCCTGGTGCAGTGGTTAAAGCTGCCTGCTTGGAAAGGGCGGGGGCCCTGGTGCAGTGGTTAAAGCTGCCTGCTTGGGAAGGGCGGGGGCCCTGGTGCAGTGGTTAAAGCTGCCACCTTAGAAAGGGCGCGGGCCCTGGTGCAGTGGTTAAAGCTGCCTGCTTGGAAAGGGTGGGGGCCCTGGTGCAGTGGTTAAGGCTGCCTGCTTGGAAAGGGCGGGGGCCCTGGTGCAGTGGCTAAAGCTGCCTGCTTGGAAAGGGCGCGGGCCCTGGTGCAGTGGTTAAAGCTGCCTGCTTGGAAAGGGCGGGGGCCCTGGTGCAGTGTCTAAAGCTGCCTGCTTGGAAAGTCGGAGATCGCGGGTTCGAAACCCACTCCGGCCTTCTAACTTTAAAGAAACAAACTGTTTCTTCTCTGCTCACTCGTAAAGATTCAATATTGTGGGAAGCCTCCGTAATGAAGAGGTGACGAACTCGACCTCAGACGGACAGGGTTCGAATTCCGAATCCTGTCTCCGGAGGGCTGTGCCATCTCATTTGTTTCACCATCCTCAGGATTTTTTTCTCGCTTATTTAGCCTATATCTGCACAAAGGTGGCCTAATACCCCATTCAATACATTAATTTCATTTTATCACGAAATGCGTCCCTGGGATTTTCTTTGAGATTATTATCATTTGATATTTTATATAGTCCTTCTCCGTCACAACCATAGTAAAAAATTAGATCTGGTGTAAAAAAAATGGCATATAATAATAATAATAATGAAAAACAAAGAGTGTCAAAGTCTCATTTTTGCTGGAGAATGCTACGCGAGAGAATGGGCTAAGTTACACGGATGGCGAATTAACCCAGCTTGCGGGACAATTGACCAAATTAGACGGATGGCGAAATTACCCAGCTTGTGCGAGAATGAGCCGAGTTTCGCGGGTGGCGAGTTTACCCAGTTTACGGTACGGACCGGGAGCTGGCCTCGGCACAATGCTAGGATCACTGGATCCAGATTATGATACATTTTATCGCCGGGACGAACCTCTCGTTCTGTCACGTGGACACCACATCTTATTGCGTTTTCGGCCTCCATAAAGATGGCTGTTACGCCCCCCCCCTTTCCCCCGGCCTGGACAGGGATTCTGCGCAGCAAATATGACACATATGTTTGACTAATGTTGGGCCAACGTCGTAGACGGTGGTCCAGCATTGGTCAAACGTTGGGTAGATTTGCTGGGTGTTTGCTTGCACCCTAGATGTGTCAATAACACTGCGCACTGCGATGAACTGACTATGCAAATGATCACAATTCAATTATGGAAAACATGAATATTTATCGGCATTAGAAGCTGCAAATATCGTTAGCAATAATTTTTCAAGCATCAATGGACGAAACATATCAGTGTGTTCCCAATTTCATTAGGCAAACAATTTTTTAGTAAAAATATGATATTTTTGTCATTTGGAGCTGTGGATTACGTTATCATTTCATATTTGGCGATCACTAGCAATATTAGCCCCTTGCCTGCTAATCACGTCAAAAGCTGATTTAATTCCGATTTATTAGCCGATTGAATAAATGTTATTGGGAAAACGTAGCAGTATGAAGGTTATTAACACTTTCCAGCGTGAATTTACTATTGTCATCTACAAGCCGGGAATTGCTGTCGCAATGTTCGACTTGTAGTGGATAAAGATGATTTACGTGGTTTAAAACGTAAGGAAAATCACCAAGTATTGGGAAACCAGTTCCGTTGAAATTTTCGTTCCAGAAGCCTTTGTTGTAGAAGAATTAGGTGTGTTTTCAGGGATGTAAAACGATCCTTTTATGTATCCTGAGGGCTTAAAGGGCTAAGTGAAAATATGTTGTTGTTTTTTTAGGAAGAAAAACACTAATTGACACCTCAGTGAGACAGGGGTCAAAAAATCAATTGAGTAAAACTATGTTTCTAAATTAAGTATTTCCAATTAACCTAATTAACTCAAACAAAAACATAAATTGACAAAAATTAGAATTAAACTGAAATATAATTCTCAGTCATGACATTTTCTGTAGCGGCGCCACCAAATAATAGAATTCACTGTGTGTTCCCAGTGAATGATTTTAAAACAATCTGTGTCCGTGGGTACCACCTAGAAGTGTTATCACGCCGTGGTTCGCAATGCTCTTATCTGCACACGCTCGCCCAGAGAATGACGTCACACATGTAGCACTCACTGAAGTGTTATCTCGGGGGTGGAGTGGGGGTTCACAATGCTCTAATCTGCACCCAGAGAATGACGTCACACATGTAACACTCACTGGAGATCTCATCACTAATTACCATCGCGCTTGCTGTAATCCATCATTCTGAATCTCTCATTTGTTTCGTTCTGCGATGCCTAATGACATCGCACCCGCGATAATCTTTGATTGGTATAGCTTCCCAGCAATCGTCTATCGCAGGCGGTGAGCCAATGCTAACCATTAAAGACCTGCAATACAGAATTTTAAGTATTTTCCTTGATAAGTTATCCTACATGTATTTAATTTTCACTCACTTGAAGCTGTGTCTCGCTACCGCGACCCAAACTTTCAAGTGAGTGAAAATTACTCGCATCGGCTTAATTTGAAGCCAAAGTCGATCGATCGATCGATCGATTGATTGAATGATTGATTGATTGATTGATTGATTGATTGATTGATTGATTGATTGATTGATTGATTGATTGATTGATTGATTGATTGATTGATTGATTGATTGATTGATTGATTGATTGATTGATTGATTGATTGATTGATTGATTGATTGATTGATTGATTGATTGATTGATTGAGGCTTCAAATTTTATGCATTTTGCTGCAATTCCTCGACAGGAATAAGCTTTCCGTCACAGCCGGCCTGCATACTACTTTGAAGATGTTTCAGTAATTTTAAACGGATGAAATTACATTTTATAACTTGGCAAATGGACGAGTGTTTTTCATTTTTTATACATAAAGAATATATGCCTTTGTTTTATACCTACCTCACCGCCTTATTATGCAGCAATCTAGCACTATACACCGTCTGCTGACAAAATGTGAACTACTCCATCAAAATAAATGTTACATCCGGGACCCTGAACGGCCATCACACAGTTCGGCAAACGACCACATACACCGAACTGTGGGATAAGGTGCGCACGCAACCGTCATCACGTCACAAATCTCACCAAAGTCTCGCGTGATTGAACCAAAGTCTGATTCCAGATTCAGGGTCTGTTTTGATTTCCTGTGGCTGTCGGCCGAGTCCGCGCATAATAGGCACGAGGTTTTATTAAGACGAATGCGTTTCCGCCCTTTTTATTGGCGTTTGTGTAGCTAGACCCGGATTATCAGATATATACCGTTTGATAAAATAGTTTCTATCGGATGCTGAGTTTGTCACGTAACTCAATTTGGGAGATGTCTATTTTCCCAAATAGTAATATTTTTCGTAATTTTAAGCTGGAATTTTGAAATTTCAGCTTCAAATGAATGAAAAATAGAAACAAAAATTCAGCAGGACAAGGGTGAGACGAATGGGCTTCCGAAAGACGTCACGTATTTTCAAAGATAATTATGTGAGTTCAATCTGAATCAACACTTTTCACCTTCTAAATCATTTGCCGGAACAGTCACTTTGCATCTAAAACAATTCGAAATATACGTTATGTAAATATATCTTTTGTATCTTTGCCACCCATTTTATGTCATCTTCATCCGCGCTATATACAAATCGATTAGCGGCTAGTAGTGGTTGAAGATGACAATGGTAAATTAAATTTTGATTCGCGTTGAAACAATAGATGCATGGATGTGAAGGTATCCGATCGTGTTCAAATTGATTAATGTGTAGACCTGCTCACTGCAATTAAATTACACTCGTGACGTCATTCTATTGTTAAAACAGAAGATTCGGATCTACAAATCTACTGATATTTTATACTGGTCAGGTCGGGCACAATACACGCGTGGTTTATCCATGTAATTGTATGTCCAATATTTCATGGTTTAGCCATACTGACAATAAAATGAGGTTTTCTATATCAAATCTTGGAACACAAATCTTGGGACATATTATTCTGTGTATTATAACTCGAAGAAATAACTCAATTACAATAGATTCGTGAATATACTCGGCGCTTCGCGCCTCGTACATTCGGATCTAACGAGTCTATCTAATTTCATTTTTTCTCCTTGACATGACTCATGCTCCTGACATTTTGGTCAAGATCATTTTATAATTTGGAGGTAAATACCGCGTAGCTGTCAGGTGGCGTCACTCACATGAACTGTAATTTAGAATAGAATGAAGGTATGAAAACGACACCACCCATTGTAATCAGAACTCCAAATAGAGCATTCATCCATAAACGCCCGGGCTTATTATATTTCTACCGCAATAACACGTGAAATACTCAGATGATTATATTATTATTAACACTATTTGACATTAAGAAATGTTTTACTGTCCTTATTCGACGGTCAAATTTTCCATTTTTCATATTAATTTCGTGTGGTTGAGCTGTGACCTCACCTAATTCATCTGAAGAATGGACAGTGTTTGTGTGTGTGACATCGTTTTCATACCTTTATTGTATATTCAATTAGGGGCCTTGCAAAGTTAAAACAATTCCAGACATCCAAAAAAAATTTGGATACAGCTCACCCCGTCCACCCCCCCCCATCTATTTCTTTTTTTTAAACGAATCTTTGCTACGATTTATGTGGATTTAATTGGTTTTCCAATTCTCTATTTTCTATCCAAAAAGGCTCTGGCCCCACCCACCCACTTCCAATTTTTTTTTGGATGTATGAATTCTTTTTTAACTCTGCAACATCCCTTACAGTTCATGTGAGTGGAGCCGTCTATGCTCGTACAGCATGCTACTAGCACCTAATATGTCCTGTTCCAAACATGTTTCAGAGCCACGTTACTGATATTAGTCATTATAGTCAGTGGTGGATAACGATCAGTTGATTAACCCTTTCAGTGCGGGGACCGTCTTAAGACGTCAGATTCTGACGTCTGTAGACGTCAGATTCTGACGTCTAAAGACGTTCCCCGCACTAAAAGAATTTAAAAATGTATAATGGTCTGTAGTTCCATAACATCCGTATTCAAATGAAGCACAAATATCTAACTAAGACATGATCATTCCAAATAAAAAAAAAACCTTTGATGTCTATATCTCTATTTTACATAAATATACATATACTGCACTTATTTGAAGTTGGAAATTGGGTCAGCAATTCTAGCTTTAAATAAATGAAAAATAGAAACACAAAATTCAGCAGTCTGAGAAGAATTTATAGCGACTAAAACAGAGTGTTACATGACTAAAACAAAGTGTGTCGAACTCAAAACTGCTATTTCGAACTCAAAATAAAGACGATTTAATTAACCTTATTATGAGAGATACGACAGGTCGCGATACGATACTATACCCGGACAGTGTGATCTATTCTACTAAAGTAATCCAATACGGGCGGCCCGTAAACACGGAATTACTCTGAAAAATGAAATGGAAGAATCGGAAAGTAATTTAGCATATCGCAAAGTGAAGGTAATAATAGGGTGCATTTAGTTTGTTTGCATGATTCAGTACATATCTGTTGACGGCATTTCCCAGTTCAAAAACGAAAAATATATATTATTCATAAAAAAAATGATTTATTTGTAACAAAAATATAGTGTATTAATTTCAATTGAATTGTGACCTTTTAAGCACCGAATACGTGTACAATCGCTGCTAATACATTTTTAAATTTGATTGAATCAATTTGGAAATAACTTAAAACATCAACATTTGGGAATGGTTGGTTTTAAATTAAACAAATATAATTAATTATAACGCATTTAAAATTGTGGGTATTGGTAAATTAGATAAGTTAGCGGTTGCAGTTCAAGTCGTATTTAGATATGGCCCTAGCATAACAAGGGTTACATTAATAACCGCATTTAGCGCTGCAATGGTTTGAGACTCACATCCTTGTTACAGTTCTCATAGTCATGCAAGTCGCTAAAACACTGCTAAAATAATTTATTTATTTTTTCACCCTCTTTAAGTTGCGTCTCGCTACCGCGACCCACAGCTTAAACAGGGTGAAAACTACTCATATTTGTTCAATTAGAAAGGAACCATTTGCAAATCCTGATGTTTAAATACACATTTCGTTCTAATATAAGCGATTTGATCAACTAATAAAACAGACTAAAAACGACAATTGTCGTGATCAGCAGGAGGGGATTAATAAGGGAGGACGGTGCAAAGGGAGGACGGTGCAAAGTGAAAGCGGGCTTTTTGCTAATTATTCTATAAATTTACGTGGCATTTTGAACAACTTATTTTATAGTCATTATGCATCGAACGCAGAAAGTATTTCAGAAGTGAGCCAATTTGTAATGTAATGTAATGTAATGTGATATAATGTAATGTATTTATGAAAATAAACTGGAATTTGGCTATTAATTTTATAGAGGGACGCCATAACCAATAATTTACTACATGCTAAATGGCATATAGGTTTTGAACTATGTACTATTTTTGTATGACATTTAAAGAATATTTGTCAAATACCTAGATAATGTTTGCAAATATGCATAAAATTCGCTTGACAATTGCCTTAGTGGGCCTAATCATCAAAAATCTAGGTTTAACTTAAAACAATCTTCCACCGTCAAATGGCCTATTCAGTAGACTGAGTGAAAATAAACATTAGAATAATCCTTATTCGGAGGTGAAGAGTCACGTAGCCAACGGTGTGTTGATTATCGACTATGTCAAACCTTACGACGGTGAAATATGTGTTGTATAAACCATAGAGACCAAAGGGTTTTTTCATTTTAAAATCATCATAAACGTCTTCGCTAGCTTTTTCTGATTCATTTGAATGCCAATGTCTTGGGTCTATGTCCATTATAAATGTTTAATTTTTTCAATACGAGGACCGTCTGTAGGCGTCAGATTTGACGTCTACAGACGGTCCCCGTATCGTATCGTCAGATTCTGCCGTCTAGAGACGGTCCCTGCGCGGAAAGGGTTAATACTCTCTATAGATTAAACAGGTTGGTCTAATGCTAGTTTAATGTTGGGCCAGCGTCGCAGACCATGGGCCAGCTTTAAAACAACATTGATTCAATGTCCCATATTTGCTATATCTGTGCCCAGAAACCTATTATTTGATATTGTCTAAATGTCGCCTTCTGGGTCAAATGGTGTCATAAGTTCATAAGTCAGGTGGTTTACACGCACTAGTGTGACACCCTGGTCTACAGGGCGCGAACTTGGAGTAGAGAAAGGCGGAATTAGGCTATAGAGAAGATGACCTCTAAGATGTGGACATGTGTCAAGGTCATCTAGATGTGACATGTTTATGACGTCAGCTTGTTCTGATAACAGACACTCTGGTCTGTCTGTAACAGACAATATGCTAGGTTATCACATAGGACTAACAGAACAAAGGGGTATGGTACTCTACTACAAAACAGATGGGTATGGTACTCTACTCCAAACTACGCCCAGCCCATTATTTAGTTAAAAAGTAACATAATTACTTATAGAGTGTGTGTGATTGGTCAGAATAAAATAATGTATGCCAGATTAAATAAAACAAGTAGGCTTGCTTTTGAGCAAGATCTTAGGCTATATTCAAGTGACTAAACCGCAAAATAAAGACGATTCAGTGTTGATTCTATGTTTACAACGTTGTGCCTATATCAAATCGACATACATATGTAGTCTCAGCATATGTTCTTTACTTGAAAAGTTAAAAATGTAAAGGTTACTTTCGAGTACGACTTAGGGATATTTAAACCGCAAAATAACAACGATGCACGATAAACAAAGACGTGTGTGGTTATGTCGATTTAAAGGTGACATATCACCCCTTATATAGTATGAATAAATTTGTGACAAATAAATCAAAGATGCCACAAGATGGGGCACAAGTGTTTCCTTATATAGGGTGATTGGCTATCATGTGACCCTCTGAGAGAGTCACATGATAGCCAATCAACCCATATATGGGGTGAATGGCTAGCATGTGACCCTCTGAGAGGGTCACATGATAGCCGATCACCCCAGATAAGGACATAATTATTCATACAATATAAGGGGTGATAGATCACCTTTCATATATTAAATCGACATACATTGAATATACATATACAAGTAAGTTGCTTATTTCAGATTAAAAGTGAAAACAGTAACGCTTACATTCTAGTCATACCTTAGGATATATTTTAAGTGATTAAACCTCAAAATAACAACCATCATACTTTAAGACGTGTATAACTATGTCGGTTTCACCGTCTACGACGCTGGGCCAGCATTAAACCGACATAGTCTCCGCGCATTTTGTTTACAGATCCTTGCATTTGGAACTGGATGACACTGGCACGCATGCGCGTTAATGATGAGAAATGCTCCACTGCGCAAATGCACGAAACAGCCGTCCACGTCACCGGAAAGGTTTCATTTACAGAATAATTAAGTCCCTCTCGGGACGTCCTGGGAAGTATATGGTAATGTCTTACCCCGCGAAGAAGACCTGGTTGTCTAATCTGAACGACAGGTGGCGTGACGCCCGATCACGTGATATGCATTGCATGATGGGACACTATAAATATTCAAACGTATCTTATTTTATCGACTCTCCCCAAACTGGAGGTTCTTTACGAATACAAAGACATTTCGCTATATTATTTAGATAATAAACATGACATGTTTTATATGTACATTCAAGGAATCTCAATCTCTATTGAGATTTCTTGGTACATTGGAGATTATTACACTAATGAAATATTATAATCAGCAAGAGTCACGTGGTTTGTGACACAATTATATGACGAAAACATCACACAGATACAAACAAAACGGATGCTGCAAGAGAAAAGCTGGAGCTGAAAAAGGAATAATTTCTCACTGTTTTTTTCATCACATACATAGATACATGATAACGCATACACATGTGTGACATTAATTCATGGACATGACAAGTGACAAATTAAGATACATAGAAACCGCTCTGCAAAGCCATAAGGCAGTATCTGCTTACCTGAAAAGTACGCAGTTACTGCCTTTTGGCTTAGCATGGCAGGCAAGATGAACATACGTTAGACAGGTTTGACTCTCATCAGTCTGCCTGCTGATAACACAGGTTCAACTTATTCAACACAGTACCCATGACAATGCCTTGACAACAGTTGCCATGGTAACATAAAATACATATAGTGTAAGATCACATGGTAACCTGAAATAAACCTCTCAGCACCACCTCCATTTTGTTACACACCTTCCATAATCCAGACAATGTTTATGTCTCTTTAATTGCTAATTACGGTTTTAGCATTTTAGCTGATTTTAGCAATTTTTTTTGTTTTTTTAACAAGAAAATTATTTGAAGCAGAAACTGTCGTTTGAAGCTAGAATTGTTGACGCAATTTCCGGCTTCAAACGACTTATTAAAAAATATATATCGCAAATAATTCGCATTTTTAGATTACCCAAGGACTAAACTATTTTACCATGCGACTGATCTATTGATCGATATGCATAGAGTCCACGGTTTGATCTCTAAGCACCCCCATGCTTATATCATTCACATCAACCCTCTCCGTGCGGGGACAGACTTTAGACGTCAGAATCGGACGTAAGAGAAGTAAGATTCTGACGTCTAAAATCTATGCCCATACTGAAAGAGCAAAATATTATTAATGGGCGTAGACACATGACATAGGTATTCAAATGAAACAGCTAACTAAGACATGGTCTCTATAATTTATGTAAACCGATTTTAGCACTTTGAGGGTCGCTGTCACAATTCAAGTCAAACTTCAATATGGATTAAAAAAATATTGAAAAAATCAAAATGCAATATGGTATGTTATAACATATAAATCTGAAAAGGGGGAAGTTATTTTGAGATAAAAAAAAACCTGATTAGACTGATGTAGTATTTGGTCTGGGTCATATCTATATGTCAGCAGGTACTACCTTCAAAGTCTCGAATAACGCGTTTTCAACTAAAGATTACAGATAAATGAGTGAGATGTTATAATTTAACGCGTTTTATTTGTGTCTAACACTGCAGATTTAAAATGGCATAAACAGTGATAATATCACCCTGATATCTCTAGAGACAAGGGCTGGAGTGTAGGGAGGTAAGAATGGAGGTGATGCATGGAGGTGTACGCTGAGGGTCAAGGGCAAACAGCAGTAACTTCAAGGACGCACTTACTAGTGGTTACCAGCAAAAACGAAATATCTACCCAATGTTTGACCAATGTTTGACCATGTTGGCCCAACATTGGTCAAACATTGGGTAGATGTTTTGTGTTTGCTGGGTTTGTCTTTGACTTGCAGGTCAAAAGCAAACAGTGGCAACTGCTTACTTATGGCAGTTAGCGCTGTTTGGTGTTGACCTGAAGTACAAATACAAACAGCAGTAACTGCTCACTTTACAAGTAATCAGTTACTGCTGTTTGACTTTGCACGACAATGCAATTTGTCAATTTAAATATTGGTATATCGGGGTATATTAGTGGCATAAATCAGCGTATTAGTGGTTTATAATGGTATAATAGTGGTGTATAATGGTATAACAGTGGTATATTATGGTACAGCAGTGGTATATAATGGTATAACAGTGGTATATAATGGTATAATAGTGATATATGGTATAATAGACAACACAATGACAGGTCTCTTGGCCCGTCACTCACACAACACTCATAATAAGTACTACCCACCTGCAATGACGAGCTTAGTTACGTGGGATACTTCTCCCACTATGTTCTTATAGGTACACATATAAGCCCCACCATCACTAGGCACCAGTTTCTTCACCGTGATACGGTTGCCATGGATACTGACACGGTCTGATGGTTTCAGTGGTTGCTTGTCTTTGAACCATCGGAGCGTGGGTTCGGGTGTGCCCGTGGCGTCACAGAATAGATCCACCGTGTCCCCCTCCTCCTGAATCATGAAGCCTGGTGATGCCTCCCCGAGGCTAGGTGGCGCTGTAACAAAAAAGGCGAAATAACAGTTATTACCCTTATTGATCAAGGTTAGGTGGCGCATTTGAACGTTACTACTTGGTACAAACATAAAAAACACACAGATACGCCAAGGTGGCGCTGAAAAAAAAGGGTTAATAAATTATATCTCCGAACACAAGGCCCTGAAAAGGTTTGTACTCCATTTGTCAGAAGCTGTATACAGCTGAAACAAAGATAGTTATATCTATGAACCTACTCATTCATTCATTCATTCATTCATGCATTCATTCATTCATTCATTCATTCATTCATTCATTCATTCATTCATGCATTCATTCATTCATTCATTCATTCATTCATTCATTCATTCATTCATTCATTCATTCATTCATTCATTCATTCATTCATGCATTCATTCATTCATTCATTCATTCATTCATTCATTCATTCATTCATTCATTCATTCATTCATTCTTTCATTCATTCATTCATTCATTCATTAATTAAATAATTAATTAATTAATTAATTAATTAATTAATTAATTAATTAATTAATTAATTAATTAATTTATTTATTTATTCATTCATTCATTCATTCATTCATTCATTCATTTATTTATATATACACGGACTACGGCGTCAGCTTAAGTTAAGCAACGTTCTTGGGAACAAATTATTGGGAACTCATTTTCTAGTTATGTAAAGTTTTTATATTATAATGAAGGTCAAACGGATTGAAGGCTAGTCACCTGTTGTGACATCCTTTCCATACATTCGTATTGTATATTTATGTTATTACTATATTGGATTATATTGTACACATCGTCATTTGATGGTATGCATCAAGCCTGATTATTAAATAAATAAATAAATAAATAGATAAATAAAAATAAGCAGCAATAACTGCTTGATTCTAAACTACGCAGAGACTGCTGTTTCACGCACACTGCAAATAATTGCTGGCTTTTGAACTGAGCAGTCACAAATTAAGTTATTCGCATCTGCGTGACGCAATTCATGACTATCTATTCACGGTATGCGCATCACGCATTGTATATTGTCATTTTCAAAAATCGATTTAAATCTTTAGTAATTGTGATGATTTAGTCAAAATAATCTCATAGATGTGCCGACTTTTTTTAAAACGTTTTCACCAGTTTAAGCAGCTTGGGGCGCGTTGATCGACCATAGAAGTCAGAATCTGACGTCTACAGACGGCAGATTCTGACTCCTGAAGTCGATCCCCGCACTGCAAGAGCAAAAATATTCATTATGGCCGTAGACCCATAACATATGTATTCAAATGAATCAGAAAGAGCTAACTAAGACATTTATGATGATTTCAAATTGAAAAAAAACCTTTAGTCTCCATGGCTTGTATGAAAATATTTGGGCGTTTCAAAGGTTAACCCTTTCAAGCCTGAGTTTTCCATTGTCATCTTCATCCACTACAAGCCGCGAATTGCTGTCGCAATTCTCGACTTGTAGTGGATGAAGATGATTTGATGTGGGTGAAAAATGAAAAAATATAGTGTTATTTTGAAAACTGTTCCATGAAAATTTTCGTTCCAAAACCAGGAGGTTTCACGAAATTAAGTCATTCTTGAGAGATGCAAAATGATGCTTTAATGCACCGTGAGGGATTAAAGGGTTAAGTAGCCTACAGCGTTATCCAGTGTTTTCGGAGACGTTCTGTGCACACTTCATTGGCTACAGACGTATTGACTCTTTGACCCCTAAATGTGAAATAATTTTTGCATAAACCATGGAGACGAAAGGGTTTTACAATTTAAAATAACCATTAATGTCTTAGTTAGCTCTTTCCGCTTCATATGAATACCTTTGTTACGTGTCTACCGTTGTTACTAATATTTTAGTCTTTCGGTGCGAGGGTCGACTTCAGATGTCGGATTCTGACGTCTAAGGACGCTCACCGCACTTTATGGGTGGAGAACACAATCATTCAAGTTTCATCAACTAAAACTCTTTCATTGGAAAAAATAAATTCCAAAGAGCCATCATATCTGTTCACAGCTTTTATTTGAAATACTGTAGTTTTTTGTTTCAAATTTGCTCTTCAATGCCAAAAGGCAGTATCTGTTTACTTGTAAAAAAGTAAATACTGCATTTTGCCTTTGGAAGTCAGGACTGCGCTTCGTTATATTCCACATAGTACAGTGCCAACAGAGACGAAGTATTGACTTCATGCTGATATAATACTGGGCCAGCGTCGCAAACGGTGGACCAACATCAAACCAGTATTGGATTGAGATTTCACTGATGATTTGAAATTGAAAAAACCCTTTGGTATCCATAGTTTATACACACATTTTTCAGCGCTGTAAGGTCTAAGGAATGATTTGAAAGCTATATATCCAATCATTTATCATTCTTACACTACACAATGAGTAGCAGACATATTCCCCCCACCACCAGCCGCACCCTCACGCCCGTGATATGATACTATTCATGAGCCCCTGAGCCGAGGATATACCTAAATAGTGATTCACTGAGATACTATATTTATCTGCCTAATCATGAAAACCCGCCTTCCCGGGTTCACATTCACCTCGTAGACCTTCATTATTTGTTTATGGCTGGCGACAATATCCTAAGTATGAGCTATGGTGCCGGGATTCCCGCAGATACGGTTTATGGGTCATTTATCCAGCGGAAAATAAAAGTGATTTTAAATTAAAAATGAGAAAATGCTTATTTAAATTATACGCCATTGTAAATTATAGGTATGATGTAGTAAAACAAATCTCCAAGTGGAGCAAACTGCAATTGTTTCGAATCCTTATCACTAAGATATGTTCGAGTCATATTGATACATCTGTAAAACCTAGTCAGCAAGCGACCTGTTTAAACTGTTCCATCATGTTTTCATCACAAGTCGCTGAAATAGCTATGCCTGTTAACTAATGTATTTCATTGTATAGGCCTACAAATATGCGACTATAAATACATATTTTCTTAGCTTATTTTATACCTTAGCCCTCACCCCTGCAGCGCTGAAATAATTGTGTTTAAACAATGTAGATCAAAGGGTTTTTTTCAATTTGTCTTAGTTAAATCTTCCCGTTTTTTTTAAAAACCTTTATTATGGGTCAAAGGCAATTATAAGGTTTTTTTTCAATGCGAAGACAATTCACTCATTCGTTCATAAATTCACTCAATCATTGATTCGTTCGTTCATACATTCACTCATTCATTCATTCATTTATTCATTCATTCATTCATTCATTCATTCATTCATTCACTCATTCATTCATTCATTCATTCATTCATTCATTCATTCATTCATTCATTCTTTCATTCTTTCATTCCTTCATTCATTCATTCATTCATTCATTCATTCATTCATTCATTCGTTCGTTCGTTCATTCATTAATTCATTAATTCATTCATTCATTCATTCATTCATTCATTCATTCATTCATTCATCATTTATTAACAATTCATTTATTCATTCATTCATTCATTCATTCATTCATTCATTCATTCCTTCCTTCCTTCCTTCATTCATTCATTCATTCATTCATTCATTCATTCATTCATTCATTCATTCATTCGTTCACTTATTTGTTATTCAGTTACTAGCGCGAGCTCACGATGCTAACAGCACAAACCTTCAAACGAAAAATTTGCATTTGTAATTTTTCTTTAATTTAAAATTAAAATATGCACCAGTTATTCCAGTTTTACATAAGCTGCAAATATTAAATGTAAAAAAAAACACGAGGAAAACTACACAGTTTAAAAAGAGTCATTTTGAAATTGATCCCATCCGACAGGAGACGTTCACCCAATGTTGGCACAATGTTGGTGCGTCGTCGCAGACGATGGGCTAGCATTGTGCCAACATTGAATGAGCGTCTCGTACTTGCTGTGGGATGTCCGGATTTACGATCCATCTGCTGCAAAGTGGTTTTATTTGAAATTATGCCAGAATTAGAGCGGTGCAACGCGAAGCAAATCAATTCATAGTTTTACGAGGGGAATATTTAAATGCCGCTAAATATGTTTTAATTCTACTGTAAAGCTTCCTTTAGTTGCGGCGTTTGCTGGGTTATGTATCAATGTTGGGTGGGATATACATGTACTGTGGGGCAGAGCCGGTGTTCACAAAGTTATTTATCCCTTCTCTGTCCAAGTTTGCGATAATGTAAATCATCGTTAGCTGCCCAAGTTTGCAATAATGTGTTTTTTCATGCATTAAAAAATCTGCTTATTTGACCTTGAAATGACTTTCGTGTCATCTTATATAGCAAGTTAAAAACCAACTTAAATGCCACTAAAAATAGAAAAAATAGTTCATGGACGGCTATTAGGTCATCAAATAATTCGACAAGTGAAAAGTTCAATGAAATGACTTGGGTTTTAGGCCACCATTGTGCACATATAGGCTAAACTGAACCAGGAGAACCTCCCGAGGATGGTGAGATGAATGAGATAACACTGCCCTCCAGACACAAGATTCGAAATTCGAGCCCTGGCGGTCTGAGCCCGATCACACTACCTCTCGGTCACGGAGGCTCCCCACAATGTTTAATATTTAACATTGAGCGGGACAGAAACATTTTGCGTGAGCAATTCCATCTTCAAATGTCGGGAAGTAGAAACAGCGAGATATTATTTTGTAGGCTTTTAAAATGCGTATAGTGGGACTTTAGATCACACTTGTTTACATATAGGCTAAACTGGGCACTTAGCACCTCCTGATATGACACTGCCCTTCATGCGGACACAGGATTGACAGTTCAATCCGTGGCTGTGGTCAACCACGCTACCTCTAGGTCACGGGAGTTTTCAGTAATACTGAATATTTTAAAATGAGTGGAGAAGAAACATTTTGTATATTTGAAACTTGGAGATTTGAGCGAGCAAACATAAGACTTCAGTCCAATGCTGATTTAATGTTGAGAATTGAGAGAATTGGGGAATAACTGTATCTGACTTCGACGTGACAGGCGGGCAGCTGTAACTACTGCACCAGTGCCACTGCCCCCTCTATAAGCTGCTTGGCTCTGACGTGACAGACGGGCAGCTATAACCACTATACCAGGGCCACTGTCCTCTATAAGCTGTTTGGCTCTGGCGTGACAAGGGGGTAGCTATAACCACTGCTCCAGGGCCATTGCCCTCTATAACCTGCTTGGCTCTGGCGTGACAGACGGGCATCTATAACCACTATACCAGGGCCACTGTCCTCTATAAGCTGCTTGGCTCTGGTGTGACAGACGGGTAGCTATAGCCACTATACCATGGCCACTGCCATCTATAAGCTGTACTTGGCTCTGGCGTGACAGACGGGCTGCTATAACCACTATAACAGGGCCACTGTCCTCTATAAGCTGCTTGGCTCTGGCGCGACAGACGGGTAGTTATAACCACTATACCAGGGCCACTGCCCTCTATAAGCTGTACTTGGCTCTGGCGTGACAAACGGGTAGCTGTAACCACTATACCAGGGCCACTGCCTTCCATAATCCGTACTTGACTCTGACATGCCATATCTGGCTCCGACGTGACAGGCGGGTAGCTATAATCACTACCCCACTGCCCTCTATAAGCTAACTTGGCTCTGGTGGGCGAAGGAGATCACTTGATCTGACTATCTCGTCCCTCAATAAAAACAGGACCAGTCTTTTCGGACCAGGATGGCATTCTGGTTAGGCCTACAGGATAGGATGAGACGTGTTGGCGTCCGGGTGTCATAGGTCACTTCCTGTTGCTCTCACGCAGGGATGCCGGGTAATATCCGCGGATGAGCGCCGCCTCAGACTGGAGGTCTCTGTGTACATATTATACAAAGACTGGGCGATAATAGGCTGTCATGCTGAATATCTGCCCTTTCACTGTGGTCACATTATCCTGTGGCCGTCAGCGGATACTCGACCACACAGGCACATTGTTCACGTTCTGAATAACGCGCAAGAGATTACACGAGAATCGATGTGTAAAAAACAGTGTGAATAGTGTAATGGATCCGCATACATCGCATTCACCCTGCGACGCGACGCGACCCAACTCGTTGCAACAAAACTGGTTGAACCTGTTGTGTTGAGCCGAGTCTTACCCATATCCGCTCATCTCTTAAAAAGGCTCCCACACTGCAAAGGCTCCCAGTGACCGTCGTGGCAGATTTTTAGAAAATCACAGACAAGCTGGTTCAACGATGGCAGCAGGCCACACCAGCTTGGCGTCGTCAGCTGTAGCAGCGATCCTAGTGGTGACCGTGTAGGCACCCTAGTCGGTGTTCCGGAAGCAATATTGAGACATTGCGATCGCGTCGCAAGATATACCACCCACACCGATTGTTCTAGTGGGTGAGCATTACTCATGTCTGTTTAATTTGAGACTAAACATTGGCCAATCCTGATGTTTAAACACTCATTAGCAGTGATTTCATCAGCTAATAAAACTGATAAAAAACGACTATAATCGGCTGATCAAACAAACCAAAATGCTGAGCAATGAAATGGTCAATGTGTAGGCCTATGCGATGTTCCAACCCTTCAAGCCCTCATGGTGCATTAAAGCATCATTTTATATCTCTGAAAACACAATTTATTTCCCTATAACGAAGGGTTTTAGAAGAAAAATTTCCATGAAACTGGTTTACCAACACATGGCAATTTTCTTTAATTTTTCACCCACATCAAGTCATTTTCGTACACTACAAGCCGAGAATTGCGATAGCAATTCGTGGCTTGTAGTGGATGAAGATGACAATGGTAAAATCAGGCTCGAAAGAGTTAAAGCAAGCACCACGCTGTGACAAAACAATACGAGATTGGAATCATATTCCTCCATCTGCTCTGCCGTGCAAAGCCAAAAGCAGTAGACCTCTATCTGCTTACCTTACACCACCCTGTTTGGCAGTGACATGAATCGGCATGCGACGACATGTGCTGAGTTTCACATAATAGTTATCGTGTCTGTCTGTCTGTGTTGTGTTGTATTTGGTCGATGTGTAGCTGTGCATGTTTCATGATCAGACTTAGCATACAAAGTCGTGGACACGGTATTTTAGACATGGTTAGATATGGCGTTCTCTTTGTATTGTATTGTATTGTATTGTATTGTATTGTATTGTATTGTATTGTATTGTATTGTATTGTATTGTATTGTATTGTATTGTATTGTATTGTATTGTATTGTATTGTATTGTATTGTATTGTATTGTATTGTATTGTATTGTATTGTATTGTATTGTATTGTATTGTATTGTATTGTGTTGTATTGTATTGTATTGTGTTGTGTTGTGTTGTGTTGTGTTGTGTTGTATTGTATTGTGTTGTGTTGTGTTGTGTTGTGTTGTGTTGTGTTGTGTTGTGTTGTGTTGTGTTGTGTTGTGTTGTTGGTATGGTATGGTATGGTATGGTATGGTATGGTATGGTATGGTATGGTATGGTATGGTATGGTATGGTATGGTATGGTATGGTATGGTATGGGATTGGATTGGATTGGATTGGATTGGATTGAAAATATTGTATTGTATTGTATTGTATTGTATTGTATTGTATTGTATTGTATTGTATTGTATTGTATTGTATTGTATTGTATTGTATTGTATTGTATTGTATTGTATTGTATTGTATTGTATTGTATTGTATTGTATTGTATTGTGTTGTGTTGTGCTGTGTTGTGTTGTGTTGTGTTGTGTTGTGTTGTGTTGTGTTGTGTTGTGTTGTGTTGTGTTGTGTTGCATTGCATTGCATTATGTTGTATTGCATTGCATTGCATTATGTTATATTGTACTGTATTGCGTTGTATTTGATCCCTGTTGTGATGTGCCTGTTCCATGATCAGACTCGGGATATGAGCTCATGGACACGGTGTTTCAGACATGGACAGGACTTATCCATCATCATTACCCGCGTCACGAAGGTCCCTCCACGAGGACCCGGCTGTAGCCAGGATCCAGGAGTGGCCAAACAAATACCAGATGCTGGGTTCAGGTTTGCACAGCTTTGTAGACGGCGAACCAACTGTAAACCAGCATTGGATCTGCGTCAAGGAACACGCTTCTTTCTCTGCGCAAAAAGACTATCCAGGTTTCTTTGGATATTCCGCAAAAGAGGAAGAGTGGTGATCTGTAATATAAGCCCGATATTAAGGCATCTACTGCAGACTTAATTCAGGTTATATAGGTGAATAATGGACGGTAATACAACCCAATATTAAGGCATCTACTGCAGACTTAATTCAGGTTATATAGGTGAATAATGGACGGTAATACAACCCAATATTAAGGCATCTACTGCAGACTTAATTCAGGTTATATAGGTGAATAATGGACGGTAATATAAGCCCGATATTAAGGCATCTACTGCAGACTTAATTCAGGTTATATAGGTGAATAATGGACGGTGATATAACCCCATATTAAGGCATCTACTGCAGACTTAATTCAGGTTATATAGGTGAATAATGGACGGTAATATAAGCCCGATATTAAGGCATCTAGTGCAGACTTAATTCGGGTTATATAGGTGAATAATGGACGGTAATATAGCCCAATATTAAGGCATCAACTGCAGACTTAATTCGGGTTATATAGGTGAATAATGGACGGTAATATAACCCCATATTAAGGCATCTACTGCAGACTTAACTCGGGTTATATAGGTGAATAATGGACGGTAATATAGCCCAATATTAAGGCATCTACTGCAGACTTAACTCGGGTTATATAGGTGAATAATGGACGGTACTATAACCCCATATTAAGGCATCTACTGCAGACTTAATTCAGGTTATATAGGTGAATAATGGACGGTAATACAAGCCCAATATTAAGGCATCTACTGCAGACTTAATTCAGGTTATATAGGTGAATAATGGACGGTAATATAAGCCAAATATTAAGGCATCTACTGCAGACTAAATTCAGGTTATATGGGTGAATAATGGACGGTAATATAAGCCAAATATTAAGGCATCTACTGCAGCCCTAATTCAGGTTATATAGGTGAATAATGGACAGCAATATAAGGCCAATATTAAGGCATCTACTGCAGACTAAATTCAGGTTATATAGGTGAATAATGGACGGCAATATAAGCCCAATATTAAGGCATCTACTGCAGACTAAATTCAGGTTATATAGGTGAATAATGGACGGTAATATAAGCCCAATATTAAGGCATCTACTGCAGACTAAATTCAGGTTATATGGGTGAATAATGGACGGTAATATAAGCCCAATATTAAGGCATCTACTGCAGACTTAATTCGGGTTATATAGGTGAATAATGGACGGTATTATAAGCCCCATATTAAGGCATCTACTGCTGACTAAATTCAGGTTATATAGGTGAATAATGGACGGTAATATAAGCCAAATATTAAGGCATCTACTGCAGCCCTAATTCAGGTTATATAGGTGAATAATGGACAGCAATATAAGGCCAATATTAAGGCATCTACTGCAGACTAAATTCAGGTTATATAGGTGAATAATGGACGGCAATATAAGCCCAATATTAAGGCATCTACTGCAGACTAAATTCAGGTTATATAGGTGAATAATGGACGGTAATATAAGCCCAATATTAAGGCATCTACTGCAGACTAAATTCAGGTTATATGGGTGAATAATGGACGGTAATATAAGCCCAATATTAAGGCATCTACTGCAGACTTAATTCGGGTTATATAGGTGAATAATGGACGGTATTATAAGCCCCATATTAAGGCATCTACTGCTGACTAAATTCAGGTTATATAGGTGAATAATGGACGGTAATATAAGCCAAATATTAAGGCATCTACTGCAGACCTAATTCAGGTTATATAGGTGAATAATGGACGGTAATATAAGCCCAATATTAAGGCATCTACTGCAGACTAAATTCGGGTTATATAGGTGAATAATGGACGGTAATATAAGCCCAATATTAAGGCATCTACTGCAGACTTAATTCAGGTTATATAGGTGAATAATGGACGGTAATATAAGCCAAATATTAAGGCATCTACTGCAGCCCTAATTCAGGTTATATAGGTGAATAATGGACAGCAATATAAGCCCAATATTAAGGCATCTACTGCAGACTAAATTCGGGTTATATAGGTGAATAATGGACGGTAATATAAGCCAAATATTAAGGCATCTACTGCAGACTTAATTCAGGTTATATAGGTGAATAATGGACTGTAATATAACCCCAATATTAAGGCATCTACTGCAGACTTAATTCGGGTTATATAGGTGAATAATGGACGGTAATATAAGCCAAATATTAAGGCATCTAGTGCAGACTTAATTCGGGTTATACAGGTGAATAATGGACGGTAATATAAGCCCATATTAAGGCATCTAGTGCAGACTTAATTCAGGTTATATAGGTGAATAATGGACGGTTATATAACCCCATATTAAGGCATCTACTGCAGACTTAATTCGGGTTATACAGGTGAATAATGGACGGTAATATAACCCCATATTAAGGCATCTACTGCAGACTTAATTCAGGTTATATAGGTGAATAATGGACGGTTATATAACCCCATATTAAGGCATCTACTGCAGACTAAATTCAGGTTATATAGGTGAATAATGGACGGTTATATAACCCCATATTAAGGCATCTACTGCAGACTAAATTCAGGTTATATAGGTGAATAATGGACGGTAATATAAGCCCGATATTAAGGCATCTACTGCAGACTTAATTCAGGTTATATAGGTGAATAATGCACTGGTTTTCTCAATAACACTTTCAGCACGGAGACCGACTTCAGACGTTGAAACCTGATTCTGACGTCTGAAGTTGATACCTGCGCTAAAAATCTAAGTGGTTATGATGGTCTTAGACCCATAACATAAGTATTCAAGTGAAGCAGAAACAGATAAAAGGTCAATTATGTGCATTTAAAATTAAAAAAAAACAGTTGTTTTCTTGGTTATATACAAATATTTCAGCGCTTCAAAAGTTAAGCCTGAGACGTTGAATCAGAGTTTGAGAACAAATGAACTGGAAGGTTCTTTGATGTACAGAAGTATAGAGAAAGGTTCCACATACATACCAGTTATATATGTGGAACCTTTCTCCATGTTAGTGACATAGAGAAAGGTTCCACATACATAACTGGTATGTATGTGGAACCTTTCTCTATATTACTGACATAGAGAAAGGTTCCATATACATACCAGGTATGGATGTGGAACCATTCTCTATATTAGTGACATAGAGAAAGGTTCCACATACATACGTGGTATGTATGTGGAACCTTTCTCTGTGTCACTAATATAGAGAAAGGTTCAACGGAACCTTTCTCTATATTAGTGACATAGAGAAAGGTTCCACATACATACGTGGTATGTATGTGGAACCTTTCTCTATGTCAGTAATATAGAGAAAGGTTCCACGGACCTTTCTGCTTGTCAGTAACATAGAGAAAGGTTCCACATACATATCAGTTATGTATGTGGAACCTTTATCTAGGTTAGTGACATAGAGAAAGGTTCCACATACATACTTGGCATGTACGTGGAACGTTCGTTTACTTTTTGTAATTATACGTGGGATGCAACCGTTGTTCATTTCTTCTCTCATTTGCAGTGCCTATATATCGTAAGTTAATCATTCTTTATTTTCTGTCAAAACCTCAACTAGTTGGTAGCCTTCGTGACCACGAGGTAGCGTGCTCAGCCTCAGACTGTCAGGAGCCGAATTTGAAACAATGTGTCTGATAGTCAGTATGGTGTGTTGTGTTGTGTTGTATTGTATTGTGTTGTATTGTACTGTGTTATAT
This sequence comes from Flabesymbios commensalis, assembly GCA_964017125.1. Classification (NCBI taxonomy): domain Eukaryota; kingdom Metazoa; phylum Annelida; class Polychaeta; order Terebellida; family Flabelligeridae; genus Flabesymbios; species Flabesymbios commensalis. The sequence continues at coordinate 1,493,169 of OZ024905.1, forward strand.
TGTACTGTATTGCGTTGTATTTGATCCCTGTTGTGATGTGCCTGTTCCATGATCAGACTCGGGATATGAGCTCATGGACACGGTGTTTCAGACATGGACAGGACTTATCCATCATCATTACCGGCGTCACGAAGGTCCCTCCACGAGGACCCGGCTGTGGCCAGGATCCAGGAGAAGCCAAACAAATACCAGATGCTGGGTTCAGGTTTGCCAGCATTGTAGACGGCGGACCAACAGTAAGCCAGCATTGGGTCTGCGTCAAGGAACACGCTTCTTTCTCTGCGCAAAAAGACTATTCAGGTTTCTTTGGATATTCCGCAAAAGAGGAAGAGTGGTGATCGGCAATATAACCCCAATATTAAGGCATCTAGTGCAGCCTTAATTCAGGTTATATAGGTGAATAATGGAAGGTAATATAACCCCATATTAAGGCATCTACTGCAGACTTAATTCAGGTTATATAGGTGAATGATGGAAGGTAATATAACCCCAATATTAGGGCATATACTGCAGGCTTAATTCAGGTTATATAGGTGAATAATGGACGGTAATATAACCCCATATTAAGGCATCTACTGCCGACTTAATTCAAGTTATATAGGTGAATAATGGACGGTAATATAACCCCATATTAAGGCATCTACTGCCGACTTAATTCAAGTTATATAGGTGAATAATGGACGGTAATATAAGCCCAATATTAAGGCATCTACTGCCGACTTAATTCAAGTTATATAGGTGAATAATGGACGGTAATATAAGCCAAATATTAAGGCATCTACTGCAGACTTAATTCAGGTTATATAGGTGAGTAATGGACGGTAATATAACCCCATATTAAGGCATCTACTGCAGACTTAACTCGGGTTATATAGGTGAATAATGGACGGTAATATAACCCCATATTAAGGCATCTACTGCAGACTTAATTCAGGTTATATAGGTGAATAATAGACGGTAATATAAGCCCAATATTAAGGCATCTACTGCAGACTTAACTCGGGTTATATAGGTGAATAATGGACGGTAATATAACCCCATATTAAGGCATCTACTGCCGACTTAATTCAAGTTATATAGGTGAATAATGGACGGTAATATAAGCCCAATATTAAGGCATCTACTGCAGACTTAATTCAGGTTATATAGGTGAGTAATGGACGGTAATATAACCCCATATTAAGGCATCTACTGCAGACTTAATTCGGGTTATATAGGTGAATAATAGACGGTAATATAACCCCATATTAAGGCATCTACTGCAGACCTAATTCAGGTTATATAGGTGAATAATGGACGGTAATATAACCCCATATTAAGGCATCTACTGCAGACTTAATTCAGGTTATATAGGTGAATAATAGACGGTAATATAACCCCATATTAAGGCATCTACTGCAGACCTAATTCAGGTTATATAGGTGAATAATGAACGGTAATATAACCCCATATTAAGGCATCTACTGCAGACTTAATTCGGGTTATATAGGTGAATAATAGACGGTAATATAAGCCCCATATTAAGGCATCTACTGCAGACTTACTTCGGGTTATTTAGGTGAATAATGGACGGTAATATAACCCCATATTAGGGCATCTACTGCAGACTAAATTCAGGTTATATAGGTGAATAATAGATGGTAATATAAGCCCCATATTAAGGCATCTACTGCAGACCTAATTCAGGTTATATAGGTGAATAATGGACGGTAATATAACCCCATATTAAGGCATCTACTGCAGACCTAATTCAGGTTATATAGGTGAATAATGGACGGTAATATAAGCCCAATATTAAGGCATCTACTGCAGACTTAATTCGGGTTATATAGGTGAATAATGAACAGTAATATAACCCCATATTAAGGCATCTACTGCAGACTTAATTCAGGTTATATAGGTGAATAATGCACGGTAATGTAACCCCAATATTAAGGCATCTACTGCAGACTTAATTCAGGTTATATAGGTGAATAATGGACGGTAAAATAAGCCCGATATTAAGGCATCTACTGCAGACTTAATTCAGGTTATATAGGTGAATAATAGACGGTAATATAACCCCATATTAAGGCATCTACTGCAGACTTAATTCGGGTTATATAGGTGAATAATGGACGGTAATATGACGCCAATATTAAGGCATCTACTGCAGACCTAATTCAGGTTATATAGGTGAATAATGGACGGTAATGTAACCCCATATTAAGGCATCTACTGCAGACTTAATTCAGGTTATATAGGTGAATAATGGACGGTAATATAACCCCAATATTAAGGCATCTACTGCAGACTTAACTCGGGTTATATAGGTGAATAATGGACGGTAATATAACCCCATATTAAGGCATCTACTGCAGACTTAATTCAGGTTATATAGGTGAATAATGAACGGTAATATAACCCCATATTAGGGCATCTACTGCAGACTTAACTCGGGTTATATAGGTGAATAATGGACGGTAATATAACCCCATATTAAGGCATCTACTGCAGACTTAATTCAGGTTATATAGGTGAATAATAGACGGTAATATAAGCCCAATATTAAGGCATCTACTGCAGACTTAATTCGGGTTATATAGGTGAATAATGGACACTTTCAGTGCGGAGACCGACTTCAAACGTTGGAACCTGATTCTGACGTCAGAAGTTGATACCTGCGCTAAAAATCTAAGTGGTTATGATGGTCATAGACCCGTATTCAAGTGAATCAGAAACAGATAAAAGGTCAATTATGTGCATTTAAAATAAAAAAAAACAGTTGTTTTCTTGGTTATATACAAATATTTCAGCGCTTCAAGAGCCTGAGACGTTGAACCAGAGTTTGAGAACAAATGAATTGGAAGGTGCTTTGATGTACAGAACTATAGAGAAAGGTTCCACATACATATCTATTATGTATATGGAACCTTTCTCTATGTTAGTGACATAGAGAAAGGTTCGACATACATATGTGGTATGTATGTGGAACCTTTCTCTATGGCAGTAATATAGAGAAAGGTTCCACGGAACCTTTCTCTTTGTCAGTAACATAGAGAAAGATTTCACATACATATCAGTTATGTATGTGGAACCTTTCTCTATGTTAGTGACATAGAGAAAGGTTCCACGGAACCTTTCTGTATGGCAGTAACATAGAGAAAGGTTCCACATACATACCACATATGTATGTCGAACCTTTCTCTATGTCAGTAATATAGAGAAAGGTTCCACATACATACTTGGTATGTATGTGGAACGTTCGTTTACTTTTTGTAATTATACGTGGGATGCAACCGTTATTCATTTCTTCTCTCGTTTGCAGTGTCTATATATCGTACGTTAATTCATTCTTTATTTTCTGTCAAAAGCTCAACTAGTTGGTAGCCTTCGTGACCATGAGGTAGCGTGCTGAGCCTCAGACTGCCAGGAACCGAATTTGAAACAATGTGTCTGATAGTCAGTATGGTGTGATTGATCTCAGTAGATTATCCATTGTAGTCTGTATGTCCACAAAATAGTCTTAGCCATCTATTTACCCTTTAACCGCCGGTGCCGCATATATTCGGGTTCTCATTTTTTATTAGCACATCAAGTACCACCTTTTAAACATGGTAAAGATAAAATGTGACATCAATCAGCAATATTTGAAAAGAGTTGACCTCCATTCTGTCAAATCTGAATAATTTTCACTCACTTGAAGTTGTGGATCGCGTCAGCGAGACACAACTTCAAGTCAGTGAAAATTCAGATTGAATAAAATTGGGGATTATAGGGTTAAGCCACGTATTCTCAGGCGGTAAACCCCACGTTGAAGGGACAGCTTCTCGGGATTAGACATGTAGCCACACATTCTCCGGTCAAACGCTTAACGTTCCACGTGCATCTGAAATTCTGTGGTAAATAAATACCCCAACACAGCACACTGATCCAGCAATAAAATACACCGGTGATGTCAGTTTTTTGTTGAAACATTAGATTCATATCTACGAATCTACTTTTATTTTTACATTGGCCGGGTCGCGCACAATATAAATATTTCAGCATGCCACTGCATGGCTAATGTTTCATAGTTACCCATGCTGACTAGAAAAACGAGATTTTATATATCAAATCTTGGAGCACATGTACCTATGTTGTGTATTTTAGGTCGAAGAAAGAACTCAATTACGATAGATTCGTAGATCCAAATATACTCGGCGCTGCGCGCCTCGTACATTCAGTTATACGAGTCTAGCGAATTTCTTTCTACTTGACATATCCCACTAGCTGCCTCCGGAAACAGATTCAAATTCGTTTATTCTCGTCTCACTCAACATAATAGTCTGTGAGATGAACCACTTTTAATTACGTGTCTGAGCCCAAAAGGTTTGAAGATTGTTTCTAACTCAGAATTTCATGCTGATTCTGAAAACCCATTTCTTAAATGCCGCAGACGCTGCGTTTCTTCAGAAAATGACATTTTATGACTTTTTTTTCGTGTTTTTTATATAAAAATTGTAAAATCGCTATTTTAATCCATGACATTGTCAAAATATATCTACATAAGCACATGTGGTGTCAAATTAAACTGTCTGATACATGTGATCCAATAATAAGACAAAAACTTTTTTTTTAACCCTTTAAGCGCTAGGACGGACTTTTGGTGTCTAAAGTCGGTCTCCGCACTGAAATATTAAAAATACTTGATAATGAGCGTAGACCCACAGGTATTCAAATCTAAAGGAGCTAACTAAGACATTAATGACGACTTCAAATTGAAAAAAACCTTTGGTCTCCATAGTTTATGCAAAAATATGGCATTTTAAGGGTTAATATAAATCATCAAACGTAGTAAAAATTTGCATAAATTGTGAGTCAAACTTATATGTGATCCTTATGTTCCTATTTTTTGTGAATTTATGGCTGTTGTGATATTGGGCTAATCAATGTCATGCAGATGAAAATCACTATAATTAATATAAGTTAACCCTTTCAGCGCTGGGACCAACTTTAGACATCAGAATTGGATTTTAGTCCATGACACCATTCAAATTACATCTACATGGGCATATACCGCGGTACCAAATTAAACTTATTACCAACACATTACGATTATTATATACATAGGGATTTTAAAATATACAGTATACACCTGTATAATATGTACGTTTAGTTGAACAATGTTTTTATTTCCTGTCAACCTAAACAGAAATGTTGAAAAGTCAATTAATATATCATTTTTGATCTTTATATTTGCATTACTAGTTTATCATGCACATTTATAACAGTCTTCATATCTCGTCCCCTTGGAGTTAGAAAGTACTAAACTGCCACTTTGTAAAGTGTAACTTAGCACCTTCTAACTCCAAGGGACGGTTTATTATTGTTCTTATCATAGAACACTTGTTTGAGACGAAAACAAAAGCAAACGTAGATAGCTGTATTTATTGTAATAAAGATTGATATTTATATATATAGCCTACTGGTCTGAATTAAATTTTTAGTCACTGTCACTTCATCTGATAAGTAATAGAGCTCATCATCACCCTCATTGTCACCGGTTAAATCTACACTATGGTCAATGTGACAGCTTCACGAATGACTGGGGTAGAATCATTCACAAGAAATCAAAATGCCAGAAAAAAATGGATGATTTCACAGTCAATGAGGAGCGCAATCATTAGATAGTTGCTTTACATGGCAGGAGTGAAAAAAAAACCAATTGACTCCCCACAGGATTTGAATAATCACGGAACTACAAGAGATAACAGTGTCCTCAATAAAATCATGCAGGATATTCACATTGTACATTGTACATTGAATTCCTTTAAAAATCAAGACAATAACCTCTACTGTCTATTCACAGGAAAGGAAGCATCTGACAACGTAAAAAAGAGCTTTTACGCTGTAGAGAGATGGAGAAGATATGTGTCAGCAGTTCAGAGATGAATGCTTTGATAATCCAATAAGTTTGGAAAAGCCAATCAAGAAATGTAAAGTGAAGAACTTTGCTGCAGATGCAGTTAAAGTTAAGGTAACAGAGAAAAACAGCAAGATCAAGGAGCTGCAAGGGAAACGTGATATAATTGTTAGATTATTGTGTTTGGCAGTCATAGAAGACTTAGACCTCCGTGTGGTTTTCACCTATCCTTTAACACCTGTACCCCTTTCATTAGCACATGTCAATGGCACCTTGCACAAAACAGATAAAACCAAACTCATGCATAAATTGGAGGAGAAAGTAACAAGCGGCGATCCACTTATCAACGATGCATAGGCCTATGTAGTGGATGCAATTTTTTTTCTCCGTTCACAGGTACAAGCACCAAAACATTTGTAGAACTGGCAAAGAGAGGATTGACTTTGTGTGTGATACATGCACAAGTCATTCGATTAAAAATGTAGAGCGCAACATCCGCAGATCACATACCGTGATGATAGATTTCTGTTTAAAATAACAGGTGCTGAACAGATTTGTCCCAAAGATTTCCAAGAAGCTATGAAATCCTGTAATTTCAGATCATCGCTATTACGATTTCTGGCAGATGTATGGCGGAATCAGGCATATCTTGACATTATCAGGGGACATATTCTGTATGTTGAGATTGATGTGCATGTCAATATTGTTCAAAGGAATGGATTTGTGAACTTGTTTGCAGCCACGAAGAGGCGGACACTCGCCTGATATGGCATGTCAAACACATATGCGAAAGTATTCCTGATGGAAATATCATTATTCGAGCCAATGATACCGATGTAGGCCTACTGATTATTCTGCTAACTCATGCACATGCCCTTCCCACATATATATGGTATGACTGTGACTTGAACAGTAATTATTCACGTAGATATGTAGATATATCGTTGTTGGACAAAATTTATGTACGGCTATCGCAGGATTTAATGCTTTCACCGGATCCGATTACACTGCTTCATTCCTGAATAAGGGCAAGGTGCGTCCATTTGCCCTGATGGAGAAATCAGTCCAATTTATGACAACATTTGGAAATCTAAGTGAATCCTCTTCTGTGCCCCCAGAGGCAATATAGGAATTGGAAACATATGTCTGTAACCTGGTAATATATACAGCAAGCCTAAAATAACATGAGTCAACAAGGCAAGACAGGTGCTTTTCAATCACTATTTTGCACCGCATTTCCCCCTAGTAGCTCAGTAGGCCTACTGCTAGAAAAAATAAATGTACTAATCTTTTGATTTCAATCTGGAAAAATGCATTGTCGCCAGAACCCATGCAATATAGTACAATTGGAAATGGGTAGTTCCTGGGTGACGATGAGAGTGATGACGTGCTCTATTACTCATCAGATGATGAATATGATAGTGATTGTAACTAAGAATCTAATTCAGACCAGTATATAAATATCAATCTTTATAATAATGCAAACAGCTATCTACGTTTGCTTTTATTTTCGTCTGAAACAAGTCTTCTAAGTGTTAAAAACAACAATAAATCGTACCCTTGGAGTTAGAAGGTGCTAAACTACCACTTTGTAAAGTGGCAGTTTATCATCTAATTCTAACTCCAAAGGGACGAGATATGAAGACTGTTATGAATGTGCATGATAAACTACTAATGCCAATAGAAAGATAAACGATGATATAATAATTGACTTTCAACATTTCTGTTTAGATTGAAAGGAAAATATAAAAAATTGTTCAACTAAACGTACATAATATATTGGTATATATACTGTATATCCTAAAATCCCTGTGTATATTAAAATCGAAATGTGTTGGTCAATAAGTTTAATTTGGTAGCGTAGATGCCCATGTAGATGTATTTTGAAAGGTGTCATTGACTAAAATTTGAATCTGCCGTCCAAAGTTGGTCCCAAAGCTAAAAGGGTTAGATTATATCAATGCTTGTGATATTCATCTGCATGACATTGATTAGCACAATATCACAACAGAGATAAGGCAAACAATAGGAACATAAGGATAACTTATACAGTTAACTCACAATTTATGCAAATTTGTACTACGTTTGATGATTTATATTAACCCTTAAGTTGCTGAAATATTTTTGCATAAACTATGGAGACTAAAGTTTTTTTTCAATTTGACGTCGTCATTAATGTCTTAGTTAGCTCTTTTACATTTGAATACGTATGGGTTTACACCCACGATAAATATTTTAAATATTTCAGTGCGAAGACCGACTTTAGACGTCAGATTCTGACGTCTAAGGTCCGTCCTAGCGCTTAAAGGGTTAAAAACATATGTTTTTGTCTTATTATTGGATCACATCTGTCAGACAGTCTAATTTGGCACCACATGTGGTTAAGTAGATACATTTAAACAGTGTCACGGGTTAAAATAGCGATTTTACAATTTTTATATAAAAAACACGCAAAAAAGTCATAAAATGCCATTTTCTGAGAAAACGCAGCGTCTGCGGCATTTAAGAAATGGGTTTTCAGAATCAGCACGAAATTCTGAGTTAGAAACAATCTTCAAACCTTTTGGGCTCAGACACGTAATTAACAGTGGTTCATCTCACAGTCTATAAATACACAATTAAAAAAGTATCACTCTACATTCAATGGTAAAAGTATATACAGTTGGCCATCCATATTTGGATTATGAGAGACGCTCGACTGATAAATATACATGTATGGTAGTGTTAATGTTAGTCCTCGCCTTCGACGCTGGCCTAAAAATTCCCCTGTATGGTTAATGTTGGCCCTAAACCTTCGACGCTGGCCCAAGATTAGCCCGACATTGGCCACTGATCCCGTATCCCACCTCTGACACCAGAAAACAATACTAGGCTCGTGGTGCTGGCATAAAGCCAGCATTATCAGCAGCCCGTAGGGACTTCACGCCAACTGTCTGCCTTGTCCTGCAGCTATGGTGGTGGACCCAGTACAGGGGGTTCAGGGGGTCAAGATCCACAGAGGGCGTCAGGAGGTCTAAGGTCCATCTAAAATTCTTCAAATTTCTCTTATTTTTTATTGAAAAAGTGAAGGTTTATCTTAACTTTTCTAATGAAAATGAGAGAGACTTAAGATAATAATTTAGATTATCCTAACTTTCTATCATTTTCATTAGAAAAGTTAAGATTTATCTTAATGATGGAAATGAGTGTCATGCCTCCCTGGCCCACCTTTAGAAACTGAGTTTTTCAGAAATCAGTCTATTATTGTTTAATGACACCAACGCAATTGCCAATTTCAAATGACAAAAAAAATCGATTTAGAAAAAGTAGACATCACCATAATCATTAACCACAAATTATTTGATTAGTAGGCCCCAATCGGTTGAACGCGAACCGTGTAAACTGTCGTCCTAGTATGGGAAGGATAAATATATATTTACCGTACGTGACCCAGTTTAGCTTATATGTACACAAAGGTGGCCTAAAACCCGCGTTCATTTATTTATATATACCGTCCTAGCATGGCAGGGTTCGATGTTCGATAAACAAGTCTGCTCTTTATTTTTTCTCAGATATCAGATACTTGAGGCTTTGTTGGTGGTACATCCAAAAAACTCTTTGCAGTCTATAGATAAGAATCTGGATTTATGCCTTTGCACATCTATATTTTACGAGATGTAAAAGCCACTATATCACTGATTTTCTGCCGTGTGAAGACAAACATCAGTAGCTGCATGACTGCATGATTGTCTATTTTTTTACGCATGGGATGATGCCCAGGAGCTCTACGTTCTTAGCTGTGGAAAAGGCCGAGGCCGGAGGGTTATATCTGACTTAAAACACATCCGACCTTAATGAGGATCCCTCATGATCAAGGACTCGTAACACCTGACTGAATATATTACCATAGTCCTATCATGATAATTGGTCTGTACTTGATCAACAATAACTCTCCATTCTGTAGTGGTCGGACAAAGAAAATAATGTAGTGGTGTGTTTAAATGAAATGAAATGAATGAATGAATGAATGAATGAATGAAGGGATAAAGGGATGAAGGGGATGATTAGAGTGCATTCTGCTTATTGCTTTGTGTCGCTTTCTTCACAACCATGGCAATATCGCGACAGAAGGAAGCCCGAATTTGGGACAATACCCTACTCTTTACGAATGACTTTAAGGGTTCTTTATAGTGCACAGTACCATCGACAGCACTGCGCACTCCATGCCTTTTAACAGTTTGGAACACTTTATATGCACAACCCCGATGACAAATATCCGACCCGACCGGGATTCGAACCCAGAGTTTCGAGCCACGACCGAATCGAATGAGCCATCGAGGCCGGCCCAAATGATTAGAGCTTTTAGGATAATTGCGTTGACTGAAATGAATAAATGAATGAAATGAATGAATTTTAGAGTTTTGTATGCACATAACTCTAAATTGGGACAGGAGTACTTCATGAGGATCGTGAGAGGAATTAGAAAACACTGACTTCTACACAGGTTTCGAAAATTGAAGCTCTCTACAATAATTGCTTTGCTAGAATTCGATCAAATTTACCCAGTTGCTTCTCTGATATTTTCTCCGATATTTTGTCAAAGCAGATCCTCCACATCGACTTTATTTTTTTTTAGCATGAAAAGCAAATACAGATTGTTTGCGCTGAGCGAGTGAGAGTTTTCATGATTGTGTCTATTCTGGTTGGTTGTATAGGGAGTGACTGGGGGCTTTTCGGAGTGGTTGAGGGCAGTGTGTGTTTCTCAGAGTGGCTGGGGCAGTGTGGGCTGCTTTCTTCTGCCTCAATGGGTGAGGGGGATTTATAGCCGTGGGGTCAGGGTGGAGGGCCAGGTAATGCCGGGTTTATGTAGACAGTGATGGCGGCGGGGATAGCCCCCACTGACCGGGGGGGGGGGGGGTGGGGTGACCCGAAAACACGAGATGGTCACCGAATCAATGTTGGCCCACCGTCTGGGACGCTGCGCCAACATTGAACCCGCATTTTTTATATATCTGTGACTAGTGCCTAGCATACACGACACGATAATAAAGTAAAAAGTGAGTAACTGATAATTGTAGATCAAGCATTACTCTAGATGATGTCTGTCTTAAAAAACAAACAGGATATATTGAATCAATGTTGATTTAATGTTGGGCCAGCGTCGCAGACAGTGGCTCAGCATTAAATCAACATTGGTTTTACTTGTGTTTGTTGAATAGTGAAAAATCACCAGTATTATATAGTGATGCTATCCATACAACTAAATAAACATACACAAAAAGTGCCTCAATAATAACATACATCATATATCTGTAAAACATTACTAACGATTTGGAAGTATTCCTTTGCGCAGAGGGTAGTATATCACTACAATTATAATTATGACCCTCCCTCAGGGCGCAGAAGGTGAGTATGACCTTCGCCCGGGTTGCAGAAGGTCAGAGTCCCCCTGACGACCTCAGACCACTTGGTCTGATTGGCTGGGCTCTGTCATCCAGCCAGCCCATTGTATAATTGTAGAGATCACCTTGTAAACTCTGATGAGATGCTCCTCTTGCTTGGTATATTCTCTTCTTCCTCAGGTAAGAGGGAGAGAAGCTGACGAGACTGTAGGCTGGAGAAAGATGCTGACGAGACCTTAGGCTGGAGAGAGAGACTGAGGTCAGGAGTCATTATGACACAGCCTCGTTATAGCAGGAGTCCTTATGACACAGCCTCGTTACAACAGTAGTCCTTATGACACAGCCTCGTTATAGCAGGAGTCCTTATGACACATCCTCGGTACAGCCAGCGGTAGAATGGTGAATAACAGCGACTGATTATTTAACTACACATGTTAAGTTGCCACAGCAGCCCACAATTTAAACAAGTTCCACAATTCTAATCTATGGACATGTTCACATCTTATGTCCATATTATGAAGCTAAAATAAAAATACTGATATTCTGATGATTATAGCCTGACTGTGTTGCTTTAAAGCGCTGAAATATATTATAAACCATGGAGACCAAAGGTTTTTTATTTGAAATCCTCATAAATGTAGTTGTTGTCTTTCTCAGCTTTATTCGCATACCTATGTTGGGGGTCTACGGTCATTATAAATAATATAATTCTTTCAGTGCGGGGGTCAACATTAGATGTCAGAATATGACGTTCAAGCCCAATCCCCGCGATGAAAGGGTTAAAAGTAAACACACACTGTTGTTCTTCTTTGCAGCTTCTGGTGTTTATCTTTGCATGGTATTGTATGGCATTGCAAGGTCTGACGTGGCATTGTATGGCATTGTATGGCATTGTATGGCATAGCATGGCATTACATGGCATTGCATGGCATTGCATGGCATTGCATGACATTGCATGGCATAGCGTGGCATAGCGTGACATAGCGTGGCATAGCGTGGCATTGCGTGGCATTGCATGGCATTGCATGGCATTGCATGGCATTGCATGGCATTGCATGGCATTGCATGGCATTGCATGGCATTGCATGGCATAGCATGGCATTGCGTGGCATTGCATGGCATTGCATGGCATTTCATGGCATTGCATGGCATTGCATGACATTGCATGGCATGGCATTTCATGGCATTGCATGGCATTGCATGACATTGCATGGCATTGCATGGCATTGCATGGCATTGCATGGCATTGCATGGCATTGCATGGCATTGCATGGCATTGCATGACATTGCATGGCATTGTGTGGCATTGCATGGCATTGCATGGCATTGCATGGCATAGCATGGCATTGCATGGCATAGCATGGCATTGCATGGCATTGCATGGCATTGCATGACATTGCATGGCATAGCATGGCATTGCATGGCATTGCATGGCATTGCATGGCATTGCATGGCATTACATGGCATTGCGTGGCATTGCGTGGCATTGCATGGCATAGCATGGCATAGCATGGCATTGCATAGGATTGCATGGCATTGCATGGCATAGCGTGGCATTGCATGGCATTGCGTGGCATAGCGTGGCATAGCATGGCATTGCGTGACATTGCATTGCATTGCATGGCATTGCATGGCATTGCATGGCATTGCGTGGCATAGCATGGCATTGCGTGGCATTGCGTGGCATTGCATGGCATTGCATGGCATTGCGTGGCATTGCGTGGCATTGCATGACATGGCATGACATTGCACGGCATAGCATGGCATTGCATGGCATTGCATGACATAGCATGACACTGCATGGCATTGTGTGGCATTGCATGGCATTGCATGGCATTGCATGGCATTGCATGGCATTGCATGGCATTGCATGGCATTGCATGGCATTGCATGGCATTGCATGGCATTGCATGGCATTGCATGGCATTGCATGGCATTGCATGGCATTGCATGGCATTGCATGGCATTGCATGACATTGCATGGCATTGCATGGCATTGCATGGCATTGCATGGCATTGCATGGCATTGCATGGCATTGCATGGCATTGTGTGGCACTGCATGACATTGCGTGACAAAGCGTGTCATTGCGTGGCATTGCATGGCATTGCATGGTATTGCATGGCATTGCATGGCATTGCGTGGCATTGCGTGGCATTGCATGGCATTGCATGGCATTGCATGGCATTGCATGGCATTGCGTGGCATTGCGTGGCATTGCATGGCATTGCATGACATTGCACGGCATTGCACGGCATAGCATGGCATTCCATAGCATTGCACGGCATTGCACGACATAGCATGGCATAGCATGAGACTGCATGGCATGGTGTGGCATAGCATTGCATTGCATGGCATTGCAAGGCATTGCGTGGCATAGCATGGCATTGCATGGCATAGCATGGCATTGCGTGGCATTGCATGGCATTGCGTTGCATAGCATGGCATTGCGTGGCATAGCGTGGCATTGCATGGCATAGCATGACATTGCATGGCATTGCATGGCATTGTATGGCATTGTATGACATTGCGTGGCATGGCATTGCATGGCATGGCGTGGCATTGCATGGCATTGCGTGGCATTGCATGGCATTGCATGGTATTGCCTGGCATAGCATGGTATTGCATGGCATAGCATGACATTGCATGGCATTGCATGGCATTGTGTGGCATAGCATGGCATTGCGTGGCATAGCATGGCATTGCATGGCATTGCATGGCATTACAAGGCATCACATGGCATTGCATGACATTGCGTGGCATAGCATGGCATTGCATGGCATTGCATGACATTGCATGGCATTACATGGCATTGCATGACATTGCGTGGCATAGCATGGCATTGCGTGGCATAGCATGTCATTGCATGGCATAGCATGAGACTGCATGGCATTGTGTGGCATAGCATTGCATTGCATGGCATTGCAAGGCATTGCGTGGCATAGCATGGCATTGCATGACATAGCATGGCATTGCGTGGCATTGCATGGCATTGCGTTGCATAGCATGGCATTGCGTGGCATAGCGTGGCATTGCATGGCATAGCATGACATTGCATGGCATTGCATGGCATTGTATGGCATTGTATGACATTGCGTGGCATGGCATTGCATGGCATGGCGTGGCATTGCATGGCATTGCGTGGCATTGCATGGCATTGCATGGTATTGCCTGGCATAGCATGGTATTGCATGGCATAGCATGACATTGCATGGCATTGCATGGCATTGTGTGGCATAGCATGGCATTGCGTGGCATAGCATGGCATTGCATGGCATTGCATGGCATTACAAGGCATCACATGGCATTGCATGACATTGCGTGGCATAGCATGGCATTGCATGGCATTGCGTGGAATTGCGTGGCATTGCATGTCATTGCCTGGCATTGCATTGCATGGCATGGCATGGCATGGCATTGCGTGGCATAGCATGGTATTGCATGGCATTGCATGTCATTGCATGACATTACATGGCATTGCATGACATTGCGTGGCATAGCATGGCATTGCATGGCATTGCATGGCATAGCATGGCATTGCATGACATTGCATGGCATTGCATGGCATTGCATGGCATTACATGGCATTGCATGGCATTGCATGGCATTGCGTGGCATTGCGTGGCATTGCAAGGCATTGCATGGCATTGCATGGCATGGCGTGGCATTGCATGGCATTGCGTGGCATTGCAAGGCATTGCGTGGCATTGCGTGGCATAGCATAGCATAGCATAACATGGCATTGCATGACATAGCATGGCATTGCATGGCATTGTATGACACTGCATGGCATTGCATGGCATTGCATGACACTGCATGGCATTGTGTGGCATAGCATAACATTGCATGGCATAGCATGGCATTGCGTGGCATTGCGTGGCATAGCATGGCATTGCGTGGCATTGCGTGGCATAGCATGGCATGGCATTGCATTGCATGACATAGCATGGCATTGCGTGGCATTGCATGGCATTGCATGGCATTGCATGGTATTGCAGGGTCTGACGTGGTATTGCATAGCATTGTATTGCATTGCATGGCCTTGGTCGGCATTGCATGGCATTGTATTGGAATGCATGGCCATATCACTACAGGATGCGACTGCTTCGATTGAAAAATTAAAATTATGCCCAAATGGTATCAAGGCCTGGATGACAATCGCTAAGCTAAAACTAAATCCATCCAAAAAAATTCTGTCGTTTTTTCCGACATCTATTTTAGATCGTGATACATCACCAGCTTCTTCGGCACGTAACATCGGAGTCACCTTTGATAGTGAATTAAAATTTGATCATAATATTAGACGGATCTGTAAATCCTGCAATTATCACATTCGTGATTTGAGGCGAATCAGAAGACACCTTACTATGCACACCGCTAAAATGATTGCAAATTCCTTAAGCAATTCTCTTCTTTTTAATGTTGATGACAAATATATGAATCAGTTACAACGAGTGCAAAACTCGAGTCGTATGTAAGACATCTAAGTTCTGCCATAAAACATCTGTTCTCAATTCGTTGCATTGGCAGTACAGAATTGATTTGAAAATTAACACTCTGGTATATAAAACACTCCATACTAAGCAGCTTGTCTACCTCCGAGAGTTATTGTCATTGGCAAAAAAAGAACCCATGCCTCAGGAACTAGAGAGCTTATTCGACCTCGCTCTCCTAAAACCAAGGCTGGTACTCGTGCTTTCAATGCTGTTGATCCATACATCTGAAACTCCCTTCCTACAGAAGTACGAGCAGCTGAGCCGTATTCCATCTTCCGCAAAAAATAAAAGACACGCTTCTTTGCATCTTGTTTTCCATCCTAATAGTCTGACCTCATATTGTTCTTACTTTGAGGACTTTGACTGACCATGAACACGATATTTAAATATGATTTGGCTTGAAGCGCCTCTGAGCTTGTCATACACCTATATAGGCGCATTCTCCGTTTTATATATCTATCTTAATATATATATCTATATATCTATTGCATGGCTTAGCATGATATAACATGGCATTGCATGGTATGACGTGGTACTGCATGGCATGTCATGGCATGGCATTGCATGGCATTACATGACAATAGTCATTGCATGGCATGGCATGGCATGGCATGGCATGGCATGGAATAGCATGGCATGGCATGGCATGACATGTCATGGCATGGCATGGCATTGCATGGCATAGCATGGCATTACATGCCATTGCATGGTATTGCATGGCACTACATGGGATTACATGACATTGCATGGCATTGAATGACATTACATGACATTGCATGGCATTACATGACCTTACATGACATTGTATTGCATTAAATGGTATACATGGCATTGCATTGTATTGCATTGTATTGTATTGTATTGTATTGTATTCTATTGTATTATATTGTATTGTATTGCATTGCATTGCATTGCATTGCATTGCATTGCATTGCATTGCATTGCATTGCATTGCATTGCATTGCATTGCGTTGCGCTACATTGCGTTGCATTGCATTGTATTGCATTGCATTGCATTGCATTGCATTGCATGACATTACATGGCATTACATGGCATTGCATTGCATTGCATTTCATTGCATGGCATGACATGACATTGCAAGGCAGAAAATAACTGGATTGCATATAATTATGATAATGGCATTTCATTGCATGGCATTGTATTACATAACACAAATGATAACTAGGTAAAGCACGTCCTTCGTTTAGATATCCTACTTGTCGTTTAGCGGGATGTTAATCACGAGACACTAATGTGACGTCAGTATGCCGATTATCGTCCATCACCTAGGGTTACCAGATTACCAGCTTATTATGGTCATCTGTAAGGAACGGTGGAACTGGTCGTGTGACCCATTAGTCACCATAGTCTATATATACTACAAACCCCTTATTCCCCTCAGGCTGAATATGAGATGCAATTGGTGTTCATTTGAGTGCGATATGCACATGTTCAATGAATAAGATGTTCACCTAAAGGCTCACATCTTATTCATTGAACGAGTGCTGTATTTTCCCATATCGCATTAAAAATGAACAACATTTGTATTTTATCACACGATCAAGTCACATATGACATAGTACCATACAATGCAGTTCAAACTACAGCTGGAGTGCGATATGGGCTGATACCGATATAGTGCCACAATGCAGTTCAAACTACAGCTAGAGTGCGATATGGGCTGATACCGATATAGTGCCATACAATGCAGCTCAAACTACAGATAGAGTGCGATATAGGCTGATACCGATATAGTGCCATACAATGCAGTTCAAACTACAGCTAGAGTGCGATATGGGCTGATACCGATATAGTGCCATACAATGCAGTTCAAACTACAGCTAGAGTGCGATATGGGCTGATACCGATATAGTGCCATACAATGCAGTTCAAACTACAGATAGAGTGCGATATAGGCTGGGTATACGTCTCACAGAGTGAGCAATCGCGCTCTCATTTTCCAAAGCGCTAATCGAAAAATAACCACAAAATACCAAATCACCTATCTATAATTAAATGAGAGATGTTATCCTACTGATATGATTCCGGTGGGATACTGTATGGGCTGATTGACACAGCATGGTTGATGCGCTGTGTAGATTCCATAAAGGATGAAGTAGGAAAGTTAGAAAGTCTGAGATCGAAGGCTTGTCTCCAGCTCTGACATTCAGGTTCTAAAGAAACACGTGTTTCTTTCCTGCTCACTCGCAAATGTTTAATATTGTGCGGCGCCTCCGTGATCGAGAGGTATTGTGCTCGACCTCAGACCAACCAGCTTTAGTGTCTGTTGGGAAGTGTCATCTCATCCATATCTCCATCCTCAGGATGTTCTCCGGGCCCCGTTTAGCCTATATTTGCACAGGTGCAAATAGGTGGCCTCAAACACAATTCATTCATTCATTCATTCATTCATTCATTCATTTATTCATTCATTCATTTATAGAGCTTCAGTGTAGAGTTTGACTTAGCTATAGGTTATCAGTAGAGTTTTAGGGCTTTTGTTCGTTTTAAAACATCTATTTTGCATTTGACCTAATTGCAGGAACTTTTTGTAAAGTTTGACCTAGTTACACAGCTTCATTTCCATTATACACCCTAGTTTTACATCAGTATTCTACCGGGCAAAGGCAAAATTATACTTTGCAAGAAAGCAGATACCGCGTTTTAGCTTTGCAGGTACAAATCTGAAACGCAGTATCTGCTTACTTTACAAGTAAGCAAATACTGCCTTTATGCTTTGCCGACCAGTATTAGAGCCTGGTATCGGGGAATCAGTGTAGTTGTTGAGAGCATAGCGTACATAACCTGGACTGACACCCAGTCCCAGCTGAGAGCACCCTCTGAGAGCACGTCGTGCACTCCCATCACCCCAGAGCACTCACAGCCGGCCCCGGGGAGGCGACCCGGGGGCCGGTCAGCGGACCAATGTGGCAGGGGTTAGTTTGCCCCAGTCTACCCTGAGCCAGGGGAGACTGCGGCAAGCTCACCCTCCTGTGACTCTCTGTGACCTCTAATGGACTCTGGTCAAACTGGCCATTGACCGCCATACCCGCCTGGATTTCACCATTACCCAACTGTCACTCACATGTCGACCGTACCGCTGCGCTTTCTGAAAAGACGCTGACCGCTACAGCCCTACAGTTACAGGCTAACGTAACCCTTGAAGCGCTGAAGATTTTATGAAGACCATGAAAATCAAAGGGTTATTTTCAATTTAAAATTACCATAAATGTCTTAGTTAGCTCTTTCTGATTCATTTGAATACCTATGTTATGGGTCTACGGCCACTAGATATATTGTTATTCTTACAGTGCAGGGATTGTCTTTAGACGTCAGCATCTGACGTCTACAGACGTCAGATGCTGACGTCTAATGACAATCCGCGCACTGTAAGGGTAAAAGAATACTGTTTTCTCATGCAATATTGCACAATATAAACGAAGACCTATTATTTGGCTTTGGTTATATGTGCTTCTTATCTACGCGCCACGAATAATTCCACGAATAATTATTGAAACATCAGGCTTCTCATAATATATGATAAATTTGAAAAGAAGAATCCATTATTGGGTCTTGGGTCTAACTGCTGTCATATAATGTGCTGATACGCCTGAAAATCCATCACTATATCAAAATAAATTGTTCTCCATACAATATTACAAAATATAACCGGGAATCTATTAATGTGTTTTGAATATACATGTATTGCATTATAAGCCTACCTCTATTAACTACATCCATAGAACGATAAATGAAAAATATACTTTTCCCCATGCAAGATGGACAAATATAAATGATTAATTAATTTGCTTTTAGGTGTTGGAATACAGATATTTCCTTCTTCTTAAGCTGACATTGCTAACTCAATGCACACAAGTTTCGAACACACACTAAATACAAGACTGATATAATTTTCATTTATTTGTTTGAAACGTAGTTTGTTGTGAAACAGATGCTTGAACATTTTAAAGCGTCAACTGGATTATGCTTCCCGGTTGAAATCTTACAATATAAATCCAGATCGCAAAGCATGGTGTAGGCCAAAAATAAACCAATAATTTATCCGATTTTTTCTACACTCTTTGTAGCGGTTTTCACTGCGAGACGTAACCTATATAGGTAGACTGAAGGCTTATACCTTATTCATTGAACGAGTGCTGTATTTTCCCATATCCCACTGAAGTGAGCACCGTTTGTGTAGCTTCTCACACTCTGTACAGTGATTTTCACTATGAGACGTATATCGGTATCAGCCCATATCACACTCTAGTCTATAGGCCTAGTTTGAACTGCAATTATGGCAGTCATGTCAAATGTGACTTGATCGTGTGAGAAAATACAAACGTTGTTCATTTTTCGTGCGATATGGGAAAATACAGTACTCGTCCAATGAATAAAGTGTTCGCCTAAAGGCTCACACCTTATTCATTGGACGAGTGCTGTATTGTTCCATATCGCACTCAGATGAACACCGTTTGCATATCTTATTTCTTCCAGCTTCGTGGCCTAGTTTAGCCTATATGTGCACTATATGTGGCCCAAAACCTCATTCATTTCATTTCATTACTTCCAGCATTGTGATGAGAAAGACAAATTTACTATCCAAGTTTCTCTACAGATTCGAATATCCACTGCAAGTACTACTTGATGTGACAGCGCGATATCAACAAGGGAATGCAGGCATTCTCCAACCATAACAAATTGTGTTTTTTTAGGCAGCCATATATTGGGACTGGAGACAATACGGTGGAGCTGGAGGCAATATCTGGCGGCAATCTGGTATGGGAAGCCATTGGGGGCTTATGGGAGTATTGTTGACCTCACAATATGGCATTCTACAGGTCCACACACTGGGGACGCAGAGGGTAATTAATGACGGGGTCTGGTCATCTACCATAGAAAGCCAGCAATATCAGAAGGGCAATGAGAACATGGCGGAATCAATGCTGGCTTGATGCTGGGCCAGCGTCGTAGACGCCGGCCCAACGACAAGCCAGCATTAGTTGATTGCTCGTGCTTGCTGACAGCAATGTAACATCTGGCTGGAATAGCCCCACGGAGTCACAGCGCCATTTACAGCATGAAGCTGCGGGGAATGCCATTATTTAGAGGTCATCTCACGATAGAGGATGCTCCAAAATGAAACCTCGCTGGTCACTGTTTACTCGGTCAATTCTCAAACGATTTCACATTTACAAGCTTCATTGTCTAGCCATTTGGCATAAATCCTGCAAAGTTCATAAAACATTTTGTATCATTTAAACATCAATTGAACCCATTAACTTAGTTTTAATCACCGAATTACAAATGTTCTAACTGCTTCAATACTAAAACTGCGCTAACTTTTCAGGGTTGTTGACTAGACATTGGTGTTTGCCAAATTGCATGTAAATCACTCGAGAATTCAGTGAGTAATCAGCGAATGACTGGCTTTCATTTTGTCACACCGACATTAGACACTGGACCAGCATCGCAGATCTAATTGTTGGGACAACTTTAAATAGGACAGAGGGGCAAAGCTTGAGAGATGGATCATTAGGATGGGCGGCCATCAGCAAAGATTAAAACGGTGGATTTCTTGTTGCCTCCTTAATTCCAAAGCGCAAAGGAAACAACATAGTGAGAGTGTTGGCAAACCACCGGCGACAATAACTAAATACCAAACAAATGCTGTGAGATCTTCTTCTATTGTTTACGTTTATTTCTGTGAATTGTCATATGCGTTAAAGCTTGTCATTGCCCTTACGATATCTATTCTAAAATTCAAAGTGGTCTTCAGATCAAGGATTGTGTAAATGATTTATAAATAAACTTGTCTTTCTGTCTGTTCGTCCACCTGCAGTCTCACCTAAAATGTTTCATATATTCAGAATTTAGCATTTCATCAATATCCATTTCTCCTTGTATTCATTGTGTTTGATGAGTAAATAAAACAGGCTATTGACGTAATTAACACTTATTGTTTAATGTTATTGTTTAATGTTCCGACGAGAATCTCGCTGAATTCTATGTTCAGTCATTGTCCTTGATGATTTGCCAGCATTGGCCTGGTGTTGTGGGGGGGGGGGGGATTCTTCCCTACCTCGGTCCATATCATGCCTTTAGGCTAGGCACAGATTTAGTTTTCAAGCATTGGCCCGACATTTGGGGCCATCCGGTTTGTGTCGTGCTTTTCAAACAATGTTTGCCAGCATTGGCCCGGTATTGGCCCGACATTGGAGGCCATCCATACTCAGGTTCGTATCATGCCTCCAAACAATTATTTTCCAGTATTGGCCCGACATTGGAAACCATTCCATACCGCGATCCGTGTCATGTCTTCAGACAAGGCACAGCTCCTGTATTGGCTGGTTTGCCTGTATTGGCCGGGTATTGGCCGGTTACTGGGTGCCTCGCATCCCCCGGTCCGTGTCATGTCTTCAGACAAGGCACAGCTCCTGTATTGGCTGGTTTGCCTGTATTGGCCGGGTATTGGCCCGGTACTGGGTGCCATCCATCCCCCGGTCCGTGTCATGCCTTCAGACAAGGCACAGCTCCTGTATTGGCTGGTTTGCCTGTATTGGCCCGGTATTGGCCGGTTACTGGGTGCCACGCATCCCCCGGTCCGTGTCATGCCTTTAGACAAGGCACAGCTCCTGTATTGGCTGGTTTGCCTGTATTGGCCAGGTATTGGCCCGGTACTGGGTGCCATCCATCCCCCCCCGGTCCGTGTCATGCCTTCAGACAAGGCACTGCTCCTGTATTTGCTCGTTTGCCAGTATTGGCCAGGTATTGGCCCGGTACAGGGTGCCATCCATCCCTCGGTCCGTGTCATGCCTTCAGACAAGGCACAGCTCCTGTATTGGCTGGTTTGCCAGTATTGGGCAGGTATTGGCCCGGTACTGAGTGCCATCCATCCTCCGGTCCGTGTCATGCCTTCAGACAAGGTACAGCTCCTGTATTGGCTGGTTTGCCAGTATTGGCCAGGTATTGGCCCGGTACTGGGTGCCATCAATCCCTCGGTCCGTGTCATGCCTTCAGACGGGTCATAGATCCTGCCCCTTGCACTAGGCACATTATTCCTCCACAATGCACCGTCTATATTTAGCCAATGACAGCCCCGTATCGTCGACTGTGGGTCGCCGCTGACACTCCAGAAGCAAGACACCAATCAGCCAATGTTGTTTTAATGCTGAGACAGCGTCAACGAGGCTGGCCCAGCATTAAACCATCATTGGGTTAGTGAAAACAATGTTCTGGTCCTGTGGATCGTGAAGCTAGCGGCAGGCTGTAGGCGGACTTGGCGACTTGACGGGGACAATCCCTGCTGTGGGGTCTATCACACACAGAACATGGGATCAAAGCTGACTTAATGCTGGCCCATTGTCTGCGACGCTGGCCCAATGTTAAACCAGCATTTGTAAATATCTAGTGTCTGGTGGGAGATTCCGCTCTGCACGGTGGGGAATCAAAACGACAAATTGACGGGCGATCTCCACGGTGGGGAATCAAAACGACATATTGATGGGGGGTACTCTGTTACGCTACATAAATACTGTTTTATTACATAACCAAAGCAGGCTTGATCACATACTAAAAATAAATGTAGTCTAAATATAGAATCATCGCGTATGGGGTCTGAAGCAGCTAGTTGATTTAAAATATATATTCATATAATCACAATGAATTTATTTATTTAACCCTTTGGCCGTCAAATTATTCAATTTGAATTTTCACCCACTTGAAGTTGTGTCTCGCTGACGCGATCCACAGCTTCAAGTGAGTGAAAATTATTCAGATTTGACAAAATGGAGGTCAACTCTTTTTATATCATGCTGGTTGATGTCACAGTTTATCTCTAACATATTTAAAATGTGGTACTTAATGTGCTGATAAAAAATGAAAACCCGAATATATGCGGCACCGGGCGTTAAAGCGTTAATGTAATCCCCTCGTCACCGCCATCACATTGCTGTGAAATTTAACTTTCAAGCGTTGAACACGACTCCATCTTTAATCTGTTTTATTAGCAAGTCAAATCACAGTTATTGGAATTGAAATGAGTGTTTAAACAACAAGATTTACAAATGTATTTGGTCTCAAATTAAAAAAATACTAGTAATTTTTATCCATTCGGCATTGTGGGTCGCGTTAGCGAGCCACAAATGAAATGAAATGAATCGGGCTTTAGGCCACCTTTGTGCACATATAGGCTAAACTGGGCCAGGAGAACCTCCTGAGGATGGTGAGATGATTGAGATGACACTGTCCTCCAGACACAGGATTCGAAATTCGAGCCCTGGCGGTCTGAGGCCGAGCACGCTACCTCTCGGTCACGGAGGCTCCCCGCAATACTAACTTTCACACGTGGATGGGGAAGAAACAATTTTTGTTTCTTTCAAACCGCCGAGACCGGGAACTGAACCCCGGACTCTGGCGTGAAAGGCAGCGGTGCTAACCACTACCCTAGGGCCCCCGCCCTAGCGAGCCACAGCTTCATGTGAATGAAACTTTAAATAAGATACGTGGCTTGAACAAGGGTACATTCAGTGTTCCAAAGTGGTGGTCGTATTATGTATTATTGTATTGTCTTCCAATGGTGGTCACAGTAGGCATATGTACCTTGTTGTATGAATGCTGAATTATGGAACGGATGAAAGATAATATGTGTGCTTTAATGCTAGCAGCAAAATACCAGTCATAGCCAGTATTCTCGAACAAGGTACGAAATATCGGAGACTTCGAAATGGTTGAGATCGTCATGTCGTCCAGTCCGAAGCCTACGATATATCGCAACTTGTATGAGAACACGGGCCAACCCTAACCAGCTAACGTACTCGTTATTCCTACATGGACATGCCATTACTTATAATTTACCCATCTTCCACAACAAGTTATCTTACCCACGAGCACGCAGTGCGATACCTTGCTTTATCGAGCATATAGTGTCCAACTATATTAAATATCGAGATACCTTGAATGGTGCGCGTCTCATGACCGGCCAATCAGACAGAGCTTGACAACTGGCTGACAGCAAAGCTTGCTTGTTTCGTTTGTAAGATAGATCAGATAGATATATAAGCTCAGAATCTCACGCTGATGTCATTGTGTTCCCAGCTCCCTGAATGGCGGCCACTATATGATTACTGGCCGGCAGGACGAAATTCGGTACACCTCCCTGTCCAAAATTAAAGATTCCCATCTTGTCTATAAAATACATCTAGCAACGGAAACAGGTAACTGTGCATGACAGATGAACAAGAGGTCAATTCTGCGTGACCTTTTATGACCTATTTATAAATCTGAAACATCCAGTGAGGTTTGAATCTCAGACACACCCCCAAGATGACCACATAGGCATAATAACTGATTGTAGTACTGGATACGGCCAGGCTCGTAGGTAGCACTCAGGTGAGACTGGCCAAGGGAAGATGAATTTGCCATGAGCTCTGGTATTGGCGGTAAACTTTCAGTCTTTCACTGTGCACGGAAAAAGTGTTTCGTGGAAATGATTAATGTCACATTGGTATTAATAGGTAGCATCTGTCATTCTGTAAAGCGGTAGATACGACCCCAGGAACCCCTGGGACATGTTTTATTTTCAAATGCTTTCTCCTGCAATCTAAGGCATATTGATGAAAACATTTTTTCGTGGTCTACTGTGACCACTGTGACCACCATTATTTCGAGGGGGGGGGTGGGGTTAAAACCCCCAGCCCCCACCCCTTTGGATCCGCCCCTGAACCCTTTAATACCAAGGTGACGATATATGAGATGGTGTTCAGAGTGCGCTTGTCATCAACATGTGGTGAATAATGTATGTAAGGCCTTGTCAGAAGCTTACACGTAATCACAGGCCAGATTTGAGCTGTCACACAGAATTAGGTAGGAAAACAATGTTGTTTCAACGTCGTAGACGTTGAAACAACATTGAATCAGCGTTTTGCTATTGTGTTGTGTTCGCTGAGATGTCCATACATTATGTACACGACATGCAGCGAGGGAGAGGAGGGCGCATTGGAACATTATGTACAGGCCATGAGGACATGGCGTGTGGGAGAGGAGGGCACCCTAAATATATTTACTGATACATCAGTGCGCTAAGGGGTGGGGGGGGGGATAAGCTGAGGAGCAAACGGCACTGCCTAGGAGTGATGTAAATATACTGCTGGAATATAATAGATTCAGTAATGACGCCATTATTTTTGTAAATACTGTTACAAATTTCGGACCAAGAAAATATTATATATTAAAATTTATTGAAATTTAGAAACTTTTGTCCGGCAATTAAATACCTATTTCCTAAGCCACCTCAAGATCTGGAAATCTAATGTAGGGGTGGTAAAGTTCGAAATCGTAAACTTTTAATAGAGTTTAAAATGCTGATATTCAGCCAAAGAGTTTAAGCGTTGTACCAACGCCGTAATGACGATGGCAGGAAGGCCGGATCCGCGGGGGCACCAGAATCCAAAGGACGCAGCCCTCGGGCGATGTGTCTGGTATGTGACGCGGACAGAGAAAGGCAAGTGGTGCGGCTTGAGTGAGGCAGTGTCGTGCGGGCCGTCGACCCGGCTGCTGTCAGAAACGGCTGCTCACAGAGATTGAGACATATAACGTTTACAATAGTATTTATTAAATAAGACTACCATGTTCTCACTAAGACTATCATTATCATGTTTACCAGCTATACCTGAGACTGAAATGTGAATCATCAATAAAGACGCTTGAACCTGTATTATCGTCCAGATTTCTCCTCGTAACACAAACTATCCCGAAATACCGTAATAAAAAGGAACTAACAGAGGTACCACGCTCGAATCACAACTGAACTTTCTTCTGTCCAGATTTCTCCGAAATGTGCAGAAAATGATTGAAAGCAGAATAATAGAATATCCAAAGACTAGACGGTTTGAAAAAGAAAATATTCAAGGAGCCGTTTCAATAATAACGGCATATATATTTTTAAGTTACCATCAACTACAATTCGCGGCTTCTAGTGACTGAAGATGAAAATGGTAAATTCAGGCCTCTGAGGGTTAAAGAGCCGGACTATTTTTTATATAAAGCAAGATAACATAGGGTTTTTCTCAATTTGAAATCAGCATAATTGTCTTAGTTAGCTCTTTCTGCTTCATTTGAATACATGTGTGATGGGTCTACAGGCCTCAGCGATATTTTACTCTTTCGGTGAGGGGACCAACTCTACACGTCAGATTCTGACGTCTATTGACGTCAGATTCTGCCGTTTAAAGGGACTGGCCCAGGCTAAAATCATAAAAAAATCGGTGATTTTATTTCGGGCTCTTAATATGACCATATGATGTAAACATAGACTAGAACTGCAATTTAAAATAAAAAATTCTGCTGCGCATTCATCAGTTATAGATATAGAGACGAAATTCCCAAATTTTCTATTTTTGACATGGTTGTCAATAATTAGAAATCAGGAATCTCGTCTCTATATCCAGCCTAACTGGTGTATGCGCAGCACAAAAATTAAACAACTTTTGCAGTTCTAGTCTAGGGACATGTTTACATCATATGGTCATATTAATAAGCGAAAATAAAATCACCGATTTTTTTATGATTTCAGCCTGGGCCGGTCACTTTAAATTCGTTCCCCGCGCTGTAAGAGGTAATGCTGGACAGTCACCAACAGAACGTTTCGATAGACAGCGTTCCAATAGTGAGCCAGCATTGGATGAAAATATCGAGGAATAACAAAGTGAAGGTCATGCTCTGATCAGCAACAAGTCAAAGCCGATGTCGTCGTCCTCAATAGACGGTAATGACCCCTAAATGTCAGACATCGGCTGCCCATCGTCCTGGAGAAAGACATGAAACGCACAAGAAGAAATCCATTTCTCAGAGACAAAATATAATTATATCCCTCCGGATGAAATGTACCTGTAGGAAAGACGCTTAGAAAAATAAGTCACTCAATGCAATGGGAATTATACCCTTAACATTGTGTATATTGATGAATAAATGTACCACCAAGAATTAAATATAACACAAGAAGGAATCCACTTCTCAGAAACAGAATATATTCATCTGAATGAACAAGACGCTTAGAAAAATATACCACTCAATTGAATTATACCTTTAAAATTTTGTATAGTGACGATTAAATGTACCACTCAGAATGAAATATAATATATGTTGTTTTATTACATTGGCTTCATTTATCATGTTTATATGCCTACTTATGCTGTATTTTATTATGATTATAGGATTTTGCTATATGTGTACAGATTTGGTTATGTAATCCTCCAAGTTTTTTCCAGGCTATGTCATAGCCTTGAGGGCCCCACGGTAGATGAGCAATGCTCAGTGGGTTAATACAATGTAATTCGGCATACATATTTGTTCCCTATTTACATTTATGTCAACCTGTGATTTGTATCGTTGTCATGAAATAAAGTAGTTCTTATTATTATTATAAATATATTTGTTAACCCTGCCAGTGTGGGGACCGTCTTTAGTCGTCAGAATCTGACGTCTGTGGACGTCAGATTCTGACGTATAAAGACGGTCCCCACACTAAAAAAAATAAACTATTTGAAACGGCTGTGAGACATAACATAGGTATTCAAATGAATCGGAATGACCTGAATAAAACATTTATGATGATTTCAAATTAAAAAAAAACCTTTGATCTCCATGGTTTGTACAAAAATATTTCAGGGCTGTAAGGGTAAAACAGTTTAAGGAGAAGGTATGTTAAAGGTGATCTATCACCCCTTATATGATATGAATAATTATGTCCCTATAATTATGGGGTGATTGGCTATCATGTGACCCTCTCAGAGGGTCACATGATAGCCAATCACCCCATATAAGGAAACACTTGTGCCCCATCTTGTGGCAACATTGATTTATTTGTCACAAATTTATTCATACTATATAAAGGTGAAGATCACCTTTAAATGTTAAGAGTAGCTTCACCAATCATTAACAACACCACTTGTGTAGCGAGTTATCAAAGTAAAGTAAAATTAAAATTAAAATAAAACCTTTGGCCGCCATAGTTTATACAAATGTTGTGTGTTGAAAACACAGGTGCTTCACGTGACCCCCCCTCCCGGGCGAGGTCACCAAAGGTGTTCCCAGAGCGAGTACTGAAGCTCCTAACTACAGGTCAATTCCCAATGTCCACGCCCTCCCACACCCACAAGGACAGATTTAAGCCTTGCTGACCACAGGAAAGCCCACAAAGTCTCCATTATGTCTGGAAAGCCTGCTGCAACCTCCACTGGTCAGGTATTCCTGAATTAGGGTATTAATTGGAGGGAAGATAGGCAAGCATGAAAGAATGGCAGGCAGGCAGGCAGGCAGGCAGGCAGGCAGGCAGGCAGGCAGGCAGGCAGGCAGGCAGGCAGGCAGGCAGGCAGGCAGGCAGGCAGGCAGGCAGGCAGGCAGGCAGGCAGGCAGATAGACAGACACAATTAATCAGACATTTGTTTATGTATTCGTTTGTATTATTATCTAAATATTCAACCATTCTTCAATTAATAAAAGAGTCAATCGCTTCAATCTTGATAATTCAGTCGTTGTTTAAATCACTTGACGCTGTTTATCGTCCGTAGCATAGAGTCACGTTGAAGTTTTTTTGTTACTTGTGATATATCAGGTTGACGTCAGACAGCATTACCAAATGTTATGAAATACGTCTTGATGCGAGGCAGCATAAAATACGTGTTTAAGACTCGCTCCGGATATTTGGTGTCTAACGTAAAGCCGCCCCGATTTGCACGTGTTTCCATGGTAACATTATTTGATCTGACACCCTCTCTCCTCCTGGTGACCACTATACCCGCTGTAACTGGACCAGGTCAAAGGTCAGGGACAGGGGTCCATTTAGTAAAAACCTTAAGATTCAGATCATCTTGACCCTTTGCCTGCTAATCACGACAATAGTCTATGTTTACCCTTAAAGCGCTGAATTAATTTGTAAAAAACATCGCAACCAAAGGGTTTTTCAATTTGAAATCATCATAAATGTCTTAGTTAGCTCTTTCTGATTCATTTAAATACCTATGGTCTGGGTCTACGGCTATTAGAAATATTTTAACCCTTAAAGTGCGGGGATGGACTTTAGTCGTCAGAATCTGACGTCTACAGACGTCAGATTCTGACGACTAAAGTCGATCCCCGCACTCTAAGGGTTAAAGCCCCAGACCTACTCTGCACAATGTCATATTTCATACTATTTTAGATGACTTTATAAATACTAGAGTGCTCAGCTCCCATTTTAAACCACTGGGAACGCTTTTCCCAAGACAAAAGTCGGGGGCGGAGCTAATTCATGACGTCAACAGGTGGAGACATGCTTGGCTGGTTATAATACATGTACATATACATGTAGCTGATGATGTATTGTATGATTTTATAAAACTGACCAAAATCAGCACGGAACGCCGGTCCAACGCTGCCTGAATGCAGGTGAATCACTCTAATTGATGGCCATCACCGGGACCGTTCCTGGCCAGCGTCCAGCATTCACTCGCCCCTTGTTCACCCTGTCGATGGGGGCATATTGAAATGAATAGAAATCTAGTTCAGCTCATGCACAAATACAAGAAACATGAAACATATACCCGATGCAGTTTCAATGTTAATTCAGATTAAATAATGGGCGGTTTTTGTGTGTGAAGTCATGCGGTGGGAGATCCGCCCAGCCGAAGAATGTGAACATTTTCAGTTTTTATTTTTGAAAATAACTGATAATTAGTGAACCAAAATAATCTGCTAAGTTATGAGATATATACTTTAATTATTTTGATAAACTGAAATCACTTCACAGGGCCTTTGGTTTCAAATTGAGCAAATATAAGTAATTTTCAACCATATGAGGTTGTGGATCGCAGTAGCGAGACACAACCTCAAGTGGTTGAAAACTTAAACAAATTAACCTCATATGATAGGTGTTAACATTCTGTCATTACCATTAGAATAGCTGAGATCATCTTAACTTTTCTAATTTAAATTAGAAAAACTTAAGATATTATCAATTTTATGATTTTAAGTGGTTTGTATCCCACGTCACTATCCAATTCTAAGTGTAAGGTCGAATGTCACAGCGTCTATCCTTGTAATTAATATTATGACATCACGTGGTTAACCCCCCGAGTTCTGAGGTATTTAATTTAAATTTCCTGTTACTTGAAGGTGTGTTTCAAGTGACTGAAAATGTATGTGATTTTTAAAATTTAAGTCCCAACATATATCAGTGTTTCAAAATTGATTGAAGGCATTTTTAGCAACTGGTTGTACAGTTGCTAATAAAAACATCTTCAGATAAGAACGAAAGTAATTATAGAATATCATGCAAACATGTGATGTGTAATTCGTTTATACAATTAAATGCAAATCTGCTGTAGTTTATACTGACAATGTATGTTATTTTTTCATGAAAGGTGTGTTGCACAAAACAAAAAAACAACATTGAGAAGACACAAGACTATAATATTTGTCTCTATCCGACTGATTTTACTAGGCCCGACATGACAACGCCCATTGTCGTTTCAGACACACCTAACATAGCCATCAGAAAGGACACATGTGCTGCGAGTTTAAGTAGGTCTGAGATGCAATTTACGATGACATTTTGTATCAATTAATGGCCATTTTATAGCAGTTAGCAGTTACCTGTGTCGAGCATTTAACGCTTTTACGTCACTAGTGAAGTGGTTTGACGTATTGATAACAACGTTAGACGACAGATTTATCAAAGTAGTGTATGCATATAATAATAAATAATATATTTGTTCACAAATTAAATGAAAACACTGTAGTCATGCCAATGGATAATAACACTATATGTTTTGTGATTGAATAGGCTATATGTGCGTATTTGTCCTAAGGAAAATGAAATGAATGGGGTTTTATGCCATCTTTGTGCACATATAGGCTAAACTGGGCTAAGATAAACTCCTGAGGATGGTGAGATGAATAAGATCACACTGCCCTCCAGACATAGGATTCGAAATTCGAGCCCTGGTGGTGTGAGGGCGAGCACGCTACCTCTCGGTCACGGGGCTCCCCACAATATTGAATCTTTACGAGTGAGCGGGAAATAAACATTTGGTTTCTTTGAAGTTAGGAGGCCATAGAATGGAGTCCTAGTGAGGATGGGGGGGGGGGTCAGAGATAAAAGTAGAACCTGAGACAGGTAGATGTAATTATATAGTTAAGTCTCTCACGTTACAGCATCTCTTCTACTATATTGATTTCCTGAAAAACCTTGTTTTTGTTTGTTTTGTGTTTTTTAAAGAGAGGTAATGAACTGCACATGAGGTTTGAAGAAGCGATGCGCCAAACAAATGTTCTCGAACCCGGTGCAATGGTTTATTTCATGACACGTATATCAGTATCAGTCTATATTACACTCTATCTCTACTTTGCTGTGTAATGTAATGTAATGTAATGTAATGTAATGTATTGCAATGTAATGTAATGTAATGTAATGTAATGTAATGTAATGTAATGTAATGTAATGTAATGTAATGTAATGTAATGTAATGTAATGTCATGCCATGACATGCTATGCCATGCCATGCCATGTCATGTCATGACATGGCATGCCATACCATGCCATGCAATGTCATGCCATGTCATGTCACGACATGGCATGCCATACCATGCAATGTCATGCCATGTCATGCCATGGTATATTATCTTATCTATGTGTGACTTGATCGTGTGATAAAATACAGCCGTTGGTAATTACTTGTGATATGAGGGATAATACAGCACAATGACTCACCTTTTATTCATTGCACAAGTTCCGTATCACCACATATTAGAGATGTATATTTTTACAAATGAAAAGATTTTCTGTCACTAGAAGCTGCAAATAATAATATTATAAAATATTAATAATTAATATAATTCCTATTCCCGGTGAGTCAAATGGTCAAAACCAACTGGTGTTCTCAATATAATAAAATATGACATCCCACGTGTGATATTTGCTCACATTTCGTATCAGTGAGGCAGAAATGATATAAATAGACACAATCAGTAGAATGTCATTGCACCTTCAAGGCCGCCGACAGTGTTTAAGACATTTGAGATTAATATTAACTCCAAATTGAAGAGGGGGGAACATAATTAGATTTCTAATATTTAATTATGCTGAAATACAGGTGAATAAGTAATCGGTCCCACCCTACATGGATGAGCGAGTTAATTGTTAATTGTTGAATAAATAAGTGAATGAATGAATGAATGAATGAATGAATGAATGAATGAATGAATGAATGAATGAATGAATGAATGAATGAATGAATACATCGATATATGAATAAATGAATAAATGAATAAATGAATAAATGAATAAATGAATAAATGAATAAATGAATAAATGAATAAATGAATAAATGAATAAATAAATTAATAAATTAATGAATAATTAAATAAATGAATGGTTTAATGATTTAATTGTTGAAAGAATAAATGAATGAATAAATGAGTAAATGAATAAATGAAGGAATGACTGCATGAATAAATGAATGAAAAAATGAATGAAAAAATGAATGACTGAATGAATGAATGAATGAATAAATGAATGAATGAATGAATGAATGAATGAATGAATAATGAATGAATGAACTAATGAATGAATGATGGAATGAATGAATGAATGAATATATGAATGAATGAATGAATGAATGAATGAATGAATGAATGGATGAATGAATGAATGAATGAATGAATGAATGAATGAATGAATGAATGAATGAATGAATGAATGAATGAATGAATGAATGGGGACAAGCAGTGAACTTGATATCCTACGCTGGATCGTCACAGAATAAATATAAAATATAAAAATATGTATTCTTTATTCAGTATGTTTTCAGCGGTTTCCGTCGATCTGAAGCTTGAGGTTGGTCGAGATGATCATTTCGGCCTACCGCGTGTCTCAGATCTAGACCCTGACTTGCCTGATAATCGATTAACAATAGAACAGCTGAGGTAGTTTTCCTTGACTTGTGCTCCTATATCTCCGGATATAGGAGCACCGTGTTGTAGGTTAAGAGAGCTTATGATATCTAGTATGAAATGTGTGAAAAATCACACTCTTTTTCAAGCTGGACAATGTCTTTAAAATCATTACTATATAATATTATTTTAAATACCCTTCCCTGTACACACTTATTGCATTAATGTCAACAGATCATGTCAAAACTATTCGTAACCTTGCTGCTTTTGTATATTCAAGTTTCAAACGGATCACACTTTGAATTATTTTCTTTTTTCTTTTTGTCTCCTCGTACATGCGTGTATAATATAAATTGTAAAAGGCTCAAAGACTATGTCTAAGCTGAATAAATGAGCTATGAGCTATGAACTACGCCATGGGTCTACGGCCATTATACATTTGTGAATCTTTCAGTAGTGTGGGGATTGACTTCAGACGTAGGAACTAGATTTAAATAAAGTACACTTGTGTGGACTTATCACTATCATGCACCTTGAGAAAAATGTAAAATGGACCATTTTAAGTTTTATTTCACGATTAGTTTTATTCGATGGCTAATTATTCCAGTAAAAAACATCACAAAAAACAGTGGAATGATGAGTAGTTTCCGAATAAGACAGACACAACATGTTGAGACATGTTTTGTCACATTTGTTTCCCCCCCTGACGCCCGGAGTCAGCCATGATGAACACGGGAGCCCGGGGCACTGTGACAGTGTCTGTCGTGTTACCCTTAGAGTCCAAAGGCTAGAGATCAACCCTTTCTGTACCAGAATGTTTAAATATAGAGAAGTTACAAAGTGAGTTTGTGTGTTCCGCACAGCAAACATAAGTAATTTAAACAATGTTGATTTGATGTTGGCCCATCGTCTAAGACGGTGGGTCAATATTACACCAACATTGAGTTTTATATGCTGGGCATTACTAGTTTAGATTTCGCTGAAACGTTTGTAGATATATGTGTCTGTGAGAGTCGATTGTTTTTTTTTTGCCGTCCCCTGGCCAAACCCGATGTGGAGTGAAGCGAGACAGTCCCTTGGCAACCTGTGGGTGAAATTTCAGTGGAAATTTCCGTCCATTTTTATTCGAAGTCCCATGTCAACCATTGGTCTGCTAGGAACGCACATTTAAAGATTCAACCCTTTAAATCCTGTATTTATCATTGCGAGGAATAAGAATTTTGCGATTTTTCGATAAAAATCCATAAATTCCCACTACAACCTGCGAATTGCTGTTCCAATTCTCGACTTGCAATGGATGAAGATGACTTGAAGTGGATGACAGATTAAATAAAATTATCATTATTTTTGAAACGTTTTCATGAAAATTCACCTTTTAAATCCCTCAGGTATCGGAAAATAAGTAAGATTTTGTAGATACAAAATCATGCCATGAAGCATCATCAGGGGTTAAAGGGTTAGGGAAATCTCAAACCGCTGTAGTCCAAAAATTCAGTCTGCTCCACCCTTTGAGTACTGACGTCTCCACCATCAATACAGCACATTTATACAGAAATCAACAAGTAGATAGTTTGTGATGGATATTAGTATATTCACGCTTCAACCATTTCAAAATTGAATTTACCATTGCCATCTTCCTCCACTACAAGCCACGAATTGCTATCGCAATTCTCGACTTGTAGTGGATAAAGATGGCTTGAAGTGGGTGTCAAATCACAAAAAATATTGTTATTATTATTAACGCGACCCACAACTCCAAGTGGGTGAAAATCAACTAATATTCGTTTAATTTGAAGTTAAGCATTTGAAAAATCTTGATGTGCGAACACACATTACATTTTCAATAAAAGTCATTTGATCACTAATACATTAATGATGGAAAACAACAGTACTATAGTCGCACTTAGCGGTGAATTAAACTTCCTCGCCCCATGTGCACCCCATGGGATATTTTGAAAAAAATATCGAGTAATATATAGAATAAACCACCTAGTATGCGGTTGGAATCGCGGAAGCGATGGCGATACTACTAACACTTTTTAATGCATCATTTCAATTTATCGGTCGTATTATCGGGGTGGTCGCACACTAAAGGTGGCCGCATTCGCTCGGAGTTACAATTTCACGGTGTGGTCGACATTGAAGCCATCACTGCGGGCGTGACTGACTCTAAGAGGGAACCAATCAATTAGACGCCGCGCAGAGATCAATTAGCGCCTGAGTCTGTGTGGAGGACATATTGGAAAAGAATGTCAAGAGGGAAAGCTCACAGGAGATACGGGCAATAATGTCAAGGGGGAAAGCTTACAGGATATATATTGACAATGGCTTCCAGAGGGATAGCTTAGAGGACAAAACCAATAGGGGTAAATTAGAGGACATACAAGATATAATATGATATAGGCACAGCATAGGAAGGCTCGTACCGCTAGTATTGCATTTAGTCATTAAATGCTTTCATATAGTTCAAAATCACTGGTGATGATCAATTATGACGTCATAGATTCAACCTTTTTCTTTCATTCATAAAGGTGGGTAATAAACAAATAACAAAAATTGTGAGACTATGACGTCATAAAGTCTTCCACACAGTTGCCTCAAATGTATGTTACCACAAATCCATGGGATTTAGGTCATAATCCGAATCTTGTATCCGGATTGGGAATCCCCAATATGTAATTGTTTGTTTTTTGGCCCGGAACACTCATCCAGTGAAAGTTTCACGCAAATCCGTTCACTATTTTTAAAATAATCTGACGGACAGACAGACAGGCAGACAGACAAGAAACCACCCAACAAGTCCCAAAACATAACTTTGCTGGCGCAGGTAATGAAGCTCAATAAAGGCCACTTTAATACATAAAGTGTAATTCTGTGATTAATATTGAGCGTTTGTTTTTGACCATGAACAAATATATCGGTTATATCGGTATCATCCCATATCGTACTGTTGGAGTATTTTAGGCTGCAATGTATGACAGTTGACTTGATTGTGCGATATGGCAAAATGGAGCACATGTTCAACGATTAAGGTGTTCGCCTAAAGACTCACACCTTATACATTATTCAATATGGAGTTTACTTTGGAAACAGGCGAGCATGGCTCGCATATTATTGTATGTCGTCAGGGCATCTCTAAGTAAGATTAGAATGGACCATTAAAGGCAAAGACTGCCATAAAAATGACCATCACTGGCTTACCGCTGCCAGAGAATCCATTGATCCTTCATCCAGTGATTTCACTCTGGTGTAATCCAGACATACCCTGAGCTATATTTGTATAAAACATGGAGACCAAAGGGTTATTTTCCATTTGAAATCATCATAAATGTTAGCTCTTTCCTCTTCATTTGAATACCTATGTTATGGGTCTACGACCATTAAATATATATTTTTTCTTTTAGAACGAGGACGGATTTTAGATGTGAGAATCTGACGTCTAAATCTGACGTCTACAGTCGATCCATGTTCTGAAAGGGCTAAGAACCGGGATTGATTGAGGAGAACAGATCTGTATCAAAGAGGAAGTCATTCATTTTAACTCTAGTTCAACAATATCAGCTAATATCAGGCAGCATGAGACTCGACCCAGTGACACATTGCCCCTCCCCCTTCAAAAAAAATAATTAAGTTTATCAGCCACTATGCATATTTCTATGTGACGTATATCGATTTCAGTCCATATCGCTACCTTGCTGTAGTTTGAAATGTAATATGACAGTCATGTCATGTTTGACTTGATCGTGTGAGAAAATACAGACGTTGTTAATTTTGCTCGATATGGGAAAATACAGCACATGTCCAATAAATAAGGCGTTCGCTTAAAGGCTCACACCTTATTCATTGGACGAGTGCTGTATTTCCCCATATCGCACCCGAATGAACCCCATTTGCATGTCATATTTGCCTTGTACAAGCACCCAATGAGTGCTCTTTTACTTGTATCGTTGGCAATTATCGTAAAATAAGCAATCTCTTGATAAAGAACGACCAAACAAAATTGCTAAACGTTGTACACATTTGGATAACTTTGGCATTTCAAAGAGGTAGTGGAGCCCGCGGTACTCCCGAGACTGCTCCCAGCAAACACGACACATTGGCCCAATGTTGTGTTAATGTTGGCCAAGCGTCTTTGACGCTGGGCCAACATTAACCCAACATTGGGTCGTGTTTGTTAGCCTGGCAGGTATAGGCAGTAAATACGCCAGTGTGATCGAGTGTAAAAAGCCTGTGAGACCTAGAGTCAACAGGAATAAATCAAGGGGGAAATCAGGTGCCCCTTCCACTGAACACCATCAGTACCTAACCAAACCAGCAGTACTTTGTCATCGTCTGTCTGCCTGCCCCTTCCACTGAACACCATCAGTACCTAACCGAACCAGCAGTACTTTGTCATCGTCTGTCTGCCTGATTAGGACACGAGACGCCAGTATACCATGTATCAATATATATTACAGAATATTTCAGACTCTTTTTTTATACAGAGCAGAGCAAAGCATGTCGTATATATTGATCAAATAATGCTAGAGCAGAACATAATATAGCAGCACAGAACTGAACCGAAAATACTGCTCAGGAAGGAGTAGAAGTCAGAACAGTGCACATAAGACAGACTATAGAACACAGACCATAACACATAACACGGAACAGAATAAAACATAGCACAGAACAGAACAGAACAGAACAGAACAGAACAGAACAGAACAGAACAGAACAGAACAGAACACTACAGAACAGAACAGAACAGAACAGAACAGAACAGAACAGAACAGAACAGAACAGAACAGAATGGAACAGAACAGAACCGCACAGAACAGAACAGAACAGAACAGAAAAAAACGGAATAGAAAAAAACGGGATAGAAGAAAAACTATATAATAGAGCAGAACAGAGCAGAAAGGAGCAGAACAGAACAGAGTAGAACAGAACGGAACAAAGCAGAACACGTCACAACACAGCAGAAAAAATGTATATAGCAGAACAGAGCAGAGCAGCACAGAGCAGAGCAAAATATAACAGAACACAACACAACATATACTTTAATAGGAAAGGGTACGCCATGTGATAGTGAAGGTGGTTATAGTGAAGGTGGTTAACTACTACTACAGCAGTGGTTGGCGCTCAATGACATACTTTATTGACTGTAACTCTCCCACGCCTTTATTGATCAAACCATTGTGATACATAGACAGAGAGTCCCTGGATACATGGTGGATTGACGAGTAAAATATAGTGTTTCTGATATATCTCAGATATTTTCTTAATTTACATTTGCTGATTTCTGGGGCGGCTTCCACTGAGCATCATAAGATTAACATTATCGTAACTTAATCTCATTTCCATTAAAACGTCAAGAGCATATATTAATAATTCTGTACAAACTATGGAGATCAAATGGGTTTTTAATGTGATATCATCATAAATGTCTTAGTTAGACAGACTTTGGACATCAGAATCTGACGTCTCAAGACGTTCCCCTATTGAAAGGGTTAATATTCTAATATTTCTATCATAAAAATTAAAGGCATTTTGGAGCATCCTAACTTGTCTGATGGAAGTTAGAGGAAGTAAATTTAATATCATTGTAAGATTTTGGTGGTATGTTTCCCAGCAAAAACTTGAGTACAGAACCCTGGCGCGTCTGGCACCACCACACTAGCGATACTGAGTACTGAGTACAGAACCCTGGCGCGTCTGGCACCACCACACTAGCGATACTGAGTACTGAGTACAGAACCCTGGCGCGTCTGGCACCACCACACTAGCGATACTGAGTACTGAGTACAGAACCCTGGCGCGTCTGGCACCACCACACTAGCGATACTGAGTACTGAGTACAGAACCCTGGCGCGTCTGGCACCACCACACTAGCGATACTGAGTACTGAGTACAGAACCATGGCGCGTCTGGCACCACCACACTAGCGATACTGAGTACTGAGTACAGAACCCTGGCGCGTCTGGCACCACCACACTAGCGATACTGAGTACTGAGTACAGAACCCTGGCGCGTCTGGCACCACCACACTAGCGATACTGAGTACTGAGTACAGAACCCTGGCGCGTCTGGCACCACCACACTAGCGATACTGAGTACTGAGTACAGAACCCTGGCGCGTCTGGCACCACCACACTAGCGATACTAAGTACTGAGTACAGAACCCTGGCGCGTCTGGCACCACCACACTAGCAATACTGTCTGCGTCCTCTGTGATTGATTGACGTTTTATTACGCGGATCCTATGAATTTTTTAGCCGAGTCTTTGTAGTTTGGGATAATTAAGTAGAAGAGCTCCAGAGTGAAGTATCAAAATGCGCACTCACATAACGGGCCCAAGCCCTCACATCAGTGTCTGCTCGCTCTTGTTTTCACATATAATTTATGTACTTGTTATTTTTTTCCGATGTCTGGATATCTCAAACAGACCCACAATGAAAACCCTTTGAAGTTTTTTTTACGTGAATGGTGGGATGGGTAGGCGGATGGATGGATAAATGGAGGGATGAATGGATGATGCATAGGATAAAGCCCGAGGAGCTCTACATTCTTAGCTGTGGAAAAGGCCGAAGCCTTTTTCACAGCTAAGAATGTAGAGCTCCGAGGGTTTTAACTGACTTAAAACACATCCGACCATAATGAGGATCCCTCCTAATCAACAGCTCGGTCACACCTGACTGATTATAGCACGATAGGTCTACCATGATAATTGGTCTGTACTTGATCAACAATAACTCTCCATTCCTGGCTTAGAATGTAATGGTCGGATAGAGAAAATAATGTAGTGGTGTGTTTTAAGAAGTCTCAAACCGAGCTCACAAACCGAAACATGATGAGCCCCCTCTGTATTCCACGCTGCAGGGATACATGTACATCTCTTATATTGCAGTTCAAAGAAACAAGACTTTACTTCCCCACCGCTCGTGAACAGTATTGTTGCACCAAGATTCCATGTGGTGATCACTGGGAAAAAATTGTGGTTATATTGAAGTCAAATGTTAATTTAATAGTATCACTTAGGGTTCAAGATGGTAACTTGAAATATGATTATCGATATTTAAACTTGCATTGGAAATATGATGACTGTGATTGGTAGAGTGTGTGTTGTTTTTATCACGTACTAACTTGGCATTTAAACTGAGTCTCAAAGGGTTATATAGGTATGTGGCCGTTAGGATTCAAAGTGTTAATTATTTCATAAAACCTGACAATGATGAATTCAGGAGGCGGCGATAATGACGAGAAACACGTTTAATTAAAGCTGGAGAAACCGACACCAACCGCGGCCGCAAGTGGCGGCACCAACCGCGGCCGCGAGTGGCGGGATCAACCGCGCCCCGCGAGTGACAGCATCAACCGCGGCCGCGAGTGACAGCATCAACCGCGGCCACGAGTGACAACATCAACCGCGGCCGCGAGTGACAGCTTGACGGAGGCATCAACCATCAACCCTTTACACGCTCAAGTATCTGATTTGAATGTTCACCCACTTGAAGTTGGTCTCGCTACCGCGACCCACAACTTCAAGTGAGC
The DNA here is from genome assembly GCA_964017125.1 of Flabesymbios commensalis. Taxonomy (NCBI): domain Eukaryota; kingdom Metazoa; phylum Annelida; class Polychaeta; order Terebellida; family Flabelligeridae; genus Flabesymbios; species Flabesymbios commensalis. The sequence continues at coordinate 1,534,388 of OZ024905.1, forward strand.
GATAATTACTCATATTTGCTTAATTAGAGATGTTTAAAAGTGATCTATCATCCCGTATATGGTATGATTAATTATGTACTTATATGGGGTTATTGGCTATCATGTGACGTCACATGATAGCCAATCACCCCATATAAGGAAACACGTGTGCCCCATCTTGTGGTAACTTTGATTTATTTGTCACAAATTTATTCATACTATATAAGGGGTGATATGTCACCTATAAACACTCATTCCATTCCCAATACCTGTGATTTAACCTGCTAATAAAACAGATTATAGCTGACAATAGTCGAGCTTAGCAATGAAAGGGTTCACGGCAAGCTTAACCCTTTCAACCCTCACGATGCAGCATTTTACATCCTTGAAAACGGACTTGATTTTCCTACAACTAGGAGCTTTAGAATAAAAATTTCCATGAAACTAGTTTAGCAATATACGGCAATTTTCTTTAATTTTTTCCCACTTCAAATCATCTTCGTCCACTACAATTGGAGAATTGCGACAGCAATTCGCGGCTTGTAGTGGATGAAGATGACTATGGTAAATTCGGACACTAAACCAATGTTGGTATAATGCTAGGCCACAGTCGGCCAGGATGGCCCAGCATTGAATCAAAATTGGTTCAACTTATCGTGTTTTCTTGGTGCGTGTGACTGTATGACGCGCCGTCCGGTCCGCAATAAACGTTAAGGTATTCTCAACGCTGGGGCAGCGTCGAAGACGGTGGGCCAGAAATGAAAAAACCTTAGATGAACGTATGTGATGGAAAGGAGTGGAAATGACCAAGAACCAAGGTATATCGATCTGGAATCAAATTATTCTGGAGCAATGAGTGAATGTGTGAGTGAGTGAGTGAGTGAGTGAGTGAGTGAGTGAGTGAGCGAGCGAGCGAGCGAGCGAGCGAGCGAGCGAGTGAGTGAGTGAGTGAGTGAGTGAGTGAGTGAGTGAGTGAGTGAGTGAGTGAGTGAGTGAGTGAGTGAGTGAGTGAGTGAGTGAGTGAGTGAGTGAGTGAGTGAGTGAGTGAGTGAGTGAGTGAGTGAGTGAGTGAGTGAGTGAGTGAGTGAGTGAGTCAGTCAGTCAGTCAGTCAGTCAGTCAGTCAGTCAGTCAGTCAGTCAGTCAGTCAGTCAGTAAATGCCTGTATCATGTGAGTTTAGGACCACCCTGCTAGCTATGCGCATTTCCATGTTGCCCCAGACATCCCCTCTCGGCCAGAGAGTGCGTTTATTTCTTGGAGATGGCTTATTTTATATTCCGTACCGCATACCAGTCTACTCACTCTTATCTCCCCAGTTCGGCCTGATCGATTTCGACCCACTGTGGGGGTACGGAATGACCTAACAGTCCGATAAGTACAATAAACTAAGGCTTAATCTGTGAAATCGTTCTTCAGAAAATATGTGCCTCTGTTGATCTTGGCATCATAGTAGGTGACTGTGGTCATTGTTAGCGGTGAGGGATAAGGACAAGACAGGCAGAGAACGGACTAGTAAATATCAGCAGCTTCCTCATGCATCTCCTTCTGCATATACCACATAAAGGAGAGGATAGCATACGCACGATATTACCACTTTTTGTTAACTTGTATCCACAGTTAAGGCGACGCAATCAGGCTAAAATCGGCAAAAAATCGGTGATTTTATTTTGGCTTCATACTATGACCATATGATGTAAACATGTTCATAGACTAGAACTGCAAAAGTTTTTTTAATTTTTGTGCTGCGTATTTACCAGTTATGCGAGATATAGAGACGAAATTCTCGTATTTCTTATCTCGGACATACATGTCCAAAATAAAAAATACGGGAATTTTCAAAGAAATATGATTCTTTTCACGTGAGAATCTGACGTAAAGACGGGCCCCGCACTGAAAGAAATAAAATGGCCGTAGACCCATAACATAGATATTCAAAAGAACCGGAAAGAGCTAAGTAAGACATTAATTGATGACTTTAAATTAAACAAATTCTCTTAGTCTCCATGGTTTGTACAAACATAATCAAGCGTCGTAAGGTTGAATGGTTCATTTAATCTTGGGTCTATGACACAATTACCAATTACTACATGTCAAATTGTCTAACTTTTAAACTATACTAAAAAGATTTACAAAATTTTTAGGCTCGATGCCAAACGACCAGAAAATGATGTTAACAAAATTTGATAAAAATCGCTTGAGAATTGACCGACTGGATACAGAAAAGCTAGCTTTCATTTTGGACTATCATCCACCGTCGGACAGACAGAACTGAACTTAATTATATCAACCTAAGTACATTTTGCATTCATTGAATTTCAAAATTTTGAAAAAATTAAATTAGAGCTACTATTTTATTTCATAATATTTGCTTACACACATGTGTTACCAGCAGATAAAATGTTAAAAGTTGCGTTCACATAGGAAAATTCAGCATTATTAATTTTGGCAGGTTCCTAGTTTTCAGATGAAGGTGGTTTTATGGTATTTGAAGTAGGAAATGGATGCATCAAATTCATTTCCCTGTTCAAGCAATGAAAAAACACATTGCACATTGCCTCCAGTCAACCATTGTCTAACTAAGTAGATCATTTAAGTAAATCAATTATCTCGCTTCTGTTAGTTAAAATCAAAATTTTCAAAATTGATTTTTTTGCTAGATTGGATAGATGTGTACTTCATGCTTCATCAACTAAAAGACTATTAACATTACGAGATTTTTTACATTTTATTTTTTAATTTAATCATGAGATTTTTAATCTATTAATATTAAATGTAACCATTACAATTTAAATTCAGTTCAGTCAGTTTTTTAACTGGTGATTACTCGCCATGATTTTCATGGACATACCAGTTTTTTTTTTAATCTCATGCAAGCACTTGACGTTTGGTTCAATGCTTTGGCGACTTAGCAGACATTAAACCAAAGTTAATCCAACCGTGGGTGAGTAGCCTACGTGTGTCAAATACACCCTGATGCTAATAATGCATGCGCCATTATTCCAGCAGGCTGTTTGTCTACGGCACATTACACTCAGTCATGTCTCACTTTTATTGAAACACGCTCGCAGATTTTACGCTCTTATTGTCACCTTAGTGTAAAAAGGTCGTATCTGTTACTTTATAAAGTGGAAGATACGACACTCTAATACCAAGATGACGTTATTCAGCCTGTTACCCAGCAAACACGAAACGTTCAGCCAATGTTGGTACAATGTTGGCCCATCGTCTTTGACGCTGGCCCAACATTGTACCAGCATTGGTCGAACGTTTCCTATTTGCTGGGTAATCAGCTTCTTACTCGTTTCGAAAAATATTAAATTCATTGTGGAGCTGAACACTGATGTAGTGGTCGTAAGGAATAGTTACTTACTCACTTATTAAATTATTCATTCATTCATTCATTCATTCATTCATTCATTCATTCATTCATTCATTCATTCATTCATTCATTCATTTATTCATTCATTCATTCATTCATTCATTCATACGTACATTCATAAATACATTCATTCATTCATTCATTCATTCATTCATTCATTCATTCATTCATTCATTCATTCATTCATACGTACATTCATAAATACATTCATTCATTCATATATTCATTAATTTTTGTCTCACTCATACAATTGATTTTATAGGTTTTATAGTTTGAGTAGGCCTATCTGTCTATATAACCTTGCCCTCTTTGTAAATCTTATATTGAATTCAGCTTTTTTCGTCTCTGGTCTGATTGTATGTCTATCCTGGTCCCCATTCAGACTAGGCGTCCCTGTCTGTTGATTCTGGCGCTCTGGGCAGGCCGTCTGTTGATGTGCTCACTGATGCGGCAAGTCTAACATCACCAGTCATAAAACAAACCTGCCATCCAGTTTCCTTCAATCACCCCCTTTGGCGAGGGCCCTGGTGCAGTGGTTGAAGCTGCCTGCTTGGAAAGTCGGGGATCGCGGGTTCCTCTGGCCTTGAAATTTCAAAGAACAAAATGTTTCTTTCCCGCTTACTCGTAAAGATTCAATTGTGGGGAATCTCTGTGACCGAGAGGTAGCCTGATCGGCCTCAGACGGCTAGGGTTCGAATTTTGCCTGTGTCTGGAAGGTAGTGTCATCTCATTCATCTCACCATCCTCAGGAGGTTCTTCTGGCACAGTTTAGCCTACTTGTGTAGAAAGGTGTTCCAAAACCCCATTCATTTAATTTCATTTCAACCCATCTATATTCCATCCCAGCCAACAAGAATCATTGATCCAATGTTGAAACAATGCTGGTCCACGACGTCCAACGTCCAATGTTGGTCCAACATTGGTCCAACATTTGGTCGACGTCTCGTGTTTTCTGGGATCTAACCAAGTAACCCATAAACACGGGGCATTCACCCAATGCTGTATCAATGTTGGCCCACCTTCTTCAACGCTGGCCCAGCATTGAAACAGCATTGGGTGAATGCCCCGTGTTTGTTTGGAAACTCGAGAAGTGTGCCCAATGTCTCGTGTTTTCTCTGATCCAACCAAGCAAACACGACACATTGAAACATGTTTCTTTGGTGCTGGCCCAACGTCTTCGACGCTGGCCCAATATTTAACCAACATTGTTTTAATGTGTCGTGTTTGCTGGGCAAACCCGAGAAGTTCGCCCAATGTTGGTTTATTGTTGGGCCAGCATCATAGATGGTGGCCCAACATAAAACCTGCATCTGAGTTGGCATGAGACGTTAGCCAATGTTGTGTTAATGAAGGGCCAACGTCGCAGACTGTGGGTCAACGTTAACCCAATATTCGGAGAGCGTCTCAATATCCGGAGAACTGTGATGATCATTTGTTTGGAAAAAAATCACATTTTGGTAATTTAAATAAACTCAATCAGGCTAAAATCATAAAAAAATCGGTGATTTAATTTTGGCTTCTTAATATGACCATATGATGTAAACATGTCCAGAGACTAGAACTGCAAAGGATTTTTAATTTTTGTGCTGCGCATTTACCGGTTAAGCTAGATATAGTGACGAAATTCCCGATTTCTTATTTCGGACATGCATGTCCAAAATAAGAAATATCGATTTTTTTAATGATTTTAGCCTGATTGAGTCCCTTTAAAAATCATTTCATCCTCAATAACAGTGATGATCGGCATAAAACGGATTAAACCGTTGTCTGCGGACAAAGGACTAAATATCAGAATTTATAATACTGCTGTTTTTCATTGCACGATAAAATAGCTATTTTAATTGCTATAGACGTCTAAGCATTTTATGGCATTTTGCATTTTTTTTCTTTAATCAGTGAGATTGGCTTTTAGCCATACGTATGTACATCTGCATGACCTGATCGACCTTTATGTACCTTTCTCTGTACCACCACCCCCCCCCCCCCCGCCACACCATGCCACGTCTGTGTCTGTGGTGGTGTTCTTTGAAATGTATAGCTTTTGAATGCCGCTTGAATTACGTCGCCGGTCCAGGCACCTGAATGATCCTCTATTTATAAAGATGCTGCGGAGCTCATTTTAGTGCGATTGGTAAAATACAGCGAATATTGATGTAAGCCTCCAGACGAACACATTATTCATTGCTCCCTGATTGATTTTAGTTACAGCCCCTGATTGATTGTAGTACACAGTCTCTGATTGATTTTAGTATACGGTCCCTGATTGATTTTAGTATCTGGCCCTGATGGCTTCTAGTATACAGCCCCCGATTGATTTCAGTATACGGCCCTTTATTGATTGTAGTATACGGCCTCTCATTGTTTTCAGTCTACAGCCCTTGATAAATTTTAGTATGCGGTCCCTGATTGTTTTCAGTATACGGTCCCTGATTGACTTAAGTATGCGGCCTCTGATTGATTTTAGTCTACAGTCCCTGATTGATTTTAGTATACAGTCCCTGATTGATTTTAGTATACGGCCCCTGATTGATTCTAGTATAAAGTCCCTGATTGATTTTAGTATGCGGCCCCTGATTGAATTTAGTATACGGCCCCTGATTGTTTTTAGTCTACAGCCCCTGATCGATTTTAATATACGGCCCCTTATTAATTTTAGTATACGGCCCCTTTTGAATTTTACAATACAGCTCCTGAATGATTTTAGTATACAGCCCCTGATTGATTTTAGTACACGGCCCCTGGTTGTTTTTTGTCTACAGCCCCTGATCGATTTTAATATACAGCCCCTGATTGATTTTAGTATACGGTCCCTGATTGATTTTAGTATACGGCCTCTGATGGATTTTAGTATACGGTCCCTGATTGATTTTAGTATACGGCCTCTGATGGATTTTAGTCTACAGCCCCTGATTGCTTTTAGTATACGGTCCCTGATTGATTTTAGTATACGGTCCCTGATTGATTTTAGTATACGGCCTCTGATTGATTTTAGTATACGGTCCCTGATTGATTTTAGTATACGGCCTCTGATGGATTTTAGTCTACACTCCTGATAGATTTTAGAATACTTCTTTCAGCCAATCAAAACTAATTCGTGCAATGAATTTTGTTCCATTTTTTTTAATTACTAAAAATGTAGTAGTCTATGTATTTGTGGTGTGGAATTGTTATGGTCGACTCTCCGATGTATGTTCACACTTCATGGCCAGATATATTGTCTCTGGTAGTATATACCATTAAAGCTTATTTTCCAGTATTTTGATATTGGTTATATCTTCATTACTATGTTATTTAAAGTTGCTAAAGATAATTTTACCTTGTGGCACTGACGACTCTCTAGCAACTCTATCAGGGACCCGACAATCCAATCTAGAGAATCTGTGTCCCACAAACTATCACGTTCAATTACAAAATATTATTCCGCACAAATCGGTATATTGTGTTTTAATGTATTTATATTTTAATCAGTCTATTTTTATAATGCTTTTGTATGTTTTAAATATGTGAATTTCATGTTTTTTACACATACTATCTCCATCTTTTTTGATCGAACAAATAAATACAAACACTGTCCCTGTTTGATTTTAGTATACGGCCCCTGATCGATTTTAGTACACGGTCACTGGTTGATTTTAGTATAGACCCGGCAAATACGAGGCATTGATCCAATGTTGTTTTAATGTTGGCCTACCGTCTTCAACGTTGGTCCAACATTAAAACACCATTGTGTGAATGTCCTTGTTTGCTGGGGAGTACCTAGAGGTTGTTAACGCTCTTTTACCAGATAACGTAATGATTTAGTCAGAATCTGACGAGCCACCACACAAACCGATCTCCGCCTAGAAAAGACATCAAAGCAATGCTGTTTTAATGTTGGGCCACCGTCTGCGACGCTGGTCCAACATTGAACCAGCATTGTTAAAATGTATCGTAGTTGGCGGGCTGAGATCAATACCAAGAAGGAGGCGGTGTTAATATTTAATGAACTGACTGTCTTCAAAGCCTGATATGTGACCCCACCAAGCAGATCTCAAAGCCGACATAGAGAATGTTGATTTAATGTTGGGCCAACGTCGAAGACGATGGGCCAACATTAACCCAGCATTGTATCAACGTGGTATGTGAGCTGATTAACACCGCGTGTTTACCCCGGCAAGCTGACCTAGTTGTTAGGAATCTGATTGGTCCAGATCACGACATAGTATCCGGTCAGCTGACCAGATTGGGGGCTATGATTGGTCAATATATCAATATCGACCAATCATATGTCAAACAAAGAGCTATATTTATTCAATATCACCTGGTGTTTTTGTCCAAACATTACTCTCATCATTCACAGGAGGTTCTTCTGGCCCAGTTTAGCCTACATGTGCACAAAGGTGGCCTAAAACACGATTCATTTCATTTCATTTGTTCGAACATTACAGTACGTTAAAATACACCGGGGTGACGTCAGTCTATTGTTAAAACAGTAGATTCGGATCTACGAATCTACTGTTATTTTTACATTGGCCGGGTCGCGCACAATATAAATATTTCACCATGACATTGCATGGCTAATGTTTCATAGTTAACCATGCTGACTATAAAAATGAGATTTTCCAAATCAAATCTTGGAACACATGTACCTATGTTGTGTATTTTAAGTCGAACAAAAAACTCAATTACGATAGATTTGTAAATCTGAATATACTCGGCGCTGCGCGCCTCGTACATTTAGATCTACGAATCTATCGGATTTCGTTCTTTCTCCTTGACGTAGTCGTAGTTCAGCCCCAAGGTCTATAAAATGAAATATTATCAAATATATTATCCCAAGAGAAGATCTTGTGACCATGAGTCTGCGGTATGAGACACCTGGTCAATATATCGCAGCATTTGATCGCGGAACAGACATTCTTGATCAACTTATAATATCTCAAGAGAAGCTCACACCACTCAGTGCCCTAACAATAACCCTTACAGCACGGGGATTGCATTATGAATAATTATGTCCTTATAATTATGGGGTGATTGGCTATCATGTGACCCTCTCAGAGGGTCACATGACAGACAATCACCCCATATAAGGAAACACTTGTGCCCCATTTTGTGGCAACTTTGATTTATTTTTAACAAAATTATTCATACTATATAAGGGGTGATAGATCACCTTTAACACATTGGATGCGCGAGGATTAATCAAACAATTGAATTCTTTATTAATCATATAAGCGCTAGTAACCCTTGATAACAGTGCGGGGATGGACCTTTGTCGTCAGAAACTGACGTCTGTAGACGTCAGATTCTGACGACCAGAGTCTATCCCCGCACTGTAAGAGTAACAATATTCCTAATGGTCGTAGACTCATAACATAGGTATTCAAATGAACCGGAAAGAGCTGAATAAGACATTTATGATGATTTCAAATTGAAACAGGAGATTAAATTTAGGCTGGCTCATTTATTTTAAGCCGGAATTGTTAGCCTTATGCTTTGACAGGTAAAAAAAAAAGTTAGTAATCATGGACTAATCGAAATATATAAGTTATTAAGACACAATCACAAATCAGTGATGATATGCAAACGTTGTTCATTGGAATAGTATTATTCATTGGACCAGTGTTGTATTTTTCAATATCGCACGAAAAAAACAAGTAAACTTCAAGAAAAAAATGTATGAAGTTAAATTCACACCTGAAAACCACAGCACAGAGTGTGATATGGGTTGATATCGATACGTTTCATAGTGAAAACCACTGCTAGAGAATGATATGGGCTGATGACGATATACGTCTGATAGTAAAACCCACTGCACAGAGTGTGAAAAAGATCTTAATATGAGAGCGCCATTTTTACCTTATATGGTATGAATAATTATGTCCTTATATGGGGTGATTGGCTATCATGTGACCCTCTCGGAGGGTCACATGATAGCCAATCTCTCCATATAAATAAATACAATTGTGCCCCATCTTGTGGCAATTTTGATTTATTTGTCACAAAATTAATCACCTTTGAATGATCGTATATTCTTCTTTGAAAAGAGGTGAATACGATTGTTTAGCTGCAAGGCTATATAGAAATTAAACAGCTATCACCATGTCTAGTTCGAAATGAATGGACATATTGTCACCTTGATAATAAAGGCCGTATCTGTCACTTCACAAAGTGATACATGTACATACACCTTTAAATCTGTGATAGGAGAGATAGACGTATATATCAAACCTGGGGAATAAAGGTCGTATCTGTCAATTCACAAAGTGGTAGTTACGACCCTTTAAATCGGAATGACAATTTGTGAGATGATTACATGTGGTATTTTGTCGACGAGGCTTCCCGAAATGTCAACTATATAATGTTAATAAGTTGAGTTACTTGATCTACCACGCCGTACACATCATTCTAATCTGACACCTGTAAACCTGAAGACTATGGCCCTGACTCTAATTAAACACCGGTTTAATGAGTAGAAGTCGGTAAAGACCGACATATCCTTGTCGATATAAAAGCTGCACTAGTTGCTGTAAATAAACCATACCATCTGAGACAAAAACATTCATGAAAGTATTTTCTAATATATATTGTTTAATTCTACACCTCAATCCTTTAAGTCCTCACGATGCATTGTAGCATCATTTTACATCTCTGAAAACATCCCTGAAAACATACCGGATTGTCCTTAAAATTATAAAGGGTTTTAGAAGGGAAATTTACGTGAAATTATTTTACCAATATGCCTAAATTGCAATATTTTCCAATTTTCAACCCACTTTAAGTCATCTTCATCCACTACAAGTCGAGAATTGCGAAAGCAATTCGCGGCTTGTAGTGGATGAAGATGACTTTCAGGATGGAAAGGGTTAGCTGGATTTCAAGTGTACTTATTATGTATATTTTATATGATGTTGTTTGCTCTCCGTTTTTTTCTGAGAGGGTAATATGATACTGACGACCAGTAAAATGTGCAATTACATATACATTTAATATCAGCCGATATTTATCTTCTACTTAACTTTGACAACTCTGATCACATGTTGTGTGGTTATTGATTGGTGTGGTTAATAATTGGTGTGGTTAATGATTGGTGGAGGTACTCTCAACGCAATATATACATTCTCCCTGCACTGTGTCTAACTCCTAGAACGCTGAATTATTTTTGTATAAACCATGGAAACCGAAGGGTTTATTTCAATTTAAAATCATCATAAATGTTTTAATTAGCTCTTCATTTAAATACCTATTTTATGGGTCTACGACTATTAGAACTATTTTACTTCTTTCATTGAGGGGACCATCCTATACGTCAAAATCTGACGTCTATAGACTTTAGATTTTGACGTATAGAGACGGTCCCCGCACTGAAAGGGTTAGTGTCAGTCTCCAGTGGAATTGTGTCGTCCAGAAAATTAAAGGGTGGTTTTGCCACTTTGTAAATTGGCAGACATCACCCTTTGATACCTAGGTGACAAACGACCCCTAGGTGACACTGATAACTCGACGAGTAGATCAACATCGATTATTTTCTGCATGTTGTTTTTGCGATAAATCAAAATCAAATCAAATCAAATAAACTTTATTTCCAGAGGGTAGGCCTATACCGTTTAACGCTATAGCACTAATTTGCAATGGGCCTTCATAATATATGCATAATATTATGGCACAGTAGATCATGAAATCTATAGCACAGTGGATTATGTATTATATGGCGCTATTTGTGGTGTAATGTATATTCGCTGTATAGTTTAACCTTTTCCTGCTATCTTACTAGGTTAATTTATTTAAATTTTCAGCCACCTGAATTTGTGTCTCGCTACCGCGACCCACAACTTCAGTTAGTTGAAAATTGCTCATATTTGTTTTAATTTGAGCACACATATTTGCAAATCTTGATGTTTAGACACACATTTCATTCCCAATAACAGTGATTTGTTTGACTAATAACCCGATTAAAACGACAATAATCGTGATTCGTAGCATAAGGGAAAATAAACGACATCGTGGATTATGTAATGTATGTATGTAATGTACTATGTAGCACGGTGAAGTATGTCATGCATGTCACAATAGATCATGTAATATGATATGCGAACGGTTTTCATTTGCGTGCGATATGGAAAAGTACAGCACTCGTCCAATGAATAAGGTGTGAGCCTTTAGGCGTACACCTTATTCATTGGACATGTGCTGTATTTTCCCATATCGCACACAAAATGAACAACGTTTGCATTTTCTCACACGATCAACTCACATATGATATAGCTGCCATAGATTGCAGTGGAACTACAGCTAGAGTGCGATATGGGCCGATACCGATATACGTCTCATAGTGAAAATCACTGCGCAGAGTGTGAGAAATGGGGTTATGACATAGGCCTCCATGGCACAATGAGTTATGCAATAAATGGCACAGTGACAGTCGTTGGTGCAAGGTATCGCACATTCTCAGTAGGTTTTTTATTGTGATATAGCACAGTGAAGCATGTGATAAATGGGAGAGGAGAGTATGTAATATATGTCACATGGATGTAATATTTATTATAAAGGTAACTTACCGGCAGGCCACTTGAGAGCCGGTCCCAGAGGGGGTGGGGGTGTACCCCATCCCTTGCCTGCAGCCTGTAGCACCAGTAAGAGGAGTAGGAGGAGAGATGGTGCCAGGATGCCACCCGGGGTGCGGGGGGAGGCGGGGGACCGGCTCTCCTGGAGGCACGGAGGGTACAGCGACCACAGGGGGTATATCCATGTGGCCATCACGGCCAGGTGACGGTATCCTATATGTAAATCCTGATAACGGTAATCCAGGTGTTGTGTGAGGCTGGTGATAATCCAGGTGTGGTGGAGGGCTGGTGTAAGGGCGACCAATGCCGCCAATAGACCTGTTACTGTGATAGTGTGACCAGTAGAAGACTATGGCACCAGCCTGCAGGCCAGAGGCAGCAGCAGCAGCAGCAGCAGCAGCAGCAGCTGCAGCAGCAGCAGCAGGAGCAGCAGCAGCAGCAGCTGAAACTGATATTACGTAAGTAGTAGGAGCAGCAAAAGCAGCAGCAGCAGCTTTTATTCCTGTGGAAGCTGCGGCAGCAGTAGGAGATAGATGTAGCTGTTATCCCTTAAACAGCAGCAGCAGCAGCAGCAGCTGTGACAGTTATTGCTGCAGCAGCATCAGCATGCTAGGCGTCCCCTTGTGTCTCTTCCAGCACAGGTCTTGCTTTTCTGTGAGCAATGCCAGAACGCCTGCAGGACTCCTGTAGACGCCTGCAACGGGTCTTCTCCCGACGCGATGCCCACCTAGTGTCCACCAGCTAAACCGTCCTAATCAACACACTAACCTGGCAGGTTTGACAATCAGAATGTCATGTAATTTGAGATGCGGTGTGAGGTGAGCGCCATGTATGTGAGAAGGTCAGTGATGCTGGCGGAGTATTAACTCTTAGCACACTGATGTCGACTACAGTTGACTATAGTATTGTTTTCTCATGTTTTAATTGTCTTTTATAACCAGACTTTAAAAATTAAATATGTCTCAAATCTGTGAGAATCATATACATTTCAACCTAGATTTTGCAAATTAAACTAATTTTTAGTCACTTGAAGTTGTGGATCGCGGTAGCGAGACACAACTTCAAGGGCTGAAAATTTAAATTTCTTGGCTCAGTGCTCTAAGGGTTTACACCAATGTCTAGAGCAAGGCCGTGACATTATCTGGTGACATGGCTGCACGGAAGACGATTTTCCATGACATTACTGGAGCTGTTGACATGACTCTACCGTACCTCTAGCAGACATCACAGCCCCAAAGGGAGCAATTAGGACCGCCATCTTCTCCAATATCACAGTTTGATGTCCTGAGATTCAATCCCAATTTGGAAGACATTACTCCATTCTCATTTGTCATCATTTACTTTAAATACCTTTCTTATTTTACGCCACGTCTTTTCTTTGTGCTCTGATTGTATGACTTTTTTATTGTTCCCTAATTCTTCTTATTTTCCCTCATTTACGTGACTGGATATGATAAATATAAATGTTCGTAGACCCAGTGATATTTATTAACCTATTGCTACTTTACTGCATGCCAACCCAGGTGCCAATGTCTCCTTGACATTAATAATGACCTTTTACCGTTGACCCCCAGCTGTGCACTTTACCCTTGTCATATCTGGGCATATGCTCTAGTCTATTTCTTCAGCTAATCTTGATTCAGTCTGTAAAACAACCGTTAATTCGTATTGGTCTCTCATTTGTACATATGTATTATTTTTTTATTTAAACTTATGCTTATTCAGTTTGGACAACTAAAAATGTCCTTAGTTTACCGTTTCATTTTTAGCTAATTTTATTATTATTTGATGGATGAAATTCCCTATGAATATATTATAGTTTTAAAGATGCCATCTTTGTGTGTAATCTTATAATGATGCTATTTTTATTCGAAGTAGAAAATTTAAGTAACAATTCCATAACAGTCACAGATATGCAAAAGGTGTTCATTTGAGTACAATATGGGAAATACAACACTCGTTCAATGAAGACGCCATATTGATTGGACATGAGCTGCATTTTCCCAATCGTATCAAAAATGAGTAACGTGTGTATTTTCTCAAACGATTAAGGCAGATAACTGTCATACATTGTAGTTGAAACTAAAGCTAGAATGCGTTATGGGCTGATACCAATATGTGTTGCACAGTGAAAACCACTGCACTGAGTGTTATAAGATATGCAAACGGTGTTCATTTGAATGCAGCATTGGAAAATACAGCACTCGTTTAAGGCGTAAGGTTTGAGCCTTTATGCGAACACCTTATTCCTTGGACATGTGTTGTATTATTCCATACCGCACGAAAATGAACACCGTCTGTATTTTCTCACATGACTGTCCAAAACTTTCAACCGACAAAGAAGTGTACAAGCGACCGACTGAATCGCCGACGCTCAGTCATTCCCCGCTCACTTGTATATAGCATATATACAACATGTATACATGTAGTACAGCGGAGTGCGGTATTGGCTGATACCGACTTACGTCTCATGGTGAAAACCACTGCACAGAGTGTGATAAAACTGCTTTATCCACTAGCTGTCCACGATAAAGACTATATTATTAGTGTTATAGTGAGTCTGTGAAACGAGACTAAAACTGGTGAAAATATGTTATTCATCGAAACAAGTCGAAACGTCATAAGTTCCAAACACTTCTTCCAAAGTTAGTACAATTTATTACTATCGTATTAAGACTGAAACAATTTGCATATTTTGATACCCGGATTACCAGGTGATATAACATTTTTTATTGGAGAAGCAAACACAGGCATTTGATAAATGAGGAAGCATCCATAAATCCAGATGTTATGTATGGAGAGGACGGGAATTTTTCTATTTTATATCATAGTAATCTATCGTTCACTTTTAAATTGCT